>CM073466.1:34832500-36032500 GCA_037074535.1 Gleditsia sinensis | reverse complement strand
TGGAGTCCATATGAGGTAGATATGGTCCGATTAGTAGTCAAAGGTCAGAAAATGGTTTATCAGGGAAGAATATGTTAGGACAGCTTCTGTATTTTAATTTCTGGGAATTATCTGTATGGCATTAAAATAAATGGATAAAATAAGAATTATATCTATGTATGTCATGGATTTGAATCCACTGGAATCATTAAATTTGGAGTCCATATGAGGAAGATATGAGCTGATTAGTAGTCAAAGGTCAGAAAATGGTTCATTAGGGAAGATTATGTTAGGACAGCTTCTACATTTTAATTTCTGGGAATTATCTGTATGGAATTAAAATAAATTGTTAACATAATAATTATAGCTATGTGTGTCATGCAGTTTTATCCACTGGAATCATTCAATTTGGAGTTCATATGAGGAAGATATGAGCTTATTAGTAGTCAAAGGTCAGAAAATGGTTCTTCAAGGAAAAATATGTTAGGATAGCTTTGGTATTTTAATTTATGGGAATTATCTGTATGGAATTAAAATAAATGGTTAACATAAAAATTATAGATATGTGTGTCATGGATTTGTAGCCACTGGAATCACTCAAGTTGGAGTCCATATGAGGTAGATATGGTCTGATTAGTAGGTAGAGGTTAGAACCTATCCAAGAAGAAATAACCTATATATTTAGGGAGTAATATCACCTTGAGTTCTTAATATTTCGCTACAATGTTCAACATAATAGTTTTAGATAATTGTTTTTTCTATAAATTGACACCAAGATCACCTACATCAGAGTTAAAATGAGGTAGTTATGCTCTGATTAGTAAGAGAAGGTTAGATAGGATGAAAACCTGCATCAAGAAAATAAAGAAATAAAATTAGTATTTAAAAAAGAAGATGAATCTTAATAAATGACTAGTATAGCCATAGCCATTGCCATTGTATGAACTTCTTACCATCTTAAGTGTAAAATTTTGACATGGAAATATTTTATAAAGTGATATTTGAAATGGTTATGTTCATGCCATGATTACCAATGATTTTTGGTAATAATTATATTTTGATGAACTTACTTGTTATTGAAAGCATATTTTTGGCTATCATTGTGAAAAGAAAAGAAATGAGCACGGTCACATGGCAATCCATGTGGTGCACCAGTAGGGGACGCCCTACCAACGATTATAATTATGATTATGAGAAATGAAAGAGAAGGTGTGCCATGTCGGATGGAGCGAGAAAAGCTCGTACCGGTGAGTAGAGGATACTCAACCTGACCGGGGTAGCTTAAAAAGAGAATAAGTTGTTGGCCATCATATGATATTTTAAAAATAGTTAATCTTGTCATACATATTATTACAGTATGATTCTTATGTGCATAGATATAATGCATTATGTGACCAAAGATATTTTTTGTAGTTTATACAGCTGAACATGATGTGATGAGCTATATTGATGATAATTTATTGTTGAACTTACTGGGATTTAATTCTCACTATATTTCCATATCATGTTCAGAAAATTAGTTATACAGATTTTTCTATAACTCTGGCTTTTAGTGCACGTTGGATCGAGTACTTTATGTTGGGCAGATCCCAAAAGCAAATAAAATGTTTGTGGTCAAGTTGGCTTAGATCCCGGTGAAGGTGCAACCACCCGCACCTATATCTCCGGAATTGGTCAACCAGAATAAATAAGATGTAGATTTTATGTGTTTGATATATTGTACGTATGTTTTGATTAATGACATGTATGTGAACTCTGTATTGTATAAATTAAATAAATGTTATATTGAGTTAAGTTGTAACGAGGAAATAAATTCATGGTATTTTTTTTTAAAAAAAATTTGATACTTAAATGGAGTTGTTACACAAAGAATCCCAAATACAACAATTACCCAAAGGCAGCCTAAAAAAAAAGAAAACTGAGACAAAACACGACAGTAAAATAAAAAACCAGCCCACCAAACCAAGAACACACATAATGGGAAGGAATGCAGCAAGATACAGAAAAATAAGGACTAGAGAACTTTGAAAAACCAACACTAGGAACCAAAGCGCGAAACGAAATAACAGCAGCAAAAAGGCAACAAAACCAGAGGAAAAAAAAAGGAAGAGGCCAAAGAAAGCTAACATTTTTGATTGGGCTTAAAAATAGAACAAGTAAGACCATTACCCTTGACAAAAACAGAAGCCTAGTAATGACATGTATGGCATGATTAACTATTTTCAGAATATCATATGATGACTATGATCTTATTATCATATTAAGCTACTCCAGTCAGGGTGAGTATTTTCTACTCTCTGGTACGAGCTTTTCTCACTTCGTCCGACATGGCACACATTCTCTTTCTTTTCTCATTATCAAAATCATAGCTGTTGGTAGGGCGTCCCCTACTGGTGCACCACACAGACCACTATATGACTGTACTTATTTCTTTTCTTTTCTTTTTTTCACATTAATAGCCAAAAAATATTATTTCAATAACAAGTATGTTCATTATATTCACATGCCATAATTTTCCATTAAAACATAATTATTACCAAAAAAAATCATTGGTAATCATGCCATGAACATAATCGTTTGAAATATCACTTTTTTAAAATATTTCTATATCAAAATTACACACTTAGATGGTAAGGAATTCATGCAATACTTTTTATAAATAATTGATGATTGTTGTTGTAACAACCTCTTTTTTTTTCCTTTATTATTATACAATATTGAGTTCACATACATGTCATTAATCAAAACAGACGTATAACATATCAAACACATAGATATTTACATCTTGTTTATTTTGGTTGACCAATTCCGGAGATACAGGTGCGGGTGGTTGCACCTTTACCGGGATCTGAGCCAACTCGACCACAAACATCTTATTTGATTCTGAAATCTGCCCAACATAAAGTTACTCGATCCAATGTGCACTAAAAGCCAGAGCCTTAGAAACAAAAGCTGCATAAATAATTTTCTGAACATGATATGGAAATATAGTGAGAATTAAATCCCAGTAAGTTCAACAATAAATTATCATCAGTAAAGCTCATCACGTCATGTTCAGCTGTATAAACTACAGAAAAATATCTTTGGTCACATGAATGCATTATATCTATAAGAATCATACTGTAATGATATGTATGACAGGATTAACTATTTTCAAAATATCATATGATGGCCATCAACTTATTCTCATTTCAAGCTACCCCGGTCAGGGTGAGTATCCTCAACTCTCCGGTACGGGCTTTTCTCGCTCCGTCCGACATGGCTCACTTTCTCTTTCTTTTCTCATTATCATGATCATAACCGTTGGTAGGGCGTCCCCTACTGGTGCACCACACGGATTGCCATGTGACCGTGCTTATTTCTTTTCTTTTCACAATGATAGCCAAAAATATGCTTTCAATAACAAGTATGTTCATCAAAATATAACTATTACCATAAATCATTGGTAATCATGCCATGAACATAACCATTTCAAATATCACTTTATAAAATATTTCCATGTCAAAATTTCATACTTAAGATGGTAAGAAGTTCATACAATGGCAATGGCTATGGCTATACTAGTCATTTATTAAGATTCATCTTTTTTTCTTAAATACTAATTTTATTTCTTTATTTTCTTGATGAAGGTTTTCATCCTATCTAACATTCTCTTACTAATCAGAGCATAACTCCCTCAATTTAACTCTGATATAGGTGATCTTGGTGTCCATTTCAAGATAAAACAATTATCTAAAACAATTATGTTGAACATTGTAGCGAAACATTAAGAAACAAAGGTGATATTACTCCCTCAAAGTACAGGATAGTTCCTCTCGGATAGGTTCTGACCTTTACTAACTAATTAGACCATATCTCCCAAATTGGAACTCCAAATTGCGTTATTCCAGTTGGTAAAAATCCATGAGCCATATATCTATAATTATTATGTTGGCGCGCTATTTTAATTCCCTACAGAATATTCCCAGAAATTCAAAAACTAAAGCATTAATAACATACTCTTCCCTGAATAAACATTTTCTGACCTCTGCTTACTAATCAGATAATATCTACCTCATATGAACTCCAAATTGCATAATTCCAGTGGGTATATTTCGATGAGACATAGATATATAACGTTCATGTTAACCATTTATTTTAATTCCATACAGATAATTCCCAGAAATTAAAATACAAAAGCTGTCCTAACATAATCTTCCCTGATGAACCATTTTCTGACCTTGGCTTACTAATCGGACCATATCTACCACATGTGAACTCCAAATTGAATGATTCCAGTGGCTAAAAATCCATGACACACATATCTTTAATTCTTATGTTAACAATTTATTTTAATTCCCTACCAATAATTCCCAGAAATTAAATTACCGAAGCTATCCTAACATATTCTTCCTTGATGATTCATTTTCTGACCTTTGACTACTAATCAGACCATAGCTACCTCATATGGACTCCAAATGGAATGATTCCAGTGAGTGAAAATCCGTGACACATATATCTTTAATTCTTATGTTAACCATTTATTTTAATTCCTTATAGATTGTTCCCATAAATTAAAATACCGAAGCTTAAAATTCTGTTAACCATAGCCATATCCATGCAGAACTATCTACACCAACCTAAGTATTCAAACATACATCACATGCAAGATCAATATGCAACATGATATAGCAACATCCATGACCAATCATCAAAGTTCTAATATCAAAATCTCATATAAATATTATGAGTTTCAAAGGTTTTCTTCAAAAAGAAATATTGTTAAACTTACCTGGAGCACTTAGTCTCCTAGACTTCTCCTTCCTCTTTCTTCCTTTCTTCCTCTCCTTTCCTCACACTACCTTGCTTCTATTTTTCCTCTCCCTCACTTGGACGAAATTCTAATGTTGTAAGGGTGGGTTTTCTTATATAGACCACCAAATAATTCACCTTTCATGATCATGGGTCTACCTTATCACAATTAGGATACACTTTGTTGAATTTTTGGAAAACAAACAACTTATGTTCTTGTCTTCCTCTTCCTTAGTCAAGATATGCATAGAAAAAGGAGATTTGTATTTTGAAAATTATGATGATATGTTCTTAAGATATGGGGCAAGATCCCTTTGATTTAGGGATTCATTTCCTTTTTCTTTTGTCTTAATAAAGTATGATAGATTTGCCTTTTTAAGTGGCAAATTTCTAGCCCTTGAATTTTCCTTACTTAACTAAAATTATTTGTGTAGGATAATGATGTTTTGTCATAATGCTATGTATTATTACCCACTTGCTAAAGTTATGAATGTAGGATATAAATGTTTTTGTCCTAAAGCCTTGTATTATTATGCCACTTGCCAAAATGATGAATGTAGAATCACACCACTTGTCAAATTTTTGTCTTAATGCCATGTCACTTAATCTTGATTACACTAATATTTCATCACTTTAATTTTATTATTTTTATTTTTCCTCTTGGGTTTGGGCTCATTCTTGCCCATTTTCCTTACTTTGGTTAAAATTCTTCCTTTCATAATGGGCTTGGTCACATTTTCATGATTTTTGGGCTATCGGTCCAATTTCTATATCCTAGTCCAAGTCTATGTTTTATTTCTTCCTTGGCCTATCCTATTGGCTTGCTAAAAATTCATGTGAAGTAGAAAAACTCTATATGAAATGTCTATAGGTTAAAGCCCAATTACGGGTGGAGATACTAAACTCAGTAACTTTTGCTCTTAAATTAAGAAAGATTACCCTAATCCGATCTTCTTGAAATTTTAAGACATTTACTTACTTCACAAAAATTTATCTTTCTTTACCTAAGAATTTCACCTTTCTTTAACATGTTTATTTCTAATATTTCCTCTTAGGTTTTCTTTCTTTACCTATTCCATTAATATTAGAACATTTCTATGCATATATGTAAGGTGAAGAATTTCTAAGGAAAATATCTAAAAATTACGGGATGTTACAGTTGTGTTATTGTGGGCATCCAAAAATAATAAAACCTTATCTTTGGAAACAAATAATGCAATAATGGGTGTAAAGGTCAAATCCATAAAGAGTGATTAGTTGGGATTTATACTTTGGGGAATAAAAATGGGGATTGAGTATAAAAACATAAAGTAAACAACCGAAAAGAAATCAGAAGTGTAATAAGATATTGGTTCAATGAGATGAGCATTAGCTAAAGTCAACTTCCATCATTAGATTTATGACATTGATCATCAATCCATATAATTCAATTCATATTCGAATATTTACCAATAGAACTAATTTCCTATCTCTCCTTAGTTTTAGTTAATTAGAAAACAATCCATCTAATTTACCCTAATCATTAAACAACCTCATTTAAGCACTTAAGATTTAATCTAGCAATTTCTTTATGAAACAGAGAAATTGGTAAAGCAACAAAAACATAAGCACAAGCAATTTCATTTAATTAAGTCAATTATTCTTCCTAGGTCTAATAATTCCTTATGTAGGAAATCAGTAACCCTAGTTGCTTCATAAATTAGAGGAATCAAGTGATTTTGTATTTGATATCTAACTTAACAGTAGATTAAGTTAGTTAAAAAACTAGTAAGCCTCACTAGCAATTGAATGAATCAATCATAAGATGAACAACAGAAGAGCAATTGATACTCAAATTATAAATTAAATGATTAAAACATAAAACCTTATCTTAGAGGGTAATAAATTCAAAGGTTTTCATTTCCTCAAACTAGTTAAAGTAATCTAGCTATGTAAGGCCATGAAAAACTAAACTTAAAAACTAAAGAAGAAAAAGATAAAAAAAGTTATGTCAAAGAAGTTCTTAAGAAATAAACTTAAAATGGTCTATTTAAAAACAATTCTATCACACTAGTCGCGATGCTGGAGGTGCTAGTGTTATACTTAAATTGTAATTCTTTTAGCATTGGGGCACTAGGGTTTCACTGTTGTGATGCTAAAGCTACTAGAATATGACTCTGTAGTTCTGGTTTCTGGCATTACAGTGCAAGCTTCTCATCACTATGGCACTGGAGCTTTTATCTTGATTTCTCAAGTTTTTGCTATTTTGCTCCAATTTTCATCCAAGTTAGCTCTATTTTGTATCTATTGCCTTTAATTGCTTACTAAATCACAATATAAGCTTTATAAGTGAATTTAGGCATCAAATAGGTATAAAAGACTAATTATTAATTGAGGAAAAATATAACATATTATAGACACATCAAATACTCCCAAACTTAACTGTTGTTCATCCTCAGGCAAATCCCAATCTTACTACTATATCTAGGTTGCAATACTATTAACAAAGAATAATTAAGCTTCTCAAAAACTCATAATACATCATGAATTAAACATTATTTTCTATTAATTAACAAGCAATGTTACTTTGAAGATGATTATAGACTAAACATGTAGACCCTTACAAGGATAAGTGATTTTCTCTCATATGTTTGAAAGGTATGTTTTTCACTCAAATTATTTCCAATAGAAATGCTTTACCATAGGCTTGCACATTTTCTCATTCTCCATCACTAAGATCACATATAAAACATAAATCAAAAGGACTTTTCAATGGTTGAAATGGGGTGTAAGAATAAGGTTGGAATTGTTTTGGAAAGGTAGCTTAAATGCCATTAATAATAGTGAAGGAAAATAATTTAACTTAGCTAAAGCATATATGACTTATAAAAGTCACACTCTAATTAGTGGCTTTTCACTTTGGCTTTTATCTAATCCATGTAAAACTCTATAATAGATTGTGCATATGAACTTTTTTTCTCAATTACAATAAGGAATACTTTTTTTATATTTTTTTCTCTTTTTATTTTCTTTTGCTCTTTCTTCTTTTCCTTTTCATCATACTTGGAACTTCAAAATTTTAGAATGAAAATCATGTTCCATTTTTTCAACCATAGTCATATCACAACTTTAGACATCCTTACACTTATTTCTTTTGCACACTTATACAAATCATAATTATTGAACAATGCTTCTTCTAGCTCTATTGGCTTTGGTAAGGACATTGTTTTTTGTAGGTTTTAAGCTTGTAATGAGGGTTTACAAAAATAAAGCTCAATGGGGTTAGCAAGTGAAAATTAATTGCAGGGTTTGGCTATTTGGCTTATATCAAAGAGTGCCTTAATCATATTTATGTATGCACAAGTCAATGTGATTTTGAAAAGAAACAATACAAGTTCTATAGAGTAAAACCATGGAAGAACATCTCTCAGGAAAAAAAATGAGATTGCTATAAATAATTCAATCTAAGATTTAAAATCTCATAGCTCATGTTTACGTAGTTTAGCCACATCATTCTCAAGAAAGATTGATAATTAAAAGACTAAAACAAATTGTTTGTTCAATCATGTTATGAAATCTTTAGGCATAATTAAACTTTTCTTATGGCATAAACAATTAATTTCTATAAAGAACCTTGAAGATAGAACAATAGAAAAAAAAATTAAATTTACCTGAAACTTTTAAAGACTTCTAAAAACTCTTTAAATCACCTGAATCCCTCTATTGCACTTAAAACTTAAATTGAACCCAATGTAAAGTAAAAGATAGAAAAAGGGAGAAAAAAACTAAACTAGGAACTTTGTAAATGTAGAAGAAATTAAAACAAAAGGATTGAACTACCTTGGGTTGCCTTTAAAGTAGCATCTTTGTTTAATGTCTTTGGCTCGACTTGATGCTTCCAATTTTAGTCAAGGAGGATACTTTATGTCCACTTTGATCTATAATGCCTTAGAACGTGTAAGAATTTCAAGTTTATCTACACCATCAAGCAAAATATAAACAATAACTAGAAGTCTAGTCAAATGAGAATTTAACATCCCTGGAAATAATAGACACCTTGAATGGTTTCTAGCACCATTTTCAATCTTATCTTTCTCATCCTTTATCAATTTAAGAGGTATCTTTCCTTACTCTTTGAGTAAGGCATGATGCAGGCCAATGGATGGGTCAAGTCTTGTGATATTTCCAATTTTCCAACTTGCAGCTACTTTTTTCTATTTGAAAGCTTGCACCAGCTTTTAATTCATTGTGCACTAACTTTTTTTGAGATTATCACTAGGTGTGATTCTCCAGCTATCATGTTGGTGCGTACTGTCACAGGTACACCCAAATTGATACCTTACCTCTCAACTAACCTGTAGTAGTAGGAGTAAGGGTCAATCCCACAGAGACTGGTATTACCTTATGTGATTGAGAAAAAGGGGGATTTGATAATTATAAATAATAAAGCAAATAATAATGAAAGAAATTGAGAAAGTAATTAATGAGAGAGGTGTTGGTTTCAGTCGATATTCACCATCAAGGGATTACATTAATCATTGACAAAATCATCAATCTTAAACCAAATATCTATCATTGGGATTCTATCCCTATTCTTCCTTAAGTCTAGTGAATTGATAATAATCGTACCAATTAAACCCTAATTAATAAGATATCCTTTAACACATCGGTAAAGTCTAACCTATTAACTGCATGAAGAATGAGAGAAACTGATAGAGCTAAATAAATATAAACACATCGATTATATTTAATTTAGTTTATCATTCATCATAGGGTTAATGATTTATAATAAAAAATCCTTAATCCTATTTGCCTCATGAATAAAGTAATAAAAACTTTGTTCAAAACCTAATTCAGCAGTAGATTAAGACATACAATATACTAATAGGCTTCTCTAGCAAACATATGAACAATCATTAAGAAAAAATAAGAGTAAATGAATAATCAATACCCGATTAAGATTGAACTAACAAAATCAATTCCAAATCTCATAATGCATAAAGATCCCTTGAGGTTTCAATCTTCCTCTACCAACTAAAAATAAATAAGTTGCGTAGGGCCATAAGAAAATCTAAAGAAGAATTAAAGAAGATAATTAAGAAATTGAATGATTGAATTCTTGTCCTTTGATACTTGTTTTCTCCCCCTTTTATAGATTGGCTACTCCTCAATGAAGTAGGGTTTTTTTCACATCAAATCTCGGCCCATCGGCTTTATTTGAAGTTAAAAAACCTTAAAAATAACGATCTCAACATTCTGGTATGCAGCAAGCGCCACAGTGCTTCAGAAAGTCACAACGAGTCACCACAGTGCTTAAGATAGCGCCGCAGCACTCTGGTTCTGTCGCTTGGGCACTGCGACACTAAGGCTCAGGAGCCATAGCCCTCGGTGCTTCTGGGCAGCCAACGCCATAGTGCGTTAGGGAGCACTGCGTCCCTCCGAATCTGCTATGACACAGCGCCGCGACTCTCTCTTGCAAGAGCCGCGGCGCCCAAAAAATCCCAGAATTTGCCAAAGTACTAAACACAAAAGTTGTAGCTCTATGTCTCTTATTTCCATAACAACTATAATCAGCTTAATTAGGTCTAAATTGAAGGAGATATTCCAAAAGAAATAACCAAAGGTCAGGATTCATCCTACTGCACTATGATTCTAATTTAGGAGCTTTGTAAAGCTATGAAATCTCCTGAATTTAACATAAAAGTGTAGATAATTGTTTTATCTTTTAACAACCACTTTAATCACTTTGATTGGAGTTCATATGAGGGAGATATGTTCTAAACAGTGCTGAAAGGTCTGGAATAGCTGCATTTTTGTATTTTTCCATGAATTTCTTATCTTTTTCTTCTCTTTTTTTCTTCATTTGTTCCTACAACACAAAACACAACCAAACTAATTCCTAATCATATTTTACTTAAATCAAACAAAAAGTAAGTTTAAAGGTATTAATATCATGCGTAATTAAAATCACATCACATGTTCTTCATGTAGTTGGGTATAAGCTTTAAGTCTAGGTCAAGATCCTACAAAATATCATATCAAGTATCTAATTACAAATTGGTACTAAAATAAGAGAATCCTTACTTCTTTGCTACAATTTTAGGGCTTTCTTCATTGTTGCAATTTTTTTCTTCATTTTAACCTTTGAAGTCATCTCCTTAACCTTTTTCTTATTAGGCTTACTAGTGTCAACATCCCTTATTTCCTTTCCATGAAGTACAGAATTACCCTACGCTAAGTAATTAATGACATTAATAACAAAGACTAAATATGAACAAATGCTCTTATTCTTAGGTATATCATCACTTTTAGGAGCATCAATCCTCTCCTTGTTTTGATTTGATAGTGCTGGTGCTTCCTTTATTAGAGTCTCAATTTCTTCACTTCTTATCATGATTGCATTTTTAGTTTCCATTAGAATGGCTATCGCTTGAGGGGTAATTGCTCTAAATTTAGAGCTTCTAACTGATTGAATGTAGCCATCATTTGGCTCAACTAATTTTCTAACTTCTACTTACTGGCCCTTATCTCCTACTAAATTTGCTTGCTCTCCTATTGAAATTACAAAATATCAATGGCAATGAAATTAACATTTTCTTCTAAAAACATACATAAATTAACATATTGGGTTTATTATTAGTTAGGGAGGTATGGCTGCTAATATTGCTAGTAATGGGGGCAGTCTTGAACCTAATATGCTTGTGAATTTCCATAATTAAGATAAGGATGATTGCTCCATCCAATATTATAGATGTGTGAATAGAGATCACACCTCACTTATGGTTGTTCAACAAAAACCACTTACCGTATTTGCCTACTAAATTGGCCCTTCTTAAAAATTTAGGTGCCTTATTACTAGATAATTTCTATAAGCCCTCGTTGTTTGTATTTTTCTTGCAGATGATCAAGAGTAGTCAATTTTGCAAGCTACTTTTGTAATATCCCAAACTTTTTATTTTTAAATAATATTTTATTATAAACAACTATGATTTTTTTTAAAAATGACTATGCATGTTTTGCTGGAAGTAAATATATTTAAAATAAGTATTGTTTTGCTTAAAATAATTATATTAGCCTCTAATAAATTTTTGTTGCATTTTTAGAAATATTCTTTCTTTTATTATACATAAAGATATCTATTTTGTACTTTGTTTTATTAAGATTTTTATCAAGAAAAATCATGATTTAAGAGTTCAACTAAAGTTTTATGAGAATGTAAATTTTTAGAAATTTTTGGGTTGTTTTAAGATGAAAAACGGTATTTATATGAATATATATGAAATAAAATGAAAATAAATCTAAATATTTAATTATTAAATAATAATAATAATTATTATTATACAAATAAATAAAGAAAGGGAAAGGAGAACGGAAGGGAGACGTAAACCAAGAGAAATCAGTAGAAATAAATAGTAATCTTCAATTTTCTCTCTAGATCTGAAGTGCTTATTGGCTTCCGATCTCAAAACTGAGGGTACCACTGGATTCAGGATGGAAAATACTATGGTTTTGACCGATCAATTTTTCAAATCAGCTGTTGAATCGCCGTAGATTTGAAGTGGAAAATCTCAGAAAAAGGTAAACTCTGAAACTCTTACTTAAAGACCTCAAATAGAAAATCTGACACCGTAGATGGATTCAGGAGCTAGATAAACCTTAGGATATCAAATTTTTTAGCCATCTGACAACTTTTTTGTTCTTGGTGAATAGCATTTTTCGGTGGTGAATAGTGTTTTCCAACCATGAATAGTGACAAGTTCCTGAAGTCATTTTCTTGATTTTTAGACCCTCCAGACACGTTTTTGAGGTCTATTTCATCAAATTGAGATTGGAAAAATGCATTTTAGGGTTGTCCAATCTAGAGCCCTTACCCTGTGAGTAGATGATTCTTCCTATGGCTTGCCTTATACTCTTCTTCATCTTTAAGCATGTATATGATTATGTTTATGAGATATTTACACTTTTATACGTTTCTAAAATGCATTGAAATTATCTGAATTCTCTACAATTTGAAATATAGTTCAAGAAGAGTATAGTTTTGAAATTGGATTTCTAAACTCATGGTGTATCTGATTTCACATGTATTTCTCATTAAATGATAAAGTGAATATTTATGCATGTGACATTATTTATAAAGCTATATGATTGCCTTGAGAAAGGGCACGTACATGTGATAAACCTTAAATGGGTAATTTCTGATAGATAAATTTGTACTAAGACTGAAAGTCTGTATTATATTGTGAAGTTTATACTGAATTATATGGCATATGTGCATATGGTATTTTCTGTGGAGGAATCCTATTAGAAACACTATCTGCTAACAGTAGGTGATGTTAGCCTTGGTGCGCACCTTGTTGCCTCAGCTAGCAGGGGGTGATGCTAACCTCGTGTGAGGGCCAACACATGGGAGATGACATGTGAAGAAGAGCGAAATGCCTCCTATATGGGCGGGATGCCAGTTATATGAGACGTAATTTGCCTTCCCTTGCTGTGTGCTTGGTTAATACCCATATAGACTCCCTTCGCGTGTCCTCTTGAATGGTAGTAGGGCAAACCTCAGCGAGATGCTGAGTTTAGGCAAATCCTATACCACCAAAGTACGGAAGGGGTTAAACTCTAATATAGTGGTTCTGATATGGGATCCTACAAATGTTTTCATGTGAAATGTTTTAATGCATATCAAGTTTGATTTAAGGTCATATTGTATCATATGTGGTTACAGATATTCGAATATGATTTGAACTGATAATATTTGAAAATGCAAGTCCCATATAGATGTACTTTTGAACTGTAATTTTTTATGTGATAAATTTTAATATATGAGTACATCCATATGTTGATCTGAGAGGTCATAGGAGGGATTATCTACTCACTGAGTTGTAAAACTCACTATACGTTATGGATATGTTTTTCAGATAAAGATCCAGAGTTTGGTCCTGCAGATACGTGATCAACTAAGTATCATATTCTCTGGTGAGCATATTTTGTTTCCAAGGCTCCTAGATTTTGATTTATATTATACTTGTACTCTAGAGTATGCTATATATGCCACAGGCAGGATCCCTGCTTTTGCTGTTACTCTGATGTTTATGGACTTGTTCTGTATATGATATTTATATATAGTAGAACCTATATGTATCTGTTTCCATGATAAAGGATTGGAATATTCATGTCTATGGAAAATATATGTTCATAGTATATGTGTTTCACGTGCCCTAAAATTAGGGGCGTGACAAGTTGGTTTCAGAGCAATAGGTTTCCTTGTGGCTATCAGAGCAAAAAATTTTGTAGTAGGACTTTAAGTATGGGTATGTAACCGTGGACATATTTATACTCACGGTGCTGCTGTGGAATTCTATAGGGTGTTATCCTATTCTTGCTTCTGACTCTTGTCCTTATGTAACCGATGTATAAATATCAATGCGTATGTCTTAGATGGTGTCTCTTGAGAGTGGAATATCAATTCAGCTCTTGAACTCGTTTTGATGAACAGTGAAAAAAGAGAACCCTCTTGGGTACAAAGAAAAAGAATTAGTTGAAAATAAGAAGATTCCATCCAAAGAAAAAGGTAATGGTTTGTTTGGATGTCAAGAAGATTTGAATTAGTTGTTTGATTTGCTTATGTGAAACAATATGATGAATGACCAATACAATATTGATAATCGGTTATGATATGGTTGAGGTTGTTAACTCCAAGATAACGGTTTGTAATAAGGTAAGTATTTTGGAAATAGATATAAATATCTTTTTGGATAAATGAGTTAGAACCTATGTATATAAATGGATTTGACAAGCTGTGGGGTGGATTGAATTTGAGAGTAAGAAATCTATAAAGATAATGCTTTCAATGATAGATTCTGTTGATATAAAGGATTCAAAGACAGTTTGGTTTTCAATAATATTTTGTACAAGTATTTTGAGAAAGGAAGGTTTGTCCATGAAAATTTAAATTTGAGGTACACAAAATGGGTAATTCATGTGAAAGACTCTTGGATGGACATAAGTTTTTCATGATTGATTGTTAAGACATTGCTTAAGCATATTAAAGAATGAAGTCAAAATGTGTTGATCTTGTTGAAGTGTTATGAAGTGCGTTCTAACTGATACAATATGAAGATGTCATCAATAGCATAAAAGGTTAGGAAAGAAGTTGCAAGTAGTGAACAATCAGTGGAAGCATGTATCTAATAATTTAATTTCAGCTTTAGCATCCCAAAAGGTATTACAAAAAAGGGTGCCAAGGATATTTAGCAGTGATGAGAGATGTTGGTATAAAGTATACCATTACCCCGAAACAAGAAATAAAATTTGATATTGATTTATTTTCTACAACCCAATTAGTATCTGTATCCTTATATTGAATTATATCGACTGAATTTAAAAATTGATTTGAGATCTAGATATCATTAATTGAGGATAAAGGAAGAGGATATTTCGAAAACTGCTTTCAGGATTTGGTATGAGCAATATTAGTTCTTAGTAATGCCATTTGATTTAACAAATGTCCCAGCTACATTCATGAATTTGATGAATACAATATTTAAACCTTTCTTGGATTAATTTATTATTGTATTCTGATATCTTGGTATATTCAAGGAATTCTAAGGAGCATGAGGACATTTAAAGATAGCTTTGCAAACCTTAAGAGAACACCAAATGTATCCCTAAATTTTTAGAATGTGAATTTTATTATTTTATCAGGTTATTACTGTAGATTTGTTAAATATTTTTCAAAAATTACTGCTCCTTTGATGAGGTTGACAAGGGAAGCAATAAAATTTAACTAGTAAGATGAATGTAAAAGAAATTTCTAAAAATTAAAGGAATGTTTAACTATGGCGCTAGTACTGTCTATTTCTTTAGGCACCGAAGGATACAGAGTATATTGTTATGCATCGAGAATTTGATTAAGGTGTGTGTTGATGCAATATGGTCGAGTCATTGCATATGCATCTAGATAGCTTAAGCCATATGAGCAAAATTATCTGACTTATGATTTAGAAATAACAGCAGTGATTTTGCTCTCAAAGTTTGGAGGCATTATCTATATGGTGATATATGTGAAATTCATACAGTTTCAATCATATTTAGTTGAGCAGGTAAAAGAGGCACAAAACGATGATGCCTATTTATGTAAGAAAATGGAAGAGGTGAAAAATGGCAGCGATGTTGAATTTACTGTAGACTCTAAAGGAATTCTGAGATTGAGCAAGTGATTGTGTGTACCTAATAAAGAAGAACTTAAAAAAGAGATTTTAGAGGAAGCCCATAGATCCATATATACCATTCATCTTGGGGTAACAAAAAATGTATAAAGATCTAAAAGAAATTTATTGGTGGGATGGTATGAAGAAAGATATAGTTGATTATGTCTCTCGATGTTTAACTTGCCAGCAGATAAAAGCAGAACATTAAAGGCCTGCAAGGTTACATCAACAAATATAAATACCTGAATAGAAATGAGAGAGAATAACTATAGATTTTGTTATAGGGCTACCGCAGACACCAAAAAAATAAAAAAAAATAAAAAAAAAATTGTTACAAGACTTGTTAAACAAGGGATTTATATGCCATAGTATTTTGTTACAAGATTTGTTAAACAAGGGATTTATACACCCTAGTACTTCTTCTTGAGGTGCTCCAATCCTATTTGTGAAAAAGAAGGATGGATCACTACAGTTATGTATAGATTACAGATAATGGAATAAAGTGACAGTGGGTAATAAATACCCATTACCTCGTAGAGAAGATTTGTTTGATCAAAAGTGATCATTGATAGGTTTACTAAATCAACACAGTGAAAACCATATATAATGTAGCTCAGTATGAAAATTTGTATTTAAATAAGATAGTGAGACTTTATGAGGTAATGATATCAATTATTTCTGATCAAGGACCACAATTCATAGTTTGTTTTTGGAGAGAGTTTCAGACGAATGAATAGCTACCAAGACAATATACAAATGGCACTATTTGAGGTTTTACATGAAATATCGTAGGTTTCTTAATAGGTGAGTGAGTAAATAACATAAATTATAGCATGGAGAAAAATTATATATTTGTATCTAAATTTATAAGTTATATAATGTGGTTATGTAATATAAATTTATGATTATTTTTGGTATGTTGAGATTGTGACTTGGATGACATTTGAGGTTTGGATACTATGTCTCTGAAATGTATGAATGTGTGAGAAGTGAATTAACATGGGTAGGTAGCAGACATGTTATGAATGGTGAAAGCAAGATATGTTAAAACTACTTAAGGATTGGCTATTGATGGAAAGTGTCATAAGAGGGAGATTTGAGCATATTGGGTTTACTTGAGCATAGGTAAGACAAAATTAGAAAATTTATTATTTCAATTTGTTAGAAATGATTAATGAAGGAAATTTTGGGGGAAGATGGATATTAAACTAGTTATAATTTAAAATAGTGAGTTTGGACACCGAACTGTATAAAGATTTTTAGGTGAAAGGAATAGGCAGATGATGGCCTTATGGTGCTTTGAGGAATATAATAAAGTGAATTAGTGGTATTGAAATTATTGAGGAATAAAATATGGGAAGTAGGATTCAAATTAATCTTTGAGTTCTTAATTTGGAAATATGGTGAATATTTTGAGAACCATGTTCAAAAATAGTGCAAAGTGATCAAGATATTTGTGTTAAATATTTATACCATGTTAAATTGAGTATAGTATCTAGGATGTGAAGTATGTTAAGATTGAAAAATTAATGTGTGAATAATTGTTGAGAAAAGTCTTCTTAGAACAAACGAGCTAGTTGAATGGAATTGATAGGAACTAGAATGAGGTGCTTTTAGATATGATAGTAGAAAGACTTGAAATTTTTGATAATGAGTTTATTGGTGTTAATAAGAGGATATAGAGTTACTATAATGAGGTAAGTTGAAATTGTTAGACATGTGTCAATGGTACATAAACGTTATAAAAGGTTTGGTGAATTTATTGTTACGTATGTTTAACATATTGATTAATGGATTTTAGGATAAAGATAGATGATAGATTAAGATGATGATATTCAAGGGAGGATGTTGACATGTGAGAATCAAAGATGACTTGATAGAAGTTTGAAATGAGAAAAGATAATTACCCAATGTGGATATGAATATGTTCTTTATGTGTGTGTTTCCTAATATCGACTTATAGATTTATTCATGCAAGCTAGATGATATAAAGGAATGAGATACACAATGGTTTAAGAGTTCCTTAAATGTATATATAGAATCTGTTCAGTATTTGTATAAAGTGGAATTGATTAAAAAAAATACAAGCAACTCAATACTGGTCAAAAGTCTGTAAGGACTATGAATGTGAGCACTAGAAAGTATCAGTTGGTGACCACATATTCTTGAAGAACTTATAGATAAAGGAAATCCCGCTGGTTAAGTTATATGGCAAAATCACTCAAGTGAAGAGACATATTAAAAAGTAAAGATGATATACGGAAAAAATATCCCCAATTATTTGAGTGATAAGGTTAGTAACTCCGAGTTATGCCTTGATTTCATTCCCTACATCTGGTAGAATTGCTGAAATTCGGGGACCAAATTTCTTAAGAGGGGAAGAATTTAATATCCCAAAATTTTTATTTTTAAATAATATTTTATTATAAACAAGTATGATTTTTTGAAAAAAGACTATGCATGTTTTGCTGGAAGTAAATATATTTTTGTTTAAAGTAATTATTATTTTGCTTAAAATAATTATATTGGCCTCTAATAAATTTTTTTTTTATTTTTAAAAATATTCTTTCTTTTATTATACATAAAGATATTTATTTTGTGCTCTGTTTTATTAAGATTTTTATCAAGAAAAATCATGATTTAAGAGTTCAACTAAAGTTTTATGAGAATGTAAATTTTTAGAAATTTTTGGGATGTTTTAGGATGAAAAACGGTATTTATATGAATATATATGAAATAAAATGAAAATAAATCTAAATATTTAATTATTAAATAATAATAATTATTATTATTATAAAAATAAATAAAGAAAGGGAAAGGAGAACGGAAGGGAGACGTAAACCGAGAGAAATCAGCATAAATGAATAGTGATGAATAGTAACCTTCAATTTTCTCTCTAGATCTGAAGTGCTTATTGGCTTTCGATATCAAAACTGAGGGTATCACTGGATTCAGGATAGAGAATACTACGGTTTTGACCGATCAATTTTTCAAATCAGGTGTTGAATCGCCATAGATTTGAAGTAGAAAATATCAGAAAAAGGTAAACTCTGAAACTCTTACTTAGAGACCTCAAATTGAAAATCTGACAGTGTAGATGGATTCAGAAGTTAGATAAACCTTGGGATATGAAATTTTTCAGCTATCTGACAACTTTTTTTGTTCTTAGTGAATAGTATTTTTCGACCATGAATAGTGACAAAGTTCCGAAAGTCATTTCCTTGATTTTTGGATCCTTCGGACATGTTTTAGAGGTCTATTTAATCAAATTGAGATTGAAAAAGTGCATTTTAGGGTTGTCCAATCTGGAGCCCTTACCCTGTGAGTAGATGATTCTTCCTATGGCTTGCCCTATACTCTTCTTAATCTTTGAGCATGTATATGATTATGTTTATAAGATATTTACACTTTTATATGTTTCTGAAATGCATTAAAATTATCTGAATTGTCTACAATTTGAAATACAGTTCAAGAAGAGTATAGTTTTGAAATTGGATTTCTGAACTCATGGTGTATCTGATTTCACATGTATTTCTCATTAAATGGTAAAGTGAATATTTATGCATGTGACATTATTTATAAAGCTATATGATTGCCTCGAGAAAGGGCATGTACATGTGATAAACCCTAAATGGGTAATTTCTGATAGATGAATTTGTACTGAGACTGAAAGTCTGTATTATATTGAAAAGTTTATACTGGATTATATGGCATATGTGCATATGGTATTTTCTGTGGAGGAATCTTATTGGAAACACTGTCTGCTAACAGCATGTGATGTTAGCCCTGGTGCGCACCTTGATTGCCTCAGCTAGCAGGGGGAGGTGCTAACCTCGTGTGAGGGCCAACACACAGGAGATGACATGTAAAGGAGAGTGGAATGCCTCCAATATGGGCGAGATGCCAGTTATATGAGATATGATTTGCCTTCCCTTGCTGTGTGCTTAGGGAATACCTATATAGACTCCCTTCGCGTGTCCTCTTGAATGGTAGTAGGGCAAACCTCAGCGAGATGCTGAGTTTAGGAAAATCCTATACGACCAAAGTACGGAAGGAGTTAAACTCTGATATGGTGGTTCTGATATGGGATCCTTCAAATGTTTTCATGTGAAATGTTTTAATGCATATCAAGTTTGATTTAAGATCTTAT
This sequence comes from Gleditsia sinensis, assembly GCA_037074535.1. Lineage (NCBI taxonomy): Eukaryota > Viridiplantae > Streptophyta > Magnoliopsida > Fabales > Fabaceae > Gleditsia > Gleditsia sinensis. The sequence continues at coordinate 36,012,394 of CM073466.1, read as the reverse complement.
TGTATCATATATGGTTACAGATATTCGAATGTGATTTGAACTGAGAATATTTGAAAATACGGGTCCCATATGGATGTATTTAAACTGTAATTTTTGATGTGATAAATTTTAATATATGAATACATCCATATGTTGATCTGAGAGGTCATAGGAGGGATTATCTACTCACTGAGTTGTAAAACTCACTACACATTGTGGATATGTCTTTCAGATAAAAATTCAGAGTTTGGTCCTGCAGATATGTGATCAAATAAGTGTCATATTCTCTGGTGAGTCTATTTATAACAACTCCATTTATGTAAATGTAACAAATTGTTTTTTTATATTTGTAAAATTACATGAAGTTATTACTACTTTAATTTTAACCACTTAACTCGTAATAATAATCACTTTAACCAAGCATAATTGTTCTTAATAGTAATACAATACTGAGTTTCCATACACACCATTATTTTATAAACTACACACCATTATTTTACAAACATTTGTACGAAGATACATATTAGCTCTAATCATCTATGTCGACTACTTCCGGGGACACTGGTGCAGGTGGCACCTCCACCGGAATCTCAGTCACATCTACTACAGATACATATGATATAACTAGTAGTTGCCCAAGGTAGGGCACCTCGATCCAGCGTACGAAAATAATAAGTGTCATTGAGAAAATCTACATTATTCTTCTGAACATGATATGGAAATATAGTGAGAATTAAATCCCAGTAGGTTCAACAATAAATCATAATTTACCATCAATATAATTCATCATGTCATGTTCAGCTGTATAAACTACAGAAAATATCTTTGGTCACATGAATGCATTATATCTATGCACATAAGAATCATACAGTAATGATATGTATGACAGGATTAACTATTTTCAGAATATGATGGCCATCAACTTATTCTCATTTCAAGCTACCCCGGTCAGGGTGAGTATCCTCTAATCTCCGGTACGGGCTTTTCTCGCTCCGTCCGACATGGCACACTTTCTCTTTCTTTTCTCATAATTATAATCATAACTGTTGGTAGGACGTCCCCTACTGGTGCACCACATGGATTGCCATGTGACCGTGCTCATTTCTTTTCTTTTCACAATGATAACCAAAAATATGCTTTCAATAACAAGTATGTTCATCAAAATATAACTATTACCATAAATCATTGGTAATTATGCCATGAACATAACCATTTCAAATATCACTTTATAAAATATTTCCATGTCAGAATTTTACACTTAAGATGGTAAGAAGTTCATACAATGGCAATGGTTATGGCATATACTAGTCATTTATAAGATTCGTCATCATATCTAACCTTCTCTTACTAATTAGAGCATAACTCCCTCAATTGAACTCCGATGTAGGTGATCTTTGTGTCAATTTCAAGATAAAACAATTATCTAAAACTATTATGTTGAACATTGTAGCGAAATATTAAGAAATCAAGGTGATATTACTCCCTCAATGTACAGGTTATTTCTTCTCGGATAGGTTCTAACCTCTACCTACTAATCGGACCATATCTACCTCATATGGACTCCACTTTGAGTGATTCCAGTGGTTAAAAATCCGTGACACGTATATCTATAATTATTATGTTAACCATTTATTTTAATTCCATATAGATAATTCCCAGAAATTAAAATACAGAAGCTATCCTAACATATTCTTCCCCGATGAACCATTTTCTGACCTTTGACTACTAATCAACTCATATCTTCCTCATACGGACTCCAAATTGAATGATTCCAGTGGATAAAAATCCACTACACACATAGATATAATTATTATGTTAACCATTTATTTTAATTCCATACAGATAATTCCCAGAAATTAAAATACAGAAGCTATCCTAACATATTCTTCCCTAATGAACCATTTTCTGATCTTTGCTTACTAATCGTCTCATATCTTCCTCATATGGACTCCAAATTGAATGATTCTAGTGGTTAAAAATCCGTGACACACATAGATATAATTGTTATGTTAACTATTTATTCTATTTTCATACAGATAATTCCTAGAAATTAAAATACTGAAGCTATCCTAACATATTCTTCCCTGATGAACCATTTTCTGACCTTTGACTACTAATCGGACCATATCTACCTCATATGGACTCCAAATTGAATGATTCCAGTGGCTAATAATCCGTGACACATATATATTTAATTATTATGTTAACCATATATTTTAATTCCCTACAGATAATTCTCAGAAATTAAAACACCGAAGCTATCCAAACATATTCTTCCATGATGAATCATTTTCTGACCTTTTCTTACTAATCAGACCATATCTACCTCATATGGACTCCAAATTGAATGTTTCCAGTGGCTGAAAATCCGTGACACATATATCTTTAATTCTTATGTTAACCATATATTTTAATTCTCTAGAGATAATTCCCATATATTAAAACACAGAAGCAAAAAAATTTGCCACCCATAGCCATACCTATGCAGAACTTTCTATACCAGTCTAAGTATTCAAACATACATCACATGCAAGATCAATATGTAACATGATATAGCAACATCCATGACCAATCATCAAAGTTCTAAGATCAAAATCTCATATAAATATTATAAGTTTCAAAAGTTTTCTTCAAAAAGAAATATTGTTAAACTTAACTAAGAATCTCCCTAGCTTACTTAGTGAATTGGTTTTCTTGCTTAGGTTATCCAATGGGCTTGCTAAAAACTTATGTAAATTGGAAAAACTCTATATGAAGTGTCCATAGGTAAAAGCCCAATGTATGGGTAAAGATTTTAAACTTAGTAACTCTAGTTCTTGAATTAGGAAAAATTACCCTAATCCAATGTTTTTGAACTTTTAAGACCTTTACTTGTTTCTAAAAATTTATCTTCCTTATACAAGAATTTTGCATCTCTTTAGTATGTTATTTCTATTTTTTTTCTATTAGTTTTTCCCTCTTTATTTGTTCTCTTAAAGTTAGAAACATTTTCTATGCATATACATAAGGTGAAGAATTTCTAAGGATTATATTTCCTTCGATATCTAAAATATTGTCTTATAAATTTTATTTCTTTAATTAAATTTTTATGTACTTTTATCAATAAAAGAAACGAAATTAGGGATGTTACACTATTTTGTTTCTAAGGCTCGTAGATTTTGATTTATATTATACTTGCACTCTAGAGTATGCTCTATATGCCACAAGCAAGATCCCTGCTTCTGCTGTTACTATGATGTTTATGGACTTGTTCTGCATATGGTATTTATATATGGGAGAACCTATATGTATCCGTTTCCATGATAAACAATTGGAATATTCATGTCTATAAAAAATATATGTTCATGGTATATGTGTTTCACGTGCCCTAAAATTAGGGGTGTGACAACTTTTCAATGGATAGGAGGCTTACCCCACTACCTTGCCTCAATTGAAGGCATAACCTAGCACTAAATTACTAACAGTTGGCAATCATATTTGCAATTATATTTGCAGTACTAGATAGTAAAAAATAAAAGTCACAAAAGTAAAAATTCAACTAGATGTACTCCCTAGCAACAATGCCAAAATATGGTGTTGTTGTGGGCATTCAAAAATAATAAAACCCTACCCGTGGAAACAAATAATGTAGTAGAAAAAGTAAAAGTCGAACCCACAAAGAGTGATTAGCTAGAATTTATACTTTTGTACATAAAAAGGGGGATTTAGTATAAAAACAAAAAGTAAACAACTAAAAAAAATTAAAAGTGCAATAAAAGATTGGTCCAATTCAACTTCCACTATCTTATTTATACCCTTAATCATCGATCCATATAATTCAATTCATATTCAAATATTTATTTTTGGAACTAATTTGTTATCCCTCCTTAGTTTTAGTTATAAAAGCAAGAAATCCAATTAACCTGAATCACTAAGCAATCTCATTCAAGTGCCAAAGATTTAATTTAGCAATTACTTTAAGAAATAGAGAAATTAGTAAAACTAAATAACATAAGCACAAGCAGTTGCTTTTAATTTAGTCAACTATTCTTCCTAGGTCTAATAATCCCTTGGAAATAAATAATGTAGTAGCAAGAGTAAGAGTCAAACCAACAAAGAGTGATTAGCTAGAATTTATACTTTTGTGAATACAAAATGGGATTGAGTATAAAAATAAAAAGTAAACAAATATAAAGAAGTCAAAAGTGTAATAAAAGATTGATTCAATAAGATAAGCATTGGCTTAATTCAACTTCCACCATCATATTTATACCCTTAATCATCAATCCATGTAATATAATTCATATTCAAATATTTACTATTGGAATTAATTTCCTATCCCTCCTTCGTTTTAGTTGTAGAAACGAGCAATGCAATTAACCCTAATCACTAAACACTGGTATTTAAGTGCCAAAGATTTAATTTAGCAATTTCTTTAAGAAATAGATAAATCGGGAAAACTAAACAACACAAGCACAAGTGGTTACATTTAATTTAGTCAATTATTCTTCCTAGGTCTAATAATTCCTAACGTTGTAAACCATTAACCCTAGTTGCTTCTAGTGGGTACTGTCACAAGTACACTAAATTAATACCTTAACATAAAACTAATCTGTAGTAGTGGAAGTAAAAGTTGATACCACATGGACTGTTATTACCTTTTATAAAATAGAAAGGGGGGTTGAATTCTATAAATAAATTAGCAAATTAAAAATAGAATGATTGCAAATAACAAAGAAAATGATTAATGATGAAAGATTTAGTTTCATTTTATATCCACCATGAAGGACTCGCATTGATCATTATGACGATCGCCTTAACTAACACTAACTAACAAGAAAATTTTAGCACATTGGTAAAGTTTAACTTATTAACCGCATGAAGAATTAGAGAAAATGATAGAACTAAAATAACATAGACACATCAGCTGTATTTAATCTAGTTAATCATTCACCATAAGTTTAATAATTCATAATCACACAATTTTTAATCATATTTGCCTCTTAAATCATAATGATGAAAAGTTTGTTCAATATATGATTTATCAGTAGATTAAAGCAAACAATATACTAGTAAACCTCGTAGCAATTCTATGAATAACCATGGAGAAGAAAAGAAGATAAATAATCAGTACTCAATTAAAATTGAACGAATTCACTCAAATCCAAATCTCATAATTCATAAAATACCCTTGAGGTTTCATTCTCCCTCAACCAAAAAAATAGCCACATAGGGCCATATGATAATCTAAGAGAATAAGAGAAGAGAATGCTTAAGAATTTGATAATAGGATCTTTGGATTCTTGGACCCTTCGATGCCTTTTTGTTGCTTGCTTTCCCTCTTATTATAGATTAGAGAATCCTAAATGAAGTAGGATTACTTCTAGGTCAGTTCCTGAGCTTTTGGGCTTCAATTAAAGTCAAAATCCCTAAAATTTGTGTTAAAATCCATACTGCGATAGTGAGTGCTGAGGCAGTATGGACAACTTCATCAGCAAGTTATGTAATGCTGCGATGCTAATTTACAAGAGCCACGATGCTTTGACTGTTCCAGAATTTACAAAAGTGGTAAACATAAAAGTTGTAACTTTGTCTCCTAAAACTCCACAGCCATTGGAATCACTATAATCGAAGTAAATGTGAGGGAGATATACCTCAATTAGTGAAGAAATGTTAGGATTCACCTTGCTGCACCGCGATTTTGGTTTTTGAGCACTATAATGCTCCGAATTCTCCAGAATTTGGCAAAGTTCGAAACATAAATATTGTAAATTATTGTCTTAGATTTTCCAAAGCACTTGAAGAACTTCAATTAGAGTTCCTATCAGGGATTTATGATCTGATTAGTACCGAAAGTGTAACATCCTAAGCTTTTAATAAAGTTAGATAAATTTAAGGATGAGTAGAAAATACATATGACAAGTGATTAAGATGCTTAGTTATATGATTATAAGGCAAGCATAAAATAGGTAACATAGTTAATGTTGAATCATATAAATAAAATATTTTTGGAGCATAAATGAGAGGAATAGGATACAAAGATATTCCTTAGGATGCTAATTTAGGATTAGCAACATAATAAGGAAGGAATAAGCATTATGTGATGCAATATATATATTTACACATGCCAAAGGAGAAGCTTTACGTATATGTATACCCTTGCCTCATTTTAACCATGCATATCATAATATAGCCACCATGCATGCACATGAATTGAAACAAAACACAACAGCCTTGGTAGGTTAAAAAGGATGAGTGCAGCGTAGGCAATACAAGTAGAAATAAGAGTTGGAATACAAGCAGAAACAAGAGTTGGAATACAAGCAGAAACAAGAGTTGGAATATAAGCAAAAACACAGCCACATGGCAGCAGGAAAACAAGCCATCTTGCCTAGCAGAATGGACGCCACATTTGCTCTATTAGACAATAGGAATTAGTGCCACATCAAGCAGAAAAAGACACACCCAGATGGCAGCATCCTCATGGTACATTTGCTCCTAAACCAAGCAAAAAAAAACATCCCACATGGCAGTAGGAAAACACGCCATCTTGCTCCACCAAAACCCAACAGAAAACCTTGCCCCACATGTAGAAAAAGCTCACACACTTGCAGTAGCTTCACACCAGGAAAATAGAGCATCTTGCAGCAGTTTTTTTCTTGGCAGCCTAGGTCCCTCTTACGTGTAAAACAATAGCCACCCTTTCAGCAAAATATAATAGAGTTATGCATGCAATAACCCACTTGGAAAGGTAGCAGAAAACCTACTCCCTGCCCTGCAGAATCCAAGGGATTCCAGCAACCTTTAGCGCCCAGCAGCTTGCATCTTTGGTAGCAGCAGAAACACCTACCCTTGCCTCACGCCAGTAGGAAAAATGAGAGAGGGAAGTAACCAAAAAACTCAAGAGGCAAGAGGAAGGAAGAGGGAGAGGGTAGCCAAGAAGAAGAAGGAGGTTGAGAAAGGAGGAAGAGAGTGGAAGAACTAGAGAAAAGAATGGAGAGTTTCCTTCCCTCACCATAAGGCAGTGAGAGTGAGAGTGAGTGCTGAGGTTTGAAGCCTTGATCAACCCATATTTGGTGCCAGAAATGTGGATGAGTTGCAAAAGAAACCAAGAGGAGAAGGAAGCCGCAAATTGACAGCCATAGGAGTAGGTTTACATAAGGTAAGTCTAGCTTCTTATAAAAATCCGATTTTGAGTTTATTAGGTTAATTTTCGGCCCTGCATGGACGACTTTTTGTCTAAAATATGAAAACGTTTTCAACATATAAGTTGTATCCCTATGGCTTAGCTTTACATAGAATTTGGAATCACATCAATTGTACTTAAAAGGAGAGAGTTATAGTCCAGGGAGGGATGAGAGGTAAGAATCGGGTCTGGAATCCAGGATGGTGAAGAATAGCTTTTGTTTTCGAATATCTGGGACTAATACATAAGGAATATGAAGTTGTGGTTAACATAAAAGTTGTAGATACATTTATCACGGTCTCATAGCCACTGGAATCACAAAATTTCGAGTTCATATGAGTGAGTTAGTACCTGATTAGTGAGTAAAGGTCATAGAGCATAGAAGAGTTAGGTTGAGAAAATAGAAACCTTTTTGTACCCGAAAATATTGGCTTAGTAAATTTAGTAAATGGCCTTTAAATTCTCTAATTTTGGGTGATAAAAGTCTTAGGATGTTAATAATCGATTCGGAAAAGTTTTGTGATTTTTGAGAACCTACAACTAGGTCTTTTGCAATTAAATCAGTGTTGAGGACAATTTGCTGGACAGCTTAGACTGTTGATGGAAAGAAAAACTATTGAAGGGGTTAGATGTTGAATTGTTGTATAAAAATTTTATGACATGTTATGGGAATACTAATTAAGGATCTCACCAAATTTCAGGAATTTATGGGTAGATTAAGTCATGTAATAAAATGTAGAAATGTGGTAGGGTAGGAAATGAATCAGAACAGACCATAACAGGAGACAGCCTTAAATCTTGGGTTATTCGAGGGATCAAATGAATTATTTTTTACTTTAAATTTTGTTGGTGATTATATAACATATCTAGGATGCTTCATATAAAATATAATGAATGTTGAAGAAGTTTCACTAACCCAAATGAATGCAAAACAGAATAGAAATGGAACTGAAACTAATCTGCACTGTTCTGATTATGGAGGTATTTGTTGGGGTTGAATGGAAGTGTTAAGGGCTGAGAGAATTACTAAATAAAATAAACATGTAAAGGTACCTCCATACAAAAGTTTAGAATTTTTAGAGGACTTTTGTCATATTTAATAATAACCCCAAATCTCAACAAAATCATAGTTTTGTTTTAAGGAGCAGAAGATTTTAAACTAGAGATTTATGACTTTAGGTACTAATATGCATGCATTAACCAAGAACTCTTATATGTTTTAATTTGAGTTGTTGGTAGTAACATTGGCAGCCCTGGAAAGGAAGTGATTATGCTGGAATTGAGGTAGCTAGCTTTTCCTTAAAACACCTCTTTATGCTTATGAACTTAAAATTATGAATTTTCACTGATTGCCTGACTTTTATGCTATGATGAATGATGGTCTAAAGATATGTTATGTATACATTCTCGGGAATTAAGGGGGTGCACAAAAGGGTGCCAAGTAAGCCCTATTTCCCTCACGATTGGCCAATAATAGGAGATGCATAGCCCTTTGCAGATATGGCCGTATTTGACTGCACTGGGTAAGTAGACCATGATGTTATGGGTCCGTATGACCAACATGCCGTATGTATGATGTATGGTCAGTGCTTATGTTTCAGTGAAATAAATTGAGATGTTTTAAGGAATGGAATGTGTACTATTTTTCTTAAAAATTTGGTAGCTAACTCTTCCTTAAAACACTCTTTATTTTTATGAACTTGAATTAATCAAATTTCACTGGTTTCCTAACTTTTACGCTATGATGAATGATGGTCTAAAGATATGTTATGTATGCATTCTCGAGAATTAGGGGGTGCACAAAAGGGTGCCAAGTAAGCCCCATTTCCCTCACGATTGGCCAATAATAGGAGATGCATAGCCCTTTGCAGGTATGGCCGTATTGACTGCACTGAGTAAGTAGACCATGATGTTATGGGTCCCTAGTGTGACCAAGATGCCGTATGATGAATGTATGGTCAATGCTTATGTTTCAGTGAAATAATTTGAGATGTTTTAAGGAATGGAATGTGTACTATTTTTCTAAAAAATTTGCTAGCTATTGAGATTTTCATCTCACTTTTTATGTCCACATAATCACATTCCAGGTACTTTAGCAAGAGGTGAGCAACAGGGGTCTCAAGGTTGACTCATATGATCATGATTGTATTTTCTTTGGTTGTGTACCATTTATATGGGATAGCCTAGATAAGTGCCGGGTCCCTTTTAGACAACTGATAATGTGATGTAATATAAGTTATGGACTGTACCCCTTTTCTTTATGGTATGAGATCCTTTATGTTGTAAGTAATGTATATCATGCCTAGCTAGTTGTCTATAGGGAAATGAGAATTGAAAATGCTTGGAATAGCTTGAAGTACTTGTATGCTTTCCTAAGAATGATAACAAACAATATAAGTTAATAGGTTAATGAATGGGCTAGGTGGTCATTGCCAAGAATTTATAGAAAATAAGGAACATTTTACGATCTAGATTTTCGAGGTGCTACAAAAAGCGATGGAATAACTGTAATTCAGCATTTTTTAAGATTTTCTTCTCTTTTTCTCCTCTTTTTTCTTCTTTATTCCTAAAACACAAAACAGAAAATTAAGCTAATTATTAGTCATATTTTACTTAAATAAAAATAAAGGTAAGTTTAAAGTTATTAAAATCATGCTTAATTATGCACACATTAAATACCGCCACACTCAACATTTTGCTTCTCCTCAAGCAAAATAATCCCTAAAGACAAAAACAAAAATCAATATATGTAGTGAGTGTTAGGCTTACCAAGATTTTGCCCCATAATATGAAAATATGCTCAAGAACCCTAAGTGTGTGTGTGTGTTTTTTGGTCAAAAAGTTTCCTTTACCTAGATGAGTTTATATATCTCAAAATTTTAGGTATGGATCTCTAATTAATTTAGGATTTCCATAGGCTCATTTTTCATGCCACTCTTCACTAATGTAGCCAAAACTACCTCTAGGATCAATAAGGTTTTATTCAGCTTGTAATGTGGTCAAGGTATAAGATAAGATAGATGATATAACTTTAGCCTCAACCACTTAGCATTGCATGATTAATTCTTATCTCTTGAGCTTTCTCAAGTTTGGGAGATTTTGCTTCACACTCATTTTATTGTTTTGATTAGATTTAATTCATTCCTTTATTTGGTTCTCTATTTCTTTTCCTTCACCCACTGTATAGGCTTTCATCCTTTCTTTTTGAATTTTTTTTTCCTTTGGATTTTTCTTTTCTTTCCTTTGCTCCACCCTTCCACCCTTTGGTCAATAAAACTCTACAAAATAAATATTTAGAAAAATAATCATGGAGTGAGTGAATAATGTAAAAAAATAAGGATATTTTTTACAAAATTTAGCTTTTGGCTCATTTTTGGATATAGAATAAAAATTCAGTTTGGCTTAAATAGAGGAACTAAGGGTATATGATTACATTAGGGTGTGCTTGAAAGGCTTAATTTATCAAACAATGCCAAAATTATCTCCTAAATAAGAGTATTAGCCTAGGATTTCACCTCAAGTAGCATTCAAATAAGTTTTAAAATCCTATTGAGATCTTAAAATATTTTTTAGTTATGCAAACCTTCTCTAAGTAAAAGACAAATTAAATGCCCAAAGTTAATGTACAAAAAGGTTTCAAGATTCTAAAGTAACAAACAAAATTGTAAAAAAGTTAAAATTGCACACAACCATGAATTTTCAATATTTTTCAAAAGCTAAAAAATTTTGGGTAGTCATATCATTCGCTATTGATTGTGCCTAACAACACAAAACATAAATTGAAATACTCACACAATCATTCAACTTGCTAAACGCAATGAAAGTGCATTAATAGTGAAAATCAGAAAAATTAATGCTCAAAATAAGGTTACAATTATTCAGGCAAATATACTTCCACCTCTACACTCAAACTTTACATTGTCTTCAATATAAAATAAAGATGAAAATAAGGAGGGAGATAGAGATATGAGTTAAGTGAACTTCCCTAAATTCCTTTTTATTGTTTAGGGTTGGATGGGAGTGCTACATTATTAGACTTTAATTTTTTCTTATTTTCAACTCTCTTTTTGACAAGAATAGACAACGTTGGGTTACCCCCAATAAGCACCTTTGTTTAATGTTGTTGGCTTGACTCAAAGCTCTCTATGTCATTCATGGAGGATCCTTGATGTCCACTTTGAATTGGCATGCCTTTAGATTTACGAAATTTTGAGGTTCGGCTACACCATGAGGGGAAAAGTTAATATTAATCAAAAGTTCAATTAAATGAGAACTTAACTTACTTAGGAATAATCGATTTCTTAAATAGATTTTGACATCCAATTTAATTTCGTCTTTTTGAGCTTTTTCTAAAGTAAGAGGCAGTTTTCCTCAATTTTTGAGTAGGGCATATTTATTTAAAGTTATCACTAGGAGTGGTTCTATACTATATATGCCCTTCAAGTGGCTAGGAAAGCTCTTTAAGTATAGGTCAGGATACTACAAAATAGAATGAACATGTATCTTATTAGAATATTGTAACAAAATAGGTGGATCCTTACCTGTTTCCTGCACTTTTGGTGATTCCTCTAATGCTGTAACTTTCTCATGGAATTTGGCCTTCAGGGTGGATTCTATAGCCTCTATCTTAGTATGCTTACTAGGGCCAATTGTAACACCCCCAAAAATTATATTCTTTTTATGAAATAATGTGTTAAGAAAGGTAAAAATGAATTAAATGGATCACCTTTATGAATACGATTATGAATATTAGAGAAGAGAATTCTCAATTTTGGAAAAAAGTTCTGAAGGGCGAAATAGTAATTTCTTCATTTTTAGGGCTGGGACTGGGCAGTAAAAGGTGGAGTGAGGACACATGGAATGTATGGCAAAAAAGTTCATTGTCATATACCTCAAGATGAGATTAAACACTTGGTTAATTTCAACTCAACTAAACAAGCCATTAGCCAATGATATGGTTACAATGTAATGGAATGGCAAAAATGCAATAATTGGTGAAAGCAAGGGCCTTTGTCAGATGGAGGGAAGCTTCTCGGAGAAGCTTAATATTTTTATATTTTGTTGACCAAAGGAGAGGAAAGTTGGCCAAGCAAGGAGGAGGATCAAATTCACAGTGAGGAGAAAAAGAAAGAAAGAAGAAAAAGGAAAGAAAAAGAAAAAGAGAGAGAGAAAAAGAAGAAGAAGAAGAAGAGAGAAAGTAGAAGGAGGAAGAGAAAAGGTAAGTTTGAATCCTCCAAACCCTTCTAACCTTGTTTTCATTTATAGGTTTTTCTTGGAGCTCTAATGGTGGAGAAAAATTTACAGTTTTATGGTTGGAAAAAGAGTGAGAAAATCAAGCAAAAGCTAGAGAGAGAAAGGGTTAGTTGGTGAAATAATGTAAGATTAACATCTACTTTCTTAACTCTTGATTAAATGGTAATGTGTATGTGTATATATGCATTAATGAAGACATGATTGTATGGAAGATGTGTGCATTGATGAAGTGTTTATGATGTTTGTTGGTTGCCTTCCATAAACATGAATGAGGGAGTATGGATTAGGACCCTTTTGTGGATGATTTTTAGGGTTTACAACTCATGATTTTGTGGGGGTAAATTTTGCTTTCAACTTGAATAATATGCTTAAGATTTATGTTTTTGGTTGATTTCTTGTTATGGGGCTCTTTGGAAATGGAAAATCGAGGTTTGGCATTTTCGCGCCCAGAGCACAGCTTGGAAACATAGGAGCAGGGCACGGGGGCATAACACGGACGTGCTTGGTGACACGGCCAGGCGATGTTTTGTGTTGTCCTAGCTCATTTTTGCTTGTTTTTAACCCTTTTTTATTTCTAATTTTGAATCAATGATTTTAGGACTTAAATAAGAGTTTCATGAACTATAAATTAGGGTAAAATAACATGGTTTTGCCTTGAATGTTTTATATTTCTCTTGATTAAATCATATGTACATGGAAGAAATGGGGGGAGATGATATATATAAATATAATATGAAGGTGTTAGTACAAAGTTGCTGCATCTTACCCTATGTATTGAAATGTATGGTGTATACATATGAGAAATGGTTGACCATGTACATGATGATATTGATATAATTAATTATTGAAATAAGTGGCTGTAAAATATGTTAAAGAAATATATTAAATATCAAGAGGACCATCTTCGAAGCAGGGTCGCCTGGTAACAAGTGTCATCTTACTGTGTTGAGGGGACTGACGAATATCTAGGACGACCCTTACCCAACCAAGGTGACCTGACAACATGCAGTACCTTGTAGAGGTAAGGTGATTGATGGGTCGTGGCTTTGTTATAATTCTGAGTTAAGGGATACCCTATAACCTAAAGTGGCCAATGTTGGAAGGGCCACTCTAACCAAGGAACTCAATGGTGGGTGAGTAGCGGGAGGGAGAAGGGCATATACCACCCTGTGGTTAGAAAAGAAAATGTGAAATTTTAGATAATGAGCCACTACAAAAATTAATGTATATGCATATTGTTAATACATATTCTGCTATTTATGAATACATGATATTAATACATAACCTATCCATTGAATTTGTGAGCATGCTACATTTATTCTTGTTATCTTGTTATATATAAAGAGAAAATGTTTTCTGTAGCTTATACAGCTGAACATAACACGTAAGTTTCCTGGTATGTGGTTATTTTTTAGATGTTAATCTTATTGGGATTTAATATCTCATTGTGTTTCCTGTGGTGTTATGTTCAGATACGGACCAGTAGTATGTCGTTCATCATTTTGACGCTTCTTTTAGAGCTCTAGACAATGGAGGTCCTATATATGGGACAATCCATTGTTATTGTTAGTCCGCTTCTGATAAATATGGCAGAGGTATTAATGAAGGGGAAATTTGAGTGTTTAATGGTTATATTTTATCCCTTAATTAGTAGTAAACTTGTGATTATTTCCCTGCATTTGGTTGTGCTTTGCTTTGGATACTGCTTTGCTTTGTTTTATGTTTGTAGGAAAGCAAAATAGGCCAAGAAGCAAGGGAAAACACTCATAAGAGGAGCCATATGGACTTAGAACAAGCTGAGGAGGAAGCAACCCTGAAGAAATTGGCAAGAAAAGATACTTACAGCTTGAAGTACGACCAAGTCGTGCTTGGTGTGCATGAAGCACGGCCTCTCATGGGTGTTTCGTGTCCGTGTCATGAATCTAGCCCAAAGCACGACCAGCCCATGTCATGAAGAACAATTGTGCTTCATGTCCATACACCATGTGATTTTTAGGGTTTTAAGCAGCCAAGTGGTTATAAATACATGGGGAAGCACAGCCAATAATATACAGACTCATACAAACATCTTAGACTCAGTTTTTAGGCTTAGAAAACACTCTTATATTAGGTTTTTACTAGATTCGTTGTTGAATTCATGTTCTAGAGTAGTATTTACAGCAATTGAAGCATTGTATTTCATATTTACATTCTGCAATTCAGGTTTCATCTTTCTACTTTAGTTCTCTACTTTTACTTCTACTCCTTTCTCTTGAATTGTATTGAACTTTAATGGTTTACTTAATGAATATGATTTTGGTTTCTGATTTTATTATGCTTGAGTAGATATTGATCTAGGGTTTTGGTAAACCTACTTATGGTATGATGATACTACATTATTGAGTTGAATGTTGGAACCCTAATTGTGATTACTTTTAGATTAATTAGGATTAACTATTATGTGCATAAATGAGAGTTGGTAGAATGCCTGATCACCAATCTATCACGTCTTAAGTATTTAATTGATGAACTGAAAGGTGAAAGTTAAAACCGAAACCTAATAGTTAATTAGGGATATCTTAATCACGAAAGTAGTTTAAGGTTCTCTAGGAATGAATCAACTAGTGGGCAAGAGAAAACCGATTAATTGTATTCCATGGTTGGCATAGAACTTAATGGACCTAGGTTAAACTAAGAACAACGAAAGTAGGCAATTGGATTAACCTAGGTACGATTAGTAATGCTTGAAAGATGTTACTAGTTAATTAAGGCTAAACCATCCCTAATTATCTAGATAATTGTAATTAGAGGTACATGTTGAATGTTGAATATCATAAGTGTGGTGAACCCTAACCCTAGGCTTTTATTAATTGAATTACTTATTAGTTTAATTGTGACAACCTTTCTATCGCATAACATCGATTTAGATAGCATATTTTGTATAATTATATTAGTTGATATTGTTCTCTGTGGAATATGACCCGTACTCGTCGGATTAGTTACAGCTACACCATGTGCTTATGGTTTATTATAAAATAGACACAACAAGTTTTTGGCACCGTTGTCGAGAAGCAATCGTCAATATTAGATATATTGCGAAATAGCTAGACTAAATCACTTTCTTTTAATTTTTCTATATAATTTTATCTTGCTAATTTTTTCCTTTTTGCTTCCTTTATAGGTGTGTTTCTCTTTTATGCGAAGAGAACATGAGTTAGTCACTGAATTTGATTCGGAAATTAAATGCACACTACGATGGAGAAGAAGAAGACAGCAGCAAGAACATTTTGCACCTACCGTGGCGGAGAGAGATAACCATTCTCTTAAGGATTTCATCGCCCCAGATGCTCATGGCTTGAATCCCAGTATTGTCAAACCAGTTATCGAGGCCAACAACTTTGAGCTGAAGCCTTCTCTTTTGCAAATGGTTCAGCAGAATCAATTTTGAGGGTCACCTACTGAAGACCCTAATCTCCACCTGTAAATATTTTTAGAATACTGTGATACTTTGAAGCTGAATAGAGTATCTTCTAATGCCATTAGACTGAGAATGTTCCCATTCTCTCTGAGGGACAAGGCCCAGGTATGGTTGCATTCTCTTCCATCGGGGTCAATAACTACATGGCAGCAACTTTCTCAAGCTTTCTTAGCCAAATACTTCCCACCAAGTAAGACAGCTCACCTTAGGAATCAAATCACTACCTTTGCTCAGAAAGATGGTGAGTCTTTATATAAAGCTTGGGAGAGAGTTAAAGAGCTCCTCAGAATATGCCCACACCATGGGTTGGAGAAGTGGCTTGTTCATACATTCTACAATGAATTAATTTATAGCACCCGTATGTCTATGGATACTGCAGCTGGAGGGGCCATTATGAACAAAACAATGGATGAGGCTTATTAGTTAATTGAAGATATGGCTCAAAATTACTACTCCTAGTCTAGTGAGAGGCATCCATCAAGAAAACCATCAGGTATGTATGAAGTTGATGCATTTAATCATCTAACTTCTAAATTTGATGCCTTATTTAAGAAATTAGATAAGTTAAGCATCAATGTTATTGGTTTCCCTTCTTCATCTTCTGTATGTGAGATTTGTGGAGGTGTTGGTCATGTGGCCAAGGAATGCCAACTTGGAAACTCTGCACCTCAAGATTGTGAGCAGGTAAATTTTGTGAATAACCAAAGAAACAATCCTTACAGTAACACCTACAATCTAGGCTAGAGAAATAACCCAAATCTTTCATACAAGCCAAATACAAATAAGCCTTAGATTAATTTTAGGCAACCTCATGGATTTCAAAATCAGAGGCCATTCAATCCTCCTCCACAGCCTAAGTCAAATTTGGAGTCTCTAACGGAAAATTTCATCACCACACATAGTAAGCAAAATGATGAATTTAAAGCTCAGAATCATTCAATGAATGAGGCCATTAAGGACTTAGCCTTTAAAGTTGACTCACTTGCTACACATAATAAAATGCTAGAAACTCAGATAGCACCGTAAACGAGTTCTTCAAACAGAAACTTGGGCAAATTCCCTGGCCAACCTGAGAATCCAAAAGAACATTGCAAGGCTATCACTTTGAGAAGTGGTAAGCAATTGAGTGAGTCAGTGGAAAAAGAAAAAGATAAGGAGGAAGAATTGAGAGATATGCCTGAACAAGAAACTGTAGAAGAAGAGCAAGTTAGTGAAAGGAAAGAGAAAGAAGAGCCTAAATATATGGCTCCTGAACCATACAAGCCACCAGTTGTTTTCCCCCAGAGACTAGCTAAAGCCAAATTAGAAAAGCAGTATGGAAAATCCCTTGATGTGCTGAAAAAGCTGCACATTAATATTTCATTCTTGGAAGCTGTCTCCCAGATGCCTTCTTATGCTAAATTTCTGAAGGAAATCCTTCTAACAAAAGAAAGATTGACGAGTATGCCACAGTTGTATTAACTGAAGAGTGTAGTGCATTGATTCAGAATAAATGGCCTACTAAACTCAAGGACCCTGGAAGCTTCTCTATACCTTGTTCTATTGGAGATGTGCACATTACTAGACCATTATGTGATCTTGGAGAAAGTGTGAGTTTTATGCCATTATCAATATGCTAGAAGCTCCAAATGGGAGATTTGAAGCCAACTACTATTTCCCTACAGTTAGCGGACCGATCCATTACTCATCCAGTAGGTATATTAGAGGATGTTCCTCTAAAAGTAGGTAAGTTTTTCATACCTATTGATTTTGTTGTTTTAGAGATGGAGGAAGATAACCAAATCCCCATCATTCTTGGAAGGCCTTTCCTAGCCACTGTAGGTGTAATTATCAATGTAAAAGATGGAAAGCTTTCCTTGAATGTAGAGGATGAAAAGATTGAGTTCAATTTAAATGATGCAATGAAATGCCCATCTTTAGGTGATTCTTGCTGCATGATTGATGTAATTGAGCATAATATTGTTGATAATGCAGTAAGTTTTTGTTCTACTAACCCACTTGAGCTTTGCCTAATGGATAATCTTATTTCTTGTGCTGAACAAGTAAAAGCTGATGCATAGGCTCAAATACTTGATGAGAGTCCCATGCTCACCTCAAAAGTAAAAGCTAAAAAGATAGAATTAGATCTCAATCAAAAATTAGCAACCATTAAAGAAATTAAGGCACCTAAGGTAGAACTCAAACCACTTCCTTCCAATTTAAGGTATGAATTTTTGGACACTGACTCTTCATATCCAGTAATTGCGAATGCTGAAGAAACTGGTAAGTTATTGGATGTGCTTAAAAAGTTTAAGAAAGTTATTGGGTATAACATTGATGACATAAAAGGGATTAGTCCATCTGTTTGCATGCATCGCATTATACTTGATACCAAAGGAGATTAAATCCAAACATGAAAGAGGTAGTCAAGAAGGAAGTGCTCAAACTGCTTGATGCAGGTATTATCTATCATATTTCAGATAGTGAGTGGGTAAGCCTTGTTCATGTAGTTCCTAAGAAGGGAGGTATGACTGTTATTCAGAATGACCATGATGAATTAATTCCTACTAGAGTTGTTATGGGTTGGCGTATGTGCATTGATTATAGAAAATTAAATAAGGCCACCCATAAGGATCATTTCCTTTTGCCCTTTTTTGATCAATTGTTGGAAAGACTGACTAAACATTCACATTTTTGTTATCTAGATGGATATTTAGGATTCTTTCAATTCCCTATCCATCCAGACAACCAAGAAAGGATGACGTTCACATGTCCCTATGGTACCTTTGCATATAGAAGGATGCCATTCGGATTGTGCAACGCGCCAGCCACTTTCCAAAGTTGTATGATGGCTATTTTCTTGGACTTTATTGAAGATATAATGAAAGTATTTATGGATGATTTTTCTGTTTATGGTACCTCATTTGATAATTGTCTAAATAATTTGACACAAGTACTTAAAAGATGTGAAGAAGTCAACCTAGTACTAAACTGGGAAAAATGCCATTTTATGGTAAGGGAAGGAATAGTACTTGGACACTTGTTGTCTGAGAGAGAGATTGAGGTGGACAAAGCAAAAAATTGAGGCAATTTAGACAATTCCACCACCATCAAATGTTAAGGAAGTGAGGAGTTTTCTTGGGCATGTAGGCTTTTATAGAAGATTTATCCAAGACTTCTCCAAAAATTTTAAACCCTTAACTAATTTGCTTATTAAGGACATTCCATTCTTATTTGATAATGATTGCTTGCATGCCTTTTGTAGGTTAAAGGAGGCACTAATATCTGCACCAATCATTCAACCTCCTGATTGGAGCCTACCCTTTGAGATCATGTGTGATGCAAGTGACTATGCTGTGGGAGCTGTACTTGGGCAAAGAAGAGATAAAAAGCCTTATGTTATTTACTATGCTAGCAAGACCTTGGATGAAGCCCAAGTCAACTATTCCACCACAAAAAAGGAGCTCTTGGCAGTAGTGTTTGCAATTGAAAAATTCCACCAATATTTGCTGGGATCCGAAGTCATTGTATACACAGACCATGCTGCCATCAAATACTTGCAAAGTAAGAAGGATGCCAAGCCAAGATTGATTAGATGGATCCTTCTATTGTAGGAGTTTGATCTTGTGATTCAATATAAGAAAGGAATAGAAAATGTGGTTGCAGACCATCTTTCAAGGCTTAGGCAAGATTTAATGAAAGATGATAGAGATTAGCTGCCTATAGATGATTCTTTTCCTAATGACCAACTCCTTATAGTCACTTATACCGATGCTCCTTGGTATGCAGACCTTGTACGTTATCTGGCATGCAAGATTTTACCTAAAGGGTTGAGCTACCATCATAGAAAGAAATTATTCTCTAATATCAAGTCTTACTACTGGGATGATCCATATCTTTACAAATGGTGTGCATATAGCATCTTCCGTAGGTGTATTCCAGAGGAAGAGATATAGAGTGTCATATATCATTTCCATAACTCACCTTGTGTAGGCCATACTAGCACCTCAAAAACTGTAGCTACAATTCTTCAAGCTGGCTTTTATTGGCCTTCGCTTTTCAAATATGTGCATACCTTTGTAAAAGCCTATGATCGGTGTCAAAAAATTGGCAATATATCCAAGAGGAATGAGATGCCCCTAAACAGTATTTTAGAAGTAGAAATATTTGATGTTTGGGGTATTGACTTTATGGGCCCCTTTCCATCCTCATATGGGAATAAGTATATCATAGTAGATGTAGATTATGTGTTTAAGTGGGTATAAACACTGGCATCTCCCACTAATGATGCTAGAGTGGTTGCCAAGCTCTTCAAGAGAGTCATTTTTCCAAGATTTGGAGTACCTCGAGCTGTGATAAGTGATAGTGGTTCTCATTTCACTGAGCAAAAATTTTAGAATCTCTTAAAGAAATATGGAGGCATTCATAAAATGGCTCAAGCTTATCATCCTTAAACAAGTGGACAAGTTGAGATATCCAACAGGAAAATCAAGGCAATCGTAGAGAAGACTGTATCAAAGGTAAGAAAAGATTGGCCTTTCAAGCTTGATGATGCACTATGGGCTTACAGAATAGCATATAAAACACTGATAGGAACCACACCCTTTCGGTTAATATATGAAAAACCTTGTCACCTGCCAGTAGAGCTTGAACATAAGGAGTATTGGGCAATCAACACAATTAATTTTGATTTGACAACTGCTGGAAAAAGGAGATGCCTGCAATTGAATGAGCTACATAAGCTGAGACTTAATGCTTATTGATAACTTTAATTTATTGCAGTTTCAATGTGCTTTCCGAGTGTGTTTACTGTGCTGTTTTGATTTATTAAGCACTCTTATTCTCGGATTTTAATGAATGTGTTGACTCCCTTGGATACAAGATTATCCACCCTGTTTGCTGTGACAATTTAGTATGCATATGCGGCAATCATGGCAGCAAACCGAGTGATATTGAGTAAGCTGAGCCCTTTTTAATACGATACATACTATGGGGAACTAATTCTGTTTTATATGGTGTAGGTGGCAGGGGAGCAGAGCTGTGCAGCAGGTGCAGCCACCACCTAGTAGGAGAAAGTAGCAACCGGCTGACACTGCAGGCTGATGGGTGGTACAGAAACGACCTCCACTACTGGAAGTGGAGAAAATTGCAAGCAGGGATGCTGGCCACAGAGCAGGGAGAATGTTAGCATAACCAGGCCACTTTAATGGGACCACAAGGCCTGACTATAAAGGGTAGAAAGTAGAGCGCAAAAAAGGAGAGAGGATGCTACGGGGAACAAAAGAAAAATACACAAAAAGAGAACAGAGAAATCCCTGACGGGAGTGGGTTATGAGAAAACATCCCAGTGCCTAGGGTGCGCTGACATTGCATGGTGAAGCATTGGAGCAAGAAAGAGTTCGTTGTCCCAGAATTTCCCCCTCGATCCCTGTTGTGATTTTTATTGATTAGCAGGATACTGCATCTGTCTGTCTATTTTAGTTGTATTATTTGGGATGCATACTAGTATTTTTCTGATGTCTGTAACTAGTTTAGCTATGAGGCTGGGCTAGTTTCTAGCTAGGGTTGTAGAAGGGTTGTAATGAACTCATGGACATTTTTAGTTATCAATGACTTGCTGCAGCATTACTGTAACATTCAACTGTGTGTATGTTTCAATTTCCCCTCATAACAGAAGTTTAATAGAGGAAGATTAAGGCCAATATTCACCTGGAAAGGTAGTGGAGGCTGGAAAAAGAGTTGTATGTATGGGGTTAACCGATATAGGGATATATGGTTACCCCATTAGCCCAATAGTTAGAGCTTCATGCACAATTTGAGGGTTAGGATTGATGCAGGGATACGTGTCCAAACCCCAGAATTGTAGGGAATGGAAGTCTGGAAAGACCCCATTCAAGAAATAACTAAGCACTGTGGAAATTGCTGTAGCAATTCCTAGAGCAAATGAGTGCTGAAGTTCATGGCAACCCTGATGCATCCCTAGCCCACCTAATATCACTTTCTTTTACACCCTAGTATCCCTCATCGTAATTATAGTCGTATTCAGTTGTTCTACCCCTCAACATAAATCTTGTGAACCAACCAATTTATGCTATAGCATTTCACACGTCAAAATACTCTATTGTAATTTTAGTTCACTCCTCGTGGGACGATACTCACTCATCACTTTATTACTTAGTCATGATACGTGCACTTGCGTTCTGACATTGCATACACTATGTGCATCACCAACAAGTGTTTGGCGCCGTTGCTGGGGTGTGTCAACTTGAAAATTATCTTTAGTTATTTGACTGTGTGAAGGATTTTATCTATTAGTCACTTTGGTGTCTTTTTGGACAGGTAAACGCAGTGCATGAGCAGGGCTGACAGGGAGCTTCTGCCTCTAGATCTAGAGATAGAAAGAACACTTCTAAGAAGAAGGAAAGGACAGTTTGGACCTCAGCAGCAGGCAGAAATGGCCAATCAGAATGGTGCAGACAATATGGACGATAGAGATAGGGTCTTAAACACTTATGTCCAACCAAACCTGAATGGGTTAAACTCGAGCATTGTGAGACCAGAAATCGAAGCTCTTCATTTCGAGCTCAAGCCAGTAATGTTCTAGATGCTCTATACTACAGGCCAGTTCAGTGGAATGCCTACAGAGGATCCTCACCTTCACCTGAGAGTATTCATGGAAGTCACGGATGCTTTCAAAATGAATGGGGTAACAGAAGAAGTTCTCAAGCTGAAACTATTCCCTTACTCATTAAGAGATCAAGCTAGAGCGTGGTTAAACTCTCTGCCACCCGATTCTATTTTTAACTGGAGCGATTTGGCAGAGAAATTTCTACTGAAATACTTCCAACCTACCAAGAATGCCAGATTGAGGAATGATATCACGTCTTTCTAGTAATTGGAAGGAGAATCACTGTATGAAACCTGGGAAAGGTATAAAGAGCTGTTACGAAGATGCCCCCATCATGGAATCCCTTACTGCATTCAGATGGAGACCTTTTACAATGGCCTTAATGCTCAAACATGCACCATAATGGATGCAGCAGCTAATGGGGCACTCTTGTCCAAAACATATAATGAAGCGCATGAGCTGCTCGAAAGGATGGCCAGCAATAACTATCAATGGTCGATGGACAGAGTCTCAACGGGAAAGAAAACAGCAGGCATGCATGAAGTGAGTGAAGTTACTTCTCTCACAGCCCAGCTAGCTTCACTAGTTAATGTCTTGAAAAACTAGTAATTGATCCGCCCTCAAGCAGCTAATGCAGCCCAGGAGAATGAAGCATCTTGTGTACTGTGCAATGGACCCCATCTATTTGAAACTTGTCCCTCAAATCCAGAGTCAGTGTGCTATGTGGGAAATATGAATCGCAATAACAATCCCTACTCTAACACGTATAACCCAGGATGGAGGCAACACCCCAATTTTTCTTGGGGTAGCTATTGTACTGGACAGGGGAGCAACTCTGCCCCACAAAGACCACAGGCCCCCTGGCTTCCAGCAGCAAAGACAACAGCCTAGTGAAGCCTCTAATTCATGGGAATCCCTGCTGAAGGAATATATGGCAAGAAATGATGCTCTGATCCAGAATCAAGCGGCCTTATTAAGGAATCTGGAAACGCAAGTGGGACAGCTTGCCAATGAACAAAAAAGAAAACCTCTAGGGACACTTCCAAGCAATACCGAAGTCCCTAGGAGAGAAGGGAAAGAGCACTGCAAGGCTATAGCCTTGAGAAGTGGGAATATGGTGGAAGCACCCAAAGCAAAAAGACAAGACCAGAAAGACCCCACTGTACCCCCAGAGAAGAAGAAAGACAAGCAGAACCAAGAGGAGGAGGCAAGTGAGTCATATCTGGAGAAACTGCTGCGGATTTGCCACAACAAAACTCTACAACTCTGCCACAACAACATGCTTCAGCTATGCCACAGCAAAATACTGCAGCTTTGCCACAGCAAAACGTGCAACAAACTAAGTTACCTCCACCATTTCCTCAGAGATTCCAGAAATAGCAGAATGACCAGCAGTTTAAAAGATTACTGGATGTCCTGAAACAGCTACACATCAACATCCCCTTGGTGGAAGAACTAGAGTAGATGCCAAATTATGTAAAGGTCATGAAGGACATCCTGACCAAGAAGAGAAGATTTAGGGAGTTTGAGACTGTTGCTCTCATACGGAAATGCAGTGCTGTGCTGCAGAACAAACTGCCACCCAAACTCAAGGATCCAGGTAGTTTCACCATACCTTGTTCTATCGGGAACTAGTATTTTGGCAAGGCACTTTGTGACTTAGGAGCAAGCATCAACCTCATGCCAATGGCCATATTCAAGAAGCTGGGGATTGGAGAAGTAAGGCCTACCACAGTCTCACTGCAACTGGCTAACAGATCCATTGTACATCCAGAAGGAAGAATTGAGGATGTCCTGGTTAAGGTGGACAAATTCATCTTCCCAGTACACTTTATAATACTAGACTATGAAGCTGATGTAGAGGTGCTAATTATTTTGAGCAGACCATTCCTAGCAACTAGCCGGACATTAATTGATGTTCAAAAATGGGAACTAACCATAAGAGTCCAGGATGAACAGGTTAAATTCAATGTACTCCATTCTATGAAGTTTCCCAGTGAAGTATAGGAGTGTTCAGTTGTGTCTATGATAGACACATTGGCATCAGAGCAGTTAGAAAAATGCTGCAAGGGTCCATCACCAGTAGTATAGACGGATAACTCAGATTTAGAAGGGGAAAACAAGAAAGAATGGGCTTGGATTGATGTCAGGCATGGCATTGGGAAGCAGGGGCCAATGAAGGAGCCATTAGATGTATCCTCACCAGAATCAAGGCTACTGAAGGCATCAGTAGAGGAACCACCAACCTTGGAGCTGAAGCCACTACCAGCACACCTCAAGTATGCATATCTAGGAGAGACAACCACTCTTCCTGTGATCATATCAGCACTCTTGACAGGAGAGGAAGAGGAAAAACTGGTCCTAACTTTGAAGAAATTTAGAAAGGCTATTGGTTGGACCCTTGCTGATATTAAGGGTCAAACCTTCTGGAGTCAAACCTTCCCATAACACCTTAACAAGGGGAATGGTTTTATTTCTCAGTTGCTTCACGTCAGTGTCCAATATGGATGCAAGTACTAGCTGGTATGTCATGTTCTCCTTTATTTGGATTGGTTCATCTTGTATTACATGTGATGAATCTGGGAGATACTTCTGCAACTTTGATACGTGGAAAACATTATGCAGGTTGGACAAATTAGGTGGGAGAGCAACTTGATATGCTGATGTCCCTACTTTCTTCAGAATTTGGTAGGGTCCCAAAAATTGCGGACTTAACTTTCTTGTTTTGAGAGACCTACCAACTCCAGCAGTCGGGGAAAGTTTCAGAAATACATGGTCTCCTTCCTCAAACTCTAGAGGTCTATGTCTCTTATCGTAGTAACTCTTTTGCCGACTCTGAACTGTAAGTATTTTGTCTCGTATCATCCTGATTTGTTCAGTGGTTTGTTGAACTAGATCAGGACCCAACAAGTTCTTTTCTCCTACCTCAAACCAACATAGTGGAGATCGGCACTTCCTACCATATAAACCTTTGTAGGAGGCCATCTTAATACTGGAGTGATAACTATTATTATAAGCAAACTCTACTAAAGGTAGGTACTTATCCCAACTTTTACCTTGCTCTATCACACAAGCCCTTAACATGTCTTCTAGAGTTTGAATAGTCCGTTCAGTCTGCCCGTTAGTCTAAGGATGGTAGGCAGTACTGAACCGCAACTGAGTACCAAAAGCTTCCTGCAACGCTTTCCAAAACCTCGACGTGAACCTTAGATCTCTATCAGAAACAATAGTTAAGGGAATCCTATGCAGTCTAACTATTTCCTGGACGTATAGCTGGGCTAATTTATACAATGAAAAGTTAATTTTTATGGTCAGAAAGTGAGCAGGTTTGGTTAATCTGTCAACTATTATCCAAATAGATTCATGTCCCACTGAAGTCTTAGGTAAACCCACAACAAAGTCTATCGAGATACTGTCCCATTTCCATTTAGGGATCTCAAGAGGTTGTAGAAATCCCGCTGGCTTTTGATGCTCCACCTTCACCTTTTGACAAATTAGACATTTCGCCACGAACTCCGCAATATCCTTTTTCATCCCTGGCTACCAATACATCATCTTTAAGTCCTGGTACATTTTAATGCATCCAGGATGGACAGTATATTTACTCTGATGTGCTTCCTGTAGGATTTTAGTCCTCAACTCTCATTCTTGAGGGACACAAATCCTTCCTTGATACATGATTGCTCCATCTTCCATGACAGAAAAATTTCCTTGATCTTTATGATCCTGTAAGTATTGATTGTGAACTTGAGCCTCTTTGATCTGGGCTCTAAGGTCACACCCTATACTTAAACCATTAATGGTTAGCGTCTTTGAGGAAAAAGTAGTGTCTAGCTTCAAATTCTGAAACTCCTCTAGCATTTGTATCTCATACAACATCATCTGGCCCATGTGTAGAGATTTTCGACTTAAGGCATCAGCTACAACATTCGCCTTTCCTGGATGATACTTTATCTCAAACTTGTAGTCGTTGAGAAATTCCACCCATCTTCGTTGCCTCATATTTAACTCCTTTTGATCAAAGAGATATTTATCGCAATATACTTCAAAGGTTGCTCCGTATAAGTAATGTCGCCAAATCTTTAATGCAAACACCACCGCTGCCAATTCAAGATCATGGGTTGGATAGTTTCCTTCGTGGGGTCTTAGTTGTCTAGAGGCGTAAGTAACTACTCTCTTGTCATACATTAGCACACACCCTAGTCCTTTCTTTGAAGCATCACTATACACTTCAAAATGTCCTGTGGGGTCTGGAAAAATTAAAACTGGAGGAGTGGTCAGTCTTGTCTTAAGCCCCTGAAAACTAGTTTCACATTGATCAGTCCATTTGAAAGGACTTCCCTTCCTGGTCAATTTAGTCAATGGCAAGGCTATACGAGAGAAGTTTTGTATAAACCTCCCGTAGTATCCTGCCAAACCCAAGAAATTTCTGACTTCTGTAACCATCTTTGGTCTCTCCCACTAAATCACTGCTTCCGTCCTTCTAGGATCTACGACTGCCCCTCTATTAGAGATGACATGTCTGAGAAACTTCACCTCTGACAGCCAAAATTCACACTTCTCCAATTTGGCATATAACTTTTTCTCTTTCAGCACTTGCAACATGATTTGGAGATGTTGTTCATGTTCTTTCTCACTCTTAGAGTATATCAAAATGTCATCAATGAACACTACAACAAATTGATCTAGGTAGGGTCGAAAAATGAAATTCATGTAATCCATGAAAATTGCAGGTGCATTCGTCAACCCGAAGGGCATTATGAGAAACTCATAGTGCCCATACCTAGTCTTGAAGGCAGTTTTTCGTACATCATCCTCCTTGATCCTAATCTGATGATATCCTGACCTCAAGTCAATTTTCGAAAAGATGAAGGCTCCCTTTAATTGATCCAATAAGTCATCTATCCTAGAGAGAGGGTACTTGTTTTTGATAGTTGTAACAGCTCCATTTATGTAACAATTTTTTTTTTATTATTTAACATCATGAAGTTATTACCTCATCTTAACTCACAATAACATTTATTTAATTATACAATACTAAGTTTACACTCACATCATTAATACAGACATTTGTACAAGACATACATGTACATATAAGCCCTAATCATCCACATAGACTATTTTTGGGGCCACTGGTGCGGGTGGCGGCACCTCCACCGGAATCTCAGTCACTTCAACAACTGATATGTCCGCAATAATAAGTATTTGCCCAAGATAGGGCACCTCGATCATACGTACAGCAATAACAAATGTCATTGAAAACAACTGCATAGCTAATTTTCTGAACATGATATGGAAATATAGTGAGAATTAAATCCCAGTATGTTCAACAATAAATCATCATCAATATAATTCATCACGTCATGTTCAGCTGTATAAACTATAGAAAATATCTTTAGGTCACATGAATGCACTTTATCATGCACATGAAAATTGTACAGTTATGACATGTATGGCATGAATAACTATTTTTCGAATTTCATATGATGGCTATCAACTTATTCTTCCTTCCAGCTACCCCGGTCAGGGTGAGTATTCTCTACTTTTCGGTATGGGCTTATCTCGCTCCGTTCGACATGGCACACTTTCTCTTTCTTTTCTCATGAACATAATCATTACCGTTGGTAGGGCGTCCCCTCACGGATTGCCATGTGACCGTGCTCATTTCTTTTCTTTTCATATTAATAGCCGAAAATATGATTCCAATAAGAAGTATGTTCATTATATTCTCATGCCATAATTTATCAAAACATAATCATTCTCAAAACTCATTGGTAAACTGAAATTATGCCATGAATATAATCATTTTCTAATTTTTACTTTATAAAATATGTCCATGTCAAAATTCCACACTAATACCTCGATAACTGGATAGTAATTGTAGTCTGTAAACAGCGCACCAGGAAAGTTTCCAAGAAAGAGAGGTGGGTCACTAATGGACACGCTTAAGTACCAAGTCTTTCCTTGCCAGAGCTTTCCTTAGACATGCACTTTTCACAAATCACAATTTTTTTTTCCAGTAACTAGAATAATTCTTTTCTGATGTGGAAATACTGCAACCACGGAGCATACTAAGATTTTTCAAATAAAACCGGCACTTTCAAAACTTCTTGGAAATTTTATATGAGTACTAGGGTAAATTCCACGTTAAAAATTACACACTTAAAATGGTAGTAAGTTCATGCAATGGCAATAGCTAGGGCATACACTAGGCATTTATTATTTTCATTTATAAAATTCCTCTTCTTTCTTGAATATTATTTTCATCTTTTCATTTTCTTTATGTCTAGGCATTTAGTCATTTTATTTTTACTTATATCATTTCTAACACATGTTCTTACAATTTTTATAGAGCATTTTTCCTCAAATTGATTTCTACTATTACCCTATAGTTTTAAAAATTCATCTAGGGTAGAAAAAATATTGAAAATAGGTTTTACTAACTTTTAACACAGCCTTTGCTTACAAATTAGAGCATAACTCTCTCATTTTAACTCTGATTAAGATGATCTTAGTGTCTATGAAAAGCTAAGACAATTATCTAAAACTATTATGTTAATCATATCAACAAAATAGTAAGATATCGTGGTGTTATTACTCCTTTAAATTTAGTATTATTTCTTCTCGTGTAGGTTCTGACCTTTACTGACTAATTAGACAATATCTCCCACATTTGAACTCCAAATTGAGTTATTCCAGTTGGTAAAAATCCATGAGCCATATATCTATAATTGTTATGTTGGCGCGCTATTTTAATTCCCTATAGAATATTCCTAGAAATTCAAAAACTAAAGCTTTAATAACATACTCTTCCCTGAATAAACATTTTCTGACCTCTGCGTACTAATCGGATCATATCTACCTCATATGAACTCCAAATTGCATAATTACAGTGGCTAAATTTCCATGAGACATAGATATATAACTTTTATGTTAACTATTTATTTTAATTCCATACCGATTTTTCCCAGAATCTTAAAAACAAAAGCTAAAAGTTTTACCGCCCATAGCCATACCTATGCAGAACTATCTAAACCAGCCTAAGTATTTAAACATACATCACATGCATGATCAATATGTAACATGATGAAGCAACATTCATGACCAATAATAAAAGTGCTAAGATCAAAATCCCATATAAATATTACAAATTTCAAAACTTTTCTTCAAAAAGAAATATTGTTAAACTTACCTAAAAATCTCCCTAGCTCACTTAGTGAATTGGTTTTCTTGTTTGCTCTTGAAAGAAGTAGCAAGACTCCTCCCTTCCCTTAGCTTTTCTAGCAGCTTAGGTAAGAGAAGGAGGGTGAGTTTTTGATCCTCAAAGATAAAGAAGAAAAAATGGATTCAAGTGGGGATTAAGGTAACTTACCTTGTGTATTTAGCCTTCTAAACTTCTCCTTCTTTTTCCTTCCTTTCTTCTCCTCTCTTTCTCTCCTTTCTTCACTCTACCTTGCTTCTATTTCTCTCTCTTCCTCACTTGGACAAAATTAAGATGTTATGGGGTGGGTTTTGCTTATATAGACCACTAAATAATTCACCTTTCATGATCATGGATCTACCTTATCACAATTAAGATACACTTTGTTGAATTTTTTGGAAAACAAACAACTTATGTTCTTGTCTTCCTTTTCCTTAGTCAAGATATGCATAGGAAAAGGAGATTTGCAATTTGAAATTTATGATGATATGTTCTTAAGATAAGGGACAAGGTCCCTTTAATTTAGGGATTCATTTCCATTTTCTTTTGTCTTAAACAAGTATGATAGGTTTGCCTTTTTAGGTGACAAATTTCTAGCCCTTGAATTTCCATTATTTGGTTGATATTTTTTGTGTGGGATAGGAATGTTTTGTCCTAATGCCATGTATTATCATACCACTTGCTAAAATTATGAGTGTAGGATATAGATGTTTTTGTCCTAAAGCCTTGTATTATCATGCCACTTGGCAAAATTATGAATGTAGAATCATACCACTTACTAAATTTTTGTCTTAATGCCATGTAACCTAATCTTTATTATTATTACATTATTATATCATCACCTAATTTATTTTATTTTATTTTTCCTCTTGGGTTTGGGCTTATTCCTACCCATTTTCTTTGCTTTGAATAAAATTTTACCTTTCTTGGAGGGCTTGAACACATTATCATAATTTTTTGGGCTATTGGTCCAATTTCTATATCCTAATCCAAGTCTATGTTTTATTTCTTGTTTAGGTTATCCAATGGGCTTGCTAGAAACTTATGTAAAGTGGACAAATTCTATATGAAGTGTCTATAGGTAAAAGCCCAATGTATGGGTGAAGATGTTAAACTTAATAATTCTAGTTCTTGAATTAGGAAAAATTACCCTAATCCAATGTTCTTAAAATTTTAAGACCTTTACTTGTTTCTAAAAATTTATCTTCCTTATCCAAGAATTTTACATCTCTTTAATATGTTATTTCTAAATTTTTTCCTATTAGGTTTTTCCTCTTTATTTGTTTTCTTAATGTTAGAAACATTTTCTATGCATATACATAAGGTGAAGAATTTCTAAGGATTATATTTTCCTTAGATATCTAAAATATTGTCTAATAAATTTTATTTCGTTACTGTACTTTTAACGAAATTAGGGATGTTACATTTCTCTCCCCCTAAAAGAAATTTTGTCCTCAAAATTTCAAAAATTACCTGATAAGAACAATTGCGGATATTTCTTCCTCATGACTTCTTCCAGCTCCCAAGTTGCTTCTTCCGGAGTTAAAGTTTCCCATAACACTTTAACCAGGGGAATGGTTTTATTTCTCAGTTGCTTCATGTCGGTGTCCATTATGGATGCTGGTACTAGCTGGTATGTCATGTTCTCCTTTATTTGGATTGGTTCATCCTGTATTACATGTGATGAATCTGGAAGATACTTCCGCAACTGTGATACGTGGAAAACATTATGCAGGTTGGACAAATTAGGTGGGAGGGCAATTTGATATGCTGATGTCCCTACTCTCTTCAGAATTTGGTAGGGTCCCAAAAATCGTGGACTTAGCTTCCTAGTCTTGAGAGTCCTGCCAACTCCAGTAGTCGGTGAAAGTTTTAGAAATACATGATCTCCTTCCTCAAATTCCAGAGGTCTATGTCTCTTATCATAGTAACTCTTTTGCCGACTCTGAATTGTAAGTATCTTATCTCGTATCATCTTGATTTGTTCAGTGGTTTATTGAACTACATCAGGACCCAGCAAGTTCTTTTCTCCTACCTTGAACCAACATAGTGGAGATCGGCACTTCCTACCGTATAAAGCTTCATAGGGGGCCATCTTAATGCTAGAATGATAGCTATTATTATAAGCAAACTCCACTAAAGGTAGGTATTTATCCCATCCTTTTCCTTGCTCTATCACACAGGCCCTTAACATATCTTCTAGGGTTTGAATTGTTCGTTCAGTCTGCCCATCAGTTTGAGGATGATAGGCAGTACTGAACCACAACTGGGTTCCAAAAGCCTCCTGTAATGCCTCCTAAAACCTCGATATAAACCTTGGATCTCTATCAGAAATGATATTTAAGGGAATCCCATGTAGTCTAACTATTTCCCGGACATACAATTGGGCCAATTTATCTAGCGAATAGTTAATATGTATGGGCAGAAAATGAGCAAATTTGGTTAATCTGTCAACTATTACCCAGATAGAGTCATGTCCAACTGAAATTTTAGGTAAACCCACAACAAAGTCCATCGAAATACTGTCCCATTTCCATTCAGGAATCTCCAGAGGTTGAAGAAATCCTGCTGGCTTTTGATGTTCCACTTTCACCTTCTGACAAGTTAAACATTTTGCCACGAACTCAGCAATGTCCTTTTTCATCCCTGGCCACCAATACATCTTCTTTAAATCCTGGTACAATTTAGTGGATCCAGGATGGATTGAGTATTTACTCTGATGCGCTTCCTGTAGGATCTTAGTCCTTAACTCTTCGTCCTGAGGAACACATATCCTTCCTTGGTACATGATTACTCCATCTTCCGAAAAAGAAAAACCACCCTGATTACTATGATCCCGTAAGTTTTGGTCGTGGCCTTGAGCCTCTTTAATCTGGGCTCTAAGGTCACACTCTATACTTAACCCATTGATGATTAACTTCTTTGGAGTAAGAGTAGTGGCTAGCTTTAAATTTTGAAACTCCTCTAGCATCTGCATCTCAAACACCATCATCTGACCCATGTGTAGAGATTTTTGACTCAAGACATCAGCTACAACATTCGCCTTTCCTGGATGATACTTTATCTCAAACTTGTAGTCATTGAGGAATTCTACCCATCTTCGTTGCCTCATGTTTAACTCCTTCTGATCAAAGAGGTATTTAAGACTCTTATGATCACAATATACTTCAAAGGTTGCCCCGTACAAATAGTGTCGCCAAATCTTTAGGGCAAACACTACTGCTGCCAATTTAAGATCATGGGTTGGGTAGTTTTCTTCATGGGGTCTCAGTTGCCTAGAGGCGTAAGCAACTACTCTCTTGTCTTGCATCAACACACACCCTAGCCCTTTCTTTGAAGCGTCACTATACATTGCAAAATATCCTAAGGGGTCTGGAATAACTAAAACAGGAGGAGTGGTTAATCTGGTCTTAAGCTCTTGGAAACTAGCTTCACATTGATCAGTCCATTTAAAAGGACTTCCCTTCCTGGTTAATTTAGTCAATGGCAAGGCTATACGAGAGAAGTTTTGTATAAACCTCCTGTAATATCCTGCCAAACCCAGGAAACTTATTATTTCTATAACCGTCTTTGGTCTCTCCCACTGAATCACTGCTTCTGTCTTGCTATGATTGACTGCAACCCCTCTATTAGAGATGACATGTCCGAGAAACTTTACCTGTGATTGCCAAAATTCACACTTCTCCAATTTGGCATACAACTTTTTCTCCTTCAGCACTTGCAGCACGATTCGGAGATGTTGTTCATGTTCTTTTTCACTCTTAGAATATATCAAGATGTCATCAATGAATACCACCACAAATTGATCTAGGTAGGGTCAAAAAATGTGATTCATGTAATCCATGAAAATTGCAGGTGCATTTGTCAACCCAAAGGGCATTACGAGAAACTCATAGTGCCCATACCTAGTCCTGAAGGCAGTTTTTGATACATCCTCATCCTTGATCCTAATCTGATGATATCCTGACCTCAAGTCAATTTTAGAAAAGATAGAGGCCCCCTTCAATTGATCCAATAAGTCATCTATCCTAGGGAGAGGGTACTTGTTTTTAATAGTCACCTTATTCAACTGTCTGTAATCTATGCATAGTCTCAAGCTTCCATCTTTCTTCTTAACAAACAATACAGGAGCTCCCTAAGGTGATACACTCGGTCTAATGAATTGATTGTCTAACAGTTCCTCCAACTGTTTCTTAAGTTCCTGTAGTTCCTTCGAGGCCATTCTATAAGGTGCAATAGAGATAGGCCCTGTCCCAGGTAAGAGATCAATAGAGAAGTCTATATCTCTCTTAGGAGGTAATCTTGGAATATCTGATGGAAATACTTCAGGAAACTCTTTGGCTATTGGGATCTCATCAAGCTTCGATTCGACTTCTAGGTTTGATAAACACAAAAGAATGTATCCAAGTACTCCATTCTTCAACTCCCTATTAACTTGATTGGCATTGAGCATTAATAATTGTATCTCCTCTTTTGGAATAGGAGGTAGAAATTCAACGGTCTTGTTACAACAATTTAGCAAGACCCGATTTCTAGACATCCAGTCTAACCCCATAATGACCTCAATACCTCTTAAAGGTAAACAGACGAGGTCTACAGAAAAAGTTTTCTCCTGGATGGTGACTTGACAGTCCTTACATACAGAGGAAGTTAATACCTTTTCCCCTGTGGGGGTTACTACGGATAGCTCATAGGGAGTTTCAGAAATAGGAAACTGAAACTTCCTAATACATTCTTCTGATATAAATGAATGACTAGCACCAGAGTCAAACAACACCATAAGAGCAAATCCATAGATATAACATGTACCTTGAATCATTTTAGAAGATTGAGCTGCCTCTTGACCACTCAGAGTGAAAACCCTTCCTTTCAGCTGAGGCCTCTGATCCGACTGCTTTCTCACATTATGTGGGCAGTTTCTCGCAAAATGACATTTCTGTCCGCAATTGAAGCAGACATCTTGTCCTATGTAGCATGGCCAATTACCATGCATGCGTCTGCACTTAGCGCACTTGACTGGGGCAAAGTCCTGTTGGAAAGGTCGGGGACTTGTAGTCAATGGCCTCTTGCCAATAGCCTGTCTTTTTCCTTTGACATTTCTGCCAGAGTTTTGTGGCCCGTTCTTTTTTTCTAGAAGTTTCGTCTTTGTTTCTCATCCTCCACTGCCCTCAAGCTCTTTTCCAGGAGTCTTCATTTATTTATCAGAGGTACAAACTCCCTGGTCTCCATAGCTACGACAACATTCTTTATCTCCGGGTTCAGTCCCGCTTCGAACTTAACTGCCTTCCATGCTTCATCAGGGTTAATTCGCAGATAATAGGAGAACTTAGACAATTCTTCGAACCTTGCGATGTACTGGTCCACTGTCATGCTGCCTTGCCTGAGTTGGAGAAATTCAATCTCCTTCTCCGCCCGTACAGTACTTGGAAAATATTTTTCCAAAAAAGTATTTTTGAACACTTGCCAGGTGATCTGTCTTCCCTGATGAGCTAAAAGTTCTTTAGCTCCACGCCACCAGTATTCTGCTTCATCTTTTAGCATATATGCAGCGAAGATTACTTGCTGCTCCTCAGTATAGCCCATCACTTCAAAGATTTTCTCTAATTCCCTTATCCACCTTTCGGCTATCGTTGGATCATAACCACCTTGGAAACAAGGTGGTCTGGTTTTCAAGAATTCGGATATGCCGTTATCATTTCCAGCCATCCGGTTATTAGCACCATTCGAGTTACTAGCATTCTGGAGGTGTTGTAGAATTTGGCTGGTGGTCAAGACTTGGTCTTGAATTGCTGTGGCCAGGCTATGCAGGGTTTCTTCCGCATTATTTGCCAGATTCCTCCTTGGTGGTGCCATTTCCTACTGTGGCAAAAACAAAGTTATGCTACTATTGAGGTGATCAAACCCAATAGTTAGTTTCAAAATATTTAACAGCAGTTATAACACCACCTTGGCATATAGATAGGAAACACTAGTAATTTCTTACCTATATGAAATCACTGTTTCCCTACACAGCATAACCACAACATACTCAAGAAACTATAAGATCGATTCAGATAACCATCCAACCACTGGCCATCTAGGATCGACCTGCTCTGATACCAATTATGTAACAGCTCCATTTATGTAACAATTTTTTTTTATTTAACATCATGAAGTTATTACCTCATCTTAACTCACAATAACATTTATTTAATTATACAATACTAAGTTTACACTCACATCATTAATACAAACATTTGTACAAGACATACATGTACATATAAGCCCTAATCATCCACATAGACTATTTCCGGAGCCACTGGTGCGGGTGGCGGCACCTCTGCCGGAATCTCAGTCACTTCAACAACTGATATGTCCGCAATAATAGGTATTTGCCCAAGATAGGGCACCTCGATCATACGTACAGCAATAACAAGTCTCATTGAAAACAACTGCATAGCTAATTTTCTGAACATGATATGGAAATATAGTGAGAATTAAATCCCAGTATGTTCAACAATAATTCATCATCAATATAGTTCATCATGTCATGTTCAGCTGTATAAACTACAGAAAATATCTTTAGGTCACATGAATGCACTTTATCATGCACATGAAAATTGTACAGTTATGACATGTATGGCATGAATAACTATTTTTCGAATTTCATATGATGGCTATCAACTTATTCTTCCTTCCAGCAACCCCGGTCAGGGTGAGTATTCAATACTTTTCGGTACGGGCTTATCTCGCTTCGTCCGACATGGCACACTTTCTCTTTCTTTTCTCATGAACATAATCATTACCGTTGGTAGGGCGTCACCTCACGGATTGCCATGTGACCGTGCTCATTTCTTTTCTTTTCATATTAATAGTCGAAAATATGATTCCAATAACAAGTATGTTCATTATATTCTCATGCCATAATTTATCAAAACATAATCATTCTCAAAATTCATTGGTAAACTGAAATTATGCCATGAATATAATCATTTTCTAATTTTTACTTTATAAAATATGTCCATGTCAAAATTCCACACTAATACCTCAATAACTGGATAGTAATTGTAATCTGTAAACAGCGCACCAGGAAAGTTTCCAAGAAAGAGAGGTGGGTCACTAATGGACACGCTTAAGTACCAAGTCTTTCCTTGCCAAAGCTTTCCTTAGACATGCACTTTTCACAAATCACAATTTTTTTTCCAGTAACTAGAATAATTCTTTTCTGATGTGGAAATACTGCAACCATGGAGCATACTAAGATTATTCAAATAAAACCGGCACTTTCAAAACTTCTTGGAAATTTTATATGAGTACTAGGGTAAATTCCACGTTAAAAATTACACACTTAAAATGGTAGTAAGTTCATGCAATGGCAATAGCTAGGGCATACACTAGGCATTTATTATTTTCATTTATAAAATTCCTCTTCTTTCTTGAATATTATTTTCATCTTTTCATTTTCTTTATGTCTAGGCATTTAGTCATTTTATTTTTACTTATATCATTTCCAACACATGTTCTTACAAATTTTATAGAGCATTTTTCCTCAAATTGATTTCTACTATTACCCTATAGTTTTAAAAATTCATCTAGGGTAGAAAAAATATTGAAAATAGGTTTTACTAACTTTTAACACAGCCTTTGCTTACAAATTAGAGCATAACTCTCTCATTTTAACTCTGATTAAGATGATCTTAGTGTTTATGAAAAGATAAGACAATTATCTAAAACTATTATGTTAATCATATCAACAAAATAGTAAGATATCGTGGTGTTATTACTCCTTTAAATTTAGTATTATTTCTTCTCGTGTAGGTTCTGACCTTTACTGACTAATTAGACAATATCTCCCACATTTGAATTCCAAATTGAGTTATTCCAGTTGGTAAAATTCCATGAGCCATATATCTATAATTGTTATGTTGGCGCACTATTTTAATTCCCTATAGAATATTCCCAGAAATTCAAAAACTAAAACTTTAATAACATACTCTTCCCTGAATAAACATTTTCTGACC
Organism: Gleditsia sinensis; assembly: GCA_037074535.1. Lineage (NCBI taxonomy): Eukaryota > Viridiplantae > Streptophyta > Magnoliopsida > Fabales > Fabaceae > Gleditsia > Gleditsia sinensis. Next base: position 35,974,732 of record CM073466.1, on the reverse strand, counting down.
TCTGCGTACTAATCGGATCATATCTACCTCATATGAACTCCAAATTGCATAATTACAGTGGCTAAATTTCCATTAGACATAGATATATAACTTTTATGTTAACCATTTATTTTAATTCCTTATCAATTTTTCCCAGAATCTTAAAACAGAAGCTAAAAGTTTTACTGCCCATAGCAATACCTATGCAGAACTATCTAAACCAGCCTAAGTATTCAAACATACATCACATGCATGATCAATATGTAACATGATGAAGCAAAATTCATGACCAATAATCAAAGTGCTAAGATCAATAGTCACCTTATTCAGCTGTCTGTAATATATGCATAGTCTCAAGCTCCCGTCTTTCTTCTTAACAAACAATACAGGAGCTCCCCAAGGTGATACATTCGGTCTAATGAATTGCTTGTCTAATAGTTCTTCCAACTGCTTCTTGAGTTCCTATAGTTCCTTCGAGGCCATTCAATATGGTGCAATAGAGAGAGGCCCTGTCCTAGGTAGGAGATCAATAGAGAACTCTATCTCTCTCTTGGGAGGTAAGTCTGGAATATCTTATGGAAATACTTCAGGAAACTCATTGGCTATTGGGATTTCATCAAGCTTCGATTCAACTTCTAGGTTTGATAAATACAAGAGAATGTATCCAAGTACTCCATTCTTCAACTCCCTATAAACTTGATTCGCATTTAGCATCAATAATTGGACCTCCTCTTTCGAAGTATGAGGTAGAAATTCAACGGTCTTGTTACAACAATTCAACAAGACTCGATTTCTAGACATCCAGTCTAACCCTAGAATGACCTCAATACCTCTTAAAGGTAAACAGACGAGATCTACAGAAAAAGTTTTCTCTTGGATGGCGACTTGACAGTCTTTACATACATAGGAAGTTAATACCCTTTCCCCTGTAGGGGTTACTACGGATAGCTCATAAGGAGTTTCAGAAATAGAAAACTGAAACTTCCTAATACATTCTTCTGATATAAATGAATGATTAGCACCAGAGTCAAATAACATCATAAGAGCAAATCCATAGATATAGCATGTACCTTGAATCATTTCAGAAAATTGGGCTGCCTCTTGGCCGCTCAGGGTGAAAACCCTTCCTTTCACCTGAGGCCTCTGTTCTGGCTGCTTCCCAACATTCTGTGGGCAATTTTTCGCAAAATGTCCCTTTTGTCCGCAATTGAAGCAGACATCTTGTCCCATGTAGCATGGCCGGTTACCATGCATGCGTCCGCACTTAGCGCACTTGACTGGGGCGAGGTCTTGTTGAAAAGGTCTAGGACCCGCAGTCAATGGCCTCTTTCCAGCTCCATATCCACTTCATCTCATGTTCTTTCCAAGGTTGGGAAAATTTTTCTTCCTCTTCCATAGGTTTCGCCTTTGCTTCTCATCCTCTACTTCCCTTAAACTCTTTTCCAAGAGTCTGCATTTATTTATCAGAGGTACAAACTCCCTGATCTCCATAGCTATAACATCATTCTTTATCTCCGGGTTTAGTCCCGCTTCAAACTTAACCTACTTCCATGCTTCATCTGGGTTATATCGCAGATAAGAGGAGAACTTAAACAGCTCCTCGAACCTTGTGATATATTGGTCAACGGTCATGCTGCCTTGCCTGAGTTGGAGGAATTCGATCTCTTTCTCTACTCGTACAGTACTTAGAAAGTACTTTTCAAAAAAAATGTCCTTGAACAATTTCCAGGTGATCTGTCTTCCCTGATGAGCTAAAAGTTCTCTAGCTCCACGCCACCAGTATTCTGCTTCATCCTTTAACATATATGCAACAAAAATAACTTGCTGCTCTTCATTATAGTCCAACACTCCAAAGATTTTCTCTAATTCCCTTATCCACCTTTCGGCTACCGTTGGGTCATAGCCACCTTGGAAACAAGGTAGTCTAGTCCTCAAAAACTCGGATATGCCATTATCTTTTCCAGCCATCCAGTTGTTAGCACCATTCTTACCATTTGGGTTATTAGCATTCTGGAGATATTGTAAAATTTGGTTGGTGGTCATAACTTGGTCTCGAATTGCCGTCGCCAGGTTGTGCAGGGTTTCCTCTACATTGGTTGCTGGATTCCTCCTTGGTGGTGCCATTTCCTACTGTGGCAAAACAAAGTTATGCTGCTACTGAGGTGATCAAGCCCAATAGTTAGTTCAAAAATATTTAATAGCAGTCATAACACCACCTCAGCATATAGATAGGAAACACTAGTAATTTCTTACCTATATGAATCACTGATCCCCTACACAGCACAACCACAACATACTCAAGACACTATAAGATCGATTCAGATAACCATCCACCCACTGGCCATCTAGGATCGACCTGCTCTGATACCAATTATGTAACAACTCCATTTAAGTATAAATTTTTTTTTTAAAATACCATGAAGTTATTACCTAGTTAAAACTTAACTCAATATAACATTTATTTAATTTATACAATACAGAGTTCACATACATGTCATTAATCAAAACATACGTACAACATATCAAACACATAAAAATCTACATCTTATTTATTCTGGTTGACCAATTCCGGAGATACAGGTGCGGGTGGTTGCACCTTCACCGGGATCTAAGCCAACTCGACCACAAACATTTTATTTGCTTCTAGGATCTGTCCAACATAAATTACTCGATCCAACATGCACTAAAAGCGAGAGCTATAGAAAAATCTGCATAACTAATTTTCTGAACATGATATGGAAATATAGTGAGAATTAAATCCCAGTAAGTTTAACAATAAATGATCATCAATATAGCTCATCACGTCATGTTCAGCTGTATAAACTACAGAAAATATCTTTGGTCACAAGAATGCATTATATCTATGCACATAAGAATCATACAGTAATGATATGTATGACATGATTAAATATTTTTAGAATATCATATGATGGCCATCAACTTATTCTCATTTCAAGCTACCCCGATTAGGGTGAATACCCTCTACTCCCCAATACGGGCTTTTCTCGCTCCGTCCGACATGGCACACTTTCTCTTTCTTTTCTCATAATCATAATCATAATCGTTGGTAGGGCGTCCCCTACTGGTGCACCACACGGATTGCCATGTGACCGTGCTCATTTCTTTTCTTTTCACAATGATAGCCAAAAATATGCTTTCAATAACAAGTATGTTCATCAAAATATAACTATTACCATAAATTATTGGTAATCATGCTATGAACATAACCATTTCAAATATTACTTTATAAAATATTTCTATGTCAGAATTTTACACTTAAGATGGTAAGAAGTTCATACAATGACAATGGCTATGGCATATACTAGTAATTTATAAGATTCGTCTTCTTTTTTAAATATTAATTTTATTTCTTTATTTTCTTGATGCAGGTTTTCATCATATCTAACCTTCTCTTACTAATCAGAGCATAACTCCCTCAATTAAACTCCGATGTAAGTTATCTTGGTGTCAATTTCAAGATAAAACAATTATCTAAAACTATTATGTTGAACATTGTAGCTAAATATTAAGAAATTAAGGTGATATTACTCCCTCAATGTATAAGTTATTTCTTCTTGGATAGGTTCTGACCTCTACCTACTAATCAGACCATATATACCTCATATGGACTCCAACTTGAGTGATTCCAGTAGCTAAAATCCATGACACACATATCTAAAATTCTTATGTTAACCATTTATTTTAATTACATACCAATAATTCCCATAAATTAAAATATAGAAGCTATCCTAATATATTCTTCCCTGATGAACCATTTTCTGACCTTTGACTACCAATCAGACCATATCTTCCTCATATCGACTCCAAATTGAATGATTCCAGTGGCTAAAAATCCATGACACACATATCTATAATTCTTATGTTAACCATTTATTTTAATTCCATAAAGCTAATTCCCAGAAATTAAAATACAGAAACTATCCTAACATATTCTTCCCTGATGAACCATTTTCTGACCTTTGCTTACTAATCAGACCATATCTACCTCATATGGAATCCAAATTGAATGATTCCAATGGCTAAAAATCTGTGACGCACATATCTATAATTCATATGTTAACCATTTATTTTAAGTCCATATAGATAATTCCCAAAAATTAAAACACAAAAGCTAAAAATGTTGCCACCCATAGCCATACTTAAGCAAAACTTTCTATACCAGTCTAAGTATTCAAACATACATCACATGCAAGATCAATATGTAACATGATATGGCAACATCCATGACCAATTATCAAAGTTCTAAGATCAAAATCTCATATAAATATTATAAGTTTCAAAAGTTTTCTTCAAAAAGAAATATTGTTAAACTTACCTGGAGCACTTAGTCCCCTAGACTTCTCCTTCCTCTTTCTTCCTTTCTTCCTCTCCTTTCCTCACTCTACCTTGCTTCTATTTTTCCTCTCCCTCACTTGGACAAAATTATAATATTGTAAGGGTGAGTTTTCTTATATAGATCACCAAATAATTCACCTTTCATGATCATGGGTCTACCTTATCACAATTAGGTTACACTTGGTTGAATTTTTGGAAAACAAACAACTTATGTTCTTGTCTTCCTCTTCCTTAGTCAAGATATGCATAGGAAAAGGAGATTTGTATTTTGAAAATTATGATAATATGTTCTTAAGATATGGGACAAGGTCCCTTTGATTTAGGGATTCATTTCCATTTTCTTTTGTCTTAAACAAGTATGATAGGTTTGCCTTTTTAGGTGGCAAATTTCTAGCCCTTGAATCTCCATTATTTGGTTGATATTTTTTGTGTGGGATAGGAATGTTTTGTCCTAATGCCATGTATTATCATACCACTTGCTAAAATTATGAGTGTAGGATATAGATGTTTTTCTCCTAAAGCCTTGTATTATCATGCCACTTGCCAAAATTATGAATGTAGAATCACACCACTTGCTAAATTTTTGTCTTAATGCCATGTAACCTAATCTTTATTATTATTACATTATTATATCATCACCTAATTTATTTTATTTTATTTTTCCTCTTGGATTTGGGTTTATTCCTACCCATTTTCTTTGCTTTGGATAAAATTCTTCCTTTCTTGGAGGGCTTGGTCACATTTTCATAATTTTTGGGCTATTGGTCCAATTACTATGTCCTAGTCCAAGTCTATGTTTTATTTCTTGCTTAGGTTATCCAATGGGCTTACTAGAAACTTATGTGAAGTGGAAAAACTCTATATGAAGTGTCCATAGGTAAAAGCTCAATGTATGGGTAAAGATTTTAAACTTAGTAACTCTAGTTCTTGAATTAGGAAAAATTACCCTAATCCAATGTTCTTGAAATTTTATGACCTTTACTTGTTTCTAAAAATTTATCTTCCTTATCCAAGAATTTTGCATCTCTTTAGTATGTTATTTATAATTGTTTTTTCCTATTAGGTTTTCCCTCTTTATTTGTTCTCTTAATGTTAGAAACATTTTCTATGCATATACATAAGGTGAAGAATTTCTAAGGATTATATTTCCTTAGATATCTAAAATATTGTCTAATAAATTTTATTTCCTTAATTAAATATTTATGTACTTTTATCAATAAAAGAAACAAAATTAGGGATGTTACACTGATCAAATGAAAAGAAGATGCATCCCCAACGGAGAGATGAAGCAAATCTTACAGCAATGCCATGCTTCCCCCTATGGAGGCCACTTTGGAGGAGTGAGGACTGCGAACAAGGTACTACAGGTCGGGTTCTACTGGCCTTCTCTATTCAAGGACTCCCACTCCTTTGTGATGAAATGCGATTGGTGCCAGAGGATGGAAACATATCTAGAAGACATAAAATGCCACTAAACAACATCCTAGAGTTGAAATTATTTGATGTGTGGGGAATAGATTTCATAGGCCTATTCCCTTCGAGTTTTGGGAACCAATACATCTTAGTAGCCTTTGACTATGTCTCGAAATGGGTGGAAGCAAGTGCATCTCAAACGAATGAGGCAAAGGTGGTAACCAGATTTCTAAAGAAAAACATCTTTACAAGGTTTAGAACCCCTAGAGTCATCATCAGCGATGGAGGTACCCATTTCTGCAATAGACAATTCAGAGCACTATTAGCTAAATATGGAGTAAGGCACAAGGTGGCAACACCTTATCATCTACAAACTAGTGGGCAGGCTGAAATCTCTAACAGAGAAATCAAGAGAATCCTGGAGAAAACGATGGGCCCCACTAGGAAGGATTAGTCCTTAAGATTGGATGATTTATTGTGGGCTTATAGAACAACCTATAAAACACCGCTGGGTATGTCACCATACAAGTTGGTGTTCGGTAAGGCTTGTCATCTACCAGTAGAGCTAGAGCATCGGGCATATTAGGCAGTGAAGGAGCTAAACCTGAATTTAGAAGCTACTGGTGAGAAAAGGATGTTGTAACTAAATGAGTTGGATGAATTCCGTGGTCAGGCTTATGAGAATGCCAAACTATACAAGGAGAAAGCAAAGCAATGGCATGACAAGAAGATACAACTGAGGAACTTCAAAGTAGGACAGAGAGTATTGATGTACAACTCTAGGCTAACCTTGTTTCTTGGGAAATTGAAATCTCGTTGGTCTGGTCCCTTCCGAATTAGTAAAGTTTTCCCTTTTGGAACTATTGCACTGGAAGAAGAAAAGGAAGGGAGGACATTCAGGGTTAACGGACAAAGAGTCAAGCACTACCTGGGAGGTGATGTGGATAGACAGGACACCTCAATCCATCTATAAGAGGGATGAACAGGGAAAAAGTCAGGCTGTTAACTCTAAAACAAGTGCTTGTGGGAGGCAACCCATGTTTAAATTCATTGTTATTTAATTTGACAGTTTTTAGATGCTTAAATCGTGAATCTGATAGCATTTGTGTTTTTTTCACAGTTTAAGAAACATAGCAGTCTGCAGGCCAATTCTTGCATTGCTGCAGCAAAACTGGATGAAAGTTAGTCCTTGCTTTGTTGTAGCAAGATTATGTGGAAGCCACCTCTGCTGCAGTAAAAATCATAGGCAAGCTAGTTTTTGCCGTATGATGTTGCTGCAGCAAATTCATTTAGCCCTAAAGAAAGTAGTCTCCCTTTCCAAAAAAAATCAGAGCACGAAGAGGCACCAAGGGCTTGAGACAAAAAAAGAGTTATCAAAAGCAAAAATGGGGGCGGGAAAATTTGGAGAACCCATAAGTCACAAACCCACGTCCCTAACTCCCTCATTTCAACCCTGCACACGACTACCTCTGTAACTCCCTCAACCCTTTCACATTCTAAGAACCCCCCTCGTACTCTCAACCCCTGCATTTACCGGAGCCCCCTTCGCACCAGAAGACCTACATTTCCCAGCCCCCCCACAACCAACGATGTCGAGGATTAAGACAGTGGCAAGGTAGGCGAGCAAAGTGCAAAAATTCACCTATGAGGAGAATAAGCAGAGACATGATGAAGAAATCCTGCTGCGAAATTTCTACATAGAGAAGGGTTTCACCTTCACCACGATGGAGGATTTGGGACTACCCATGTATGTTACAGCCGTGGTCAAGCAGAGGGGATGAGAAACTTTTGCCAGTCACCCGCGAACTGCCCTTATCCCTCTGGTAAGAGAGTTCTACGCTAACTTTCCGCAAGACAACGAGAAGTAGGTAAGAGTCAGGGAGACTCGGGTTCGGTTCGACCAAGCCTCCATTAACAAGGCCTATAATCTGTCGAATGAGGAAGACGAATATGAAGAATATCTAGAGGCTCTGAAGGACTATGACTGGGACGCAATGCTCACCAGGGTGTGCATCCCAAGCACCAGCTAGGACAGATCTCCACAAAGTGCCACCACTATCAATCGAGTCTCCTTGGTACCTGCAGCGAAGGTGTGGTACCACTTTCTTAAAACTCACCTTTTGCCCTCCACACACGGGCAAACGGTGTGTAAGGACAAGGTAGCAATGGTCGATGCTATCATCTCAAGTAGGCCTATTAATGTGGGCAAAGTCATCAGTGAACAAATCAGAGTGTGTGCAAGCTAGAGAAAGGGAAGGTTACTCTTCCCTTCCCTCATCACTCTGCTGTGCCAGAATAGTCGAGTGCCAATCTTAATCGACGAAGAGGCACTCAAGGGGGTAACCCTATTAACAGCATCACCATTGCCCAGATTATCCAAGAGAAAGCTACTCTAGCCCCACCGGCTGCCCCACAAGCACCACTACCCTCAGTAGAAGAGGCTGCATCCACTTCGGCCCCTTACCCAGCAGTTAAGACTTTACAACTCTTACTTCAGCAGCAAAACACGATCTTGAAGCAGCAATCTCTACTCCTTAAGTGCCAGCATACCTTCTGGCAGTACTAACATCAAAAGGACATTGCCCTCCAGAGAACACTAGAGCAAATTTTTTGACAATTCTACCCTTTCCCAGATTTCCCCTCGGAAATACTGCACTACACGACTGGGGAAGAGCAGAGGACCCCGGAACCTCATTCTAAAGAAGGCCAAGAGTCTCAAGACTCTTCCCATAGCCATAAGCAGTAGCATTGCCCACCACAGACTCATGAGGCCATGGAGTCTTCGGGGGATGATGAGCCTCTAGCAAAGAGGGCAGCTACCATCAAGAAGGGGAAGGGCAAACTCCAGAGCCCGCAAAGATCAACACAACGAAGGAGTGGACTTCGAAGCTCCTCAAAGTATTCCGGGGGTTAATGCCACTAGGGTGCTGCAGCATCCCTACAACCACCCTCAAGAAGTTCCCTTATCTCATATTCCCTCTTTGCTGTTTTGGAATTTCTTTTACTCTGCTCATGTTTTCGATTTGTGCCTCTTATGGCTTTGGCATAGAATCAGCAGTGGAGAAACTGCTCAACATTAAGTTTAGGGGGAGTGTGGCATAGATTGCCTAAAGGTTTGCTGTGGCATCTGTTGGGAAATTGAATTAGTATTGTTTTAGTTATTGCTGTAGTGTTTACTGTGGCATATGTTGGACTTGTCTAATTTATGCTTCTTTTTATTTGTGCTTTGGCTAATTTGTACTCTGCTTGATTTTGTTGAATGAGACTGTACTATTACTTGTTACTGTCTGTCTTATTGTCTGTTTTAGAAAAAAAATGGGGGGAGGGGAGAAAAGAAATATAGAGAGAGATAAGTCTGTACACTTCATAACCTGTTGTAGTTCTGGGACATTCCATGAGGAGGATTAAGAATTTCACCAGAATAGGAGCTTTGCACACTTACCCAATCACACACAAAACCTTCTTCTAATGAACACAGGGCCATGGGCAATGTGTCAAGAGAAATTTAGTGATTTTTTCAGAAATTAGACTTAAGTTTTTAGAGCTAATATTGAGAGTCTCCTGCTGAATTATAAAAGAGGCATAAGCTTATTGTTAGAAAGGCTTAAGTTTAGGGGAAAGTGGAGGAAAAGAGAGAAATATTGACACTCCAATGCCTCTGTAGTTCCTTAGTAACTAGGGGTATGCATGAGCCCCATGTGTACCCTTGCGTAAAACAGGGACATAGAGTATGAGTGGGATTCTACTTAAAGGTGATAAGGCTGCGTAACCGGGTGCCTGCACCTTACATGTTGGCAATCGCATCAAAAGGCACTAATGACCTCTGGTAGAATAATATATATGCTGTAAAAAAATGGAAATCAGTGAGCTACCTCCATATTTATTGCCCTAGTTGTGCCTATGAAGTATGCCAACTTGTCCTAAGTAAGGAGGCTCGATATATTAGCATGAAAATCTTAAGAACTCTGGCTAATCTTGACCCAAGTGGCTCTTGGAGAAACTGATATCACACACACAACTTCAAAGAAGGTTTTGGCTATGATTGGGAAGAAGGCTTGCGGTGTTCCTTATATGGAAACAATCCTGAGAGTTGAGAGCTAGCAGTAGGACCATATGGAATTATACAAGGGAGAAGGGCTGGAATTAATTAGAAGAGGAGTGGTAAACAGAGCAAATTGCTTGGGGACAAGCAACCCTTTAAATTTGGGGGTATTTGATAACTTCAATTTATTGCAGTTTCAATGTGCTTTCTAAGTGTGTTTACTGTGCTGTTTTGATTTATTAAGCACTCTTATTCTCAGATTTTAATGAATGTGTTTTCTCCCTTGGATACAAGATCATCCACTCTATTTACTGTGACAATTTAGTATGCATATACGGCAATCAGGGCAGCAAACCGAGTGATATTGAGTGAGCTGGGCCCTTTTTAATATGATGCATATTATGGGCAACTGATTCTATTTGATATGGTGCAGGTGGCAGGGGAGTAGAGCTGCGTAGCAGGTGCAGCCACCACCTAGCAGGAGAAAGTAGCAACCAGCTGACACTACAGGCTGATGGGTGGTACAGAAATGGCCTCCACTACTGGAAGTGGAGAAAGCTGCAAGCAGGGATGCTGGCCGCAGAGCAAGGAGAATGTCAGCATAACCAGGCCACTTCAATGGGACCACAAGGCCTGACTATAAAGGGCAGAAAGTATAGCGCAAAAAAGGAGAGAGGATGCTACGGGGAACAAAAGAAAAATACACAAAAAGAGAATGGAGAAATCCCTGATAGGAGTGGGTTGTGAGAAAACATCCCAGTGCCTAAGGTGCGCTGACATTGCATGGTGAAGCATTGGAGCAAGAAAGAGTTTACTGTCCTAGAATTTCCACCTCGATCCCTGTTGTGATTTTTATTGTTTAGCAGGATATTGCATCTGTCTGTCAATTTTAGTTGTATTATTTGGGATGCATATTGGTATTTTTCTGATGTCTGTAACCAGTTTAGCTATGAGGCTGGGCTAGTTTCTAGCTAGGGTTGTAGAAGGGTTATAATGAACTCATGCACATTTTTAGTTATAAATGACTTGCTATAGCATTGCTGTAACATTCAACTATGTGTATGTTTCAATTTCCCCTGATAACCGAAGTTTAATAGAGGAAGATTAAGGCCAATATTCACCTGGAAGGGTAGTGGAGGCTGGAAAAAGAGTTGTATGTGTGAGGTTAACCGATATAGGGATATATGGTTACCCCATTAGCCCAATAGTTAGAGCTTCTGCACAATTTGAGGGTTAGGATTGATGCAAGGATGTATGTCCAAACCCCATAATTGTAGGGAATAGAAGTCTGGAAAGACCCCATTTAAGAAATAACTAGGCACTGAGGAAATTGCTATAGCAATTCCTAGAGCAAATGAGTGCAGAAGTTCATGGAAACCCTGAAGCAACCCTAGCCCACCTAGTATCACTTTCTTTTACACCCTAGTATCATTCATCGTAATTATAGTCGTATTCAGTTGTTCTACCCCTCAACATAAATCTTGTGAACCAACCAATTTATGCTACAACATTTCACACATCAAAATACTCTATTGTAATTTTAGTTCACTCCTCGTGGGACGATACTCACTCATCACTTTATTATTTTGTCACGACACGTGCACTTGCGTTCTAACATTGCATACACTCTGTGCATCACCAACACTTATGATAGTGCTTGATTGTATAAAGAAAGAACAAAAAGATGGCACGATAAGCACATCTTGAGGCGTCAATTTCAAGTAGGAGATTGGGTCATACTATTGAATTCAAGGTTGAAGCTTTTTCCCGAAAAGCTTCGTTCTGGTTGGTCTGGTCCATTCCAAGTGAGTGAAGGTTTCCCATATGGAGTAGTGGGAATATGGAGTGAAACTACTGGATCCTTCAAAGTTAATGAACAATGCCTCAAGCACTTTGTCATGGGATAACCGGTTGAAAAGAGAGCCATCCAAGTTCTCTTAGATCCCTTATCAATTCAATAAAGTACATGGGAGTCGAGCTAATGACTTTAAACAAGCGCTTTGTGGAAGGAAACCCACATTTTAATTTTTAAGTTTCTTTTTCTTGCTTTTAGTTTTAGTTTTTATCTTTAATTTAGTTAATTTCTTAGGTTAAAAGTTTAATGAGTGTTTTCATTTGATTTTCAGGTCCATTCCCATGTGCCCAAGGTTGAATTAAAGGATGAAAACCAAAGGAAATCAAAGAGAATTAAAAACTGCAGCAAATTTCGAAGTAAAGTGAAATCCCGCAGCAAGCACGGGTTTTTCGTGCCTCAAGGCACGCTTGTGATTCAAGCACACGTAACAATATGGGAAAATTGGTGTTTTTAGCGTCAAACACGGGTAGGCCATGTCACAGGACACAACTATGCCCCACATCTAGGCCCAAGCACCCCTTAGTTGTGTTGCTCAACATGGGCCTTTTTCCAAGCAATTCCAAATCTAACACCAAGCACGGGTGGGCCGTTCTCATGACACGGTCGTGCCTCAGTCCCCCATCCAGCATACCCAACCCATGCTCCTCAACACGGGCCTAATCCAAGCAAATTATGCATTCCATCCCGAAGCACGACCGTGCTTCGGGCCCCAGGTCAGTTTTCCTTTTTATTTTTCTCCCTTTTTTTATCATGTGTTCAGCATCTTCTCTCCCCGTCTTCTTTCTTCTCCCCATGTTCCTTCTTCCCTATAGCCCATCCTCTCTTCTCCCTTTCTTCCCTCCATTTTCCTTATGCAAAACTCTACTTCAAATCCCCTCTCCTGTGACCTCCATCCCCTTCTCCTTTTCCCTTCACCAATCTCCTTATTATCTGTGCCCTAGCCAAGACAAACACCAGAAATCAGCCTCCGAAATTCCAGTTTTTCCAAACCCAGAAACACCCCACCCAGAACACTAGCAACCTGTGGCTAACTCCCTTACCTAGCCTTTCCACTTCACTGCACATCCCACTTCCCTTTTGTATTTGATTGCATATCATTTTACATGGGTCCCAAAAGATCCAGAACTGGCCAATCCTCCTCCCTATCCCAGTAACCACGTAGAGGACGAATTCAAGTACCGTCCCAACTTCTTCACCAAATAAACGAGTATGGTATTGTGTTTGTTGATAATAGTCAACAGACACAATACGATATTTTGGTTAAACGGGGAATGCTAAGTACCCGGTACATGGATGAGGAATGTTTGGACCGGTTAGGTCTTTTAACTGATGTCTGCTACATGGTTGATCGGATTGGGTGGACTACATTCATTGGCCTACGCTACTTGGCTTATGTTAGGACCACCTTAGAGTTTTTTTATTTTCGTTATTGTAGTCCTGTTTCAGGGTCCCGACGTCGACCAAAGCCACATTAACTTTAGATTATTTGACCGTTCTTTTACTTTATCATAGGCTAGATTTAATGCATTATTCAGATTGCCTCCTGGGGAAGATAGATCAGTTCCCTCAAGTTTTCTTGCTCAAAATTTTTGGAACTCTATCTCTGTTGGGGGGCAATATGATGCATCGAGTTCAAAAGCCTCTTTTATTTGTGATAAAGGCGTATTTTGAGTGTTTAATGGCTATTTCTTATCCTTTAATTCATGCAAACTTGTGGTTATTTCCCTGTTTTTGGTTATGTTTTGCTTTGGATACTGCTTTGATTGTTTTTATACTTGTAGGTGAGCAAAAGAGGCCAAGAAGCAAGGGAAAACATTCATGGAAAATTCCAAAGGATATGGAACCATGATGAGAAGGAAGCAAGGAGGAAGCTTACCAAAATTCAACCAAAAAGAAGCATGGCAGTCCTCAGCATTTGACCTTTTGGCACTGTTTTGAGCATATCTCCGTCTTATAACCTCCAATCAAAGTGATTCAAGTTGCTGTGCAACGCTAACACAATGATATACAACTTTCATGGTGAACACTTGGTCAAATTCGGGATATTTCATGGCGTTACAGGGCTATCAAATCAAAATCACAGTGTAGTAGGACAAATTCTGACCTTTGGTTACTAATTTGGTCATATCTCCCTCAATATATATCCGATTAAGGTGATTCCAGTGGCTGTGGAAAGAAGAGACATAGAGGTACAACTTTCATGTTTGGTATTTTGGAAAATTCAGAAGATTTGGGGCGGCACGGCCATAGCACGACCAGGCCGTGCTCGGGGCGGATGTTGCAGCATTTCCCCAAAATTCCAGCCAGAAGCACGGCCAGGCCGTGTCCTGGACCACGGCCATGCTGCGGGTCTGCGACCTCCGTATTTTTTAGGGTTTTGGATGCCCAAAGTGTTATATATTGAGGGGAAACCGTAGCCAAAGGGGGGAGGACCGAAAATACACTTGGAGAATGAGTTCGTAGGCTTAGGAAACACCTTAGGAGTAGATTTAGGGTAGGATTAGAGTTTGATTTCATGTTCTAGGTTAGATTTTACATTGATTCAAGCTTGTATTCAGATTTCATTCTGCAATTCTAGGTTTTATCTTTCCATCCTTACTTCTACTTCTATTTCTATTGCTTTCTCTTGGTTTGTATTGAATTCTTATGGTTTGCTTAATGAATTTGGTCTTGGTTTATCTTTTTATCATGCTTGAGTAGATTTTGATCTAGGGTTTTGGTGAACCCACTTATGGTGTGATGATACTATGTTGAATTAAATTTCTGGAACCCTAATTGCATCATCCATGGTTGATTAGGATTGGCTATTATGCATTGGTTATATGAGTTGATGAATGTTTGGCTAACAATTTATCACGTCTTAGGATATTAGTTGATGGACTGAGAGGTGAAAACTAATACCGGAACCTAATCGTTGATTAGGGATTTCTTAATCACGAAAGTAGTTTGAGATTCTCTAAGAATGAATCAATTAATGGGCACGAGAAAACCGATTAATTGTATTCCATGGTTGGCATAGAACTTAATGGACCTAGGTTGAACTAAGAACCACGAAAGTAGGCAATTGGATTAACCTAGGTACGATTAGTAACACTTGAGAGAGGTGCTAGTTAATTAAGGCTAAACCATCCCCAATAACCTAGATAATTGCAATTAGAGGTATAATTTGGATGTTGAGTATCATAAGTGTGGTGAACCGTAACCCTAGGCTTTGTTTGATTGTTTATCTTTACTTGTTGAATTGTGACACACTCTCTATCGTTTTACATCGATCTAGATAGTTCGTTTTGCATAATTCTAGTAGTTGACATTGCTCTCTGTGGAATACGACCCGTACTCGCTGGACTAGCTATAGCTACACCGTGCGCTTGCGGTTATTTGGTAAAACTTTACAGCACATCAATTTGTAATCCCACTTTTAGATATTTATAACGCCTAATGGCTTATACCATTTTTGGCAGAGCTAAAAGTGATGGGGTTGCAAATAAAAGAGAGCTTTGTTTTCTTTGGGCCATGATACACAGTCATAAGGTGGATACTGGCGCCTTTATGGCCCAACAAATGGCCAGGGTAGGTAATGCCATAAATGGAAAAATGGTCATTGGGGGACTAGTGACTACAATAGCTAGAGGGCTAGGATTTGAGGTAAATCTTCAGGGTTTGCAACCAATAGTTGGCAGCAACAGAATTGATTTAGAATTCTATTTGCATATGAAATTAATTGTGAAAAGAAATGCTGACTATTGGTTGCATCTCAAAGGCCATAATATCTTTCGCCTCCTTAACCCCACTAGGACTGCAATTACTAATAAGGAGAACTAGATATACCCTCTAGAAGAGGATAAAGAGGGTGATGATGATTCAGAGGGGGATGACTTCCCCTATGAGCCACTTTTGGCTCTACCACCCCACCCCCTTCCCATTTTACTGACTGTGTAGGTACATAATATGCTCCTCCAAAGGATTAGGACTCCATCTCTTCACAGCTCAACCGAATCGAGGCGAAGCAACTATCACAGAGAGCTACCTTGCATGCCATGCAAGAATCAATCAACATCATGTAGGGAATGATAAATGGCTAGTACAATTGGCACTTAAGTAAGAATCATCCACCTCATCCTCCAAATGACTAGTGAACAAGTAAGTCACTTATCCCTTTGCCTGTTCTTTCATTATTATTGACATTGGGGACAATGTCAAGTTTAAGCATAGGGGAGTAGACTTTAGCTTTTGATTTTCACTGGCTAAGTATATGGTTTGCATTTATGAACTTCTGATTTGCACTGGATATTTTCACTGGCTGATTTAGTTGTCTTTTGCATGTATATACTGTACATATCACATCTCTCTTTTTCTATAGTATAATCATATAGTTTGCTATTTTAGAGATAGATTAATGTAATATAGGTTAATTTTAGCTCATAAACATGTGATGCACAATAGGATATGAAATAGGTAGTTTAAATTTTAGTCTCTCTCTTCTAGGATTAAAGCTCTAATTTTTTGAAATATATCTCTCCTATTGTGCTGTGAATTATATGTCTTTATTGATTTTTAACACTATGAGAGTGTGAAGGCTGGGAGAGGTGAAAAATGAGGGAATATAAAACCCAAAAAAATTTCAATCTGAGTACCCCTTTAAGGCACTAAAAATGCCCTAGTATGAGTACTTAGCTGCCTTTACCATAGGGAGATGGAGCATAAAATGCACTCACTGCATATTTCTATAAAAAAATGATGATGAATGAAATAGACAAAAGAAAGAAATGATGAGAAATAAAATAAATTGAGTAGGAAAAAGAGTGAGAAAAATAGAAATAAGGGTAAGGCAATATAAGGAGATCTAAAGGATGAGGTGACCTACTTGAGTGTCTAAAAATCAATTAGATGCATACATTCAATGGTACTAATAGAAGCAGATATATAATAGGAGAATTTTGGTTTAGTTTTAGAAGAACAAAGACTATCTGATAAATGTCTATTCATATATCTGTTGTGTGTATATTGATTGAGTGAAGAATTTCTTGTATTGCATTTATCTGTTATTTGAAATTTGTATACATCATCTCTCTTCCTTTTGATTTGACATGTTATTTGCTTGAGGACAAGCAAAGGTTTAAGCATGGAGGAGTTGATAAAGGGGAAATTTGAGTGTTTAATGGTTATATTTTATCCCCCAATTAATAGTAAACTTATGATTATTTCCTTGCATTTGGTTATGATTTGCTTTGGATACTGCTTTGGTTTGTTTTATGTTTGTAGGAGAGCAAAAGAGGCAAAGAAGCAAGGGAAAATACTTATGAGAAGAGCCATATGGATTTGGAACATGCTGAGGAAAAAGCAAGGAGGCAACCCTAAAGAAATTGACAAGAAAAGAGACTTGCAGCTTGAAGCACGACCAAGCCATGCTTGGTGTGCATGAAGCACAGGCAGGCCATACTCTATGTGAAAGATGGAGAAATTTCCCAAAATCCAGCCCGAAGCACGACCGTGCTTTGTGTCCGTACACCACGTGATTTTTAGGGTTTTCAGTAGCCAAGTGGTTATAAATACATGGGGAAGCGCAGCCAAGAATATACAGACTCATATAGACATCTTAGACTCAGTTTTTAGGCTTAGAAAACACTCTTAGATTAGGTTTTTACTAGATTCATTGTTGAATTCATGTTCTAGAGTAGGATTTACAGTAATTGAAGCGTTGTATTTCATATTTACATTTTGCAATTCAGGTTTCATCTTTCTACTTTAGTTCTCCACTTCTACTTCTACTCCTTTCTCTTGAATTGTATTGAACTTTAATGGTTTACTTAATGAATATGATTTTGGTTTCTAATTTTATTATGCTTGAGTAGATATTGATCTAGGGTTTTGGTAAACCCACTTATAGTATGATGATACTGCATTGTTGAGTTGAATGTTGGAACGCTAATTGTGATTACTTTTTGATTAATTAGGATTAACTATTATGTTCATGAATGAGAGTTGGTAGAATGCCTGATCACCAATCTATCATGTCTTAGGTATTTAATTAATGAACTGAAAGGTGAAAGTTAAAATTGGAACCTAATAGTTAATTAGGGATATCTTAATCATGAAAGTAGTTTAAGGTTCTCTAGGAATGAATCAATTAGTGGGCAAGAGAAAATCGATTAATTGTATTCCATGGTTAGCAAAAAGCTTAATGGACCTAAGTTAAACTAAGAACCACGAAAGTAGGCAATTGGATTAATCTAGGTAATCCAAGTACAATTAGTAATGCTTGAAAGAGGTTGCTAGTTAATTAAGGCTAAATCATCCCCAATTATCTAGATAATTGTAATTAGAGGTACATGTTGAATGTTGAATATCATAAGTGTGGTGAACCCTAACCCTATGCTTTTATTAATTGAATTACTAATTAGTTTAATTGTGATAAACTTTCGATCGCATTACATCGATTTAGATAGCATATTTTATATAATTCTAGTAGTTGATATTGTTCTCTGTGGGATACGACCTGTACTCGCTAGATTAGCTACATCTACACCATGCGCTTGCAGTTAATTATAAAACAGACATTACAGGTACCTGCACCTGGGCCACCTCTTCCCCTAGTTGTTCACCAGGGGTGATGGCCGTAAGAACAGTTGTATAGTAATCTAATGTATGGCTAGTTAATAGGTTAACCCATTGTTTTGATATAACCAACCACATGGTACTTTGCCTTAGTATAATGCCTAGTACCTAGGGTTACATATGTACATACAAGTTAATCTCTAATGTAATATAAACATGTAAATATATATATATATATATATATATAAGATGCATACACTTTTGGCTTACTGTTTACCTATTTTGTTATCTGTGTTATACCCCATAAAAAATTGATCTTTACAAGTTGGTATCAGAACAGGTCGATCCTAAGTGGCCATGGGGGTGGATGGCTGCCTGGATCAATCTAAGAACATCTTGAATAAGATGTGGATAGAAGGAATAGAGTAGCATATTATAATAGTTAGGAAAAATTGCTAGCATTTTTCCTAATTTATATGCCTTATGATGTTATGACTACTATATGATAAAATTTCTTTTAACCACTATTGAGCTTGATCAGCTCAATAGTGACTTCTTTTGGTTAGTACCATAGGAAATGGCATCATCAAGGAGGAATCTGACTTCAAGTCTGAAGGCTACTCTACAACATCTAGCCACAGCCATTCAAGATCAAGTTTCTACTACAAACCAGATTCTGCTCCATATTGAGAATAACAATAATGGCAATGGTGAAGTAGGAGAAAACCCAAGAAACTTGGGGAATGGATGGGCAAATTTAATAAGAACTAAGCCTCCCTCTTTTGTTAGGGGATACGATCCCATGGTTACGGACAAGTGGCTAACAAAAATAGAAAATATTTTTGGGATTTTGGATTGTTCAAATAAGCCAAAAGTTAGCTTTGTTGTCTATATATTGAAAGAGGAAGTAGAATTCTAGTAGAGAGGAGCCTGTGAATTATTGGCTCATTAGGGTCAGCAGGTTACTTAGCATGTTTTCTGAGAAACCTTCTTGGAGAAGTATTTTTTTAGAAGTGTGAGGGCTGAGAAAGAAATTGAGTTCCTTCAACTCAAGAAAGGTGGATGGTCTATCGACCAGTATATTACCAAATTTAAAGAATTATCAAAGTTCTCCTCCTATCTGAAATATAGCCTTGATGAATCCTTGAAAACAATTAAGTTTAAAGCAGTACTGAATATGAAAATTCACAATGCAGTTGTGGCCTTGGAAATTCATGAATTTGTTCCTCTAATCAACAAGTGTTGCTTACTAGAAAAGAGTCTAAGAGCAATAGAGGAAGAGAAGGAAAGACAGGCTACTTGGAAAAAAAGGGAATTTCTAGTTCCAAATTGCAATGTGAGGGGAAAGAATGTGATGGAAAGCAAGAAACCTTTAACCATGGGAGCCAGATCTTCTGTACATAATACCATAGGAAATGAGTGCAGGATATGCGAAAGATTTCATAGAAATAAACCTTGTTTTCATAATCCAGTTACATGTTTTCGATGCAATCAAAAAGGGCACGTGGCTTACCGATGCCCACTAGAAAATGTAGAGAAAGTGGATCAAGCCCAGCTAGCCAAGGGAAGGGTTTTTACCTTGAATAGAGCTTAAGCAAAACAAGTTCCTGATCTAATCCAAGGTACGTGCTATCTTTATGGTTTTCCTTTGATGGTACTATTTGATTGTGGCGCCATTCATTCTTTTATAGCTTCTCATTGTGTGGAGAAATTGACTTATCCTATGTTTGATTTGACTTATGAGTTGATAGTGATAACCCCTACAGGAGGGAAAATAAGTACATCGACAGTCTGTGAAAACGATCTAGTTGAAGTGTACGATAGATCTTTTGTTGTAGATATAATTTGTTTACTTTTAGAAGACATAAATGTTATCTTGCGAAAGGATTGGCTCAACCAGAACCAAATTCTTTTATACTGTTTTACAAAGACTCTTGTGTTTCCTTCCAACTCTTTTGAGGAATCGAAAGGTGGAATTGATTAGGCTCATGAACTCCGAAAGGAGTTAACTAATGTGGATTTGAACTATTCCCTTTTGTGCACTCTTAATCCAGAAGTTGAATGAGAGCTGTCAAAGATTATGGTAGTTCGGAGTTTTTCAAAAGTCTTTCCTACTAAGATCTCGAAACCACCACCTAAGTGAGAGGTAGAATTCTCCATTGATCTAGTACTAAGAGCAACCCTTATCTCTATTACAACTTATAGGATGTCTTCTATGGAGTTAAAAGAACTTAAGAAGTAGATTGAGGATTTATTGGAAAAGAATTTTATTCGACCCAATGTTTCACCTTGGGGAGCCCCAGTATTATTTGTAAAAAAGAAAGATGAAAGCCTACATCTATGCATTAACTACATGCAGCTTAACAAAGTGACCATCAATAATAAGTACCCATTACCGAGAATAGACGATTTATTAGATCAACTAAAGGGGGCTACTATTTTCTTAAAGATAGATCTAAGGTTAGGGTATCATCAAATCCAAGTGAAAGAAGACAATATTCCAAAGATAGCGTTTTGATCTAGATATGGACATTACGAGTTTTTGGTCATGCCATTTGGAGTTACCAACGCACTTGCAATCTTTATGGATTATATGAATTGTATCTTTCGACTTTACTTGGATCAATTTGTTGTGGTTTTCATCTATGACATCCTAATATATTCAAAGGGTGTAGAAGAGCATAAACAACACTTCAAATAGTACTTCAGATATTCAAGGAGAAAAAGCTTTTTGAAAAATTAAAGAAATGCGAGTTTTGGATGCAAGATGTGAGGTTCTTAGGTCATGTTGTATCAAGAGATGGTGTGTCAGTGGATCCTAGCAAAACAAAAGCAATTCTCAAATGGAAGAGGCCAAAAATAGTGACCGAAACTTGAAGCTTTCTAGGTTTGGTCGGATACTACTGGAGATTTATACTGGTTTTTTTGCAGATATTTTGACCCTTGACTAGATTAACCCAAAAAAGGAGTTTTAACAAATAAACTCCAGAATATGAGAATAGTTTCCTTGAGCTTAAGACTCGACTTACTACACCCCTAGTTTTGACTATTCTGGACCCTTTGGGATTTTTTGAAGTGTATACAAATGCTTTCAAGAATGGACTGGGATGTGTTTTGATGTAAGAAGGTAGAGTGGTTGCCTACGTATCTAGACAATTAAGACTGCATGAAGAAAATTACCCCACACATGATTTGGAGTTAGCTATTATAGTTTTTACCTTGAAAATTTGGCGACATTATTTATACGGTGCAGTGTTTGAAATATATAGTGATCATAAGAGTATGAAATATCTTTCTAATAAAAAAGAATTAAACATGAGGCAAAGAAGGTGGATAGAATTCATCAATGACTATAAATTTAAACTAAAGTATCACTAGGAAAAGCAAATGTGGTAGCAGATGCGTTAAGTAGAAAATCTACATTTGAGTCATATGCTAGTAAAGGAGATGGGATTGATCAAGGAATTCAAAAATTTAAGACTGTCTGTTGTAATCACTACTAAGAGTTTACTTATTTATGAGCTACGGGTGGAATGTGATCTAAATATGAAGATTAAGGAAGCGTAAGCACAAGATTCATTTCTTCAGAATCGAAACAATTCACTTGACTTTACGAGGTTAGAAGATGGGATCATCCTTTATCGGGGAATGATATATGTGATGTAGAAAGAAGAGTAAAGTCAAAAAATTTGGAAGGAGGTGATCAGAGTAAATATATTATCTACCTGGGAGCTACTAAATATACCAGGACTTAAAGATATAACTGAGTATGTAACTAAGCGTTTGACTTATCAGAAAGTCAAGATCAAACATCAAATACCCTCTGGAATATTATAACCTTTGGAGATCCCTAAGTTGAAATAGGATACCATTGTTATGGATTTCATTGTCGAATTGTCAGAACACAAGCAGGCCATGATGCAATCTGGGTAATAGTGGATAGATTGATGAAATCTACACACTTTTTACCCGTAAGAATCAATTACTCATTGGATAGACTAGCACATTTGTATGTGAAGGAGATCGTTCGACTGCATGGAGTTCTAAGTAGTATTATTTCATATTGGGATCCTACATTCACCTCTAGGTTTTGGAAAGCGTTGTAGGAAGCTTTCGACACTAAATTATGTTGCAGCACTACTAATCATTCGTAAACAGATGGTAAAACTAAGCGGATTATACAAACTCTAGAAGATATGTTACGGGCATGTACTTTAGAACAAAGGAAAGAATGGGATAAGTACCTACCTCTAGGGGAATTCACATATAATAATAGTTATCGTTTGAGCATTGGGATGGCACCATATGAAGCTCTCTATGGTATGAGGTGTAAGTCACCTTTGTGTTGGTATGAAGTAGGAGAGAGGAAATTGTTAGATCCTGATCAAGTGCAGCATACTACAGAACAGATACGAATGATTTAAGATAGGATGCAAGTTGCTTAAAGTCAACAGAAAAGTTATTATGACAAGAGGAGGAAACTGTTGCATTTTTAAGAAGGGGAGCATGTTTTTCTGAAAATTTCTCCTACTACGGGAATTGGAAGAGCCATGAAAATTAAGAAACTAAGCCCACATTATATAGGTCCTTATTAGATACTCAAGAAAGTTAGACCATTAGCGTATCAGATATTTTTACCCTGCAATTATCAAATTTGCATTATGAGTTTTATGTCTCTCAACTTCACAAATATTTATCGAACCCATCACATACAATTCAAGAAGAAGCAGTATCGGTAAAGGAGAACTTGACTTACTGATCGAAGCCAGTTGTAGTTTTGGACAGAAGCATAAAACAACTATGGAGTAAAGTTATTCCGTTGGTAAAGGTAACTTGGGGAGGATTGACTAAGGAAGAAGCCACATGGGAAAGGGAGGAAGATATGAGACACTCTTATCCACAGTTTTTCGAGGACAGATAAATTCCAAATTTTGAGGACAAAATTTCTTTTAAAGGGGAAGAAGTGTAACACCCTGGAAATTATATTCTTTTTATGAACTAATGTGTTAGGAAAGGTAAAAATGAATTAAATGGATCACCTTTATGAATACAGTTATGAATATTAAAGAAGAGAATTCTCATTTTTGGAGAAAAGTTCTAAAGGGAAAAATAATAAGTTCTTCACTTTTAAGGCTGAGACCGGGAATCAAAAGGTGGAGTAAAGAACCATGGAATGTATGGCAAAAAATTTCATTGGCATATGCCTCAAGAGGAGATTAAACACTTGGTTAATTTTAACTCAACCAAACAAGCCCTTAGCCAATGATATGGTTACAATGTAATGTAATGGCAAAAATATAATAATTACAGAAAGAAAGGGCCTTTATTACATAGAGGGAAGCTTCTTGGAGAAGCTTTAATATTTTATTATATTTTGTTAACCAAAGGGGAGGAAAGTCAGCTAAGCAAGGAGGAGGATCAGATTCACGGTGAAAAGAAGAAGAAAGAAAGAAGAAAAAGGAAAGAAAAAGAAGAAGAAAGAGAGAGAAAGTAGAAGGAGGAAGACAAAATGTAAGTTTGAATCCTCCAAACCCTTTTAACCTTATTGTTCATCATGAGTTTTTCTTGGAGCTCTAATGGTGGGGAAAATCTGTAGTTTTGCAATTGGAAGAAGAGTGAGAAAATCAAGCCAAAGCTAGAGAGAGAAAGGGTGAGTTGGTGAAATAATGTAAGATTAACATCTACTTTCTTGACTCTTGATTAAATGGTAATGTGTATATGTATATATGCATTAATGAAGGCATGATTGCAGGGTAGATGTGTGCATTGATTAAGTGTTTATGATGTTTAGTGGTTGCCTTCCATAAACATAAGCGAGGGAGTATAGATTAAGACCCTTTTGTGGATGGTTTTTAGGGTTTACAACTCATGATTTTGTGAGGGTAAATGTTGCTTTTAACTTGAATAATATGCCTATGATTTATGTTTTTGGTTTATTTCCTGTTTGGGGGCTGTTTGGAAATGGAAAATTGAGGTTTGGCATTTTCGCGTCCAAAGCACGGCTGTGCTTAGTGGCACGACCAAGCCACTCTCTGGGCGAGAATGGGAAACACAGGAGCAGGGCATAGGGGCGTAACATGACTATGTTTCAAGACATGTTCAGGCAGTGTTACATGTAGTCCTAGCTCATTTTTGCTTGTTTTTAACCCTTTTTTATTTCTAACTTTGACTCCATGATTTTAGGAATTCAATAAGATTTTCGGGATAACCTTTACCTAACTAAGGTGACCCGGCGACATGCGGCACCTTGTGGAGGTAAGACAACTGAGAGGTTGTGGCTTTGTTGTGGTACTGGGTTAGGGAAAGCCCTATAGCCTAGAGTGACCAATGTGGGAAGAGCAGCTCTGACCAAGGAACTCAACGGTGGATGAGTAGCGGGAAGGAAAAGGGCTCACATCACCTTGTGGTTAAAAAAGAAAATGTGAAATTTTATATGATGAGCCATTTTGGAAAATTATTGTATAAGCATATTGTTAATACATATTCTGCTATTTATGAATACATGATATTGATGCATAATCTGTCTATTGAATGTGTGAGCATGCTACATATATTCTTGTAATCTTTTTATATGTAAAGAGAAAATATTTTTTGTAGCTTATACAGCTGAACATAACATGTAAGTTTCCTAGTATGTAGTTATTTTTTAGATGTTGATTTTATTAGGATTTAATATCTCATTATGTTTCTTGTGGTGTTATGTTCAGATACGAACCAGTAGCATGTCGTTCGTCATTTTGACACTTCTTTTAGAGCTCCAAGCAGTAAACGTCCCATATCTGGGATAATTAACTATTATTGCTAGTCTGCTCGTGATCAATATGGTAGAGGTACTTGCACCTAAGCCGCCTCATCCATCAGTTGTTCACCAGGGGTGTTGGCTGTAGGAGCAATTGTATAGTAATCTAATGTATGTCTAGTTAATGGGCTAATCCATTGTTTTGATGTAACCACATGGTATAACAACTCCATTTTTTTTACATATATACATATATATAAATTGTTTTTAGTCCCATGAAGTCATTACCTTTATTTAACTCATAATAACATTCAATTAATTTAACCAAGCATAATTAAGGTTTACACATGATTAATTAACAACATCCACACACAAATCAAACACATATATGTCTACATCTTATTCATCCATATTGACCAGTTCTGGGAATACGGCTGCGGGTGGTTGCACCTTCACCGGGATCTTAGCCAACTCGACCACAAACACCTTATTAATTTCTGGGATTTGCCCAACATAGAGTAACTCGATCCAACGTACACTAAGAGCCAAAGTGTAACATCCTGTTATTTTTATTTTTAAATAATAATGTTTTGCTATAAACAAATATATTTTTATTTGTTTAAAAATGATTATGTTCTGCTAAAAGCAAGTACACTTTTAATTAAAGTAATTATTGTTTTGCTTAAAATAATTATATTGGCCTTTAATAAATTTTTGTTGTATTTTTAGAAATATTCTTTCTTTTATTATGTATAAAGATATTTATTTTGTGATTTGTTTTATTAAGACTTTTATCAAGAAAATTCATCATTTAAGAGTTTAACTAAAGGTTTATGAGAATGTAAATTTTTAGACATTTTTTAGATGTTTTAGGATGAAAAACAGTATTTATATGAATATATATAAAATAAAATTTTATTATTCAATTATTAAATTATTATTATTATTATTATTATTATTATAAAGAATAAAGAAAAGGGGGAGGGGAGACGGATGAAGAGAAAATGCGAAGGTTTTTTGTAACCGATGAATAGTATAAATAATGTGAATAGTAACTTTCATTTTCTTCTCTAAATCTGGAGTGTTTACAGGTCTCTGATCTCAAAACTAAGGGTACCACTGGATTCAAGACAGAGAATACTACAATTTTGACTGAACAATTTCTCAAATTAGACGTATAATAGCCGTAGATCAGAAATAGAAAATCTTAGAAAAACGTAAACTCTGAAACTCTTACTTAGAGACCTCAAATTGGAAATCTGACACCGTATATGGATTCAGGAGCTAGATAAACCTTAGGATATGAAATTTTTCAGCTATCTGACAACTTTTTGTTCTTGGTGAATATTATTTTCTGCGATGAATAGTATTTTTCGGTGGTAAATAGTATTTTCCGGCCCTCGATAGTGACCAAGTTCCTGGAGTCTTTTCCTTGATTTTTGGACCCTTCAGACACATTTTTGAAGTCTGTTTAGTCAAATGTGGATTGAAAAAGTGCATTTTGGGGTTCTCCAACCTGAAGCCCTGACCTGTGAGTGGATAATTCTTTCTTTGACTTGCCCTATACTCTTCTTGATCTTTAAGCATGTATTTGATTTTTTTATGAAATATTTACACTTTTATATTATTATGAAATGCATTAAATTATCTGAATTGCTTACAATTTGGAATATAGTTCAAGAATAGTATAGTTTTGAAAATGGATTTCTAAACTCATGGTATATCTGATTTCACATGTATTTCTCATTGAATGATAAGTAAATATTTATGCACGTGGCATTGATTTGTAAAACTATAAAGTTACTGATTATAATTGAATGGCAAGCATAAAGATCATGGTGAGTAGCTTGATAATTTTACATTGCATTTGATGAATATGCATTTATATATATATATATATATATATGTATGTATTTGTATGTATGGATGAATATCGACAGGTTGTATTGCTTGTGATGGTACCGAATAGGGGACGCCCTATTAGCCTGAGTGAGCCGAGGAAGATCGCTTCAACCGAGTGACTGTGGTAATGTGAGGAGGCAGATGGATGATGTACTCACATTCCCTAATCACTATAGCGACTATAGTTGATCGGTCACAATGCGTATAGCAAATGAGTGTATGGGTTGACTGATGAGTGAGTTTTATACTCATAAATTAAATATTTTCATATTATCTTTTGTCATAATTAAGCATAAATCTTCCTTACTTGTCTTTTGTTTTGTGTCTTTCTTACAGATGGAGAGAAGAGTAGAAAATGGACTTAATTGGAGCAATCAGAGCTAAATTGTGGTTTTTGGGGAATAATATCTATGAATCAAGCAAATAAAACAAATTCATTAAGGATGGTTGAGTAAGGAGCATTATCATATTGTCTCTTGAGACGCATCCTAATGGATATATGCACAAATTTATTCTTGATTTATGATCACATTTCCAAAAGAACTAAAACATAAAGATTCATGGCAAAGCACTCAATGTTAAGAATATGTTTGTTGTTTGCAGTCCAGCCCAACCTTTCTGTAATACTTGGGCCATATCTCCGAAAATACATATCCAATATGCATGCAAATTGGTAGGTGTGTAGCTGACACAATTGGGTACAACTTTCATGTTCAAGTGGTCAGACAATTCGGACATTAAAAGGGCCAAAAGTGGGCTAGAAAAGAATCTGACTACTGCTGCAGTCCAGCCCGACTTTTCTCTAGTATTTTGACCATAAGTCACACATTACGTATCCAATTTGTCCACAATTTGTCTTGACGGAAAGCTAATGAACTCTTCTACAACTTTCGTGTTGATGAAGTCAGCAAATTCGGCGGATTTCAAGACGATATTCAAGGATCAATTTCGGTGCACATGATGGAATCCAAATTGTCAACTTTGTATAACTTCCTGCCTAACAATTTTGACAATTACCACACCTACCACACCTAATTGTATCTATAAATAGAGGGCTTGAGGGGTGAGTTGGGGAGTTTTTTTTTGAGAGCTTTGGATAGAGCTTGGGAAAGCTTTGTTGGAATTCTACAAACTTGTAATGTTATTCTCTCTTTAGACATCTTGTATTTTTCATTTTCTTTCGTAATATTATCATGTTTCTTCATCTTTCATTTCACTTTATTGCCTTGATTATGGAGAACTAATCTCCTAATGCTAAGGTGAAAGGGTGAAACTCTTGGTATGAGAATAATAATTTATCTAACTCTTAATCTTAATGTTTATCTTTGATATTGTATTTACCTTCCTATTTCTTTTCTCATAATTATTTCTTAATGGCTGGTTTTATCACACCGCCGATTTCTTGTTATGTTATTGCTGGTTTTATTAGACTGCATATCTCTTATTATTTTCATGGTTGGCTTCGCCACCTACTTTATTTTAATTTACTATTGGTTGGCTTTGCCACCGATTCTGTTTCATTTTATTTTGTTATGTTAATTAATTTTCTACCTTTCATTTTTTGCATAAGTTAATCTTGTAAAATGTGAATTTTTATTTATTGTAGACAATCTTAGGCACAATAAATTCTTGAATCAATCTGGATTTATTGTAGACAATATAATGATTGGCACAATTTATGCTTGAATCCATTTACAAGTTATCTTTTGCATCTTTGTATTTTTAATCTTGTAAAGTGTGAACCTTGATACATTGTAGACAATTTTTGGCACAATAAATACTTGAATCACTCTTGATTTATTGTAGACAATATGGTGATTGGCACAATGTACGCTTGAATCCATTTTAGAAGAATGTTTTAATTATTAGAAAGGAGGTAAATATAATTCATCTATAAACAAAGTTGAGATTAAATTAACATATCATTCGATTAGAACTTCATTCGTGTAAGGATTCTAATTGAGTGACAAAAGAATTAAATTTATCTTTATTCAATATACCAAGAGTGGATCCCCTAACCTTAGCATGCTTCTTTACTTTGAATACATCTTCATTTAATTTCAGTATATTACTTCTTTGTATACTTTGTTCAATATTCCTCTTACAAAACAAGACATTGGCAGCTAGGTTAGAAGTATTTATTTCGGATCTAAATTAGAATTTTCTCTCAATTGGCAATCCCTGTGGGATCGACCTTGCATACCACTAAATCTATACTCCAATAGATTCGTGCACTTGCGAGTTTTAATTAAAACAACAAGTTTTTGGCGCCGTTGCCGGGGATTGCGACGGAAAAGCTATTTGGATCCAGGTAAGTACTTTTCTTCCACTAGTTATAGTTAGAACATTTGGTTATTCTGTGTATAGAAATTTTTCTTTAGAATTGTTTCTTGAAAATTGGTGTAGTAATTTGGGTGTATAAAATTGGTTGATTCTGTCAACAAGGCTAAAAGCGCCTAAGGAGTATGGGTTTTAAGAGAAACCATTGTGATTCCTCCATATTTTCCTGGGAGTCTACTGATTAAATACTACCCATTATTACTAACACTTTGAAAAAAAAGAGTTTGTTTAATTTTGTGATTTTTTTTGTGGTATTTTCATTTTGTAGCCGTTGTGTAATTAGATACTTTTTCATAATTAGGAAGCAATTTTTTTAGTTTATGCGTGCTTGGAAACGTGATAAAGATAAGAGGTTGGTTAGGAAAATTTTAGGGTCAACCATTGAGTGTACAATAGAGACATTAGATTCTGCTGGATCACCATTAAAAATGGAAGAACAAGTTGTGCATAATAAAACTCTTATGGAGTACTTCTCACCTGTCATAGCCAATACTCCATCTTGCATAGTTTTACCACAAACTACTGCAACTCATTTTGAACTCAAACCGGCCATACTTCAACTTTTACCATCATTTTATGGTATGGAAAGAGAAGATCCATACATGCACATTAAAGAGTTTCTTGAAATCTGCTTGACTTTTCGCTTCCAGAATTTCAATGATGAATCAATCAGGCTTAGAATGTTTCCATTTTCATTGAAAGATAAAGCTAAAGCCTGGTTGAACTCCCTTCCTACAGGAACTATAACTAGTTGGAACCAATTAGTAAATAAGTTTCTGGCAAAAGTTTTCCCTATGTCTAAAACTGATGCCCTTAGGAGAGAAATTTCTGATTTTTGTCAAAAAGAGGGTGAACAATTTTTTGAATGTTGGGAAAGATTTAATGATCTTCTTCTGAAATTTTCTTATCATGGTTTTGAAACTTAGAGATTGGTGAAATATTTCTATGATGGTTTAACTTCATCAAACTGTCAAATGATCCAAAGCATGCATGGTGGGAGATTTTTACAATTGAATGAGGGGGAAGCTTGGGAATCCTTAAGATCTTTATCTGAAAATTCTCAACATTGGAACTGTATAGATCCCAGGGATAAGAAGTCTCAAACACAAAAAAGGGAGGACTTTATGAAGTGAGTGATGACACAGATGTGAGAATTGCCTTAGCTAGCCTGACTAGAAAGGTAGAAGCTTTAACTTTAAGCCACACTTTAAACCCTTCCACCAATACTAGGATAGAGGCATGTTCCTTATGTTCTAGTGCATCGCACATTGCACAATCTTGTCCATCCATACCAGCTTACCAAGAGGCATTCTCTGAGCAAGCTAATTCTCTTCAAACTTATGGGAAGTCATCAGACAGCCCATTTGCACCCACATATAATCCAAATTGGAGGAATCATCCAAATTTCTCATGGAGGCAAAATCAACCTGCAATGAATCAAAGTGGGCAACAATTTGCCCCTTCTAATTCATACCCTCAAGTTCCTCAACATGCTCCTCCTTTCGGGGTATCTCAACAAAGAAAACCTTCTTTGGAAGATACTCTACATCAATTCATGCAATTAACCCAACAAGTTTTACAATCTCACACTCAGTCCATTTCAAAGATTGAAACACAATTGGGTCAACTAGCCAGTGCTGTAGGAGAGAGAGAAAAAGGAAAATTCCCTAGTCAACCTATTCCTAATCCTAAGGGTCAATATGAAGTAGGATCATCAGCAAATCCTAAGGAAGAAGTAAAGTCTGTGACAACCCTTAAATCTAGAAAAGTCATTGATAATCATGTTCATATGCCAGAAAATGAGAAACAGAGTCAACATGAATCCCAAACTAATGACTCAAGTGAAAAGAAAAGTGAATAGATTTCTTATGCCCCCAAAGCTCCTTACCCACAAAGACTTGCATCTGTCAAGAAAGGTACTCAGTATAGTGACATTTTAGAGGTGTTTAAGCAAGTAAGCATTAACATCCCTTTTTTGGACGCTATCAAACAAGTACCCGCTTACTCAAAATTTTTGAAAGATCTTTATACGGTGAAAAGGAAAACTAATGTTCCAAAAAAGGCATTTTTGACTGAACAAGTAAGTTCTATAATTCAGCAAAAGACTCCTGTCAAGTATAAATATCCAGGTTGTCCTACAATTTCTTGTATTATAGGTGACCATGTGATTAACAGAGCCTTACTTGATCTAGGAGCAAGTATGAATCTGCTGCTGTACTCTGTGTATGAGAAACTTGGGTTAGGAAAGCTGAAACCTACATCAGTGACCCTTTAGTTAGCTGATAGGTCCACCAAAATCCCTAGAGGTGTCATAGAAGATGTGCTTATTAAGGTTGATAAATTCTACTTTCCAGTAGATTTCATTGTTCTTGACACTGAACCTATTGAGAATATAGAGACACAAATTCCAGTCATTTTGGGTAGACCATTTCTGGCAACATCCAATGCAATTATTAATTGTCGAAATGGAATTTTGAATTTATCTTTTGGAAATATGAATGTGGAATTAAATGTTTTTAATGTCTCTCATCAACCTATGGACATGGATGATGTGTGTGAGGTCAGCATGATTGAGAGTATAATCTATGACTCGTTTGTAAGTTCTTGTGATGATGACCCTTTGGAAAAATGTTTGGCTCACTTTAACATGGATTTGGATGAGAACTGTTTGATCAGTGAAGTAAATTCCCTATTAGAGACCAATCCATTAATGGATACCAATAAATGGAAAGGTAAAACAGAGATACTTACACCTTCTGAGTCTATTTTATTACCATCCATAGAGAAACCTCCCTAGGTAGAGTTAAAACCTTTGCTAGATTCTCTAAAATATGTGTTTCTAGGACCCTCTGAGACCTTTCCTGTCATTGTAGCATCTGATTTAGATAAAGAACAGGAAGTTAAACTCATAAAAGTCCTCAGTGAACATCGTGAAGCCATAGGTTGGACAATAGTAGACATTAAAGGTATTAGTCCATCAATTTGCATGCACAGGATACATTTGGAGGACAATGCCAAAATCTCAAGAGATCCACAAAGACGTCTAAATCCAAACATGAAAGAAGTTGTGAGAGCCGAAGTGATTAAACTTCTTGATGTATGTGTCATTTACCCAATTTCTGATAGTGCATGGGTTAGTCCTGTTCAGGTAGTTCCTAAGAAATCTGGTATTACTGTAGTCAAGAATGAGAATAATGAATTGATTCCCACTAGAGTACAAACTGGGTGGCGTGTTTGCATTGACTACCGTAAGTTGAATGTTGTTACAAGGAAAGACCATTTTCCACTTCCTTTTATAGATCAAATGCTAGAAAGGTTAGCTGGACATGCATATTACTGCTTTCTTGATGGATATTCTGGTTATAACCAAATTCCTATTACACCTGAGGATCAAGAGAAAACTACATTCACTTGTCCTTTCGAAACCTTTGCCTATCGTCAAATGCCATTTGGATTGTGCAATGCACCTACTACATTTCAGCGTTGCATGATAAGTATATTTTCTGACGGTAGAGCAATTTTTGGAAGTATTCATGGATGATTTTTCTGTGCATGGGTCTAGTTTTGAGGAATGTCTACACCATTTAAGATTAGTCTTAATTAGGTGTAAAGAAAAGAACCTTGTTTTGAACTGGGAAAATTGCCATTTTATGGTTAAAAAGGGAATTGTTTTTTGGGCATGTTGTGTCACATCAAGGTATTGAGGTAGATAGAGCCAAAATTGAACTGATTTCCAGTCTTCCGCCTCCTCGGACAGTAAAAGAGGTACGTTCTTTTTTAGGCCATGCAGGGTTTTATCGCAGATTCATCAAAGATTTTAGCAAAATCTCTAGGCCTTTGTGTAGTTTACTTACCAAAGATGCTTCTTTTATCTTTGATGAAGAGTGTTGTCAAGCTTTTGAAAAGCTCAAATTCTTACTCACCTCTGCACCTATCATTAGACCACCTGATTGGAATCTTCCCTTTGAAATCATGTGTGATGCTTCTGATTATGTAATTGGAGCTGTTTTAGGGCAGCGTCTTGATAAGTTTCCATATGTGATATACTATGCTAGTAAAACTCTTAATGATGCTCAATTGAATTATTCTACAACAGAAAAAGAGTTACTAGCTGTGGTATTTTCTTTAGACAAGTTTAGATCTTATTTATTAGGATCTAAGGTTGTAATTTTTACAGATCATGCTGCACTTAAGTATCTTCGTTCTAAGAAAGATGCTAAAGCCCGATTGATAAGATGGATACTACTGTTACAAGAATTTGATTTAGAAATTTGGAATAAGAAAGGATCTGAAAATGTTATGCCTAATCATTTGTCTAGGCTGATAGTTGAATCAGGTGAAAATAACTTGCCTATCAAAGACTCATTTCCAGATGAGTAACTCATGTCGGTTTCTCAGCTACCTTGGTTTGCTGACATTGCTAATTACCTTGTCACAGGTCAAATACCTACACATTGGAGTAAGCAAGATCGGATAAAAACTTTAGCTGAAGTAAAAAAATTCTTTTGGGAAGATTCATACTTGTTTAAGTATTGTCCTGATCAAATCATTAGAAGATGTGTTCCAGAGAGTGAGTAATCTAGTGTTATTCATTTTTGTCATGATCATGCTTGTGGAGGTCATTTTAGTGCTAAAAAAACTGCTGCAAATGTTTTGCAATGTGGCTTTTATTGGCTATCACTGTTCAAATATTGCCATTTGTACTGTAGTTCTTATGAGCGTTGCCAAAAATTGGGTAGTATCTCACGCAGGAACATGATGCCTCTGACTCCCATTCTTATTGTTGAGATATTTGATGTCTGGGGAGTTGATTTCATGGGTCCTTTTCCTAATTCTTTTGGCAATTTATACATCCTTGTTGCTGTAGATTATGTGTCAAAATGGGTCGAGCCTGTTGCATGTAAAACAAATGATCACAAGATTGTGGTGAAATTCTTGAAAGAAAACATTTTCTCAAGGTTTGGCACACCACGAGCAATCATTAGTGATGGGGGGGAAATATTTTTATAATAGGCATTTTGAGCATTTGATGAAGAAATATGGCATCACGCATAAAGTGGCAACCCCATACCACCCACAAACTAGTGGGCAAGTTGAGATTTCAAATAGGGAAATTAAAAACATTTTGGAAAAAATGATTAACCTAAATAGGAAAGATTGGTCTTTAAAACTTTCTGATGCTTTATGGGCTTATCGTACTGCTTTTAAAACCCTTATTGGAATGTCTCCTTACTGGCTTGTGTATGGCAAGGCCTGTCATTTACCTGTTGAAATAGAGCATAAAGCTTATTGGACCATCAAACAGTTTAACTTTGCTCTTGACAAAGCAGGTTCTCACAGGAAGCTTCAACTCAATGAATTGGAAGAAATATGGAATGATGCATATGAAAGTGCAAAGTTGTATAAGGATGGAATGAAAGTTTTTCATGACAAACATATTTTAAGAAAATCATTTAATGTAGGTCAAAAGATCCTTCTATATAACTCTCGTTTGCACTTATTTCCAGGAAACTACGTTCTCGGTGGACAGGCCCATTCATTGTTCGTACTGTTTATCCACATGGTGCAGTAGAGATCAAAAATCCCAAGAACGGTGATGTGTTTAAAGTAAATGGTCAAAGATTGAAAGCATTTTTGGAATTACATAACCCAGAGATAGAGGAGACACATTTACGTGATCCTGTCTACCAGGATTGATTCGCCTCTGTTATTAAAGGTTGTCGTGCACACTATCTAGGTAAGATTTTTCTTTATTTAACTTGCATTAATTGGTTTTCTCACTGTAATCTTCTTTTGAATTTCTATTGTTTCCTTGCTTTTGTTGTTTTTTTTCCTCTCTTTCACAAAAAAAAAACATTTGAGTCGATAATGGAGGACGTTCTCGCACAATTGAAAAATCATTTTCCTTCTCTTCCACCCAATGCATTGACAAAAATTTACAAAGCACGGGTTGAAAGATTGAGGTTAATGATGATCATGGGAATACCTGCTGATATTCGTTGGCTAATTGAAGCTAAGGTAGGGTTATCAGGTGAGTCTGCAAATGATTTCATCTCTTACATGCCTGGTTTAGGAAAAAGTAGTTTTGCTAAAAAGCGCAGAGCTAAACGAATGGGTGTTTATTACAAATGTTGACGTGAAACTTGTAACAAACGTTGTCGTTCTTTGGGTTGGGTGTCTGTAAATCGGGAAGACAAAATTAAGTTCATTAAGGATGGCTTGAGTAAGGAGTCATTGGATGATGACTTTCATCCAACATCTCTTGAGACACATCCTAGTGGATCTATGCATATCGGTATTGTTGGTCTATGGCCCCATTTCAAAAAAGAACATAAACGGTACAGTTTTGGGAATCTGACGTTAAAAGACCCTGTTTGCCAATTTATAAGAAAATTGGATGGGAAGCATATCCTCGACCCATAGAGTGCGTTTAAGCCGTTACTGGATGTAAAACCAGAGGAAGATGTGAGCCACAATCAGAACTACTATACATATGTATGCGTGCCATCATTTTTGAATTTTTCACCTTTAATTTAGCTGACATTTTTCGGCCTACTCTTATAGCTATTGAAATTATGCCCCCGGGCTATGCACATAGCTATTACAAGTATGCCCTTATTTGAGTCTTATAAATGCACACCTCATTATCTTCATCTTCATAATCAAAGTCAAGGTGAGTGCAGATATGGAAGGAATCGCAGTTCGCACTTTCGTAATATTTGTGTCTTTTGTGGTTCTAGTCTTGGGAAAAATGGAGAGTATGTAAAAGCAGCACAAACTTTGGGTATGGTACTAGCCAAGAGAAATATTCATTTAGTGTATGGTGGAGGTTGTCGAGGGTTAATGGGGAGTGTGTCTGGATCTGCATATCTAGGAGGATGCCAAGTTCTTGGTATTATTCCTACAACTCTAGCTGCATCAAACATAGTAGGAAAAACAATTGGGGAAGAATGTAGGGTATCCTCCATGCATGAACGAATTGCTAAAATGATGTGCAACGCTGACGCCTTCATTGCCTTACCTGGAGGTTTTGGTACTCTAGAAGAAATTTTTCAAGTCGTCTCTTGGGCACAACTGAACATGCACCATAAACCTATAGGTTTGTTGAATGTGAACAATTTCTTTGATGGTTTGTTGTCTTTTCTTGATCTTGCTGTAGAACAAAGGTTTATCTCGCACTCAGCACGTTGGATTCTCATCTCGGCCTCAAATGCTAACGAGCTGATTGATGCGTTACAAGCATTTGTTCATGTACCTGATCCAGTTATAGCTCAAATAGATTGGACAACAGAACACCGCAGAAAGCGCAAACTGGACTTAAATCTTCATTTGTAATACCTTTTATTTGCTTGAATAAATTTTTATTTTCTGTTTAGCTTGTTGCAGGTTCATCTTTTCTTAGATCTCCTTCCAGGTAATATCTCTTTTAATCTTTATTGTTTATTTTGTGTTTCTTCATCTTTCAAAAAAAAAAATTTGAGTGATGTTTTGGGATTAGGCAAAGCTAGTACCAATGATGAAAATGGTTTAAAATGCTTGTAACCTTTGAAAAATTGATGAGTTCTGAGTATTATGTGTGAACTTGAACACTAATGTAACTTGTGTTTTATTTGAGAATCCTAATATCTTGTGCACTTAATCTTTTACATTTGACTGATTGTTTATTCAGAAAAGATTTATGTGATTCAGATATGTTAATTGATCTCATAAGACTTTAGAACTTATTTGATTGTCACTTGAGGCGAAATTCTAGACTACTCTCCATTTGAGAAATGAATTAGGCATTGTTGGAATCGTTTGAGCCTTTCGAACCAACCTATACATTTTGTTATCCGTAGCAACCTATTTTGTGCCTATATTTATCCTTTCTTGAACACCTATATTTTTATCTAGCCTTTAAATAAAAATATGTCTAACTCTTACCTTTCACTCACAGGAATGATCATTTGAAAAGTTATGATTCAAGGGTGGATGGTAGAAGTTTAAAAAAAAGAGAAAAAAAAAGAAAGAAAGAAAAAGTTAATACTCCCTAAATAAATAAGTTTGGGGGTGTTTATATTCAAAAAAGAAAAAAAATAGTATGAGTAAATAAATGTAAGGATGATGAAAAGGTTGGAGATAGAATTCACAGTATAATATCAAAAGTATTTGGGAGGCTTTAAATGATCATGTATGTTGAAGAGTGAATTGAGCTTTCATTCATATAATTTTATCCACCTTTAACCTGTGCCATACATTACAAGCCTAATGAAAGTCCTAATGATCTTAAATGTTATGAGTAGTCTACATTAGTGGAGAGTGACATGAAAAATAAGCTTATGGAGTCTCAAATGCATATATCTAGAGATCTGTTTTAAATATTTGATTACATAAATTTATTTGAATGCGAAAAGTCTAATGTCATAAGATTACTACACACACACACTTGGGATTCAAAAGTAAACCATATGTTGAATTTGAATAAAAGTTCTACATAACCTTGGGATTCTGATATTTTTCTTGGTTGCACATTTTAGAGCCTTGAAGAATGCTTAGTAAGTCAAAAACAATTCATCACTCACTCATCTTTTGAAATTTGAAGTTTGTGTATTTTGCTTGAGGACAAGCAAAAGATTAAGTCTGGGGGTATTTGATGAGTGAGTTTTATACTCATAAATTAAATATTTTCATATTATCTTTTGTCATAATTAAGCATAACTCTTCCTTACTTGTCTTTAGTTTTGTGTCTTTCTTACAGATGGAGAGAAGAGTAGAAAATGGACTTAATTGGAGGAATCAAAGCTAAATTGTGGTTTTTTGGGAATGATATCTATAAATCAAGCAAATAAAACAAATTCATTAAGGATGGCTGAGTAAGGAGCATTATCATATTGTCTCTTGAGACGCATCCTAATGGATATATGCACAAATTTATTCTTGATTTATGATCACATTTCCAAAAGAACTAAAATATAAAGATTCATGGCAAAGCACCCAATGTTGAGAATATGTTTGCTGTTTGTAGTCCAGCCCAACCTTTCTGTAATACTTGGGCCATATCTCCGAAAACACATATCCAATATGCATGCAATTTGGTAGGTGTGTAGCTGACACAATTGGGTACAACTTTCATGTTCAAGTGGTCAGACAATTCAGACATTAAAAGGGCCAAAAGTGTGCTAGAAAAGAATCTGACTACTGCTGCAGTCCAGCCCGACTTTTCTCTATTATTTTGACCATAAGTCACACATTACGTATCCAATTTGTCCACAATTTGTCTTGACGGAAAACTAATGAAATTTTCTACAACTTTCATGTTGATGAAGTCAGCAAATTCGGCGAATTTCAAGACGATATTCAAGGATCAATTTCGGTGCAAATGATGGAATCCAAATTGTCAACTTTGTACAACTTCCTGCCTAACAATTTTGACAATTACCACACCTACCACACCTAATTGTATCTATAAATAGAGGGCTTGAGGGGTGAGTTGGGGAGTTTTTTTTTGAGAGCTTGGGAAAGCTTTGTTGGAATTCTACGAACTTATAATGTTATTCTCTCTTTAGACATCTTGTATTTTTCATTTTCTTTCGTAATATTATCATGTTTCTTCATCTTTCATTTCAATTTATTGCCTTGATTATGGAGAACTAATCTCCTAATGCTAAGGTGAAAGGGTGAAACTCTTGGTATGAGAATAATAATTTATCTAACTCTTAATCTTAATGTTTATCTTTGATATTGTATTTACCTTCCTATTTCTTTTCTCATAATTATTTCTTAATGGCTGGTTTTATCACACCGTCGATTTCTTGTTATGTTATTGCTGGTTTTATTAGACTGCCTATCTCTTATTATTTTCATGGTTGGCTTTGCCACCTACTTTATTTTATTTTACTATTGGTTGGCTTTGCCACCGATTCTATTTCATTTTATTTTTTTATGTTAATTAATTTTCTACCTTTCATTTTTTGCATAAGTTAATCTTGTAAAATGTGAATTTTGATATATTGTAGACAATCTTTGGCACAATAAATGCTTGAATCAATCTTGATTTATTGTAGACAATATAATGATTGGCATAATTTATGCTTGAATCCATTTACAAGTTATCTTTTGCATCTTTGTATTTTTAATCTTGTAAAGTGTGAACCTTTATACATTGTAGACAATTTTTGGCACAATAAATACTTGAATCACTCTTGATTTATTGTAGACAATATGGTGATTGGCACAATGTACGCTTGAATCCATTTTACAAGAATGTTTTAATTATTAGAAAGGAGGTAAATATAATTCATGTATAAACAAAGTTGAGCTTAAATTAACATATCATCCGATTAGAACTTCATTTGTGTAAGGATTCTAATTGAGTGACAAAAGAGTTAAATTTATCTTTATTCGATATACCAAGAGTGGATCCCCTAACCTTAGCATGCTTCTTTACTTTGAATACATCTTCATTTAATTTCAGTATATTACTTCTTTGTATACTTTGTTCAATATTCCTCTCACAAAACAAGACATTGGCAACTAGGTTAGAAGTATTTATTTCGGATCTAAATTATAATTTTCTCTCAATTGGCAATTCCTGTGGGATCGACCTTGCATACCACTAAATCTATACTCCAATAGATTCGTGCACTTGCGAGTTTTAATTAAAACAACAACATTGACCAGATTGCCGAATGCGGCAGGTCATTTTAAAAGTTTATAACTTTATCTCAAAAGCTTATTATTTTACTATAGTTTATATAGCTGAGCATAACAACATTTATTTAATGATCATACCGTGCTAAATATGGTTTGGATATCTGGATATCCTTTTATTTGAAAATATTTGAAATACAGGTCCCATATGAATGTACTTCTGAACTGTATTTTCTAAGTGATAAATTTTAAAACATGAGTACATCCATATGTTGACCTAAGAGGTCATAGGAGGTATTATCTGTTCACTGAGTTGTCAAACTCACTATACAATATTTTTACATTTTTCAAATAAGAATACATAGTCTGATCTTGCAGATAAGTGATCAGTTAGTTGACATATTCTTTAGGCGAGTCTACGTTACTTTCAAGGCACACAGTTTTGAATTATACTGTATTTGTATTTTAGAGTGTGCTCCGAACGCTATAAGCAGGATCCTTTCTTCTGTTATTACTTTGACATTTATAACTTGGTTTGTATAATGTATATACATAAGAGAACCTATATGTATCTATTTTTATAACAAAGAATAGTGTTATGCATGTTAAGAAAAATATCTGATTGTAGGAAAAAAATGTTTGTTTCACATGCTCATAAATTGGGGGCATTACAAGTTGGTATCAGAACATTAAGTTTCCTTGTAGCTATCAGAGCAAAGGATTCTTTTGTAGGACCTTTAATATGGGTATGAGCCAGACATATTTATACTTCAGGTGCTGCTGAGGGATTCTATAGGGTTTCAATTTTCTTTCTATTCCAAGTTATTAAATTTTCTAGTATAAAGTTGATTGAATACTGTAACATCTTAAGAGGTATCTATGGGTCAATTACTGCCTGAAAGTGAAAGGGATAGGTGTCTCATAAAATATAATGAATTGAGACAAATGTCAAATATGATCATTTCTGAATATAATATCCGTTTTACCTAAATGTCTAGATATGGTAGACTTTGATGTGATATTAGAAATGGATTGGTTGGCAACATGTCAGTCCATTTCAGAATGTCATCCGAAGATGATTAAATTCAATATTCCTAGAGAATCTTATTTCTTGTTACAAGGAGACAGTAGTGAGGTACCCAAAAATTTAATCTCTGCTTTAGCAGTCCATAAGTGATTACAAAAAGGTGCCAAGGATATTTAGCAGTGGTGGGAGATGTTGATATAAAGTATACTAGTGTAAATCAAATTCTAATGGTTAGAGAACTTTCTGATGTAATTCTTGAGGAATTGTCAAGATTACCTTGAAACGTAAAATATAATTTGGTATTGATTTACTTCTTAGAATCCAACCAGTGTCTATACCCCCATATAGAATGGTAATGACTAAACTCAAGGAATTGAAGAATTAGTTGTAAGACTTGTTGGATAAGAGATTTATATACCCTTGTACTCCCTCTCGGAGAGCTCCAATACTATTTGTAAAAAACAAAAGATAGATCGTTGCTCAATATTTTTTCAAAAATTGATTTGAGATATAAATATCATCAATTAAGGATAAGGGAAGAGGATATTCCAAAAAATTCCTTTTAGGATTCGGCATGGACACTATGAGTTTTTAGTTATGTCATTTGGATTGACAAATGCCCCAACTGTATTCATAGATTTAATGAATAATAATTAAGTCATCCCTGAATCAATTTGTTATTATATTTATTAATGATATACTAGAATATTCCAAGATTTCATAGGATCATAAGCAACATTTAAAGATAGTTTTACAAACTCCAAGGGAGTATTAGCTATAGGCTAAGTTTTCAAAATACGAATTTTGACTTAGTAGTATTACTTTCTTAAGGTATGTGGCTAGCAAGATGGTATCCAAGTTGACCCTGAGAAAGTAGAAGTGGTACAGTAATGTCCACATCTTGCTCCATTTATAGATGAAGATCCAATTCTAGCTTGCGTTTTCTGGGGTTGTCTATCTTCCAAACTATTTGAGTCATAGTTGAATCAAGTACATGAACAAATGCTTGTAAAGCATCAACCAACTCCTCAGCATTTGAAGCCGAGATGAGAATTCGTCATGCTGAGTGTGGGATAAACCTTTGTTCCACAGCATGATCAAGAAAAGACAACAAACCATCAAAGAAATGGTTAACATTTAACAAACCTATCGGTTTATGATACATATTCAGTTGTGCCCAAGATACTATTTGGAAAATCTCCTCTAAAATACCAAAATCCCTTAGTAAGGCAATGAAGGCATCAGCATTGCTCATCATTCTAGCCATGCGTTTATGCATGGAAGCAACCCTATATTCTTCCCCAATTGTCTTCCCTGTGGTGTTGGATGTAGCTAGAGTTGTAGGAATAATACCTAGAACTTGACATTCTCCTATATGTGCAACTGTAGACACGCATCCCACTAACCCAAAGTCACTTCCACTATAGACTAAATGAAGTTTTCTTCTGGCCAACACCTTACCTAAATTTTATGCTGCTTTCATATACTCTCCATTTTTTCCAGGACTTGAACCACAAAAGACACAAATATTTCAAAATTGACGGAATGTGATTCCCTCCATAACAGCACACACCCTAATTTTGAGTATAAAAAGGTAAAGATACTAATGTGTGTATTTATAAAACTCAGAAACGGGCATACTTATGATAGATATGCAAATAGAATTAGTATAATTAGAACAACTATGTGAGTAATTGATGGTTATAAGCTAAATAAAAGGTGAAAATTTCGAAAATGATGGTAAGCATGTATATGTACAGTAGTTGAGATAGTCACTCATATTAGGCAAATAAAGAGAATAAGGTTAAGATATCCCCAGAAATTTGTATTTTCCTTGTTGTCCTTGATGAAGCATTGATGTCTTGATTCTTATAGGGAAGTTGTAGGTGATAGGCGTAATTGTAAATAAAGAAAAGGGAAAATGCAAACAAGTTAGTTGTTGAAGAGGGATAATCAAATAATTTATTTTGTTCCCAATGTTTTTGTTAGTCGACTATCGATATTATTAAGATGACTAGCTATTTTAAGAAATATTAATTTGGACTGGTTATTTTACAGTTGATTCATTATATCTATTTTGAGGCAATCAACTGTATCCTACTAGTTAACTACGTATTCTTTGATTTTCACAAACTTTTATAAGCTCATAAATATATTTTTTCCACCAAATATCAACAGCTTTAAAGTAGATTTTGGCACATATATTCAAAATTTGCGGCCACCAATTTTTGCCGAAATAATAGCTAGATTTTGTTTACAGATTTTTAAACATTATGGCCACCGATATTAGTTTTCTTTCAATTCTTTGTTCAAATTTTTGACTTTCTATTTTGGCATCGTTTTCTATTATACTTTTTGTCTGTTCTACTACATTCTCCATTATTAATGTTTGGCATTAAATGCAAAGTTCTTTTCCCTCATTACAAGAAAAGTTAATTTATTTTCTTTGAAACTCAATTATTCTGGTGTCCAAGTTGTTAGTAGGTTAAAGTAATGAAAAGTTTGAAAGGAATGGATGGATGATGGCCTTAAGGTGTTTTGACGAATGTAATCAAAAGAATTAGTGGTGTTGAAGTTCTTGAGGAATAAAATATGGGAAGTAGGATTTAAATTAATTTTTGAACTCTTAATTTGGAAATATGGAGAATACTATAAGAATCATGTCCAAAAATAATGTAAGTGATTAAGATATTTGTGTTAAAGTTTTATATTATGCTAAATTGAGTCTAGTATCTAAGATGTGAATTATGTTGAAATTGAGAATTCATGTATGAGTAATTGTTGGAAAAAAAAATCTTCTTGAAATGATTGGATGAATTAAATGGGATTGATATAAGTTAGAACGAGGTGCTTTTAGATATGATAGAAGAAAGACTTGATATTTTTTATAATGAATTTATTGGTGTTAATAAGAAGGTATAGAGTTACTATGATGAGGTAAGTTGGAATTGTTAGACATGTGCCAATAATACTTAAATGTTAAAAAAGATTGGTGGATTTATTGTTACGTATGTTTAACATATTGATTAATGGATTTTAGGATAAAAATAGATGATAGATTAAGATGATGATATTCATGGGATGATGTTGACATGTGAGAATCAAAGATGATTTGATAAAAGTCTGGAATAAGAAAATATAGTTACC
This sequence comes from Gleditsia sinensis, assembly GCA_037074535.1. Taxonomy (NCBI): domain Eukaryota; kingdom Viridiplantae; phylum Streptophyta; class Magnoliopsida; order Fabales; family Fabaceae; genus Gleditsia; species Gleditsia sinensis. Next base: position 35,930,748 of record CM073466.1, on the reverse strand, counting down.
CAATATGGATGTGAATATGATCTTTTATGTGTGGGTTTCCCAATATCGACCTATAGATATATACACGCGATCTTGAGGATATAAAGGAATGAGATACACAATGGTTTAAGAGTTCCTTAAATATATATATATATATATATATATATATATATATATATATATATATATATATATATATATAAAATCTGTTGAGTATTTTGCATAAAGTGGAATTGATTAGAGAAAAAATACAAGCAACTCAATACTGGTCAAAAGTCTATAAGGACCATAAATGTTGAGCACTAGAAATTATCAGTTGATGACCACATATACTTAAAGGACTCACCAATAAAAGAGGTAATGAGGTTGGAAAGAAGGAAAAAGTTAAGCTCTAGTATATAGACTCTTTTGAAAACTTGAACAAAGTAGGCATAATAGTACATTGCCTAGCCTTGCTATCAGGATTAAGTAACATGGATACAAACTTTCTTGCATCAATGCTAAGGAAGTACCTATTAAATGTTTCTTATGTTGTAACATCCCTAATTTCATTTCATGTATTAATAAAAGTACAAAAGTATTCAAAGTAACATCCCTAATTTCGTTTCTTTTATTGATTAAGGAACATAAATATTTAATTAAGGAAATAAAATTTATTAGACAATTTTTAGATATCTAAGGAAATATAATGCTTAGAAATTCTTCACCTTACGTGTATGCATAGAAATATTTTAACATTAATGGAATAGGTAAAGAGAGAAAACCTAAGAGGAAATATTAGAAATAAACATGCTAAAGAAAGTTGAAATTCTTGGATAAGGAAGATAATTTTTTGTGAAGTAAGTAAAAGTATTAAAATTTCAAGAAGATTAGATTAGGGTAATTTTTCTGAATTTAAGAGTTAAAGTTACTAAGTTTAGTATCTCCATCCATAAATTGGGGTTTCACCTATGGACATTTCATATAGAGTTTTTCTATTTCACATGAATTTTTAGCAAGCCAATAGGATAGCCCAAGGAAGAAATAAAACATAGACTTGGACTAGGATATAGAAATTGGACCGATAGCCCAAAAATCATAAAAATGTGACTAAGCCCATTATGAAAGGTAGAATTCTAACTAAAGTAAAGAAAATGGGCAAGAATGAGCCCAAACCCAAGAGGAAAAATAAAAATAAAAATAAAATAAAGTGATGAAATAATGGTGTAATCAAGATTATGTGACATGTCATTAAGACAAAAATTTAGCGAGTGGTGTGATATCCTACATTCATAATTTTAGCAAGTGGTATGATAATACATAGTATTAGGACAAAACATCTATATCCTACACTCATAATTTTAGCAAGTGGTATGATAATACATGACATTAGGACAAAACATTCCTATCCCACACAAATAATTTCAACCAAATAATGGAGATTCAAGGGCTAGAAATTTGCCACCTAAAAAGGCAAACCTATCATAATTGATTAAGACAAAAGAAAAAGGAAATGAATCCCTAAATCAAAGGGACCTTGTCCCTTATCTTAAAAACATATTATCATAACTTTCAAAATAAAAATCTCATTTTACTATGTATATCTTGACTAAGGAAGAGGAAGACAAGAACATGAGTTATTTGTTTTCCAAAAATTCAACCAAGTGTATCCTAATTGTGATAAGGTAGACCCATGATCATGAAAGGTGAATTATTTGGTGGTCTATTTAAGTAAAACCCACCCCTATAACATTAGAATTTTCGTCCAAGTGAGGGAGAGGAAAAATAGAAGCAAGGTAGAGTGAGGAAAGGAGAGGAAGAAAGAAAGAAAGAAGAAGGAGAAGTCTAGAGGACTAAGTGCTCCAGGTAAGTTTAACAATATTTCTTTTTGAAGAAAAGTTTTGAAACTTGTAATATTTATATGAGATTTTGATTTTAGAACTTTAATGATTGGTCATGGATGTTTCTATATCATGTTATATATTATGTATGTTTGAATACTTAGGCTGGTGTAGATAGTTCTGCATAGGTATGGCTATGGATGACAAACTTTTAAGCTTCTGTTTTTAAAATTCTAGTAAGAATGAGTAAGGAATTAAAACAAATGGTTAACATAACAAATTTAGATCTATGTCTCATAGATTTGTAGCCACTGGAATCATTCAAGTGAGAGTCCATATGAGGTAGATATGGTCTGATTAGTAAGCAAAGGTCAGAAAATGGTTAATCAGGGAAGAATATGTTAGGATAGCTTTGTGTTTTAATTTTTGGGAACATTCTATAGGGAATTAAAACAAATGATTAACATAACAAATGTATATTTATGTCTTTCGGATCTTTAGCCACTGGAATCATTCAATTTCGAGTCCATATGAGGTGGATATGGTCCAATTAATAAGCAAAGGTCAAAAAATGGATAATCAGAGAAGAATATGTTAGGATAGCTTCTGTGTTTTAATTTCTGGGAACATTCTATAGGGAATTAAAATAAATCGTTAACATAAAACTTATAGCTATATGAGTCACGAAATTTTATCCACTTGAATCACTCAATTTGCAATTCTCATGAGGGAGATATGGACAGATTAGTTGGTAGAGGTCAGAACTTACCCAAGAAAAAATAACATGTACTTTGAGGGAGTAATATCACTATGATATCTTAATTTTTCGCTAAATTATTCAACATAATAGTTTTAGATAATTGTTATATCTTTAACTTGACACCCAGATCACCTAAATTGGAGTTAAATTGAGGGAGTTATGCTCTGATTAGTAAGAGAATGTCATATAGGATGAAAACCTGCATCAAGAAAATAAAGGAATAAAATTAATATTTAAAAAGAAGAAGAATCTTATAAATGAAAATAATAAATGACTAGAAGATGCTATAGCCATTGCCAATGCATGAACTTCTTACCATTCTAAGTGTGTAATTTTGACATGGAAATATTTTGATGAAACATTATGGTATGTGAGTATAATGAACATACTTGTTATTGAAATCATATTTTTGGATATTAATGTAAAAAGAAAAGAAATAAGCACGGTCACATGGCGATCCATGTGGTGCACCAGTAGGGGACGCCCTACCAACGGTTATGATTATGCTAATGAGAAAAGAAAGAGAAAGTGTGCCATGTCAGACGGAGCGAGAAAAGCCCGTACCGGAGAGTAAAAAATACTCACCTTGACCGGGGTAGCTTGATATGAGAATAAATTGATAGTCATCATATGATATTCTAAAAATAGGTAATCATGTCATAGATATAGTGCATTCATGTGACCAAAGATATTTACTATAGTTTATACAATTGAACATGACGTGATGAGCTATATTGATGATGATTTATTGTTGAACTTACTGGGATTTAATTCTCACTATATTTCCATGTCATATTCAGAAAATTAGTTATGCATATTTTTCTATGGCTCTGGCTTTTAGTGCACGTTGGATCGAGTTACTTTATGTTGGGCAGATTCCAGAATCAAATAAAATGTTTGTGGTCGAGTTGGCTCAGATCCCTGTGAAGGTGCAACTAACCGCACCTGTATCTCCGGAATTGGTCAACCAGAATAAATAAGATGTGGATATTTATGTGTTTGATATGTTGTATGTACATTTTGATTAATAATGTGTATGTAAACTTTATGTATAATAATAAATAAATAAAAAAAGTTGTTACATATGTTACCTAATTCCAAAGAAATAACATTGGACAAAAATTTGGCTTAACTATGGGTACAATTGATGTTTATTGTTGATCGACAAGCAAAAAACTTATGGATGAAAGAAATCCCTATGGTTAAGTTATATGGAAAAATCACTCAAGTGAAGAGACATATTAAAAAGTAAAGATGATATATAGAAAAGATATCCCAAATTATTTGAGTAATAAGGTTGGTAACTCCGAATTATGCCTTGATTTCATTCCCTACATGTGATAGGATTGGCTAAAATTCGAGGACCAAATTTCTTATGAGGGAAGAATGTAACATCCCGTGATTTTTATTTTAAAATAATAAAGTTTTTCTATAAATAAATATATTTTTATTTGTTTAAAAATGATTATGTTCTGCTAAAAGCAAGTATACTTTTAATTAAAGTAATTATTGTTTTGCTTAAAATAATTATATTGGCCTTTAATAATTTTGTGTTGTATTTTTAGAAATATTCTTTCTTTTATTATGTATAAAGATATTTATTTTGTGATTTTTTTATTAATATTTTTATCAAGAAAATTCATGATTTAAGAGTTTAACTAAAGGTTTATGAGAATGTAAATTTTTAGAAATTTTTGAGATGTTTTAGGATGAAAAACTGTATTTATATGAATATATATAAAATAAAATTCTATTATTCAATTTTTAAATAATAATAATTATTATTATTATAAAGAATAAGGAAAAGGGGGAGGGGGAGATGGATAAAGAGAAAATACGAAGGATTTTCATAACTGATGAATAGTATGAATAGTGTGAATAGTAACCTTCATTTTCTTCTCTAAATCTGGAGTGTCTACAAGTCTCTGATCTCAAAACAAATGGTACCACTGGATTCAAGATGGAGAATACTACGATTTTGACCGAATAATTTCTCAAATCAGCCGAAGAATCGTCGTATATCAAAAGTAGAAAATCTCAAAAAAAAGGTAAACTCTGAAACTCTTACTTAGAGACCTCAAATTGGAAATCTAACACCGTAGATGTATTCAGGAGCTAGATAAACCTTAAAATATAAAAAGTTTCATCTATTTGACAACTTTTTGTTGTTAGTGAATAGTGTTTTTCGGTGATAAATAGTATTTTCCATCGGTGAATAGTGTTTTCTCACTGTGAATAGTGACCAAGTTCTCTGAGTCATTTCATTGATTTTTGAACCCTCTGGACACATTTTTTAAGTCTATTTAGTCAAATGTGGATTGAAAAAGTGCATTTTGGGGCTGTCCAACCTAGAGCCCTGACCTGTGAGTGGATAATTCTTTCTATGACTTGTCATATACTCTTCTTGATCTTTAAGCATGTATTTGATTATTTTTATGAAATATTTACACTTTTATATGATTCTGAAATGCATTAAATTATCTGAATTGCTTATAATTTGGAATATAAATCGAGAAGAGTATAGTTTTAAAAATGGATTTCTGAACTCATTTTATATCTAATTTCACATGTATTTCTCATTAAATGATAAGTGAATATTTATGCAAGTGGCATTGATTTGTAAAACTATAAAGTTACTGATTATGATTGAATGGCAAGCGTAAAGCTCATGGTGAGTAGCTTGATAATTTTACATTGCATTTGATGAATATGCATTTATATATATATATATATATATATATATATATATATATATATATATATATATATGTGTGTGTGTGTGTGTGTGTGTGTGTGTGTGTGTATTTATATGTATGGATAAATATCGACGGATTGTATGGCTTGTGACGGTACCGAATAGGGGATGCCTTATTAGCCTGAGTGAGCCGAAGGAGGGCCGCTCCAACCAAGTGACAGTGGTAATGTGAGGAGGCAGATGGGTGATGGACTCACATTCCCTAATCACTATTATGAGTGTAGTCGATCGGTCACTATGCATATAGCAAATGAGTGTGTGGGTTGACCAGATTGCCGAATAAGGTAGGTCATTTTAAATTGGGTTGACCAGATCGCCAAATAAGGCAGGTCATTTTAAAAGTTTATAACTTTATCTCAAAAGCTTATTATTTTACTATAGTTTATACAAATGAGCATAACAACATTTGTTTAATGATTATACCGTGCTGAATATGGTTTAGATATCTGGATATCCTTTTATTTGAAAATATTTAAAATACGGGTCTCATATGAATGTACTTCTGAACTGTATTTTTTTAGTTACAAATTTTAAAACATGAGTACATCTATATGCTGACCTACGAGGTCATAGGAGGTATTATCTGTTCACTATGTTGTCAAACTTATTACACGATATTTTCACATTTTTCATATAAGAATACAGAGTCTGATCCTGCAGATAGTTGATAAGTTAGGTGACATATTCTTTAGGTGAGTCTACGTTGCTTTCAAGGCTCACAATTTTGAATTATACTGTATTTGTATTTTAGAGTGTGCTCCCAACGTTGCAGGTAGGATCCCTACTTCTGTTATTACTTTGACTTTTATAACTTGGTTTGTATAATGTATATACATAAAAGAACCTATATATATCTATTTTTATGACAAAGAATAGTGTTATGCATGTTAAGAAAAATATCAGATTGTAGGAAAAAAATGTTTGTTTCATGTGCTCATAAATTGGGGGCATTACACAAAGTCAAAGAAAAATCTGCAAAACTAGGTTTCTGAACATGATATGGAAATATAGTGAGAATTAAATCCCAGAAGATTAAACAATAAATCACAATTATCATCAATATAGATCATCATGTCATTTTCATTCGTATAAGCTACAGTAAATATCTTAGGTCACATCAATGCACTTTATCTATGTACATGAAAATCATACAGTAATGACATGTATGGCATAAATAACTATTTTCATATTACCATATGATGACTATCAACTCATTTTCATATCAAGCTACCTAAGTCAAGTTGAGTACTTTATACTCTCTGCTACGAGCTTTTCTCGTTCCATCCGACATGGAACACTGTCTCTTTCTTTTCTCATTAACATAACCATAACCATTGGTAAGACGTCCCCTACTAGTGCACCACATAGACCGCCATATGAATGTGCTTATTTCTTTTCTTTCTGTTTCTTTTCTCATTAATAGCTAAAAATATGATTTCAATAACAAGTATGTTCATTACACTCAGATGCCATAATTTTTTATAAAAATATAATCATTACCAAAAATCATTAGTAATCATGACATGAACAAAATTGTTTCAAATATCACTTTTAAAATTATTTCCATCTCAAAATTACACACTTAAGATGGTAAGGAGTTCATACAATGGCAATGGCAATGGCTATGGCATACACTAGTCATTTATTATTTTCATTTATAAGATTCTTCATCTTTTTTAAATATAATTTTTATCTCTTCATTTTCTTTATGCTTCACCCCTAGTCACTTACCTCCTACTTATATCATTTCCAACACATGTTCTCACAAATTTAATAAGGCATTCTTCTTCAATTTGGTTTCTATTAATATCTTACAGTTAATGAGGTTCATTTAGGGTAGAAAAATGTTTAAAATAAGTTTTACCAGCTTCCAACAAGGCCTAAATGTATTATATAACACGGCTTGGCCATTTCTTGTAAAATAGCTATGCTTTAAGTATCAAAATTCCCTTTCGAGCACAGAACACAGTCATGCTTTATGTTGTGTTATTCCCTGATGCAAGTTTTCCTCCTATCTGACATTCTCTCAATAATTAGAGCATAACTCCCTCATTTTAACTCCGACTTAGGTGGTATTGGTGTCCATTTAAAGATAAAACAATTATCTAAAACTATAATGTTTAACAGTTTACCGAAATCTTAAGGAAAATTGGTAATATTACTCCCTCAATTTAAACATTATTTCTTCTCGGGTAGGTTCTTACCTTTACTTAGTAATCTGACCATATCCCCCTCATATGAACTCCAAATTGAATAATTCTAGTGGGAAAATTTCAGTAAGACATATATCTATATTTTTTATATTAATCAATTATTTTAATTCTCTACATAATTTTCTCAGAAATTCAAACACAGAAGCTTTCCTAACAGATTCTTCCCTAGTTAACTATTTTTCTGATCACTGCTTACTAATCTAACCATATCTAACTCATATGGACTCCAAATTTCGTGATTCCAATGGCTAAATATCCATGAGATATATATCTATGTTTTTCATGTTAACCATGTCTTTTAATTAATAACTTATTCTTCCTAAAATTTGAAAATAGAAGCTTCCCTTGTTACTCCGAAATCCAGTTTCCTAACCAAACCTTTTCTAAGGTTTTAGTTCATTATTTTATTATGTCCTCTTCCATTTTCTTCTTAATTTACATCTAATCATATTTCATCAAATTTTCACCACATTTAAATATACAAAATAGCAGCATAAAAATCTTAAACTTTTGTCAACCATAGCCATACCTATGCAGAACTTTTCACACCAACCTAAGTATTCAAACATACATCACTTACAAGATCAACATGTAACATGATATAGAAACATCCATGGCCAATCATCTAGGTAACAAATATAGTAAATTTCATCAAAGTTCTAAGATCAAAATCCCATATAAATAATTTTAATTTCAAAGCTTTTCTAAAAAAAATATTGTTAAACCTACTTAAAGATCTCCCTAGCTCACTTAGTGAATTCTTTTTCTTGTTTCCTCTTGAAGGAAGTAGCAAGATTCCTCCCTTCCCTTAGCTTTTCTAGTAGCTTAAATAAGAGAATGTGGGTGAGTTTTTGAACCCCAAGAATAAAGAATAAAGATAGATTCAAGTGGAGATTAAGCTAACTTACCTTCAGTATTTAGTTCTCTCAACTTCTCCTTCATCTTTCTTCCTCTCTTCTCCTCTCTTTCTCTCCTTTCCTCACTCTACCTTGCTTATGTTTTTCCTCTCTCTCACTTGGACAAAATTATAATGTTATATGGGTGGGTTTTTCTTATATAAACTATCATGTGGTTCAACTTTCATAACCATAGGTCTCCCTTATTACAATTAGGATGCACTTGGTTGTTTTTTGGGAAAAAAACTCATGTTCTTGTCTTCCTCTCCCTTAGTCAAGATATGCATAGCAAAAGGAGATTTTTATTTTGAAACTCATGTTAAAATATTCTTAAGACAAAGGACAAGGTCCCTTTAATGTAGGGATTCATTTCCTTTTTCTTTTATCTTAATCAAGGATGATAGGTTTGCCTTTTTAGGTGAAAAATTTTTAGCCCTTGAATCTCCCTTGCTTGGCTGAAATTATTTGTGTATGATAAGGATGTTTTGTCATAATGTTATGTATTATTACCTACTTGTTGAAATTATGAATATATGATATAGATGTTTTGTCCTAAAGCCATGTATTATTTACCTAGTTTTTGAAAATATAAATGTAGGATATAGATGTTTTGTCTTAATGTCATGTGATCTAATCTTGATTATTATTACACTATTATTTCCTCACATGATTCTTATTTTTTCCTCCTTGGATTTGGACTCATTCTTACCCATTTCCTTTGCTTTGGCTGAAATTCTACCTTTCATGAAGGGTTTGGTCACATTTTCATGATTTTTGGGCTATCCGTCTAACTTCTGTATCCTGGTCCAAGTCTATGTTTTATTTCTTGCTTGGGCTATCCTATTGGCTTGATAGAAATTCATGTGAAGTGGAAAAATTCTATATGAAATGTCCATAGGTGAAAGCCCAATTTTTAGGTGGAGATGTTAAACTTAGTAACTCTAACTCTTGAATTAGGAAAAATTATCCTAATCCAATCTTCTTGAAATTTTAAGACCTTTACTTACTTCACAAAGATTTATCTTCCTTATTCAAGAATTTCGCCTCTCTTTGGTATGTTATTTCTAATTTTTCCTATTAGGTTTCCTCTCTTTACCTATTCCCTTAATGTTAGAAACAGTTTCTATGCATACATATAAGGTAAAGAATTTTTAAGGATTATATTTCTTAGATATCTAAAAATTGTCTAATAAATTTTATTTCCTTAATTAGTTATTTATGTACCTTTATTAATAAAAGAAACGAAATTATGGATGTTACATTAAATATTTATGTACCTTTATTAATAAATGAAATGAAATTAGAGATGTTACATTTCTTTCCCCTACAAGAAATTTTGTCCTCAAAATTTCAAAAATTACCTATTAAGAACAATTACGGATATTTCTTCCTCATGACTTCTTCCAGCTCCCAAGTTGCTTCTTCCGAAGTCAAACCTTCCCATAACACCTTAACCAAGGGAATGGTCTTATTCCTCAATTGCTTCACGTTGGTGTCTAATATGGATGCTGGTACTAGCTGGTATGTCATGTTCTCCTTTATTTGAATTGGGTCATCCTCTATTACATGTGATGTATGTGGAAGATACTTCTGGAGCTTTGATATATGGAAAACATTATGCAAGTTGGACAAATTAGGTGAAAGGACAACTTGATATGCTGACGTCCCCACTTTCTTCAAAATTTGGTAGAGTGCCAAAAATCACAGACTTAACTTTCTGATTTTGAGAGACCTACCAACTCCAGTAATCGAGGAAGTTTTAGAAATACATAGCCTCCTTCCTCAAACTTCGAGATCTATGTCTCTTATCATAGTAACTCTTTTGCCAACTCTGAGCTGTAAGTATTTTGTCTCGTATCATCCTAATTTGTTCAATGGTTTGTTGAATTAGATCAGGACCCAACAAGTTCTTTTCTCCTACCTCAAACCAACATAGTGGATATCGGAACTTCCTACCGTATAAAGCTTAGTAGCAGGACATCTTAATACTAAAGTGATAACTATTATTATAAGAAAACTCCACTAAAGGTAGGTATTTATCCCATCTTTTACCTTGCTCTATCACACAAGCCCTTAACATATCTTTTAGGGTTTGAATAGTCTGTTTAGTCTGCCCATCAGTCTGAGGATGGTAGGCAGTACTGAACCGCAACTGGATTCCAAAAACTTCCTGCAACGCTTTCCAAAACCTCAACGCGAACCTTGGATCTCTATTAGAAATGATATTTAAGGGAATTCCATATAGTCTAACTATTTCCTGGACATACAACTAGGCCAATTTGTCCAGTGAAAAGTTAATTTTTATGGACAAAAAGTGAGCAGATTTGGTTAATTTGTTAACTATTACCTAGATAAAGTCATGTCCAACTGAAGTCTTATGTAAGCCCACCACAAAGTTCATCAAAATATGGTCCCATTTCCATTTAAGGATCTCAAGAGGTTGTAGAAATCCCACTGGCTTTTGATGCTCTACCTTCACCTTCTGATAAGTTAGACATTTTGCCACAAACTTAGCAATGTCCTTTTTTATTCCTGGCCACTAATACATCCTCTTTAAGTCTTGGTACATTTTAGTGGATCCAGGATAGACTGTGTATTTACTCTGATGCATTTCCTGTAGGATCTTAGTCCTCAACTCTTATTCTTAAGGAACACAGACCCTTCCTTGATACATGATTACTCCATCTTCTGAAACAAAAAATTCATCTTGATCATTATGATCTCGTAAGTATTGGTCGTGAACTTAAGCCTATTTAATTTGGGCTCTAAGGTCACACTCTATACTCAACCCATTGATGATTAACTTCTTTGAGGTAAAAGTAGTGTCCAACTTCAAATTTTGAAACTCTTCTAGCATTTGCATCTCATACACCATCATCCAACCTATGTGGAGAAATTTTCGACTTAAGGCATTAGTTACAACATTCGCCTTTCCTAGATGATGCGTTATCTCAAACTTGTAGTTATTGAAAAATTCTACCCATCTTCGTTGCTTCATATTTAACTCATTCTGATCAAAAAGATACTTAAGACTCTTATGATCACAGTATACTTCAAATGTCGCTCCGTATAAATAGTGTCGCCAAATCTTTAAGGCAAACACTGCTGCTACCAATTCAAGATCATGGGTTGGATAGTTTCCTTTGTGGGGTCTCAGTTTTCTAGAGGCATAAGCAACTACTCTCTTGTCTTGTATCAGCACACACCCTAGCCCTTTCTTTGAAGCGTCACTATACACTTCAAAATGTCCTATGGGGTCTAGAATAATTAAAATAGGAAGAATGATCAATCTTGTCTTAAGCTCCTGTAAACTAACTTCACATTGATTAGTCCATTTGAAAGGACTTCCCTTCCTGGTCAATTTAGTCAATGGCAAGGCTATACGAGAGAAGTTTTGTATAAACCTCCTGTAGTATCCTGCCAAAGCCAAGAAACTTTTGACTTCTGTAACAGTCTTTCGTCTTTCCCACTGAATCACTACTTCTGTCTTGCTAGGGTCTATGGCTACCCCTCTATTAGAGATGACATATTCGAGAAAATTCACCTCTGTCAACCAAAATCCACACTTCTCCAATTTGGCATACAACTTTTTTCTCTTTCAACCCTTGCAGCACGATTAGAAATGTTGTTCATGTTTTTTCTCATTCTTAGAGTATATCAATATGTCATCAATAAACACTACCACAAATCGATCTAGGTAGGTTCGAAAAATGTGATTCATGTAGTCCATGAAAATTATAGGTGCATTTGTCAACCCGAAGGGCATTACGAGAAACTCATAGTGCCCATACCTAGTCTTGAAAGCTATTTTTGGTGCATCCTCCTCTTTAATTCTAAACTAATGGTATCCTGATCTCAAGTCAATTTTAGAAAAGATGGAGGCTCCCTTCAGTTGATCTAATAAATCATTTATCCTAGGTAGAGGATACTTATTTTTTATAGTCACCTTATTCAGCTGTCTGTAATCTACGCATAGTCTTCAGCTCTTGTCTTTCTTCTTAACAAACAACACAGGAGCTCCCCAAAGTGATACACTTGGTCTAATGAATTGCTTGTTGAACAGTTCCTCAAACTATTTCTTGAGTTCTTGTAGTTACTTCAAGGCTATTCTATAAGGTGCAATAGAGATAGGCCCTATCCCAGGTAGGAGATCAATAGAGAACTCTATCTCTCTCTTGGGAGGTAAGTCTAAAATATCTGATGGAAATATTTCAAGAAACTCATTGGCTATTGGGATTTCATCTTTTTTTATTAAACTTCTAGGTTTGATAAATACAAGAGAATGTATCCAAGTACTCCATTCTTCAACTCCCAATTGACTTGATTTGCATTAAGCATCAATAACTGCATCTCCTCTTCTGAAGTAGGAGGTAGAAATTCAACAGTCTTATTGCAACAATTCAGCAAGACCCAATTTCTAAACATCCAGTCCAACCCTAGAATGACATCAATACCTTTTAATGGTAGACAGACGAGGTTTAAAAAAAAAGTTTTCTCCTCAATAGTGACATAATAGTCTTTACACATAGAGGAAGTTAAAACCCTTTCCCCCTAAGGAGTAACTACAGATAGCTCATAGGTGATTCCAGAAATAGGATACTGAATCTCCCTAATACATTCTTCCGATATAAATGAATGACTAGCACTAGAGTCAAACAACATCATAAGAGAAAATCCATAGATATAGCATGTACCGTGAATCATTTCAGGGGATTGAGCTGACTCTTGGCCGCTCAGGGTGAAAACCCTCCTTTCACCTGAGGCCTCTGTTCCAGTTGCTTCCCCAAATTATGTGGGCAGTTCTTTGCAAAATGACCCTTCTGTCCGCATTTGAAGTAAACATCTGATCCCATATAGCATGGCTCGTTACCATGCATATGTCCACACTTAGTACACTTGACTATGGAAAAGTTTTGTTGGAAGGGTCGGGGACTTGAAGTCATTGGCCTCTTAACAGTACCCTGTCCTTTTCCTCTAACATTTTTGCCAGAGTTTTGTGGCCCGTTCCTATTTTTCCAAAAGTTTCGTCTTTATTTCTCATCTGCCACCGCCCTTAAGCTCTTCTCCAAGAGTCTGTATTTATTTATCAGAGGTATAAACTCCCTGATCTCCATAGCTACAACAGCATTCCTTATCTCCAAATTCAATCCCGCTTCGAACTTCACAGCCTTCCATGATTCATCGGGATTAAATTACAGGTAAAAGGAGAACTTAGACAACTCCTCAAACCTTACGATGTACTAGTCTACAGTCATGCTGCCCTGCATAAGTTGGAGAAATTCAATCTCCTTCTTTGCTTGCATAGTACTTGGGAAGTACTTTTCCAAAAAGTTGTCTTTGAACACCTGCCAGGTGATCTGCCTTCCCTGGTGAGCTAAAAGTTCTCTAGTTCCACGCCACCAGTATTCTGCTTAATGAAGATAACTTGCTACTCCTTAGTACAGCCCATCACTTCAAAGATTTTCTCCGATTCCCTTATCCACCTTTCAACTACAGTTGGGTCAAAGCCACCTTGAAAACAAGGTGGTCTAGTCCTTAGGAACTCGGATATGCCGTTATCATTTCTTGCCTTCTGGTTATTAGCACCATTCTTGTAACAACCTTTTTATTATTATTATTATACAATATTGAGTTCACATACATGTCATAAATCAAAACGTACATGCAACATATCAAACACATAGATATTTACATCTTGTTTATTTTGGTTGACCAATTCCGGAGATACAGGTGTAGGTGGTTGCACCTTCATCGGGATCTGAGCCAACTCGACCACAAACATCTTATTTGATTCTGAGATCTGCCCAACATAAAGTAACTCAATCCAATGTGCACTAAAAGCCAGAGCCATAGAAAAAGCTACATAACTAATTTTCTGAACATGATATGGAAATATAGTGAGAATTAAATCCCAGTAAGTTCAACAATAAATCATCATCAATATAGCTCATCACGTCATGTTCAGCTGTATAAACTATAGAAAATATCTTTGGTCACATGAATGCATTACATTTATGCACATAAGAATCATACAGTAATGATATGTATGACAAGATTAACTATTTTCAGAATATCATATGATAGCCATCAACTTATTCTCATTTCAAGCTACCCCGGTCAGGGTGAGTATCCTCTACTCTCCGGTACGGGCTTTTCTCGATCCATCTGACATGGCCCACTTTCTCTTTCTTTTCTCATTAACATGATCATAATCGTTGGTAGGGCGTCCCCTACTGGTGCACCACACGGATTGCCATGTGACCGTGCTCATTTCTTTTCTTTTCACAATGATAGCCAAAAATATGCTTTCAATAACAAGTATGTTCATCAAAATATAACTATTACCATAAATCATTGGTAATCATGCCATGAACATAACCATTTCAAGTATCACTTTATAAAATATTTCCATGTCATAATTTCACACTTAAGATGGTAAGAAGTTCATACAATGGCAATGGCTATGGCATATACTAGTCATTTATAAGATTCGTCTTCTTTTTTTAAATATTAATTTTATTTCTTTATTTTCTTGATGCAGATTTTCATCATATCTAACCTTCTCTTTATGCTTGGCATTAGTCATTTTCTTCTTATTTATATCATTTCCAACACATGTTCTTACAAATTTATAGAGCATTGTTCCCCAATTTGATTTCTACTATTACCCTATAGTTAAATAGGTTCATCTAGGGTAGAAAAATGTTGAAAATAGGTTTCACCATCTTCCAACATGGTCTGGCCATGTTCCAGGACACGGCCATGCTTTAAAAATACTTCAAATGTACTCAAAAACAGCCTCAAACACGGCTAGCCCGTGCTTGAAGCACCCAGAACACGGCCTGGCCGTTCTCTGTGACCTTTGCTCACTAATCAGAGCATAACTCTCTCATTTTAACTCCGATTGAGGTGATTTTGGTGTCTATGGAAAGATAAGACAATTATATAAAACTATTAAGTTAATCATATTAGCAAAATAATAATCACTATTGGTGATATTACTCCCTTAAATTACAGGTTATTTCTTTTTGGGTAGGTTCTGACCTCTACCTACTAATCTGTCCATATCTCCCTCCTCAGAATTCCATATTAAGTGATTCCAGTGGCTATAAATCCATGACACATATATCTATAATTCATTTGTTAGCAATTTATTTTAATTCCTTATAGAATTTTCCCAGAAATTAAAACACCGAAACTATCCTAACATATTCTTCCCTGATTAACCATTTTCTGACCTTTGTTTACTAATCAGAACATATCTACCTCATATGAACTCTAAATTGAATGATTCCAGTGGCTACAAATCCATGACACACATATCTATAATTCATATGTTAACCATTTATTTTAATTCCTTATATATTGTTCCCAAAAATTAAAACACTGAAGCTAAAAAGTCTGCCACCCATAACCATAACCATGCAGAACTATCTACACCAACCTAAGTATTCAAACATACATCACATGCAAGATCAATATGTAACATGATATAGCAACATCCATGACCAATCATCAAAGTTCTAAGATCAAAATCTCATATAAATATTATAAGTTTCAAAAGTTTTCTTCAAAAAGAAATATTGTTAAACTTACATGGAGCACTTAGTCCCTTAGACTTCTCCTTCCTCTTTCTTCCTTTCTCCCTCTCCTTTCCTCACTCTACCTTGCTTCTATTTTCCCTCTCCCTCACTTGGACAAAATTCTAATGTTGTAAGGGTGGGTTTTCTTATATAGACCACCAAATAATTCACCTTTCATGATCATGAGTCTACCTTATCACAATTAGGATACACTTTGTTGAATTTTTGGAAAACCAACAACTTATGTTGTTGTCTTCCTCTTCCTTAGTCAAGATATGTATAGGAAAAGGAGATTTGTATTTTGAAAATTATGATGATATGTTCTTAAGATAAGGGACAAGGTCCCTTTGATTTAGGGATTCATTTCCATTTTCTTTTGTCTTAAACAAGTATGATAGATTTGCCATTTTAGGTGGCAAATTTCTAGCCCTTGAATCTCCATTATTTGGTTGATATTATTTTTGTGGGATAGGAATGTTTTGTCCTAATGCCATGTATTATCATACCACTTGCTAAAATTATGAGTGTAGGATATAGATGTTTTTGTCCTAAAGCCTTGTATTATTATGCCACTTGCCAAAATGATGAATGTAGAATCACACCACTTGCTAAATTTTTGTCTTAATGCCATGTAACCTAATCTTTATTATTATTACATTATTATATCATCACCTAATTTATTTTATTTTATTTTTCCTCTTGGATTTGGGCTTATTCCTACCCATTTTCTTTGCTTTGGATAAAATTCTACCTTTCTTGGAGGGCTTGGTCACATTTCATAATTTTTGGGCTATTGGTCCAATTACTATATCCTAGTCCAAGTCTATGTTTTATTTCTTGCTTAGGTTATCCAATGGGATTGCTAGAAACTTATGTGAAGTAGAAAAAATCTATATGAAGTGTCCATAGGTAAAAGCCCAATTTATGGGTGGAGATACTAAACTTAGTAACTTTGCTCTTAAATTAAGAAAAAATTACCCTAACTCGATCTTCTTGAAATTTTAAGACCTTTACTTACTTCACAAAAATTTATCTTTCTTTACCTAAGAATTTCACCTTTCTTTAGCATGTTTATTTCTAATATTTCCTCTTAGGTTTTCTTTCTTTACCTATTCCATTAATATTAGACAATTTCTATGCATATATGTAAGGTGAATAATTTCTAAGGAAAATATCTAAAAATTACGGGATGTTACAATTCTCACCACTCAAGTTATTAGAATTTTTAAGGTATTGTAGAATTTGGTTGGTGGCCGTGACTTGGTCTCGAATTGCCATGGCCAGGTTGTGCAGGGTTTCCTTCGCATTATTTGTCAGATTTCTCCTCGGTGGTGCCATTTCCTACTGTGGCGAAAACAAAGTTATGTTTCTATTGAGGTGATCAAGCCCAATAGTTACTTTCAAAAATATTAACAGCAATCATAACAATACCTCAGCATATAGATAGGAAACACTAGTAATTTTGAAACAATATGAAATCACTGATTCCCTACACAGTATATCCATAACATACTCAAGATACTATAAGATCGACTCAGATAACCATCCACCTACTGGCCATCTAGGATCAATCTGCTCTGATACCAATTATGTAACAACTATACTTTTTTTACATATATACATATATATAAATTGTCTAAAATCTCATGAAGTCGTTACCTTTATTTAACTCATAATAACATTCAATTAATTTAACCAAACATAATTAAGGTTTACACATCATTAATTAAAAACATACATATAGAAATCAAACACATATATGTCTACATCTTATTCATCCATATTGACCAGTTCTGGGGATATGGGTGCAGGTGGTTGCTCCTTCACTGGGATCTTAGCCAACTCAACCACAAACACCTTATTAATTTCTAGGATTTGCCCAACATAGAGTAACTCAATCCAACGTACGCTAAGAGCCAAAGTCAAAGAAAAATATGCAAAACTAGTTTTCTAAACATGATATGGAAATATAGTTAGCATTAAATCCTAGTAGGTTCAACAATAAATCACAATTATCATCAATATAGATCATCATGTCATGTTCATCTATATAAGCTACAGCAAATATCTTAGGTCACATGAATGCACTTTATCTATGCACATGAAAATCATACAGTAATGACATCTATGGCATGAATAACTATTTTCAGATTACCATATGAGGACTATTAACTTATTTTCATTTTAAATTACCCTAGTCGGGGTGAATACTTTCTACTCTCTGGTACGGGCTTTTCTCGCTCTGTTTGACATTGCACACTTTCTCTTTCTTTTCTCATTAACATAACCATAGTCGTTGACAGGACATCCCCTACTGGTGCACCACACAGACCGCCTTGTGACCGTGCTTATTTCTTTTCTTTTCTTTTCTTTTCTCATTAATAGCAAAAATTATAATTTCAATAACAAGTATGTTCGTTATACTCAGATGCCATAACTTTTTATCAAAATATAATAATTACCAAAAATCATTGGTAATCATGACATGAACATAATCGTTTCAAATATCACTTTAAAAAATATTTCCATCTCAAAATTACACACTTAAGATGGTAACGAATTCATACAATGGCAATGGCTATGGCATACACTAGTCATTTATTATTTTTATTTATAAGATTCTTCTTCCTTTTTAAATATTATTTTTATCTCTTCATTTTCTCTAAGCTTGTCCTCTAGTCACTTTCCACCTACTTATATCATATCCAACACATGTTCTAACAAATTTAATACAGCATTCTTCTTCAATTTTGTTTCTATTAATATCCTATAGTCAATAAGGTTCATTTAGGGTAGAAAAATGTTGAAAATAAGTTTTACCAGCTTCCAACACAGCCTAAACATATCCTATAACACGGCTTGGCCATTTCCTGTAAAATAGCCATGCTTTTGGCTTCAAAATGCCCTTTCGAGCACAGAACATGGCCTAGCCGTGGCTTGCAACACGACCATGCTCTATGTTGTGTTATTCCCTGATGCAAGTTTTCCTCCTATCTGACCTTTTCTTACTAATTAGAGCATAACTCCCTCATTTTAACTCCGACTTAGGTGATATTGGTGTCCATTTAAAGATAAAAAAAATTATCCAATACTATTATGTTTAACAGTTTAGCGAAATCTTAAGGAATATTGGTAGTATTACTCCCTCAAGTTAAACGTTATTTCTTCTCAGGTAAGTTCTTACTTTTACTTACTAATCTGACAATATCCCCCTCATATGAACTCCAAATTGAGTGATTCCAGTGACTAAATTTCTGTAAGACATATATCTATATTTTTTATGTTAACCAGTAATTTTTATTCCAAACATAATTTTCCCAAAAATTCAAACACAGAAGCTTTCCTAACAAATTCTTCCCTGGTTAACCATTTTTCTTATCACTGCTTACTAATTTGACCATATCTAACTCATATAGACTCCAAATTGTGTGATTCCAGTGGTTGAATATCCGTAAAACATATATCTATATTTTTTATGTTAACCATATGTTTTAATTACTAACCGATTCTTTCCAGAATTTGAAAAAGAGAAGCTTCCCTTGTTACTCCGAAATCCAGTTTCCTAACCAAACCTTTTCTAAAGTTTTAGTTCATTATTTTATTATGTCCTCTTCCATTTTATTCTTAATTTACATCTAATCATATTTCATCAAATTTTTACCACATTTAAATATACAAAATAGCAGCATAAAAATCTTAAAAATTTTCACCTATAGCCATACCTATGCAGAACTTTCCACACCAACCTAAGTATTCGAACATACATCACTTGCAAGATCAACATATAACATGATATAGCAACATCCATGGCCAATCATCCAGGTAACAAATATAGTAAATTTCATCAAAGTTCTAGGATCAAAATCCTATATAAATGTTTCTAATTTCAAAACTTTTCTAAAAATAATATTGTTAAATCTACCTAAAGATCTCCCTAGCTCACTTAGTGAATTATTTTTCTTGTTTCCTCTTGAAGGAAGTAGCAAGATTCCTCCCTTCCCTTAGCTTTTCTAGCAGCTTAAATAAGAGAATGTGGGTGAGTTTTTGAACCCCAATAATGAAGAAGAAAGATAGATTCAAGTGTAGATTAAACTAACTTACCTTCGGTACTTAGTCCTCTCGACTTCTCCTTCCCCTTTCTTCTTCTCTTCTCCTCTCTGTCTCTCCTTTCCTCACTCTACCTTACTTATGTTTTTCCTCTCCCTTACTTGGACAAAATTAGAATATTATATGGGTGGGTTTTGCTTAAATAAACTATCATGTGGTTCAAATTTCATAACCATGGGTCTCCCTTATCACAATTGGGATGCATTTTGTTATTTTTTTTTGGAAAAAAAACTCATGTTTTTGTCTTCCTCTCCCTTAGTCAAGTTATACATAGCAAAAGGAGATTTTTATTTTGAAAATCAAGTTAAAATGTTCTTAAGACAAGGGCCAAGGTCCCTTTGATGTAGGGATTCATTTCCTTTTTCTTTTGTCTTAATCAAGTATGATAGGTTTGCCTTTTTAAGTGGTAAATTTTCAGCCCTTGAATTTCTCTTGCTTGGCTAAAATTATTTGTGTAGGATAAGGATGTTTTGTCATAATGGTATGGATTATTACCCACTTGTTGAAATTATAAATATAGGATATAAATGTTTTGTCCTAAAGCCATGTATTATTACCTAGTTGTGGAAATTATGAATGTAGGATATAGATGTTTTGTCTTAATGCCATGTAACATAATCTTGATTACTATTACACTACAATTTCCTCACATGCTTCTTATTTCTTTCCTCCTTGGATTTGGGCTCATTCTTACCCATTTCCTTTGCTTTGGCTAAAATTCTACCTTTCATGAAAGGTTTCGTCACATTTTCATGATTTTTGGGCTATCGGTCCAACTTCTATATCCTAGTCCAAGTTTATGTTTTATTTCTTGGTTAGGCTATCTTATTGGCTTGCTAGAAATTCATGTGAAGTGAAAAAAACTCTATATGAAGTGTCCATAGGTGAAAGCCCAATTTATAGGTGGAGATGTTAAACTTAGTAACTCTAACTTTTGAATTAGGAAAAATACCATAATCCAATCTTCTTGAAATTTTAAGACCTTTACTTACTTCATAAAAAGTTATCTTCCTTACTCAAGAATTTCGCCTCTCCTTAATATGTTATTTCTAATTTTTTCCTATTAGGTTTTCTCTCTTTACCTATTCCCTTAATGTTAGAAACATTTTCTATGCATATATATAAGGTGAAGAATTTCTAAGGATTATATTTCTTAGATATCTAAAAATTGTCTAATAAATTTTAGTTCCTTAATTAATTATTTATTTACCTTTATTAATAAAAGAAACAAAATTATGGATGTTACATTAAATATTTATGTACCTTTATTAATAAATGAAATGAAATTAGGGATGTTACACATGGTACTTCGCCTTTTGAGTATAATGCTTAGTACCTAGGGTTATATATATATACAAGTTAATCTCTGATGTAATGTGGACATGTAAATATATATATATATATATATATATATATATATATATATATATATATATATAAGATGCATATGTTTTTGGCTTGTTGTTTACCTGTTTTGTTATATGTGCTATACCCCATAAAAAAGGGTCTTTACACCAACTTCGAAGTCATCTTTTTTATTAAGTGTAGAATTTTTCACTTTTTGAATTAATAATGTTGGGGCTAGATTTTCAATTTTTGAATTCTGAGCCTCTAGCTAGCTGACTACTATTGTTAGTTCGCTTATTTGATTTAATAAGCTTTGAATGCTGGCCCTTATCTCTTGCTGAAATTGTTGCCTCTCCTCTTGAATTAGCAAAGTATCAGTCTTAAAAATTTTAACCAAATCCTCTAATGACATACTTGAATTGGGATCTTGGACTAATTGTTGATTGGGGAGGTACGACTGCTGATATTGTTGATAATAGGGGTACTTTTGAACATGATATACTTAAGGATTTTCATAGGTAAGGTATTATTGATTCCTCCATCCAAGATTATACATGTTTAAATAGGAATCGTACCTCACTTGTGGTGGTTCAGAGAAACTACTGACCATATTTACCTGCTCAATTGATTCTTCATAGAAAGTTGGATACCTAATAGTAGGATGCCCCATGGCAAAATGATTTCCATAATACTTCTCTCTTTGCATATTTTCTACACATTGACGAACAACATATGTCAAATTTACAAGTTATTCCTCAAGGGAAGAACTACATACCTTATCAGCATATCTTAATGGAGAGTATAGCCTAGTTCTAAATTGTTGAAAATTGGCTACCATATTTTTAATTGTAAAAAAACATCCACAATAGGTAAATAGACATACTTCTTTAGAAATGGCACCAAAATTTAGTGGGTATTGTCCCGAGTACACTAAATTAATACATTATCTCAATATTAACCTATAGTAGCAGGAGTAAGGGTTGATTATAAAGGGGTTGAATTCTATAAATAAATTTAAAAAGCAAAAAGAGAATGATCGCAAATAAAAAAAATGATTAATGATGAAAGAGTTGATTTTGGTTGATATCTACCATCAAGGAATCGCATCGATCATTGACAACATAATCAACCTTAAATTGAGTATCTACCATTGGGATATTATCCATGTTCCTCTTTAGGTTTAATTAATTGATGATGATAGCTTCAACTAACCCTAATTGATAAACAACATTTAGCACATTGGTAAAGTTTAATTTATTAACCATATGAAGAATTAGAGAAACTAATATAACTAAAACAACACAAATACATCGGCTATATTTAATTTAGTTAATTATTCACCATAATTTTAATAATTCATAATCATACAATTATTAATACTATTTGACTCTTAAATCATAATGATAAAAACTTTGTTCAAAATATGATTCAATAGTAGATTAAAGCAAACAATATACCAGTAGGCCTCATAGCAATTATATGAATAATCATGGAGAAGAAAAGCATATGAATAATCAATACTCAATTAAAAATGAACTAATAAACTCAAATCTAAATCTCACAATACATAAAAGATCATTGAGGTTTAAATCTCCCTTAACCAACAAAAAGAAAATTAGCCACGTATGGCCATAAGACAATCTAAGAGAACAAGAGAAAAGAATGTTTGAGAATTTGAGAATTGGATCTTCGGATCCTTGGATCCTTCTATTCCCTTTTGCTTCTTGCTTTTCTTCTTATTTATAGATTGGAGAGTCCAAAGTGAAGTATGATTGCTTCTAGGTTAGTTCTCGAGCTTTTAGCCTTCAATTGGAGTCAAAAACCCCAAAAATC
This sequence comes from Gleditsia sinensis, assembly GCA_037074535.1. NCBI lineage: Eukaryota > Viridiplantae > Streptophyta > Magnoliopsida > Fabales > Fabaceae > Gleditsia > Gleditsia sinensis. The sequence goes on along the minus strand of CM073466.1, from coordinate 35,907,455 downwards.
ATGTTAAAATCTATGTTGCGATGGCAAACATCATGACCATCTGGACAACTCCATTAGCAAGTTACATAATGCTGCGACGTAGAATTCCAGGTGCCACAAAAATTTGATTTTTCTAGAATTTACAGAAGTGACAACATAGAAGTTGTAGCTTTGTCTCCTATCTTTCCGTAGCCACTATAATAACCATAATTAGAGCTAATATGAGAGAGAGATCCTAATTAGTAACGAAAGGTTAGGATTCACCTTGTTGTACCGTAGTTCTAACTTTGGAGCACTGTAATGCTTTGATTTCTCCTGAATTTCCAAAGTACTCAACGTAAACATTGTATATTATTGTCTTAGTTTTTCTCAAGCACTTGAAGCACTTTAATTGAAGTTCATATGAGGGATTTATGATCTAATTACTACCAAAAGGTCTAGAATCACTACAATTCAGTATTTTTTTCATGAATGTCTTCTCTTTTCTCCTCTTTTCTTCTTTTTTATTCATAAAACACAAAACTAAGCTAATTCCTAATCATATTTTACTTAAATCAAACAGAAATTAAGTTTAAAGGTATTAAAATCATGCTTAATTATGCACACATCAACTTCATAAATTAGAGGGATAAAATGATTCCATATTTGATATTTTAGTAGAAGATTGAATCAATAAATAAACCAGTAAGTCTCCCTAGCAATTGAATAAATAAAGAAAAAAATAACAACTAATAGTTAAATTATAAATTACAGTGATTAAAACATAAAACCTAATCTCACAAAGTCATAAATTCTGATGCTTTCGTTTCCTAGGACCAATTAAAGTAATCTAGCCACGTAGGGCTATGAAAAACTAAACCAAAATATTAAAGAAGAAGAATAAAAACAAGTTCTATATATATAAACCTAAACTAATCTATTTAAAAACAACTTTGTTACACTGATGTTGCAGCTTGGGCTTCCCAAAGCTCTCAGGTGTATGTTCCTAATCTATCCAAAAGGTGTGAAAGGCTATATATATAAACCTAAACTAATCTATTTAAAGAAGAAGAAGAATAAAAACAAGTTCTATATATAAACCTAAACTAATCTATTTAAAAACAACTTTGTTACACTGATGTTGCAGCTTGGGCTTCCCAAAGCTCTCAGGTGTATGTTCCTAATCTATCCAAAAGGTGTGAAAGGCTATAAATTATGGTATGATCAAAGAAGAAGAATAAAAACAAGTTCTATATATATAAACCTAAACTAATCTATTTAAAAACAACTTTGTTACACTGATGTTGCAGCTTGGGCTTCCCAAAGCTCTCAGGTGTATGTTCCTAATCTATCCAAAAGGTGTGAAAGGCTATAAATTATGGTATGATCAAAAAAGTTATCCTAAACTCATTATTAGGACTTATGTCATCTTTACGGAGGATGAGATGTATTGTAATAACTTTAAATTTTTACTACATGTATTTCTACTTTTTGTAGTATGTTGATAGAAAAGTTGATGATATACTTTTTGTATGGTTGTTTTAAGAATTTTAAGGTGGAAATTTGGAAAGTATAAAAGCTAAGTTTAAAGTGTTGATTAGAAGAGCCAGCACTACCATAGAAATCAAAAGGATCAAGGCTACAACGACATAAGTGCAAGTTATTATTCTAGAAGTCCAAAAGGTTAGTGTTATGGCATCAGGTCTTCACCACCATGGTGCTAAAAGTATAATTTTGAAACCCTTAAACCCTCAAATCTAGAATTTTTGCGTCAAGTCTTTGCCATAAATTCTAGTGGGTTTCTAAACTTCAACGCTATGGCAGTAGGCAAAATTACTAGTTTGCCTCTGTTGTTTTAAAATTGTTAGTCGAGGGTTTTCATCAGAAACCCACTCCCCTTGTATTCTCTCTTTCTCTTTAAGCTCTCCCATTCTCTCTTAGATATCTTACCCTTTAGATCTCAAAGTGCAACATCGAAGGTACTGTTGGACTTATGACAAAGAGTATAACATTTTGCACCAATTGATTACACCAAAATGTTGCTAGAAAGTTAGGGAAGAAAGCCCTAAAGAGGTCAGCTTCAAATAAGGATGCTTAGACATATCAAATGACAAAACTAGTACCATAGATAGTCTTAGAAACATTTAAACCAGAAGGATTCGAAGTTTCCTAACCAAAAGATAACTTTTCGGCCAATGTAAATAGTGTTTTTGACCTATGTGAACAGTGACTTCATAGTTATGCATGAAATTTGACCTCCTAAAGTTGCTTTCTATGTTTTAAGACCTTCAGTGATTAAAATTGAAGCCTGTTTTGTCTTTTGGATGTTGGAAGTTGATAAAAAGAGTTTGCGTACCTCCAACCCTTAAAGTTATTAATAGATAATGCTATTATAGCTTTATTTTAAATTTCTCTCTTTAGTTGTATTAAATCCATTATATTTCATGCCATCAGACTTTTTTTAAACCTTTTTATCTCTAATTACACACACACGAACATATATCTTATTAGAACCCTTAGGTAGGCAAGACAAGCTTTCTATGTATAAATCCTCCATTGGCATTGTATGATTTTGAAATGAAAATATTTTATTTGAAAATGGCTTATGGCTATATGGATTTAGATAAACATCGATTGATATGATATAGAATAAGGCACCTTATAAGGTGTCTACTATTGGAAATGATTTTGCACATATTGAATTAAATGATGAGCTATATTTGTCCAATAGAGGAATTGTTTTTACAAGGTTTCCTTTGTATCTCTTTTGTATATTTTAATTATGTTTCTATTTACTATTTATTTTCTTGGAGGAATTTTTTAGTCAGAAACATTATAAGCTAGCAACAATGAGTGCTAGCCATGGTGCACCTTGAACTTTATATTACAAGCTTTTACCAAATGAGAATTATAGTCTTTTTCTTGACAATATTCATATGCTTTTTCTTCACAAGTATTATAAACTCTTGCTTGATGAAATTATGGGTTGCTACCTGACGAATTACAGGCTTTTGCCTTATAAATAGTGAATTTCCCTCCCTTGCTGTGTGCTTGAGAAGTTGACTATGGTTGTGGTGTAAAATCCTCATAAATATGGTTATTTTCTTTGAAAATTTATTTTAATTACATGAGTTACTGAGGTTATTCTCTTAGCATTTATATAGCTTTTGATAATGAATTCTTATTCATTTCTCCACTTATAAGCTTTAAATCTTATATTTCCTTAATAAATGAATTGTTTAATAATCTCTTATGCAATAATTTTAGTGAAATTTCTCTGTTATCTAAATTGATATTATGAAAAACCCATGCCTTGCTTGTCCTATTTTTGTTATAGTAGGAATTATCTACTCACTAAGTTTCAAACTCACCATTTTATATGTTTACTTTTCCATATAGTAACAGGAAGTCTGTTTCAGACCCTCCAAAGTAGTAAGTCAAGATATTTTATTGGCGAGCCCTTTTTTGTATAAGTAGGCTTCTTATTCATATGTTTCTTTGTGCTATGTTGTAATCTAGATGTGATCTATGAACTACAAGCAGGGTTTCTACTTACCCACATATTTTGGTTCTATGTTATTGTTATGATTTTGTATTAATATAAAGAATTTTCTTAAGACTATGGTTTTAAGCCAACTTTGAACCTGATGTGTGAATGTGTTTGTATATATTTATATTTATATTTATGTTTGTTTATGCATGTGCATATCTTGGTACACATTACGTGATAGTGTATTTCATCTAAACGTTTGTGCTTGGTCTAAGGCTTACGAGATAGGATTAACCACTTACCTATGCTGGTCACGTGCTTGTCTAATAAGGTTGTGACATGTATTATGAGGGAAAGAGTAATTCACAACGGAAATAGTTACAAAAAGTTGTTGAATTTTATATTAAGATGGAGAATCATAAGTCATCAGAACTTAAAGGGAAGGAAACTCCATATGACTTGGAAAAAGATATTGATCATATTAATGAGAATTTAACAACCAAATTATGTGATAAAAAGAGATAGAAAAATGAGACATGGAAGCCACCCTAGAAATATAAATATGTAGAACTTATAGCATTTGCTTTAAATACAGACTTTGACCTTAAGGAGAATGAACCCAAGTCCTTCAAAGAAGCTTTAGATAGTCCCATTGCTAGAGAATGGATAGAAACAATGAGGGAAAAACTTATATCACTAAGTAAAACCAAAACTTAGGTACTAGCAAGGAAATCAATAGAACAAAAGCTAGTGGGATGCAAATGGATTTACAAATATATGGAAGAAATTCTAAGGGCAAGGTTTAAGCCAAACTAGTAGCAAAAGGCTTCACTCAATGAGAGGCCTAGATTACCATAAAGTGATCTCACTAGTGGTAAAGCATACTTTAATTAAAATGTTGATGTCACTAGTTGTACAAGGAGATAGAGAGCTAGAACAGCTGGATATGAAAACAACATTTATGCATAGAGAACTGGAGGAAACAACTTACATCACAACTAAAGAATTTATGGAAAAATGGAAAGAAGATTAAGTTTTTCTAGAGAAAATAATTGTAAGGCATTAAGCAGTCTCCAATACAATGAAGTAAGTATGATAAATGTGTTTAAAGTAAGTCAAGGGCAAGTGGAGACTTTATCTATTTTTACTATATATGGATGACATGCTTTTAGCAAGCAAACATAAGGAATAAATAGAAAGATTGAAGTAGCACTTCATGGAAAAATTTGATATGAAAGAGATTAGGAATGCACAAAAGATTCTAAATATGGAGATTAGGATAAATATAAGTAAATGTTATCTCTACTAATCTCAAGAAGAATATCTATAAAGGGTGCTTAAACAATTTCACATGGAAAGCTGCGAACCTGTCACAACTTCATTAGCATAACACATTAAAATTTTTGTATTAATTCACCTACAATTGGTCAAGAGGCCAATCACATGTCTTTAGTTTCGTACACCCATGTAGTAGGAATCCTCATGTATGTAATGGTGTGCACAATACTTGATTTAGCCTATGCAGAAAGTAAAGTCAGCAAATATATGGAAAATCTAGGGGCAGCACATTAGTAAGCTATGAAAGAGATGCTAAGGTACTTAAAAGGAACAATCAAGCAGGGTCTACTTTACACTAAAGCTAGAAGTTTAAGGAATAAAGTTATAAGGTACATGGCTTCAGACTATGCAAGAAACACTGACAACAAAAGGTTACTCACTAGTTATATCTTCCAATTTTATGGCAATATTGTTAGTTAAAAGTCTAGTCAATAGCATGTTATTTCACTCTCAATAATAAAAGTAAAGTTTATAACTTTAACAGAGGCTGTGAAGGAAGTTAGGTTGATTAAAGGCATAGTAGATGGCTTAGGAGTTTGTAGAAGGGCTGCGAAGGTGAATTGTGACTGTCAAAGTGTTATTCACTTAACAAGGAACAATGATTATCATGAAAGTACTAAGCACATTAATGTGAAGTTGTTCTTCATAAAGAACATCATAGTAAGTGGAGAAATCATATTAGAGAAGGTGGCTACTAAAGATAACCCAGCAAATATGCTAACAAAAACCTTGATATCACCATAGTTTAAATACTACTTGAAGTTAGTGAATTTAAAGGAGGCTATGATTTAATAGCAGGATTGTAGTTTAGTAGTAGTTTACTTTGTTCTATATTTGATTGTTGTAACATCCCTAATTTCATTTCATGTATTAATAAAAGTACAAAAGTATTCAAAGTAACATCCATAATTTCATTTCTTTTATTGATAAATGTACATAAATATTTAATTAAGGAAATAAAATTTATTAGACAATTTTTAGATATCTAAGGAAATATAATCCTTAGAAATTCTTCACCTTACGTGTATGTATAGAAATGTTCTAATATTAATGGAATAGGTAAAGAAAGAAAACCTAAGAGAAAATATTAAAATTAAACATGCTAAAGAAAGGTGAAATTCTTATGTAAGGATGATAATTTTTTGTGAAGTAAGTAAATATCTTAAAATTTCAAGAAGATCAGATTAGGGTAATTTTTCATAATTTAAGAGCAAAAGTTACTAAGTTTAGTATCTCCACCCATAAATTGGGCTTTCACCTATGGACACTTCATATAGAGTTTTTCTACTTCACATAAATTTTTAGCAAGCCAATAGGATAGCCCAATGAAAAAATAAAACATAGACTTAGATTAGGATATAGAAATTGGACCGGTAGCCTAAAAATCATGAAAATGTGACCAAACCCATTATGAAAGGTATAATTTTAACCAAAGTAAAGAAAATGGGCAAGAATGAGCCCAAACCCAAGAGGAAAAATAAAAATAAAAATAAAAGTAAAGTGATGAAATAATGGTGTAATCAAGATTAGGTGACATAGCATTAAGACAAAAATTTAGCAAATGGTGTGATATCCTACACTCATAATTTTAGCAAGTGGTATGATAATACATGGTATTAGAAAAAAACGTTCCTATCCCACACAAATAATTTCAACCAAATAATGGATATTCAAGGGCTAGAAATTTGCCACCTAAAAAGGCAAACCTATCATAATTGATTAAGACAAAAGAAAAAGGAAATGAATCCCTAAATCAAAGGGACCTTGTCCCTTATCTTAGAAACATATTATCATAATTTTCAAAATACAAATCTCCTTTTTCTATGCATATCTTGACTAAGGAAGAGGAAGACAAGAACATAAGTTGTTTGTTTTCCAAAAATTCAACCAAGTGTATCCTAATTGCGATAAGGTAGACCCATGATCATGAAAAGTGAATTATTTGATGGTCTATTTAAGCAAAACCCACAAGAGATTGCCAATCCCACAGAGATTGCCAATTGAGAGAAAATTCTAATATAGATCCGAAATAAATACTTCTAACCTAGTTCCCGATGTCTTGTTTTGTGAGAGGAATATTGAACAAAATATGCAAAGAAATAATATACTGAAATTAAATGAAGATGTATTCAAGGTAAAGAAGCATGCTAAGGTTAGGGGATCCACTCTTGGTATATCGAATAAAAATAAATTTAACTCTTTTAGTACTCAATTAGAATCTTTACACGAATAAAGTTCTAATCGGATGATATGTTAATTTAAGCTCAACTTTGTTTATACATGACTTATATTTACCTCCTTTCTAATAATTAAAACATTCTTGTAAAATGGATTCAAGCGTACATTGTGCCAATCACCATATTGTCTACAATAAATCAAGAGTGATTCAAGTATTTATTGTGCCAAAAATTGTCTACAATGTATCAAGGTTCACACTTTACAAGATTAAAAATACAAAGATGCAAAAGATAACTTGTAAATGGATTCAAGCATAAATTGTGCCAATCATTATATTGTCTACAATAAATCAAGATTGATTCAAGCATTTATTGTGCCAAAGATTGTCTACAATATATCAAATTTCACATTTTATAAGATTAACTTATGCAAAAAATGAAAGGTAGAAAATTAATTAACATAACAAAATAAAATGAGATAGAATCGGTGACAAAGCCATCCAATAGTAAAATAAAATAATGTAGGCGGCAAAACCAACCATGAAAATAATAAGAGATAGGCGGTCTAATAAAACCAGCCAATAACATAACAAGAAATCGGCGGTATGATAAAACCAGCCATTAAGAAATAATTACGAGAAAAGAAATAGGAAGGTAAATACAATATCAAAGATAAACATTAAGATTAAGAGTTAGATAAATAATTATTCTCATACCAAGAGTTTCACCCTTTCACCTTAGCATTAGGAGATTAGTTCTCCATAATCAAGGCAAGAAAGTGAAATGAAAGATGAAGAAACATGATAATATTACGAAAGAAAATGAAAAATACAAGATGTCTAAGGAGAGAATAACATTACAAGTTCGTAGAATTCCAACAAAGTTTTCTCAAGCTCTCTCCAAAGCTCTCCAAAAACTCCCTAACTCACCCCTCAAGCCCTCTATTTATAGATACAATTAAGTGTGGTTGGTGTGGTAATTGTCAAAATTGTTAGGTAGGAAGTTGTACAAAGTTGACAATTTGAATTCCATCATGTGCACCGAAATTGATCCTTGAATATCGTCTTGAAAACCGCCGAATTTTCTGACTTCATCAACACGAAAGTTGTAGAAACTTTCATTAGCTTTCCGTCAAGACAAATTGTGGACAAATTGGATACGTAATGTGTGAGTTATGGTCAAAATACTAGAGAAAAGTCGGGCTGGACTGCAGCAGTAGTCTGATTCTCTTCTAGCCCACTTTTGGCCCTTTTAATGTCCGTATTTTCTGACCACTTGAACATGAAAGTTTTACCCTATTGTGTCAGCTACACACCTACCAAATTGCATACATATTGGATATGTATTTTCAGAGATATGGCCCAATTACTACAGCAAGGTTGGGCTGGACTGCAACCAGCAAACATATTCTCAACATTGGGTGTTTTGCCTTGAATCTTTATGTTTTAGTTCTTTTGGAAATGTGATCATAAATCAAGAATAAATTTGTGCATATATCCATTAGGATGCGTCTCAAGAGACAATATGATAATGCTCCTTACTCAGCCATCCTTAATGAATTTGTTTTATCTGCTTGATTTATAGACATCATTTCCAAAGAACCACAATTTAACTCTGATTCCTCCAATTAAGTCCATTTTCTACTCTTCTCTCCATCTGTAAGAAAGACACAAAACTAAAGACAAGTAAGGGAGATTTATGCTTAATTATGGCAAAAGATAAGATGAAAATATTTAATTTATGAGTATAAAACTCACTCATCAAATACCCCCAGACTTAATCTTTTGCTTATCCTCAAGCAAAACACACAAACTTCAAAATTCAAATGATGAGTGAGTGATGAATTGTTTTTGACTTACTAAGCATTCCTCAAGGATCTAAAATGTGCAACCAAGAAAGATATCAGAATCCCAAGGTTATGCAGAACTTTTATTGAAATGCAACATATGGTTTACTCTTGAATCCCAAGTGTGTGTGTGTAGTAATCTTATGACATTGGACTTTTTGCATTCAAATAAATTTATGTAATCAAATATTTAAAATAGATCTCTAGATATATGCATTTGAGACTCCATAAGCTTATTTTTCATGTCACTCTCCACTAATGTAGACTAATCATAACATTCAAGATCATTAGGACTTTCATTAGGCTTGTAATGTATGGCACAGGTTAAAGGTGGATAAAATGATATGAATGAAAGCTCAACTCAGTCTTCGACGTACATAATCATTTAAAGCCTCCCAAATACTTTTGATATTATACTGTGAATTCTATCTCCAACATTTTCATCATCCTTACATTTATTTGCTCATATTGTTTTTTTTAATATAAACACCCCCAAACTTATTTATTTAGGGAGTATTAACTTTCTTTCTTTTTTTTTCTTTTTTTTTAAACTTCTACCATCCACCCTTGAATCACAACTTTTCAAATGATCATGCCTGTGAGTGAAAGGTAAGAGTTAGACATATTTTTATTTAAAGGCTAGATAGAAATATAGGTGTTCAAGAAAGGATAAATATAAGCTCAAAATAGGTTGCTAGGGATATCATCATGTATAGGTTGGTTTGAAAGGCTCAAACGATTCCAAAAATGCCTAATTCATTTCTTAAATGGAGAGTAGTCTAGGATTTCGCCTCAAGTGACAATCGAATAAGTTCTAGCGTCTTATGAGATCAATTAACATATCTAAATCACATAAATCTTTTCTGAATAAACAATCAGTCAAATGTAAAAGATTAAGTGCACCAGATATTAGGATTCTCAAATAAAACATAAGTTACATTAGAGTTCAAGTTCACACATAACACCCAGAACTCATCAATTTTTCAAAGGTTACAAGCATTTTAAACCATTTTCATCATTGGTGCTAGCTTTGCCTAATCCCAAAACATCACTCAATTTTTTTTTTTTTGAAAGATGAAGAAACAAAAAATAAACAATAAAGATTAAAAGAGATATTACCTGGAAGGAGATCTAAGAAAAGATGAACCTGCAACAAACTAAGCAGAAAATAAAAATTTACTCAAGCAAATAAAAGGTATTACAAATGAAGATTTAAGTCCAGTTTGCGCTTTCTGCGATGTTCTGTTGTCCAATCTATTTGAGCTATAACTGGATCAGGTACATGAACAAATGCTTGTAACGCATCAATCAGCTCGTCAGCATTTGAGGCCGAGATGAGAATTCGACATGCTGAGTGCGAGATAAACCTTTGCTCTACAGCATGATCAAGAAAAGACAACAAACCATCAAAGAAATTGTTAACATTCAACAAACCTATGGGTTTATGGTGCATGTTCAGTTGTGCCCAAGAGACGATTTGAAAAATTTCCTCTAGAGTACCAAAACCTCCAGGTCAGGCAATGAAGGCGTCAGCGTTGCACATCATTTTAGCAATTCGTTCATGCATGGAGGATACCCTACATTCTTCCCCAATTGTTTTTCCTACTATGGTTGATGCAGCTAGAGCTGTAGGAATAATACCAAGAACTTGGCATCCTCCTAGATATGCAGATCCAGACACACTCCCCATTAACCTTCGACAACCTCCACCATACACTAAATGAATCTTTCTCTTGGCTAGTACCATACCCAAAGTTTGTGCTGCTTTTACATACTCTCCATTTTTCCCAGGACTAGAACCACAAAAGACACAAATGTTTCGAAAGTGATGAACTGTGATTCCTTCCATATCTGCACTCACCTTGACTTTGATTATGAAGATGAAGATAATGAGGTGCGCATTTATAAGACTCAAATAAGGGCATACTTGTAATAGCTATGTGCATAGGCCGGGGGCATAATTTCCATAGCTATAAGAGTATGCCAAAAAATGTCAGCTAAATTAAAGGTGAAAAATTCAAAAAAGACGACACGCATGCATATGTACAGTAGTTGTGATTGTGGCTCACATCTTCCTCTAGTTTTACATCCAGTAATGGCTTAAACGCCCTCTATGGGTCGAGGATATGCTTCCCATCCAATTTTCTTATAAATTGGCAAATAGGGTCTTTTAACGTCAGATTCCCAAGACTGTATCGTTTATGTTATTTTTTGAAATGGGGCCATAAACCGACAATACCGATATGCATAGATCCACTAGGATGTGTCTCAAGAGACGTTGGATGAAAGTCATCATCCAATGACTCCTTACTCAAGCCATCCTTAATGAACTTAATTTTGTCTTCCCGATTTACAGGCACCCAACCCAAAGAACGACAACGTTTGTTACAAGTTTCACGTCCACATTTGTAACAAACACCCATTCGTTTAGCTCTGCGCTTTTTAGCAAAACTACTTTTTCCTAAACCAGGCATGTAAGAGATGAAATCATTTGCAGATTCACCTGATAACCGTACCTTAGCTTCAATTAGCCAACGAATATCAGCAGGTATTCCCATGATCATCATTAACCTCAATCTTTCAACCCGTGCTTTGTAAATTTTTGTCAATGCATTGGGTGGAAGTAAAGGAAAATGATTTTTCAATTGTGCGAGAATGTCCTCCATTATCAACTTGATTGTTCTTTTCTCTCTTTTTTTCTTTTTTGAAAAAGCCAAAGCAACAAAGGGAGGGAAAACAATAGAAATTCAAAAGAAGATAACACTGAAAGGAAAAAAGAAAGATCTTACCTAGATAATGTGCATGGTAACGTTTAACAATAGAAGCAGATCAATCCTTGTAGATAGGATCACGCAAAGGTGTCTCCTCTATCTCTGGATTTGGTAAGTCCAAAAATGCTTCCAATCTTTGACCATTTACTTTAAACACATCACCGTTATTGGGATTTTCAATCTTTACTGCACCATGTGGGTAAACAGTATGAACAACAGATGCCAGTGGAACTGACTCAAAAGGTGAGACTTTTTCTTTTTTGGCTTTCCATTTATCAGTATCAATTAGTGGAGTTGTCTCTAACAAAGAGCCTACTTCACGAGCTAGATAATCCTTATCTTTGTCCTTATTGAAATGAGTCAAATATTTTTCTAGATGATCTTTACTAAAGGAGTCTAAAAATGAATCATAAATGGCACTTTCAATCAGGTTAACCTCACATAAATCATCCATGTCCACAGGTTGATGAGAGACATTAAAAACATTTAGTTCCACAATCATATTTCCAAAAGATAAATTCAAAATTCCATTTCGACAGTTAATGATTGCATTGGATGTTGCCAGAAATGGTCTGCCCAAAATGACTGGAATTTGTGTCTCTATATTCTCAACAGGTTCAGTGTCAAGAACAATGAAATCTCATGGAAAGTAGAACTTATCAACCTTTATGAGCACATCCTCTATGACACCTCTAGGAATTTTTGTGGACCTATCAGCTAACTGAAGGGTCACTAGTGTAGGTTTCAATTTTCCTAACCCAAGTTTCTTATACACAGAGTAAGGCAGCAGATTCACACTTGCTCCTAGATCAAGTAAGGCTCGGTTAATCACATGGTCACCTATAATACAAGAAATTGTAGGACAACCTGGATTTTTGTACTTGATAGGAGCTTTTTGCTGAATTATAGAACTTACTTGTTCAGTCAAGAATGCCTTTTTTGGAACATTAGTTTTTCTTTTCACCGTGCAAAGATCTTTCAGGAATTTTGAGTAAGTAGGTACTTGTTTGATAGCATCAAGAAAAGGGATGTTAATGCTTACTTGCTTAAACACCTCTAAAATGTCACTATATTGAGTACCTTTCTTATTTGATGCAAGTCTTTGAGGGAAAGGAGCTTTGGGGGCATAAGAAATCTGTTCACTTTTCTTTTCACTTGAGTCATTGGTTTAAGACTCATGTTGACTCTGTTCCTCATTTTCTGGCATATGAACATGATTATCAATAACCTTTCCAGATCTAAGAGTTGTCACAGATTTTACTTCTTCCTTAGGTTTTGCTAATGATCCTACTTCAAATTGACCCTTAGGATTAGGAATAGGTTGACTGGGGAATTTTCCTTTTTCTCTCTCTCCTACAGCATTGGCTAATTGACCCAATTGTGTTTCAAGCTTTGAAATAGCTTGAGTGTGAGATTGCAGGACTTGTTGGGTTGATTGCATGAATTGTTGCAAGGTATCCTCCAAAGAAGGTTTTCTTTGTTGAGATACCCCGAAAGGAGGAGCATGTTGAGAAACGTGAGGGTATGAATTGGAAGAGGCAAATTGTTGCCCATTTTGACTCATTGCAGGTTGATTTTTCCTCCATGAAAAATTTGGATGATTCCTCCAATTTGGATTATATGTGGGTGCAAATAGACTATCTGATGATTTTCCATAAGACTGAAGAGAATTAGCTTGCTCAGAAAATGCTTCTTGGTAAGCTGGTATGGATGGACAAAATTGTGCAATGTGAGATGTACTAGAACATAAGGCACATGCCTCTATCCTAGTATTGGTAGAAGGGTTCAGAGTATGACTTAAAGTTAAAGCTTCTACCTTTCTAGTTAGGCTAGCTAAGACAATTCTCACATTTGTGTCATCACTCACTTCGTAAATTCCTCCTTTTTTTTGTATTTGAGACTTCTTATCCCTGGGATCTATACAGTTCCAATGCTGAGAATTTTCAGATAAAGATCCTAAGGATTCCCAAGCTTCCCCCTCATTCAATTGTAAAAATCTCCCACCAAGCATGCTTTGGATCATTTGACGGTTTGATGAAGTTAAGCCATCATAGAAATATTTCACCAACCTCCAAGTTTCAAAACCATGATGAGGACATTTCAGAAGAAGATCATTAAATCTTTCCCAACATTCAAAAAATTGTTCACCCTCTTTTTGATAAAAATCAGAAATTTCTCTCCGAAGGGCATCAGTTTTAGACATAGGGAAAAATTTTGCCAGAAACATATTTACTAATTGGTTCCAACTAGTGATAGTTCCTGTAGGAAGGCAGTTCAACCAGGATTTAGCTTTATCTTTAAATGAAAATAGAAACATTCTGAGCCTGATTAACTCATCATTAAAATTTTGGAAGCGAAATGTCGAGCAGATTTCAAGAAACTCTTTAATGTGCATGTATGGATCTTCTCTTTCCAAACCATAAAATGATGGTAAAAGTTGGAGTATGGATGGTTTGATTTCAAAATGAGTTGCATTAGTTTGTGGCAAAACTATGCAAGATGGAGTATTGGCTAGGACAGGTGAGAAGTACTCCATAAGAGTTTTATTATGCACAACTTGTTCTTCCATTTTTAATGGTAATCCAGCAGAATCTAATGTCTCTATTGTACACTCAATGGTTGACCCTAAACTTTTCCTAACCAACCGCTTATCTTTATCACGTTTCCAAGCACGCATAAACTAAAAAAAATTGCTTCCTAATTATGAAAAAGTATCTAACTACACAACAGCTACAAAATGCAAATACCACAAAATAAAAATCACAAAATTATACAAACTCCTTTTTTTTCAAAGTGTTAGTAATAATGCGTAGTATTTAATCGGTAGACTCCCAGGAAAATATGGAGGAATCACAATGGTTTCTCTTAAAACCCATACTCCTTAGGCACTTTTAGCCTTGTTGACAGAATCAACCAATTTTATACACCCAAATTATTACACCAATTTTCAAGAAACAATTCTAAAGAAAAATTTCTATACACAGAATAAACAAATGTTCTAACTATAACTAGTGGAAGAAAAGTACTTACCTAGATCCAAATAGCTTTTCCGTCGCAATCCCCGGCAACGGCGCCAAAAACTTGTTGTTGTTTTAATTAAAACTCGCAAGTGCACGAATCTATTGGAGTATAGATTTAGTGGTATGCAAGGTCGATCCCACAGAGATTGCCAATTGAGAGAAAATTCTAATATAGATCCGAAATAAATACTTCTAACCTAGTTCCCGATGTCTTGTTTTGTGAGAGGAATATTGAAGAAAATATGCAAAGAACTAATATACTGAAATTAAATGAAGATGTATTCAAGGTAAAGAAGCATGCTAAGGTTAGGGGATCCACTCTTGGTATATCGAATAAAAATAAATTTAACTCTTTTAGTACTCAATTAGAATCTTTACACGAATAAAGTTCTAATCGGATGATATGTTAATTTAAGCTCAACTTTGTTTATACATGACTTATATTTACCTCCTTTCTAATAATTAAAACATTCTTGTAAAATGGATTCAAGCGTACATTGTGCCAATCACCATATTGTCTACAATAAATCAAGAGTGATTCAAGTATTTATTGTGCCAAAAATTGTTTACAATGTATCAAGGTTCACACTTTACAAGATTAAAAATACAAAGATGCAAAAGATAACTTGTAAATGGATTCAAGAATAAATTGTGCCAATCATTATATTGTCTACAATAAATCAAGATTGATTCAAGCATTTATTGTGCCAAAGATTGTCTACAATATATCAAATTTCACATTTTACAAGATTAACTTATGCAAAAAATGAAAGGTAGAAAATTAATTAACATAACAAAATAAAATGAGATAGAATCGGTGGCAAAGCCATCCAATAGTAAAATAAAATAAAGTAGGCGGCAAAGCCAACCATGAAAATAATAAGAGATAGGCGGTCTAATAAAACCAGCCAATAACATAACAAGAAATCGGCGATATGATAAAACCAGCCATTAAGAAATAATTACGAGAAAAGAAATAGGAAGGTAAATACAATATCAAAGATAAACATTAAGATTAAGAGTTAGATAAATTATTATTCTCATACCAAGAGTTTCACCCTTTCACCTTAGCATTAGGAGATTAGTTCTCCATAATCAAGGCAAGAAAGTGAAATGAAAGATGAAGAAACATGATAATATTACGAAAGAAAATGAAAAATACAATATGTCTAAGGAGAGAATAACATTACAAGTTCATAGAATTCCAGCAAAGCTTTCCCAAGCTCTCTCCAAAGCTCTCCAAAAACTCCCTAACTCACCCCTCAAGCCCTCTATTTACAAATACAATTAAGTGTGGTTGGTGTGGTAATTGTCAAAATTGTTAGGTAAGAAGTTGTACAAAGTTGACAATTTGAATTCCATCATGTGCACCGAAATTGATCCTTGAATATCATCTTGAAAACTGCCGTATTTTCTGACTTCATCAACCAGAAAGTTGTAGAAAATTTCATTAGCTTTCCGTCAAGACAAATTGTGGACAAATTGAATATGTAATGTGTGAGTTATGGTCAAAATACTAGAGCAAAGTCGGGCTGGATTGCAGCAGTAGTCAGATTCTCTTCTAGCCCACTTTTGCCCCTTTTAATGTCCGTACTTTCTGACCACATGAACATAAAAGTTGTACCCAATTGTGTCAGCTACACACCTACCAAATTTCATACATATTGGATATGTATTTTCAGAGATATGGCTCAAGTACTACAACAAGGTTGGGCTGGACTGCAACCAGCAAACATATTCTCAACATTGGGTGCTTTGCCTTGAATCTTTATGTTTTAGTTCTTTTGGAAATGTGATCATAAATCAAGAATAAATTTGTGCATATATCCATTAGGATGCGTCTCAAGAGACAATATGATAATGCTCCTTACTTAGCCATCCTTAATGAATTTGTTTTATCTGCTTGATTTATAGACATCATTTCCAAAGAACCACAATTTAACTCTGATTCCTCCAATTAAGTCCATTTTCTACTCTTCTCTCCATCTGTAAGAAAGACACAAAACTAAAGACAAGTAAAGGAGATTTATGCTTAATTATGGCAAAAGATAAGATGAAAATATTTAATTTATGAGTATAAAACTCACTCATCATTCTATATTTGATTGTTGTATTATCCCTAATTTCATTTCATGTATTAATAAAAGTACAAAAGTATTCAAAGTAACATCCATAATTGCATTTCTTTTATTGATAAATGTACATAAATATTTAATTAAGGAAATAAAATTTATTAGACAATTTTTAGATATCTAAGGAAATATAATCCTTAGAAATTCTTCACCTTACGTGTATGTATAGAAATGTTCTAATATTAATGGAATAGGTAAAGAAAGAAAACCTAAGAGAAAATATTAAAATTAAACATGCTAAAGAAAGGTGAAATTCTTATGTAAGGATGATAATTTTTTGTGAAGTAAGTAAATGTCTTAAAATTTCAAGAAGATCAGATTAGGGTAATTTTTCATAATTTAAGAGCAAAAGTTACTAAGTTTAGTATCTCCACCCATAAATTGGGCTTTCACCTATGGACACTTCATATAGAGTTTTTCTACTTCATATAAATTTTTAGCAAGCCAATAGGATAGCCCAATGAAGAAATAAAACATAGACTTGGATTAGGATATAGAAATTGGACCGGTAGCCTAAAAATCATGAAAATGTGACCAAACCCATTATGAAAGGTATAATTTTAACCAAAGTAAAGAAAATGGGCAAGAATGAGCCCAAACCCAAGAGGAAAAATAAAAATAAAAATAAAAGTAAAGTGATGAAATAATGGTGTAATCAAGATTAGGTGACATAGCATTAAGACAAAAATTTAGCGAGTGGTATGATAATACATGGTATTAGGAAAAAACATTCCTATCCCACACAAATAATTTCAACCAAATAATAGATATTCAAGGGCTAGAAATTTGCCACCTAAAAAGGCAAACCTATCATAATTGATTAAGACAAAAGAGAAAGGAAATGAATCCCTAAATCAAAGGGACCTTGTCCCTTATCTTAGAAACATATTATCATAATTTTCAAAATACAAATCTCCTTTTTCTATGCATATCTTGACTAAGAAAGAGGAAGACAAGAACATAAGTTGTTTGTTTTCCAAAAATTCAACCAAGTGTATCCTAATTGCGATAAGGTAGACCCATGATCATGAAAGGTGAATTATTTGATGGTCTATTTAAGCAAAACTCACTCTTACAACATTAGAATTTTCGTCCAAGTGAGGGAGAAGAAAAATAGAAGCAAGGTAGAGTGAGGAAAGGAGAAGAAGAAAGGAAGAAAGAGGAAGGGGAAGTCTATAGGACTAAGTGCTCCAGGTAAGTTTAACAATATTTCTTTTTGAAGAAAACTTTTGAAAATTATAATATTTATATGAGATTTTGATTTTAGAACTTTGATAATTGGTCATGGATGTTGCTATATCATGTTACATATTATGTATGTTTGAATACTTAGGCTAGTGTAGATAGATCTGCATAGGTATGGCTATGGATGGCAAACTTTTAAGCTTCTATTTTTTTTATATTCTGGGAAGAATCGGTTAGGAATTAAAATAAATGGTTAACATGAAAAATGTAGATCTATGTCTTACGGATAATTATCCACTAGAAACACTCAATTAGGAGTCCATATGAGGTAGATATGGTTCGATTAGTAAGTAGTGGTCAGAAAATGGTTAATCAGTGAAGAATATGTTAGAATAGCTTCTGTGTTTTAATTTCTGGGACTTTTTTGTAGGGAATTCAAATAAATGGTTAACATAATAATTATAGATATATGTGTCACAGATTATTAGCCACTGGAATCACTCAATTTGGAGTCCTTATGAGGCAGATATGTTCCGATTAGTATGAAGTGGTCAGAAATTGGTTAATCAAGGAAGAATATTTTAGGATAGCTTCTGTGTTTAAATTTTTGGAAAATTTTTGTAGGGAATTAAAATAAATGGTTAACATAAGAATTATAGATATTTGTGTCATGGATTTTTAGCCACTAGAATCACTTAATTTAGAGTCTGTATGTGGTAGATATGGTCTTATTAGTATGCAGTGGTCAAAAATTGGTTAATCAGGGAAGAATATTTTAGGATAGCTTCTATGTTTTAATTTCTGGGAACATTCTGTAAGGAATTAAAACAAACGATTAACATAAAAATTATTTCTATATGTGTCACGGATTTTTAACCACTGAAATAACTTAATTTGGAATTCTTATGAGGGAGATATGGATAGATTAGTAGGTAGAGGTCAGAACCTATCCGAGAAGAAATAACATGTACTTTGAGGGAGTAATATCAGCTTGAGTTCTTAATATTTTGTTAAACTGTTCAACATAATAGTTTTAGATAATTGTTTTATCTTGAAATTTCTACTAAGATCACCTACATCGGAGTTAAATTGAGAGAGTTATGCTCTGATTAGCAAGAGAAGGTTAGATAGGATGAAAACCTGCATCAAGAAAATAAAGAAATAAAATTAATATTTAAAAAAGAAGAAGAATCTTATAAATGAAAATAATAAATGACTAGTATATGCCATAGCCATTGCCATTATATGAACTTTTTACTATCTTAAGTGTTAAATTTTGACATGGAAATATTTTATAAAGTGATATTTGAAATGTTTATGTTCATGGCATGATTACCAATGATTTTTGGTAATAGTTATATTTTGATGAACATACTTGTTATTGAAAGCATATTTTTGGCTATCATTCTGAAAAGAAAATAAATGAGCACGGTCACATGGCAATCCGCGTGGTGCACCAGTAGGGGACGCCCTACCAACGATTATGATCATGTTAATGAGAAAAGAAAGAGAAAATGGATCATGTCGGACAGAGCGAGAAAATCCCGTACCTGAGAGTAGAAAATACTCACCCTGACCGAGGTAGCTTAATATGAGAATAAATTGATAGTCATCATATGATATTCTGAAAATAGTTAATCATGTCATACATGTTATTATTGTATGATTCTCATGTGCATAGATATAGTGCATTCATGTGACCAAAGATATTTGCTGTAGTTTATACAGCTGAACATGATGTGATAAGCTATATTGATGATGATTTATTATT
The DNA here is from genome assembly GCA_037074535.1 of Gleditsia sinensis. Classification (NCBI taxonomy): domain Eukaryota; kingdom Viridiplantae; phylum Streptophyta; class Magnoliopsida; order Fabales; family Fabaceae; genus Gleditsia; species Gleditsia sinensis. The sequence goes on along the minus strand of CM073466.1, from coordinate 35,887,767 downwards.
GAACTTACTGGAATTTAATTCTCACTATATTTTCTTATCATGTTCAAAAAATTAGTTATGCAGCTTTTTCTATGGCTCTGGCTTTTAGTGCACATTGGATCGAGTACTTAATGTTAGGCAGATCCCTGAAGCAAATAAAATATTTGTGGTCGAGTTGGCTTAAATTCCGGTGAAGTTGCAACCACCCGCACCTGTATCTCCGAAATTGGTCAACCAGAATAAATAAGATGTAGATTTTTATGTGTTTGATATGTTGTACGTATGTTTTGATTAATGACATGTATGTAAACTCTATATTGTATAAATTAAATAAATGTTATTTTAAGTTAAGTTGTAATGAGGTAATAACTTCATGGTATTTAAAAAAAAATTGATACTTAAATGGAGTTGTTACAATTGTGTGTTGTAATATAATTGTAAGGAAGTTAAGCCAAGGTGAAAAATTGTTGTATATTGGCTTAATTTCGATTAGTGGTAGCAATAGGCTGTTGTGATGCAGTAGTTTGTAATTGGTCAGTGGAAGTTAGTTGAGACTTGTAAGAGTTGATTATGGGTTAGCAACAAGTGGTCAAGGTTATAAATAGCTTACAACACACTTTGGCAATTCAATTTTTTCATTACACTCTGTATTTTGTATTATGAGTTTTGCTTCATGGTTGATCAAGGTGTAACCAATTAGTAAAGGAGGTATTATAAAGTTACCTAATGTCTTGTATTTCTTGAATGAGTGTGTGAGTCTTGATTCAAGGTTCTTGGCTACTAAATCTTACATATTACTTTTTTTTCTTCTTAATGATTCAAAAATATGAAAAATTGAAAAATCTTTTCTTCCAAAATCTATAAAATAGAAAATCTATTTTCTTAAAAAAAATCCAAAAGACAAATTGAAAACATCTTTTATTCCAAAAATCTAGAAAAATAGAAAAAAATTTCCTAAAATCTTAAAAAAAACAAAGAAAAACCAAAGTGAAGATATGGCAAAGGGTGGTAATGGTTTTTCAAATAAAATCAATCAAACTCTTTTAGGATTATTTTTAGGCTACCATAGCCACCTATCATTTTCTTTTACAAAATATAGTCAAAATCAACTCACTCACTGCATTATTTTCAACCATGTGAGCTACATGGATTTTAATCCATTCATCAAGTATGTTGTTGTTAAAATTGTCTCAAAAGTTGCTCATTCAATTAAAAACAAAATTGTTAGTTACTTTCAGTAAAATAATCGAAATGACTGCTAAACTAGCTATAATAGCATAATCAGGTTTTTTGGGGAAGATCTCAGCTTATACTTTAGTCATTGGAAGCTAGGAAATTCAGAAGATATAAAAGGCCTAGGATGTGGCTAAAGGTGACAGATTAATTGGATTTTTGGTGAGAGAATTAGAGAGACTTGTAAAATGGGCAATTAGGTGTATTGGGAATTCACTCTTTCACTAGATTCTATGAGAGAAAAATAAGTGAGAGAGTGAATGCAATATTGGAAAGAGAGAATATACTATCCAAAGGGTATTGTAATTTTTGTTTATCATCAATAAAAACTATATTCATAGTGGATGTAGGCTACATTGGCTAAACCACTCTAAACTCTAGTGTTCTTGATTCTTGTTTCTATTTTCTAGTCCAAAGTGTGTGTGTATTTGAGTCTACTTCTTGGATTCAGTGCTGGTTCTATGCTTCTTTAGAGTTATCTATTTCTTGGTTGAATTTTGCAATAACTAGTATGAAAGCCTTGTTATGGCTTTAATGAAATTTGACATAGAGAAATTCAATGGCAAGAATGACTTCAGCTTATGGAGGGTCAAGATGTAGGCTCTCTACAGAAGAGTCTTCTATCCTCATTATTAGAAAAGGAGAAGATTGATATCCCTAATAGAGAACATAGCTATATCATCTTGAATCTTTGAGATAAAATTATAAGAAAAGTGGCAAGAGAGGCCTTTGCTTCTACAAATTAGTTAAAGCGTTAGATGCTCTATATGAGTAAGTCATTGGAAAACTAGCTTTATATGAAATAAAGGCTATATTCTTTCAATATGCAAGATGATTAGTTAATACTTGATTAGATTGACCTCTTTAAAAAAGTCATTGATGATATTGAGAATATAGAAGCCAAGCTTAAAAATGAATGTAAGGCCCTCATGTTGCTAAATTCTCTTCCTAATTAGTATGAGAATTTTAAAGACATTATGGTTTATGGAAGAGAATAAACCATCTTTCTTGAAGAAGTCTAATCCACATTACAAGCCAAAGAATTCCAAAGAAAGATAAAATTAAAATAAGATAGCCATGGGGAAGTATTGATGGCAAGGGGAAAGAATGACAAGAGGAAATCTAAGGGAAGTAAAAATAAGTCAAAATCAAATTTAGAGAAAGAAAATCTAGCAAAACCACCCTAAAGTGCTTATGTGAACTATGCAAAAGTGAGGGTGAATATCAACAAAATCCCACATCGGTTAGCAAGGAAGGTCTTTAGTGTTATATATATAGGTTCACAATCCTCCCCTTACGAGCTAACTTTTGAAGTGGAGTTAGGCGGGTTTATATCATATGGTATCAGAGTTTACCCTAGACTGGTCGAGTGGGTTGGTCAAATCGCCGATCGAGGCAGGTCATCAAAAATTATGCTGTGGTGGTAGCCTATATGTAATATCCCGTAATTTTTCAATAATAATATTTTGCTAAAAGCAAATATACTTTTAATTAAAGTGATTTTTTTTTGTTTAAGATAATTATATCTGAATCTAATAAATTTTTGTTTTATTTTTAGAAATATTCTTTCTTTCATTGTGCATAAAGATATTTATTTTGTGATTTGTTTTATTAAAATTTTTATTAAGAAAAGTCATGATTTAAGAGTGTAACTAAAGTTTTGCAATAATATAATTTTTTAGAAATTTTAAGGATGAAAAATAGTATTTATATGTATATAATAAAATTTAAATATTTAATTATTAAATAATGATAATAATGAATAAATAAAAGAACGAAAGAAAAAGGGAGGGGAGATGAAGCGTGAGGAGTTTGCGAAATCCCGTAATCGATGAATAGTAACCTCCATGTTTTCTACCTATATATGAAGTGTCTACAGGCACTGCTCTCAAAACTAAGGGTGCCACTGGATTTAGAACGAAAAGTACTACAATTTTGACCGAACAATTTTTCAAATCAGCCGCAGAATCACCACAGATTGGAAGTAGAAAATCTTAGAAAAATGTAAACTCTAAAACTCTTATTTAGAGACCTCAAACTGAAATCTGACACCGTAGATAGATTCAAGAGTTAGATAAACTTTAGGATAGAAAATTTTTCGGTCATCTAACAACTTTTTGTGCATCGTGAACAGTAAATTTGGGTGGTATGAATAGTATTTCAGGCTGTGAATAGTATTTTTGGACCATGAATAGGACCCAACAGTTGAACAAGCTCCCAGAGGCCAAATTTCGAGATTCTGGAGTTATTTCCTAGGTTTTTAGACCTTCCAGACACGTTTTTGAGGTCTAATTAATCAAATTCGGATTGAAAATGTGTATTTTAGGGTTGTCCAACCTGGAGCCTTACCCTATGAGTAGATAATTCTTTCTATGACTTACCCCATGCTCTTCTTGAATTTAAAATGTATAATTGGTTCTATTTACAAATTATTTATGCTATCATAAGTTTCTAAAATGTGTTAAAATATTTATTTTGCTTACAAACTGGCACATAGTTCAAGAAGAGTATGGTTTTGCAAATAGATTTTGAAACTCATTGAATATGTGGTTCTAAATGTATTTATCATTATTTAGTAAAGTGAATATTATGTGCATGAGGCCTTGATTTGTAAAACTATAAAGTTGCTAATTATGATTGAATGGCAAGCGTAAAACTCATGGTGAGTTGCTTGATAATTATACATTACACTTGATGAATATGCATTTATATATATATATATATATATATATATATATATATATATATATATATATATATATATATATATGTATTTATATGTATGGATGAATATGGACGGGTTGTATGGCTTGTGACGGTACCAAGTAAGGGATGCCCTAATAGCCTGAGTGAGACAAGTGAGATCCTCTCCAACCTAATGACAGTAGTAATGTGGGGAGAAAAATGGGTGATGAACTTACATTCCCTGATCACTTATTGTGACTATAGTTGATCAATCACTATGCATATAGCAAATGAGTGAATTGAGAGCTGTAACATGCTTGGGCATTATATAAAAAGAGTGGATTTTTAGTGCATATATAGTATGTTAATTATGCATCAACCAAATTATGACTTTATCTCAAAAGGTTACTATTTTACTGTAACTTATACAGCTTATCATAATATCATCCCTTACAGTGTGCTTGAGAATATTTGATGGTTCTGATATGGGATTTTTCTGATGTTTTTATGTGAAATATTTTAATGCATATCAGCATTTGTTTAATGATCACACCATGCTGAATATGATTTTGGATATATGAATATCCTTTGATTTGAGAATATTTGAAATACGGGTCCCATATAAATATGCTTTTGAATTGTATTTTCTATATGACAAATTTTAAAACATGAGTACATCCATATAATGACCTAAGAGGTCATAGGAGGTATTATCTACTCACTGAATTGTCAAACTCACTACACGATATTTCTATATTTTTCATATAAGAATGTAAAGTCTGATCCTACAGATAGGTGATCGGTTATGTGACATATTCTCTAGCTGTGTCTATGTTACTTCTAAGGCTCACAATTTTTGAATTATACTATGTTTGTATTCTAAAGTGTACTCTAAACGTCACAAGAAGGATCCCTATTTCTGTTGTTACTTTGGTATTTATAATTTGATCTGTATAATGTGTACCCATAAGAGAACCTATACGTAGTTATTTCCATGACAAAGAATAGTGCTATGCATGTTATGGTAAATCAAAAACAAAAACACTTACATTTACCACTCTGGATTCTATACTGATTATAATATTTACTCATTAATCAACCATATCTCTCTCATATGAACTCCAAATTAAGTGTTTTTAAAGCCTATAGATCTACGATTCATATATCTATATTTATTATGTAACAATTTCCTTTAATTCCCTACATATTTGTCCCAAAAATTTAAACACAAAAGCATACTTAACAGATTCTTCCCTGGTTAGCTAGTTTCTGACCTTTTCTTACTAATCTGACCATATCGCCTTCATATTGATTCCAATTGGAATTATTCTAGTGGCTAAAAATTCATGAAACATAGATCTACATTTTTTATGTTAAGCATTTCTTTTAATTCCCTACAAATTTATCCCAGAAATTCAAACACAAAAGCATACCTGACAGATTCTTCTCTAGTTAACCATTGTCTGACCACTGCTTACATATCGGGCAATATCTCCCTCATCTCGACGTCAAATTAAGTTATTCTAGTGGCTAAAAATCTGTGAGACATAGATCTACATTTGTCATGTTAACCATTTCTTTTAATTCCTAACCGATTCTTCCCAGAATTTCAAAAATAGAAACTTCCTTGGTTACCCCGAAATCTAGTTTCCTAACCAATCATTTCCTAAGGTTTTAGTTCATCATTTTATTACATTCTCTTCCATTTTCTTTACATCTAATCATATTCCATCAATTTTTCACCACATTCAAATATACAAAATAGTAGCATAAAAAATCATAAAAATTTTACCAACCACAGCCATACCTATGCAGAATTTTCCACACCAACCGTAATGTCCAAAACATCCTTCATATGCAAAATAACATGTAACATGATATAGCAACATCCATGACCAATCATCAAAGTAGCAAATACTGTAAATTTCATCAAAATTCTAAGATCAAAATCTCACATAAATTTTACAAATTTCAAATCTTTTCTAAAAAGAAATATTGTTAAACCTACCTAAAGATCTCCCTAGCTCACTTAGTGAATTATTTTTCTTATTTCCTCTTAAAGGAAGTAGCAAGATTCCTCCCTTCACTTAGCTTTTCTAGCAGCTTAAATAAGAGAAGGAGGGTATTTTTTGAACCCCAAGGATGAAGAAGAAAGATGGATTCAAGTGGAGATTAAGCTAACTTAACTTAAGTACTTAGTCCTCTAAACTTCTCCTTCTTCTTCCTTCCTTTCTTCTCCTCTCTTTCTCTCCTTTCCTCACTCTACCTTGCTTCTATTTTTCCTCTCCCTCACTTGGACGAAATTATAATGTTATAGGGGTGCGTTTTGCTTAAATAAACTATCAAGTGGTTCAACTTTCATGATCATAGGTCTACCTTATCACAATTAGGATGCAATTAGTTGATTTTTGGAAAACAAATAACTCATGTTCTTGTCTTCCTCTTTCTTAGTCAAGATATGCATAGTAAAAGGAGATTTGTATTTTAAAAATTATGATAATATGTTCTTAAGACAAAGGACAAGGTCCTTTTGATTTAGGGATTTATTTCCTTTTTCTTTTGTCTTAATCAAGTATGGTATGTTTGCCTTTCTAAGTGGCAAGTTTCTAGCCCTTAAATCTCCCTCACTTAGCTAAAATTATTTGTGTAGGATAGAAATGCTTTGTCCTAATGCCATGTACTATGATACCACTTGCTAAAATTATGAGTGTAAGATATAGATGTTTTATCCTAATGCCATGTATTATCCTACCACTTGCTAAAATTACGAATGTAAGATATAGATATTATCACACCACTTGCTGAATTTTTGTCTTAATGCCATGTAACCTAATCTTTATTATTATTACACTATTATTTCATCACATGATTTATTTTATTTTATTTTTCCTCTTGGATTTGGGCTCATTCCTATCCATTTCCTTTTCTTTGGATAAAATTCTACCTTTCTTGGAGGGTTTGGTCACATTTTCATAATTTTTGGGCTATCGGTCCAACTTCTATATCCTAGTTCAAGTCTATATTTTATTTCTTGCTTAAGTTATCCAATGGGCTTGTTAGAAACTTATGTGAAGTGAAAAAACTCTATATGAAGTGTCCATAGGTGAAAGCCCAATTTATGGGTAGAGATGTTAAACTTAGAAATTTTTAACTCTTGAATTAGGAAAAATTACCCTAATCCAATCTTCTTGAAATTTTAAGACCTTTACTTACTTCACAAAAATTTATCTTTCTTACCAAAGTATTTCGTCTCTCTTTAGTATGTTATTTCTATTTTTTTCCTATTAGGTTTTCTCTCTTTACTTGTTCCCTTAATGTTAGAAACATTTTCTATGTATACACATAAGGTGAAGAATTTCTAAGGATTATATTTTCTTAGATATCTAAAAATTGTCTAATAAAATTTTTTTTCTTAATTAAATATTTATGTACCTTTAAAGAAACAAAATTAGGGATGTTACATTAAATATTTATGTACCTTTATTAATAAAAGAAATGAAATTAAGGATGTTACAAAATCTATATATAGGCATAGAAGAGAAGTTCAAGAAGATATTGATCAAGAGAAGGAAGAAGTAGTCATGGCTAGAAACCTTATTCTAAAAGAGCTTGCAGTTCCATATTTACATCAACAACCCATTGATGAAGATTGTCGTGATCTACCAAAAATATTACCGAACCCCTATAAGGAATGCAATATAGGGTGACTCCGGATCGTCTCTCAAGGAATGCTAATGTTAATTGATAGTTTCAAGATCTAAAGGGGGGGTTTGGATTTTATCACAATCAATTAGATCACAAGTGGAAAATTGGACAAAGAATATATTAGCAAAAATGCAACCTCACTAGACATTCTTCAAGAATTAGTTTGGTTTATCCTAGACTAAATGTGATTAATCAAGTTGTTGGTTGATTTTAGTTATAATCGAAATCTCTGCATCATAACCTTCATCATTCAAAATTTGATCAACAACATATATTACAAACCCATGCAATCACATACAACTTGTAATCTGTTATTTATCTGAAAATCAAATATCAACCAATCTATTTCCTTTGTTTCATGCAATAGAATAAAGATTCATCAATCAAGATTCTATCTCATACATCAAACTTGAATGGATAACAGAAATCTCTATATATTCATACAAGATTCGAAATACTCCAAAAAACAAAGAAGATGATATAAACTCTATTACAATATAAATGGAATCTCAAAACCTAACCGAATTCAAGAAGGAGTCTAGTTGGTTACAAGGTTCTCTACGCTGCCATGGATGTCTAAGATCAGCTCCAGAGGTTGAAGATGAAGATTGAAGTGTGTGAGAGAGTGGGAAGTGGTCTAAATTCCGAATTCCCCCCCCCCAATTAGACCAAAGGAAGGGAATCTTAATCATTAAAACCGACCAGGACCACATGTGTCAAGTCTGCTTTCGGCTACATGTTTCCCTCCAACATTACACCACTAATTACGGGTCCAATATTCCTCTGGCTGGCAAACTTGTCTTCATATGAATTATTCCTCTATGTCATAGGGTTCCAATGCCACCAAAATCATGCTACACGAACATACCTAACTCAGTTGATGGTCATTTAAACACCCAAAGATCAGATTCTGTTTTTGCTGTCCATGTCTTGGACTCTTGGTCTAATTCGGCCCATTGGACCTCTGAACTGGATCTTAGGCTCTTCATGAAAGTTATAGACCTTTGTCTTAGCTTTCCTACAAGACCGAAATCAGAATTTTTAGTGGTCTCAAACTCCATATATAACAAAAATACACAGACAGGTTCAAAAAGATAGAAATGCTGGAAAAAATCTCAAAGACCAAAATAAAACTCAAATCATAAAGCCTAGCTTAAGTGATAGAAATAAGTGTAGGAGAAGATGAAAAAACTATATATGATGATCAAATAATATATAAAAATGATGTTTATCAAATTCCCCCACACTTTTCCTTTGCACGTCTCGGGCAAACTAAAATTCAAACTAACTAGAAAATAAAGGAAACAATCCAGGATTTACATTCCAACAACTTTCAAGAATGCAAAAGTTAAGTGAGCAAGAAGAAAGTTAAACGCTTTAAGGAATCAAGACATTCATGAATTTATTTCTTACACTTCCAACTAAAAAGCATGGTGATTTCAATTGAATTATTTGAACTAAGAATGATAGATTCTCACATGATATACTCTCAATTCTCAAGTGTTTAAAAAGAAAGGTTTGTGTTTTCACTCAATACAACTCATGACAATTTGCACTACCATAGGCTTGCTTCTGTTCTAATCTCCACTAATTTTAAACACATGCATGCACAAATCAAAAGGACTTTATTTAAAGTTGTAATGGGGCTAAGGAAAAGGAAGGGATGAAAAAGATAACATGGGTATGGAAAATTAAAACTAAAGAGAGCATGAGAACATTGGGTGTTAAAATGAGCAATATGCACCAAAAATTTTCATCCAAAAGTTCTATACATCTTTGTTTCTTTTTCTTTTCTATTTTTTTTACACATTTTTTTTAACTCTAAAATTTACATTCATAAACTCTAGCATTCACATAGCCAATTGATTTCAAATTGTCAACTTCTTCTCCCCCACACTTGAATTTGTCTGTCTCAGACAAAGAACAACTCATCAAATGATCAACCAATGCTCTCTTACTCCTTAAGGTAAGGTGGAATCATGGTTTCATGCTTAAGGTTTGTAATGAGCGAATTGGAAATATTAGGTTCAAAGGGAAAATGTATTGGGTAGGCTATTTGGTTAACTAGCTCAATGTAAGAAAAGAGAGCCTTCATTACATTCATGCATGCATATGAAAATGTAGTCTCAAAACGAAGCAAAGCAAGTTCTAGAGTGTCAAACTTTATGAGTGTAATTCACACAAGAAAAGAATAGAGAATGACAATTAGCCCAAATGCTCACTAGGTATGCACTAACATGCTTAATCCATTTATTCAATATCTATCACCAAACTAGCTAGCCAGGAGATGCAAGAAATGCATTCAGTCACGCTTTAAACCTCAAATTTTTAAAGTGCTTCAAGCTCACAACCGTTACAAATCTCAAAGCTATTGAGAATGCAAATAGAAAATTGCAATATGAAAATAATCTTGGAAAATTTTTGTTTTTTTCATCAATCAAGAATAGGCGAAAAATATTCAAGTGTAGGCATAAGTAAAATGAACTCCCTCAAGTTAGGTAAACAGCATCAACCAAAACCAACTCTTCAACTGAATTTTCTTTAGCTCCCTCATGAAATTGTTTGAGTCGGTGTCCGTTAACTTTGAAACTCCTCCCTGTAGTCACATCTTGAATTTCAACTGCACCATAAGAGAAAATATTAGTGACTAAAAATGGACCCTCCCATCGGGATCTCAATTTTCCTGGCATAAACTTAAGGCGAGAGTTGTATAAGAGCACTTTCTCTCCCTCTTTGAATTCCTTTCTTAGGATTTGCTTGTCATGAAAGGACTTAGTCTTCTCTTTGTATATTCGGGAATTCTCATAGGCCTCTAATCGGAGTTCTTCTAATTCCTGAAGTTGCAATTTCCTTCCAACTCCAGATTGGTCTATGTCTAAGTTACAAGCCTTTACTGTCCAATAAGCCCGATGCTCTAGCTCCACTGGAAGATGACATGCCTTACCAAAGACAAGCCTATAGGGTGACATACCTATAGGTGTCTTATAGGCAGTCCTATAAGCCCATAAAGCATCATCTAGCCGCTTACTCCAATCTTTTTTGTCTGGTCCCACTGTTTTTTCCAAAATTTGTTTAATCTCACGATTGGAGACCTCGGCTTGGCCATTTGTTTGAGGATGATAAGGGGTTGAAACTTTATGAAAGACACCATATTTACTTAACAAGGTTTTCATGTTCCTATTGAAAAAGTGAGATCCTTGATACTAATCATTGCTCTGGGTATGCTGAACCTGCAAAAGATGTTTGATCTAACAAAATTTACAACAACATGAGAATCATCAGTTCTTGTGGGAATGGCCTCCACCCATTTAGAAACATAATCAACAGCCAATAAAATATAAACAAAGCCAAATGAGACAGGGAATGGACCCATGAAGTCAATACCCCAAACATCAAAGATTTCACAAAACAATAAAGGTTGTTGAGGCATTTCGTTCCTACGGGTTATATTTCCTACTGGTTGACATTGTTCACAAGATTTACAAAATTCATAGGCATCATGAAATAAGGTAGGCCAATACAACCCAGAATCTAATACCTTCCTTGTACTCCTCTAGGGACCAAAATGACCTCCACAAGTATAGGAATGACAAAAGGAAAGTACATAATGAAACTCATAATTAGGTACACATCTTCTAATTATTTGGTCACTACAAAACCTCCATAAATAAGGATCATCCCACACATAATATTTAGCTTCACTCTTGAATTTATATATCTGTGCACGTGTGGAATTTAAGGGTAACACTTGTGCAACCAAATAATTTACAATGTCAACATACCATGGAAACTCACCACGCAGCTGTAAAAGCTGCTCATCTGGGAATGAATCTTGGATGGGAAGAGAATCAGATGCTCTCTCTATTCTGCTCAAGTGGTCAGCAACCAAATTTTCTGCTCCACTCCTATCTCGAATCTCTAGGTCAAATTCTTGAAGAAGGAGCATCCATCTAATTAACCTTGGTTTGGCATCGGGTTTCTTTAAGAGGAACTTGAGAGCTGCATGATCAGAGAAAATTACCACATGAGAACAAAGCAAGTATGATCTAAATTTATCTAATGCAAAAACAATTGCTAAAAGCTCTTTTTCTGTTGTGGTATAATTTGCTTGGGCAGAATCAAGTGTCCTCGAGGCATAATAGATGACATATGGAGCTTTATCAACTCTCTAGGCAAGGACTGCTCCCACGGCATAGTTAGATGCATCACACATCAGTTCAAATGGAAGCGTCCAGTCAGGTGATTGGATGATGGGAGTTGAAGTGAGAGCCCTCTTAATATGGTCAAATGCATCCTTGCATAATGAGTTGAAAATGAAGTCTACATCCTTTTGTAGCAAGCTGGATAATGGAAGGGCAATTTTGCTGAAGTCACGAATGAAGCGCCGGTAGAATCCTGCATGGCCAAGAAAGGAACGAACTTCCCGCACACTTGCAGGGTAAGGTAAAGCAGTAATAACATCAATCTTAGCAGGATCTACCTCTATGCCCTTTTTAAAAATTATATGCCCTAAAACTATACCTTGTTCCACCATGAAATGGCATTTTTCAAAATTTAAAACAAGGTTAGTTGTAGTGCACCGATGTAATACCTTAGATAGACTATCCAAGCATTCATCAAAGGAAGAACCATATATGGTGAAATCATCCATGAATACCTCCATACAGTTCTCTAGAAAATCAGGAAAGATACTCACCATGCAACGTTGGAATGTACCTGGAGCATTACAAAGACCGAATGGCATTCTCCTGTATGAAAAAGTGCCAAATGGGCACGTGAATGTGGTCTTCTCCTGGTCTTCTGGGGCTATATGTATTTGAAAGTAACCAGTATATCCATCCAGAAAATAGTAGTGTGATTTTCCTGCTAAACGCTCCAACATCTGATCAATGAAGGGAAGAGGGTAATGGTCTTTATGGGTGGCTTGATTAAGCTTTCTATAGTCAATACACACCCTCCAACTATTCTGAACTCGACTGGGAATAAGTTCATTATGATGGTTGGCTACCATTGTCACTCCTGATTTCTTTGGGACAACTTGCACTGGACTTACCCATTTGCTGTCTGAAATTGGATAGATTATACCAGCTTGTAGAAGCTTGGTTACTTCCTTCTTAACCACATCTAGAATCAATGGGTTCAGTCGCCTTTGTGGCTGCCGTACTGGTTAAACATACTCCTCAATCAAAATCCTATGCATGCAAGTGGAAGGGCTAATGCCAGGTATATCTGCAAGTGTCCACCCAATTGCCCTCTTGTGCTGTTTCAGAATGTTCAACAATTTTTCTTCTTGATCAAGTTGAAGGTTCTTAGCTATAATGACTGGCAGCTGCTCATTCTCTTCTAAAAATGCATATTTAAGATGTTCAGGAAGAGGCTTAAGCTTTAGTATGGGTAGCTACACTATGGAGGGGAGTAACTTTGCTACTGGTGCATCTGCTGCATAAACTCCTGCATATTCAACATTTTCTAACAATAGCATAGAACCATCAAGTACTATGGAACCATCCACTTCTGTAGAATCTGTGACAAAGTCATCATTTTCTAAGAATGCATTGATTTCAGAACAAGCAGAACAAACAGCGTCATCAACACAATTACAGCATAGGGAATCATCAAATAGAAATACATCAGGAAATTCAGAGGAAAAACTGTTGTAGACCTCATCAACCAATTCATCAAGAATATCAATGCAGAAAAGAGAATGATCTTCCATGGGGTGTCTTACTGCATCAAAGATATTAAACTGCACAACATTATCGCCAAACTCCATGGAGAGGGTTCCTGCATGCACATCTATCTTGGTCTTGGCAGTCTTGAGAAAAGGTCTCCCAAGAATAATTGGAGTTTTATTGAATGATGACTCTCCTTCCATATCTAGAATGTAGAAATCTGCAGGAAAGACCAATTCATTAACTTGGACCAGTACATCCTCAATTACTCTAGCAGGGTAAGCATTGCTTCTTTTGGCCAGTTGAATCAATACCCCTATTTGTTGTAACGGGCCAATTCCAAGGGATCGAAATATTGAGTGGGGCATCACATTTATTGAAGCTCCAAGGTCCAGCATAGCATCTTCAAAATTACAGTTTCCAATGACACAAGGTATAGTAAAAGTTCCAGGATCTTTGCACTTCTGAGGCATAGGTTGAATGAGGGAAGAAACATTTTGGCCCATACTAACTCTTTCATTTCCCTTCAGCTTCCTCTTGTGAGTACACAACTCTTTTAGAAACTTTGCATATTTTGGAATCTGCTTGATTGCCTTTAGCAGTGGAATGTTTATTTCTACTCTTCTGAATGTTTCCAGAAGTTCTTTTTCCTTCTCTGCCTCATCCAATTTTTTTGATTGCACTGCTCTCTGAGGAAAAGGCAGAGGTACAACATGGTCATTCTGTTGCTGCAATGTTGTCTCTGAGGTATAACCTTGGCCAGAACTGCTAGGTTCAGAGACTAATTTTTTTGGTGCAGCATATTTACTCTGATCGCTGTTAGAAGGTGGAACTGCTGCATCTGGAATTGTTTTGCCACCTCTGAGCATAATGGCACTCACGTTCCCTTTTGGATTGGGCACGGTCTGTGAAGGAAGCTGGCCAGAACCTTGTGCTTGCAGCTGACTCATTGATGATGCTAATTGTCCAATTTGAGTTTCTAGGTTCTGGATGGTAGATTCTGTCCTTTGCTGGTACTGAATGTTATTTGTTGCCATTTGCTTGACCAACTCTTCCAATGATGACTGAGATGAAGTGGCTTCTAGACTTTGCTGTTGCTGAACAGAAGGCTGTTGGTATTGTGGTTTATTTGGATGCTGGTAAATTGGTCTACTTGGCTGCATAATCTGTGGAAACTGTTGCCTTACTAGTTGCTGATATTGCTGCTGCTGTTGGTTTTGCTGCTGTGTGGAATTACCCCATTTAAAATTCGAATGGTCTCTCTAACCAGGGTTATATGTACTGGAGAAAGGGTCATGCCTTGGCTACTGATTGGATTGGTAGTATTATGGCCTGTTGGGAAACACATTAGCTGCTATTGCTGCTTGGTTGGAAAGTACAGAAACATCTTCTTGAAGGGTAGGGCACACTTCAGTGGAGTGGGAGGAATAAGCACAAATGCCACAAACTCGAACTGGTTGTTCTGGTTATGCAGCTGGTCATTGATGTTAACCCATTGCCAATTGCCTAACAAGGGAAGTCAACTCATCTAATCTGTGCTCCACACGATGCTGATCTGCATATGATACTTGGGCTTCATTGACTCCTCCTCTGGTAGGTGGCATTCTGGTACCAAACTGTTGAGAGTTGGCAGCCATGTTAGCTATAAGTTTCCTATTTGCAGCAGGGGTTTTATTCACCAATGCTCCTCCACTGGCTGCATCTATCATATTTCTGTCCATGGGAAACAACCCCTCATAGAAATATTGAATGAGCAATTGATCGCTGATCTGGTGATGCGGACAGCTAGCACATAATTTTTTAAATCGCTCCCAGTACTCATATAGTGTCTCTCCTGCCAATTGCCTAATACCACAAATCTCCTTCAGAATGGATGCAGTTCTAGAGGCAGGGAAGAACTTCTCCAAGAATGTCTGTTTCATGTCACTCCAGCAAGTGATGGAACCTGATGGAAGGTAGTACAACCAGTCCTTGGCCACATCAGCTAATGAGAATGGGAATGCCCTGAGCTTAATGTGCTCTTCAGAGATGCCTTGCGGTTTCATGTTTGAGCACACCACATGGAACTCCTTCAAATGCCTATGAGGGTCCTCACCTGCAAGACCATGAAATCTTGGCAACAAGTGTATTAATCCAGACTTAAGTTCCAAGTCAGCATCTAACTCAGGATACTAAATGCATAAAAGCTGGTATGTCACATCTGGTGCAGCAAGTTCCTTAAGGGTTCTATTGTTATTGTTAGCCATATCAACAGTAGGATTATCAAGACTACTAACAGATATATCAAACAATCTTCTCCTAGATCTCTGCAAGGTATGAAAAGTCCTATCAATTTCAGGATCAAGCTCACACAGTTCACCACAAGAGGACCTAGTCATGCCCTAAACAAGATGCAATATACCAAAACACACCACACCATATATAGAAACACACTAAAACACAAACACAACAAAACACAACTAGTTAAGGTGTGATCAACACGGGATGCCAATTAGATTAAAATACAACACAAAAATAAAATGATAAATACTAAAAAAATTCAAAAACAGGTGTAAACATTCGAATTTGGCGAAGATAGGGTGGTGCTCATGGAAAAACAATGAGTTATGTGCAAAACATCATTTGAAATCAACCCACCAAATTTTAGATCAATCCGAGATAAAAAATTTTAGGAACAGTAAATTCAGCAAACAACTATTCAAACTACTATTCTGGCCAATTCTAAGGAAGAAAGAAAACAAAAACAATAGTAAAAAATAAAGAGAAATAGGAAGACAAACATATATAAGTGATAACGATTTATACAAAAGACTTGAAATTATTAAGTAACATTCACATTCCCCGGCAACAGCGCCAAATTTTGATGAAGATTGTCGTGATCTACCAAAAATATTATCGAACCCCTATAAGGAATGCAATATAGGGTAACTTCAGATCGTCTCTCAAGGAATGCTAATGTTAATTAATAGTTTCAAGATCTAAAGGGGGGGTTTGGATTTTATCACAATCAATTAGATCACAAGTGAAAAATTGGACAAAGATTATATTAGCAAAAATGCAACCTCACTAGACATTCTTCAAGAATTAGTTTGGTTTATCCTAGACTAAATGTGATTAATCAAGTTGTTGGTTGATTTTAGTTATAATCGAAATCTCTGCATCATAACCTTCATCATTCAAAATTCGATCAACAACATATATTACAAACCCATGCAATCACATACAACTTGTAATCTGTTATTTATCTGAAAATCAAATATCAACCAATCTATTTCCTTTGTTTCATGCAATAGAATAAAGATTCATCAATCAAGATTCTATCTCATACATCAAACTTGAATGGATAACAGAAATCTCTATATATTCATACAAGATTCGAAATACTCCAGAAAACAAAGAAGATGATATAAACTCGATTACAATATAAATGGAATCTCAAAACCTAACCGAATTCAAGAAGGAGTCTAGCTGGTTACAAGGTTCTCTACTCTGCCATGGATGTCCAAGATCCACTCCAGAGGTTGAAGATGAAGATTGAAGTGTGTGAGAGAGTGGGAAGTGGTCTGAATTCTGAATTTCCCCCCCCCCCAATTATACCAAAGGAAGGGAATCTTAATCATTAAAACCGACCAAGACCACATGTGTCAAGTCTGCTTTCGGCTACATGTTTCCCTCCAACATTACACCACTAATTACGGGTCAAAGATTCCTCTGGCTGGCAAACTTGTCTTCATATGAATTATTCCTCTATGTCATAGGGTTCCAATGCCACCGAAATCATGCCAAACGGACATACCTAACTCAGTTGATGGCCATTTAAACACCCAAAGGTCAGATTCTATTTTTGCTATCCATGTCTTGGACTCTTGGTCTAATTCGGCCCATTGGACCTCTGAACTGGATCTTGGGCTCTTCATGAAAGTTATATACCTTTGTCTTAGCTTTCCTACAAGACCGAAATCAGAATTTTTAGTGGTCTCAAACTCCATATATAACAGAAATACACAGACAGGTTCAAAACGTTGGAAATGCTGGAAAAAATCTCAAAGACCAAAACAAAACTCAAATCATAAAGCCTAGCTTAAGTGATAGAAATAAGTGTATGAGAAGATGAAAAAACTATATATGATGATCAAATAATATATAAAAATGATGTTTATCACCCATATGCAATACTTTACCTAATCTTGATAAGAATGTTAATTTTAAATTGAAATATGGATTGATACATCTCTAAACTAATTTTCATGGCCTTATAAATGAAGATCCACACAAGCATTTAAAAGAATTACACGTGATGTGTATCAGCATAAAGTCCTATAGAGTAACTGAAGAACAAATTAAACTCAAGAGTTTTCCTTTTCTCTCTAAGAGATTCAACTAAAGATTGGCTATATTATTTACCATCTGGAACCATTACTACTTAGAATGATATGAAAACGTTGTTTTTAAAAAGATATTTTCATACATCTAAAGCCGAAAATATAAGAAAAGGAATATGTGGCATTAGGCAACAACTTGGAGAGATCCTTTTTAAATACTAGGAAAGATTTAAAAATCTTTGTGTGAACTGCCCACATAATCAAATTAGTGAGTAACTACTAATTCAATATTTCTATTAGGGTTTTTTACTCGGTGATAAAAGCATGATCAATAAAGTTAATGGAGGAGTACTAGTAGATAAAATTCTTGAAACAGCAAGAAAATTGATATCAAATATGGTTGCTAACTCCCTACAACTTTTCACTAAGCATGATCCCCCAAATAATAATGCCAATGAGGTAAGTATTCCTTCCCTTAAGCATTAAATGACTAAACTTTCCTCTCTTGTGTGTTAGTTTGTTATAGATGCTATCCAACCAGTTAAAGCATATTGTATTTGCTTAATGGTGGATCATTTAACTAATATATGCCCAACACTTCAACAAGAACCCACAAAACAAGTCAATGTGGTAGGTGGTTTCCCTAGACAACCAAGAAGGTATGATCCATATTCTAATACCTATAATCTTGCATGGAGAGATCACCCTAATTTTAGGTATGGAAATGCATAGAATATGCAACCTTATCCTCCTAGGCAACCTACAGTTTAGGACTCTAATTAAGGTATGTCTTTAAAAAAATGGTTAAATCTCTTGCTAACTCCACTACTCAAATGCAATAAGAATTAAAGTAATTTCAATAAGAGACAAAGACCAACATTCAAAACTTAAAGAATCAAGTGGGACAACAAGCAACTATAGCCAGCCGGGAAAAGGCCCATAATTTAGTAACTTACCCTATTAAATGGTAGTTAATCCAAGGTAAAATTCTAGCGCCATTATATTGAAGAGTGATAAGAAAGTTGCAATACCAAACAAAGAGATACATGCACCATCAAAGTAAGAGGAATAACAAATAATGCAACCATGGAAAATGAGCATCCAAAAGGTAAGCTTCCATGTCTCTCTAAATATGAACCAGTACCCCATTTATGGCCTATATGAGACCTTTAGAAAGTGTAAGGTAAATCTTCATTTTTTAGATTCTATCAAATAAGTGCCCTGTTATGCCAAGTGCTTAAGGGAACTATGCACCTAAAAGAGAAAGCAAAAATTGAAATGAGGTGACAAAGTAAAGGTAAGGGAGTATGTTTCTACAATTATTCAAAGATAACTCCTTACAAAGTGCAATGACTTAGGTATTCTTTCTATCCCTTACACTATAGGCAACACTAAATTTGAGAAGGCTATACTAGATTTAGGAGGATCTATTAATGGCATGCCATACTTTATTTATGCATCTTTAGCACTTAGACTTTTGAAAGAAACTAGTGTTATAATTCAATTGGTTGACAAATCAAATACCCTTCTTGAGGGTGTAGTAGAAGATGTTCTAGTGCAAGTTAATGATTTAATTTTTTTTTATGATTTTTATGTGCTTAATATGGAGAATGGTGATCAAACCACGCCAATTTTGCTAAGAATACCATTCTTAAAGACTTCCAAATCTAAAATAGATGTTCATAGTGGCACACTAACAATGGAATTTGAAGGCAAAATTATCAAGTTTAGTAATTTTAATGCCATGAAAGATCTTATTGATAATCATCCTATCTATGCTATTAATATGATTGACTCTGTAGGATAGGAAGTTGCTATTAGGGAGCCTTTTGAGAAAAAGGCTGAGGAACCAGCTTGAATATTGACTTACAAGAGAATATTGGAGCATTAATAGTAGCTCCAAAAGTGTATCAAATAGGTAAGGATCCCTCTACTTTATTACCAATGTCTAATAAAACACATGCATCCTCTGTTTTATGAGATCATATATTAGGCTAGAAAACTCTACCAAACCACCTAAAGTACTTGGAAATTAGAAAGACACCAACTATCATAGTTGCAAAAAATATGGGTGCTCAAAACGATGAGATGTTAATAAATATTTTTCAAGAATAAGGAACTGCCTTTGTAAGAACAATTGCAAACTTAAAGGCATAGAACCAACTGTAGAACTACATTAGTCTTTATCCGTCAAAGTGACTAAAACTTGTAAAGGTAAGATAAATCCTCCTTAGTTTGGGCCTTTTGTTATTACTAATGTATTTTCTTATAATACAGTAAAACTTCAAGGCTTAAATCATTCCCAAAAATTTCAAATTAAAGTGGACATCAAGGATCTTCCCTAAATGAAATAGGGAGTTTTGAGTCAAGCCAACGACATTAAACAAATGTACTTATTGGAAGGCAACCCAACATAATCTTTCTTAGAATTTCAAAAAAAAAAGTAGTGAAAATAAGAAAAATTCAAGGTTCAACAATGTAACACTCTTCCCACCCTAAACAATAAAAAAGAATTCAGGGAAGTTCACTTAACTCATATATCTTCGTATATGTGACATGCTTTAAATTAAGCATATATTTAGCATATTTTATGTTTCTTTTTATTTTATTTAAATGATAAATAGATAGGTTTTAATTAAATTGTGTGTTTTATGTTTTTAGGAATAATAAAGAAGAAAAGAAGAGAAAAATAGAAGAAAATCATGAAAAATGCTCACTTCTGACCTTTCGTCACTAATGGAAGCATATCTCACTCATTTGAGCTCCGATTGAGCTGATTCCAGTGGCTATGGAAAGAAGAAACATAGAGCTACAACTTTCGTGTTTGGTACTTTGGCAAAATCCGGCATTTTCTAGGCGCCGAGGCGCTCACAATACAGCACCGCGGCGGCCCGTCATGGATGTCTCGTAGAGCTGCGGCGCCCTTGCCCCAGAACCACGAGCGCCGCGGCGCTGAATGGGTGCGCCGCGGCGCCGCCGCTCCGGAAGTCGCGATTTTAGGGTTTTTTCACCTGATTTGAAGCCCAATTGATGGAGATTTGACCTAAAAACTTTCCTACTTCGACTAGGAGGGTTTAATCGATAAAAAGGAAGGAAAGTAAGCAGAGAAGGATCTATTCATTCAGCAAAGAATTCATTCAAGTTCTGAACTCTTTTCTTTACTTCTTGTTTAGTTTTTTATGGCCCTGCGCGGCTAATTTTCTTTAGTTGGTTGAGGGAGATTGAAACCTCAAGGGATTTGATGTCATTGTGAGATACGGATTTGATTTCATTGCATTCAATCTTAACCGGGTATTGTTTATTCATCTGTTCTTATTTTCTTAATATTATGCATGTGATTTCTAGGAGGCCTACTAGTATATTGTATGTGTAGCTGCTGAATTAGGTTTTGAACAAAGCTTTTATTACTTGATTCGTGAAGCAAATAGGATTAAGGATTTTGGATTATAAATCGTTAACCCTATGATGAATATCAACTAAATTGAATATAACCGATGTGCTTGTATTCGTTTAACTCTATTAGTTTCTCTTGTTCTTCATGCGGTTAATAAGTTATGCTTTACCGATGTGCTAAAGGATTGCTCGTTAATTAGAGTATAATTAGTGCGATTGTCATTAATTTACTAGGCTTAAGGAGGAACTGGGATAGAATCCCAATGATAGATATTTGGTTTAAGATTGATAATTTTGTCAATGATCAATGCAATCCCTTGATGGTGAATATCGACCAAAACCAACGCTTTTCTCATTAATCACTTTCTCTCAATTATTTTTGCTATTGTTTACTTAATTTTAATTGCGACTCTCAATCCCCCCTTTCTGAATCACATAAGGTAATTCCAGTCTCTGTGGGATCGACCCTTACTCCCACTACTACAGGTTAGTGTTGAGGTAAGGTTTTAATTTGGGCGTGCCTGCGACAGTGCGCACTAAATTTTAGCGCCGTTGCCGGGGACTGCGTCATTACTTTTTGTGATTTTTTTTTATTTATGCATGTAACTCGTTCTTCTAATTCTCGAGATTTACAGTTCAATCCAGATATTGGAAAATCTGTATACAGGCACAGAAGAGGAATTCAAGAAGACATTGATCAGGATACGGAGGAAGTGATCATGGCCAGACACCCTACTCTGAAGGAGCTTGCAGCTCCTGATTTGCATCAACAACCCTTATGCATTACTTTCCCTAATCTTGATGATAATGTGAATTTTGAATTAAAATCTGGATTAATTCATCTCTTACCTAGTTTTCATGGTCTTGCAGGTGAGGACCCGCATAAACATCTAAAGGAGTTCCATATGGTTTGTACCAGTATGAAGCCCCCTGGAGTAACTGAGGAACAAATTAAACTCAGGGCTTTTCCTTTTTCTTTAAAAGATTCAGCCAAGGATTGGTTGTATTATTTACCCTCTGGTACTATTACTACTTGGAATGAGATGAAAAGAATGTTTTTAGAACGTTATTTTCCTGCATCTAGAGCCGCCACTATTAGGAAAGAAATATGCGGCATTAGGCAATTGCATGGTGAAACCCTTTATGAATATTGGGAGAGGTTTAAGAAACTTTGTGCAAGCTGCCCACATCATCAGATTAGTGAGCAGCTACTAATCCAATATTTCTATGAAGGCCTTTTGCAGGGAGACAGGAGCATGATAGATGCAGCTAGTGGAGGAGCACTAGTAGATAAAACTCCTGAGGCAGCCAGAATTCTCATATCAAATATGGCTGCCAATTCACAACAATTTGGTGTTAGGCATGATCCTCCTGTTAGACATGCCCATGAGGTAAGTACAACTTCTCTTCAGAATCAAATATCTGAACTTACTTCTCTTGTGCGCCAAATGGCTACAGGTACACTCCAACAAGTTAAAGTCTGTGGGATATGTTCAGCAACAGGGCACCCTACTGATACGTGCCCTACACTTCAAGAGGAAGCCACAGAACAAGCTAATGCTGTAGGAGGTTTTCCTGGCCAACCAAAGAGGTATGATCCATATGCTAATACATACAATCCTGGATGGAAGGATCATCCAAATTTCAGATATGGGAATGCACAAAATAGGCCTGCAGGACAGAATTTTCAACAAAACCAACAGGCCTATTATCCTAAACAAAATGCATCCCAGGAGCATCAGGTAAGTAATCCATTGGAAGATATTGTGAAGACTCTTGTGCATAGCTCTCATCAATTTCAGCAAGAGACAAGAGCTAGCATTCAGAACCTGACAACTCAAATGGGTCAGTTAGCAACCACAGTGAGTCGACTGGATGCTTAAAACTCAGGTAAGTTACCTTCACAAACTGTGGTAAATCCCAGAGAGAATGCTAGTGCAATTGTGTTAAGGAATGGTAAGGAGATTGAAAGCCCACCAGTACCCTCTTCTCCTAAGAAAACTGAAAAATCAATTAAGGAGAATGAAGCACCTACAGGTAAGTCTCCTTCTAATTTAAATTATGAAGTTGTGCCTCCTTTTCCAGAAGCTCTTAAAGAAGACAGGTTGCATGAAAAAACTTCTGAATTATATGAAACCTTCAGAAAGTGTGAAATTAATATTCCTCTTTTAGATGCTATTAAACAGGTACCAAGATATGCAAAGTTTTTGAAAGAACTATGTACCCAGAAAAGAAAGCAAAAATTGAAGGGATGTGAGAAGGTTCAAATGAGTCAGAATGTTTCAGCTATGATTCAAACTAAACTCCCCACTAAATGCAAGGATCCAGGTATGTTTACTATTCCTTATAAAATTGGGGATACTCATGTTGAAAAAGCCGTGTTAGATTTGGGAGCTTCCATAAATGTCATGCCATATTCTATATATACTTCCTTGAAATTAGGACCATTGAACTCTACTAATGTGGTAATTCAGTTAGCTGACAGGTCCAATGCATACCCTAAGGGAGTAATTGAGGATGTCTTGGTACAGGTAGATGATTTGGTTTTCCCTGCAGATTTTTATGTTCTTGACATGGAAAATGGGGATTTTACATCTCCAATATTGTTAGGGAGACCATTTTTAAAAACCTCTAAAACAAGGATAGATGTTCACAATGGCACACTCACTATGGAATTTGATGGTGAAGTAATTAAATTTAATATGTATGAAGCCATGAAATACCCAGGTGATGATACCCCTGTTTACTCTATTGATGTCTTTGATTCTTTGGCACATGACATATTTGAATTAGATGGAAAAGACAAATTAGAAGTAATTGTGAGCAAATCCATAGAAGAAGATGATGGTGAGACAAATTTAGATGGAGAAACAAAAGAGGAATTGGCTGCACTTAATGATTTTTCAGAAGGACCACCAACAGGTAATGTTGCTTATATGGAATTACCAATTTCTAATACCACTCTTTTACCTTCTGTTGTGCAGGCTCTTTCCCCTGAATTAAAGCCTCTTCCTGATCACCTCAAATATGTATTTTTGGGAGAAGGAGAAACACTTCCTGTGATTATCTCCAACAAGCTTGAAGTTGATCAAGAGGAGAAATTAATTCAAGTTCTGAAAGAGCACAAAACTGCAATAGGATGGACCATAGCTGATCTTAAGGGAATAAGCCCTTCCACATGCATGCACAGAATATTAATGGAAGAAGGAGCTAAACCATCTAGACAGCCCCAAAGAAGGCTAAATCCACCTATGATGGAGGTGGTAAAGAAAGAAATTCTTAAACTGTTGGAGGTTGGGGTAATATACCCTATTTCAGACAGTCATTGGGTTAGCCCAGTGCAGGTAGTCCCAAAGAAAACTGGCATAACTGTGGTGAAAAATCAAAATGAGGAATTGGTACCCACCCGGATTCAAAATGGGTGGAGGGTTTGTATAGATTACAGAAAACTAAATTCTGTAACACGAAAAGACCACTTTCCTTTACCTTTTATTGATCAAATGCTTGAACGGTTATCTGGTAAACCTTATTATTGTTTTCTTGATGGTTATTCAGGCTATTTTCAAATTGCAATTGCTCCTGAAGACCAGGAAAAGACAACTTTCACTTGTCCATTTGGGACATTCGCATATAGGCGCATGCCGTTTGGGCTTTGTAACGCCCCTGCTACTTTTCAAAGGTGTATGGTGAGCATATTCTCAGATTATCTTGAGAAATTCATTGAGGTATTTATGGATGATTTCTCAGTTTATGGGGATTCATTTGATGAGTGTTTGCATAACCTGTCACTAATTTTGAAAAGATGTCAAGAAACTAACCTTGTTTTAAATTCTGAAAAGTGTCATTTTATGGTTGAACAAGGTATAGTTTTAGGCCATGTTGTGTCAAAAAGGGGAATAGAGGTAGATAAAGCAAAAATTGATATTATACAAACTCTACCTTATCCCACTTGTGTGCGGGAAGTTCGTTCTTTTCTTGGCCATGCAGGTTTTTATAGGAGATTCATAAAGGACTTTTCTAAGAAAGCAGCACCTATGTGCAAATTGCTTCAGAAAGATGTCTCTTTTGAATTTGATGAAGAATGCAGGGAAGCTTTTGACAAATTGAAGGAGTCCTTGATTTCAGCTCCAATAATTCAAGCACCAGACTGGAACATTCCTTTTGAAATTATGTGTAATGCCAGTGATCATGCAGTTGGAGCAGTACTGGGCCAAAGGATTGGAAACACATCCCATGTGATATATTATGCCTCCAGAATACTGAATGATGCCCAGAAGAACTATACCACCACTAAAAAAGAACTCTTAGCTGTAGTCTTTGCTTTAGAAAAATTTAGATCATATTTAATATGTACTAAAATTATTGTTTTTACTGATCATGCAGCTTTGAGATATTTGGTGATGAAAAAGGAGGCTAAACCTAGGATAATCAGATGGGTGCTACTACTTACAGAATTTGATTTAGAGATTAGAGACAAGAAAGGGTCTGAAAACAATGTAGCAGATCACCTAAGCCGCCTGACACATGTGGAGGAAAAATTGAAAATTGAAGAATCATTCCCAGATGAAAATTTATTTTCAATTTCAATTCATATGCCATGGTATGCGAATATTGTAAATTATTTGGTTACTAATCAGTTACCTCCTCGTTTGACCAGGGCAGCCAAAAATAAGATCAAGAGTGACGCCAAATACTACATATGGGACGATCCTTACCTGTGGAAGCAATGCTCAGATCAAATTATCAGAAGGTGCATCCCTGATGCTGAAATTTTATCCATTATAACCTTCTGCCATTCTTATGCATGTGGTGGACATTTTGGAGCAAAAAGGACAGCAAAGAAAGTTTTAGACTGCGGTTTTTACTGGCCTACCATATTCAAAGATTCATATAAATTTTGTAAGTCATGTACAAACTGTCAGAAAACAGGTAATATCTCCAGGAAAAATGAGATGCCTCAAACACCAGTATTATTTTGTGAAATTTTTGATGTTTGGGGCATTGATTTCATGGGACCTTTTCCTTTGTCATCTGGATATAATTATATTTTGTTGGCTGTGGATTATGTTTCAAAGTGGGTAGAAGCTAAACCCACTAGGACTGATGATTCTAAAGTGGTTGCAGATTTCATTAAATCTCATATCTTCTCCAGATTTGGGATTCCAAGAGCTTTGATAAGTGACAGGGGAACGCATTTTTGCAATAGGACTATCGAAGCCCTATTAAAGAAATACAATGTCACTCATAAATTGTCAACTGCATACCATCCGCAGACCAATGGGCAAGCTGAAGTATCCAACAGAGAAATCAAAAATATTATCAGTAAGACAATAAATCCCAACCGCAGGGATTGGAGTCTCAGATTAGATGATGCTCTGTGGGCATACAGGACAGCCTATAAGACCCCAATTGGTATGTCTCCATACAGGTTAGTATTTGGTAAAACTTGCCATCTTCCAGTTGAATTGGAACACAAAGCATTTTGGGCTATAAAGAAATTAAACATGAATTTGGAAGAAAGTGGAGAATACAGGAAATTACAGCTTCAGGAATTAGAGGAAATTAGAAACGAGGCCTATGACAACGCAAATATTTATAAGGCCAAAACTAAACTCCTACACGATCGCATGATTTCACGTAAGGAGTTTAGCAAAGGACAGAAAGTTCTCCTCTACAATTCCAGGCTCCGATTGTTTCCAGGTAAATTTCGTTCTAGATGGGAGGGATCATTTATTGTTACTGATGTTTTTCCTCATGGTGCAGTTGAAATAAAGAGCATGGACAACCAGAATAGCTTCAAAGTCAATGGACATAGACTCAAACCTTACTATGAACGATTTCAACAAGAGGAAGCACAATGGATAACTCTTCAAGAACCTACATGATTTTCTCTGAATTTTTGTCGAGCCAACGACGTTAAACAAAGGCGCTGGTTGGGAGGCAACCCAACATCTATTCTTCTTCTTCTTATTTTTCTTTTTCATAATTTTAATGTTGTAAAAAAAAAAAAAGCTGTGGACGCACACAAGCGCCGCGGCGCTTCACAAGAGTGCCGCGGCGCCCATCGCCCAGGCTGGGCGAGCGCCGCGGCGCTCAAGAACAGCGCCGCGGCGCCCCTACCCAGATTGGGTCAGCACCGCGGCGCCTGAAGATAGCGCTGCGACGCTCCGCATTTCAGCAGAGAGCGCCGCAGCGCTCTCTATAAGAGGTTCGCGAGAACCTCTTCTCCTACCCGCGGTTTTTGCTCTCTCTCACCCCCAAATCCCTTTTCTTGCCTCCAATCACCCATACTCACCTCCCATTCGATTATATTGCTTGCATAACTTGATTTTTCATCTACTTTTGCAGGATTATACACCTCATATCAGCAATTGAGTCGAATTCAATGACACTTTTCTAGGGTTCTAAGGTATTCTTGAGCTTGCAATTCCCAGCCACCATTCAAGGCAATTTCGGTACAGTTCTCTTCCTCTTTCTGGCTGCAATTGATCCTTATACTTGATTGCTACTGGTTTGTCCTGAGTTTGGGAGATCTAGTTGAAAATTCACCACTCATTCTTCCAAATTTTACAAGCGCCCACAAGGTGTTCGGTAAAAGGCCCTAGTGAATTTTTTTCAACTAATGGCTCCAAAAACTTCTAAATTGAGTATTTCAAAGAGGAAGAACAGAGCTGAGGACCCTCCAGCATTCGACACTGTGGCATTTGTGACTGAACCGGTTTATCAACACCACATCAAAGTGGTGGTACATAAACCTATTGTTCCAGAACGTGGATTTCTGATCACCGAAGGGCTACCTCTCAGAGACAATATCCTCTATAGGCACTGGGAGATTTTCTGTAGGAACCCAGAGCCAGGAGTTATCCCCGTGGTCCAGGAGTTCTATTCCAATGCTACAGTTCATGAACATCATCATGCACGGGTTCGAGGCAAGAGGGTACCATTTTCTCCGCATGCCATCAATGAATTCTATTCCCCGCCTGACATTGAGGATGATGAATATACTGCTCTTCTTCAATCATTTATTGACTTTGAAGACGTCATAGGCACTCTTTGCCATAGAGGGGCCTCCTGAAATTGGATAGCCATGGCCAACCGTTGTACTTTGCTAGGGCTGATATGAATAAGTTGGCTAAAGCATGGTATTATTTTGTGTCAGCACGACTCATGCCCAGCTTCAATGTGAGTCAAGTCAGGAGGGACAGGGCCATTCTGCTCTATGCGATACTAAAGAGCCTTTCTATTGATGTAGGCAAAATTATTCATAGGCAGATGCTCGGCTGTATTAATACTAGAGGCGGATCCCTCTTTGCTCCCAGTTTAATTACTGGTCTATGTCAGCAGGCGGGAGTCAGCTGGGATTCCACTGAGGCTCTCATTCACCCTATGAAGCCTATTTCCTCTACAGATATTCAAAAGTACAAGGGCCATGAAGAAGCAGCAGAGGAGGAGTTAAGGATTCAGCCAATCCTTACAGAGGGACCAGGCAGCAGTTCAGCTCCACCACCATCCCAGCATACCATTGAAGGTTTATGGCAGCGCACAGAGTATCTGAGCCACCAACTGCACGATCTGGCCCTCTACCAGCACTCTATTACACAACATAATCATGCCTGCTTCAGTCAGATAGCCCATGCCCTGAACCTTCCAATTGCATTCCCGGCGCCTCCTGAACCACCCTTTCGGCCTGACACCGAGCATGATGCTATGAATGGTGACAATTGATCAGGGAAGTTTCCCTGGACCCCTCCTTATTTTATTACTTGTCTCTATTGTGTTTTTTCTTTGATATTCTTACATTGGGGACAATGTATGTTTTTAAGTGTGGGGGGGTCACTTTATGATTCAGCTGGATGACTGTATAATAACTCATACACTTGTGCACTTTTCTACTTTGATGCATTACTATAATTCTATGATGTGTGCACTTTTATTCATGTCATGAGGTCTGTAACATCCTTAATTTCGTTTCTTTTATTGATAAAGGTACATAAAAAATTTAATTAAGGAAATAAAATTTATTAGACAATATTTTAGATATCTAAGGAAATATAATCCTTAGAAATTCTTCACCTTAGGTATATGCATAGAAAATGTTTCTAAAATTAAGAGAACAAATAAAGAAGGAAAATCTAATAAGAAAGAAATTAGAAATAACATACTAAAGAGATGCAAAATTCTTGGATAAGGAAGATAAATTTTTAGAAACAAGTAAAGGTCTTAAACTTTCAAAGAACATTGGATTAGGGTAATTTTTCCTAATTCAAGAACTATAGTTACTAAGTTTAAAATCTTTACCCATACATTGGGCTTTTACCTATGGACACTTCATATAGAGTTTTTCCACTTCACATAAGTTTCTAGCAAGCCCATTGGATAACCTAAACAAGAAATTAAACATAGACTTGGACTAGGATATAGTAATTTCACAAATAGCCCAAAAATTATGAAAATGTGACCAAGCCCACCAAGAAAGGAAGAATTTTATCCAAAGCAAAGAAAATGGGTAGGACAAGCCCATAATGGGTAGGAATAAGCCCAAATCCAAGAGGAAAACTAAAATAAAATAAATTAGATGATGATATAATAATAAGAATAAAGATTAGGTTACATGGCATTAAGACAAAAATTTAGCAAGTGGTGTGATTCTACATTCATCACTTAAGCAAGTGGCATGATAATACAAGGCTTTAGGACAAAAACATCTATATCCTACACTCATAATTTTAGCAAGTGGTATGATAATACATGGTATTAGGACAAAACATTCATAGCCCACACAAATAATATCAACCAAATAATGAAGATTCAAGGGCTAGAAATTTGCCACCTAAAAAGGCAAACCTATCATACTTGTTTAAGACAAAAGAAAATGGAAATGAATCCCTAAATCAAAGGGACCTTGTCCCATATCTTAAGAACATATTATCATAATTTTCAAAATACAAATCTCCTTTTCCTATGCATATCTTGACTAAGGAAGAGGAAGACAAGAACATAAGTTGTTTGTTTTCCAAAAATTCAACAAAGTGTATCCTAATTGTGATAAGGTAGACCCATGATCATGAAAGGTGAATTATTTGGTGGTCTATATAAGAAAACCCACCCTTACAACATTAGAATTTCGTCCAAGTGAGTGAGAGAAAAAAAATAGAAGCAAGGTAGAGTGAGGAAAGGAGAGGAAGAAAGGAAGAAAGAGGAAGGAGAAGTCTAGAAGACTAAGTGCTCCAAGTAAGTTTAACAATATTTCTTTTTGAAGAAAACTTTTGAAACTTATAATATTTATATGAGATTTTGATCTTAGAACTTTTATGATTGGTCATGATGTTGCTATATCTTGTTACATATTGATCTTGCATGTGATGTATGTTTGAATACTTAGGTTGGTGTAGATAGTTCTGCATGGTTATGGCTATGGGTGGCAGAATTTTAAGCTTCGGTATTTTAATTTCTGGGAACAATCTATAAGGAATTAAAATACATGGTTAACATAAGAATTAAAGATATATGTGTCCCGGAGTTTTAGCCACTGGAATCATTCCATTTGGAGTCCATATGAGGTAGATATGGTCTGATTAGTAGTCAAAGGTCAGAAAATGAATCATCAGGGAAGAATATGTTAGGATAGCTTCGGTAATTTAATTTCTGGGAATTATTGGTAGGGAATTAAAATAAATGGTTAACATAAGAATTAAAGATATATATGTCATGGATTTTTAGCCACTGGAATCATTCAATTTGGAGTCCATATGAGGTAGCTATGGTCTGATTAGTAGTCAAAGGTCAGAAAATGAATCATCAGGGAAGAATATGTTAGGATAGCTTTGGTAATTTAATTTCTGGAAATTATTGGTAGGGAATTAAAATAAATGGTTAACATAAGCATTAAAGATATGTATGTCATGGATTTTTAGCCACTGGAATCATTCAATTTGGAGTTCATATGAGGTAGCTATGGTCTGATTAGTAGTCAAAGGTCAGAAAATGAATTATCAGGGAAGAATATGTTAGGATAGCTTCGGTAATTTAATGTCTGGGAATTATTGGTAGGGAATTAAAATAAATGGTTAACATAAGAATTAAAGATATGTATGTCATGGATTTTTAGCCACTGGAATCATTCAATTTGGAGTTCATATGAGGTAGATATGATCCGATTAGTAAGCAGAGGTCAGAAAATGTTGATTCAGGGAAGAGTATGTTATTAATGTTTTAGTTTTTGAATTTCTGGGAATATTCTGTAGAGAATTAAAATAGCGCGCCAACATAACAATTATAGATATATGGCGCATGGAATTTTACCAACTGGAATAACTCAATTTAGAGTTCAAATTTGAGAGATATTGTCTAATTAGTTAGTAAAGGTCAGAACCTAAACGAGAAGAAATAATACTAAATTTAAAGGAGTAATAACACCACAATATCATACTATTTTGTTGATATGATTAACATAATAGTTTTAGATAATTGTCGTAGCTTTTCATAGACACTAATATCATCTTAATCGGAGTTAAAATGAGAGAGTTATGCTCTGATTTGTAAGTAAAGGCTGTGTTAAAAGTTAGTAAACCTATTTTCAATATTTTTCTACCCTAGATGAATTTTTAAGGTAATAATAGAAATCAATTTAAGGAAAAATGCTCTATAAAATTTGTAAGAACATGTGTTGGAAATGATATAAGTAGAAATAAAATGACTAAATGCCTAGATATAAAGAAAATGAAAAGAATTATTCTAGTTACTGGAAAACAATTGTGATTTGTGAAAAGTGCATGTCTAAGGAAAGCTCTGGCAAGGAAAGACTTGGTACTTAAGCGTGTCCATTAGTGACCCACCTCTCTTTTCTGGGAACTTTCCTGGTGCGCTGTTTACAGACTACAATTACTATCTAGTTATCGAGGTATTAGTGTGAAATTTTGACATGGAAATATTTTATAAAGTGAAAATTAGAAAATGATTATATTCATGGCATAATTTCAGTTTACCAATGAATTTTGAGAATGATTATGTTTTGATACATTATAGCATGAGAATATAATGAACATACTCGTTATTGGAATCATATTTTCGGCTATTAATATGAAAAGAAAAGAAATGAGCACGGTCACATGGCAATCCGTGTGGTGCACCAGTAGGGGACGCCCTACCAACGGTTATGATTATATTCATGAGAAAAGAAAGAGAAAGTGTGCCATGTCGGACGGAGCGAGATAAGCCCGTACCGAAAAGTAGAGAATACTTACCCTGACCGGGGTATCTTGAAGTAAGAATAAGTTGATAGCCATCATATGAAATTCGAAAAAAATAGTTATTCATGCCATACATGTCATAACTGTATAATTTTCATGTGCATGATAAAGTGCATTCATGTGACTTAAAGATATTTTCTGTAGTTTATACAGCTGAACATGACATGATGAACTATAATGGTAAATTATGATTTATTGTTGAACTTACTGGGATTTAATTCTCACTATATTTCCATATCATGTTCAGAAGAATAAATATGCAGATATTCTCTATGACACTTATTATCTCTGTACGTTGGATCGAGGTGCCCTACCTTGGGCAACTTCCAGTTATTTCAGATATAACTATCGTAGATGTAACTGAGATTCCGGTGGACGTGCCACCTGAACCAGTGTCTCCGGAAATAGTCGATATAGATGATTAGAACTAATATGTATCTTTGTACAAATGTTTGTAAAATAATGGTGTGTAGTTTGTAAAATAATAGTGTGTATGGAAACTCAGTATTGTATAAATTAAATAAATGTTATATTGAGTTAAGTTGTAACGAGGTAATAACTTCATGGTATTTAAAAAAAAAATTCATAAATGGAGCTGTTACAAGGTGAGCATGTGAACAAAATTTCAATTTATGGGTTTGTGTTAGTGAAACCAATAGCCAATGATATAAATGTTTAAATTGCTAATAGCTCCTAAGAAACGTAGGAAAATCATAATTATGTGTAATTTTAATTTTTTTGCAATTTATTATCCATTTTCTAGAATCCTGAATCTATTTTGCACAACAACTTTGAGTATTTAATTTATCTTTTATTTAAAGAAAGTTTATACAACTTAAATAAATTTTTTATGATCTCAGAAAGGATTCTAGAACTTATTTGAATGATGCTTGAGGCGAAATCCTAGGTTGATACTATTAATTAGGAGATGATTTAGGCATTATTTGATAGATTGAGCCTTTCAAGCCTAACCTAAGTAATAAAATAACACTAGTTCCTTTATTTTGAGCTTAATGAACTTTTCCTTCTGAAAACTATAACTGAGCCATAAGCCAAAGTTTGTATATCCTTATGTTTTTCTTTACCCTTTTCACTCACTCCATGATTATTTTGATGAATATTTGTATTGTATTGCTTTATTTACAAAAAGGGTGGAAGGGTGGAGCAAGGAAAAGAAAAGAAATTTTCAAAAGAAAAAGAGGACAATGATGGATTGAAGCAGGAAAAGTAGTGTGGGAAGAAAATCTTCCCAAAATTATTGGAGGAAAGCAAAGAGCTCAAGAGATCAATTTTAATCATGTGGTGCTGAGTGAATGATCCTACATTGATATCCTTTGTCCCACCCTTCACCTTGGCCACATTACAAGCTAAATAAAGTCCTTTTGATCCTAAAAGTAGTTTTTGACCTACATTAGTGGAGAGCAGCAGGAAAAATAAGCTTATGGAAATCCTACGAGGAGATCCATACTTGATTTCTTGAGATATATAAACTCATTTGAATGAAAGATGATTGAACTGCTCAAAACACACACACACTCAGGGCTCTAGAAAAATGAATTCTGAATTGCATTTAAATTGAATATTGCACATAGTCATTAAATTTTCTGAAATTTCTTTAAGAGCATTCAATTTTCACTATGAGGCAATATATTGGTAAGACTTTCACTTACCTTATTTATTGAATATTGTTCACATGGTTTAATTTGCTTGAGGACAAGCAAAAGAGCAAGTGTGGGGGTATTTGACATGCTTTAAATTAAGCATATATTTAGCATATTTTATGTTTCTTTTTATTTTATTTAAATGATAAATAGATAGGTTTTAATTAAATTGTGTGTTTTATGTTTTTAGGAATAATAAAGAAGAAAAGAAGAGAAAAATAGAAGAAAATCATGAAAAATGCTGATTTCTGACCTTTCGTCACTAATGGAAGCATATCTCACTCATTTGAGCTCCGATTGAGCTGATTCCAGCGGCTATGGAAAGAAGAAACATAGAGCTACAACTTTCGTGTTCGGCACTTTGGCAAAATCCGGCATTTTCTAGGCGCCGCGGCGCTCACAATACAGCGCCGCGGCGGCCCGTCATGGATGTCTCGTAGAGCCGCGGCGCTGGTTATTGGCGCCGCGGCGCCCTTGCCCCAGAACCACGAGCGCCGTGGCGCTGAATGGGTGCGCCGTGGCACCCCGTGGATGAAGTTTCGCAGCGCCGCGACGCTGAACTTATGCGCCGTGGCGCCGCCGCTCCGGAAGTCGCGATTTTAGGGTTTTTTCGCCTGATTTGAAGCCCAATTGATGGAGATTTGACCTAAAAACTTTCCTACTTCGACTAGGAGGGTTTAATCGATAAAAAGGAAGGAAAGTAAGCAGAGAAGGATCTATTCATTCAGCAAAGAATTCATTCAAGTTCTGAACTCTTTTCTTTACTTCTTGTTTAGTTTTTTATGGCCCTGCGCGGCTAATTTTCTTTAGTTGGTTGAGGGAGATTGAAACCTCAAGGGATTTGATGTCATTGTGAGATACGGATTTGATTTCATTGCATTCAATCTTAACCGGGTATTG
Source organism: Gleditsia sinensis (assembly GCA_037074535.1). Classification (NCBI taxonomy): domain Eukaryota; kingdom Viridiplantae; phylum Streptophyta; class Magnoliopsida; order Fabales; family Fabaceae; genus Gleditsia; species Gleditsia sinensis. The sequence continues at coordinate 35,852,968 of CM073466.1, read as the reverse complement.
TTTATTCATCTGTTCTTATTTTCTTAATATTATGCATGTGATTGCTAGGAGGCCTACTAGTATATTGTATGTGTAGCTGCTGAATTAGGTTTTGAACAAAGCTTTTATTACTTGATTCGTGAAGCAAATAGGATTAAAGATTTTGGATTATAAATCGTTAACCCTATGATGAATATCAACTAAATTGAATATAACTGATGTGCTTGTATTCGTTTAGCTCTATTAGTTTCTCTTGTTCTTCATGCGGTTAATAAGTTATGCTTTACCGATGTGCTAAAGGATTGCTCGTTAATTAGAGTATAATTAGTGCGATTGTCATTAATTTACTAGGCTTAAGGAGGAACTGGGATAGAATCCCAATTATAGATATTTGGTTTAAGATTGATAATTTTGTCAATGATCAATGCAATCCCTTGATGGTGAATATCGACCGAAACCAACGCTTTTCTCATTAATCACTTTCTCTCAATTATTTTTGCTATTGTTTACTTAATTTTAATTGCGACTCTCAATCCCCCCTTTCTGAATCACATAAGGTAATTCCAGTCTCTGTGGGATCGACCCTTACTCCCACTACTACAGGTTAGTGTTGAGGTAAGGTTTTAATTTGGGCGTGCCTGCGACAGTGCGCACCAATCTGCCTCCTTATTTTCATCTTTATTTTACATTGAAGGCAATGTAAAGTTTGAGTGTGGTGGTGGAAGTATATTTGACTGAAAGATTGTGACCTCATTTGAGAATCAATTTTCTGATTATCACTATCATTATGCTTTTATTGCATTTAGCAAGTTGAGTAATTAATTTATGTTTTTATTTGTTAAGCCTAACTACCAAATTTTTTTAAACTCTTGAAAAATCTAGAAAACTCATAGTTGTGTGCAATTTTAACTCTTGCAATTTTTTTTTACTTTAAAATCTTGAAACCTTTTTGCCTACAAACCTTGGGCATTTAATCTATCTTTGCCTTAGAGAAGGTTTATGTAACTAAAAAATATTTTATGATCTCAACAGGATTTTAGAACTTATTTGAATGCCACTTGAATAAATTAAAACGCTCACACAACCACTTAACTTGCTAAACGTAATAAAAGTGCATTGAAAATCAGAAAAATGATGCTCAAAATAGGGTCATAACTATTCAGAAAAATTTACTTCCACCCCTACACTTAAACTTTACATTGCCCTCAATGTAAAATAAAGAGGGAGATATGAAGAGATTTAAGTTAAATGAACTTCTTTGAATTTGTTTGTGGTGGGATAAGAGTATTGTATTACTCGATCCTAAATTTTTCTTATTTTCACCATTCTTCTTCTTCTTCTTTTTGAGATATTAGGAAAGATTATGTTGGGTTGCCTCCCAATAAGAACCTTTGTTTAATGTCGTTGGTCAACCTAGAGCTATCTATGTTATTCATGGAGGATCCTTGATGTCCACTTCAAATTAGCATGTGTTTGGATTTGTAAAATTTTGAGGTTCAACTGCATCATGACGGGAGAAGTTTGTATTAATCACAACTTCAATTAAATGAGAAATCAACTTACCTAGGAATAACTGATGTCTTGAGTAGCTTTTGGCATCCAATTTAATTTCATCTTTTTTATTTGTTGCCAAAACAGGGGGAAGCTTTCCTCTATATTTGAGAAGGGCATATTTATTTGAGGTTATCACTGGGAGTGGTTCTCCATTGTATATACCCTTTAAGTGTCTAGGAAGACTCTTTAAGCCTAGGTCAGGATACTACAAAATAGAATGTACATGTATCTTATTAGAAGTTGGTAACAAAATAGAAGGATCATTACCTATTTGTTGCATTTTTTGTGCTTCCTCTACTACTGTAATTTTCTTTTAAAATTTTAGCATTTAGGGCAGACTCCATAGCCTCTTTCTTGGCAGCCTTAATAGTGTCAACTTCCAAGTCATATTTTTCATTAAGTGCATAATTTTTCTCTTTTTGCATTAATGATGCTAGGACTAAACTTTAAATTTCTAAATTTTGAGCCTTTAGCTAGCTGATTGTTGTTGCAAGTTTGCCTATTTGATTTTCTAGGCTTTGAATGTTGGCCCTATTCTCTTTTTGAAATTGTTTCATCTCCAATTGAATTAGCAAAGTATTAGTCTTAAAAATTTTAACCAAATCCTCTAATGACATATCTGAATTAGGATCTTGGGTTGATTGTTGGTTGGCGAGGTTTAGCTCCTGATGTTGCTGGTAATATGGGTAGTTTTGAACTTGATAAGCTTGTGATCTTTCATAATTAAGGTATAATTGATCTTTCTATCTAGGATTATACATGTTTGAATAGGAATCGTACCTTACTTGTGGTGGTTCAGGGAAACTACTAACTATATTTACCTATACAAATAATTCTTCATGGAAAGTTGGGTATCTAATAGTAGGATGCCCCATAGCTGAATGATTTCTATAAGAATTCTCTCTTTGCATATTTTCTACACATTTATGAACAAGAGAAGTCAAATTTGCATGTTGTTGTTCAAGGGAAAAACTATGTACCTCTCCAGCATTTCTTAATGGAAAGCATAGCCTAGTGCCAAATTGTTGAAAGTTAGTTGCCATATTTTTAGTTATAAACAAAAAGAAAATAAAATCCATAATAAGTAAATAGACACAGTCTCCGGTAATGGCACAAAAATTTGGTGGATACTATCGTGAGTACACTAAATATAATTAATACCTTACTTCAAAAATAACATGTAGTAGTAGGAGTAAGGGTCAATCCCACCGATGCTGATATTACTTTTTGTGAATAAGAGAGGGGGATTTGAATGCTGAAAGTAAATTAATAAAATAAAAAAGAATGATCACAAATAACAAAATAAATGAATGTGATTAATGAAAAGAGTTGGTTTCAGTTGATATCCACCATCAAGGAATCACATTGATCATTGATAACATAATAAATCTTAAATTGAGTATCTACCATTGGGATATTATTCCTATTCCTCCTTAGGTTTAATCAATTGATGACGATTGCCTCAACTAACCATAATTAACAAGCAACTTTTAGCATATTGGTAAAGTTTAACTTATTAATTGCATGAAGCTTTAGAGAAACTGATAGAGTTAAAGCAACGAGACACATCGATTGTATTTAATCTAGTTAATCATTCACTATAGTTTTAATAATTCATAATCATACAATTATTAATCCTATTTGCCTCTTGAATCACAATGATGAAAATTTTGTTCAATATATGATTCAACATTATATTGAAACATTAAAATCACTAGTATGCACCCTAGATATCAATTGGAACAACTATGGGAATAAGAATGGATAAATAATCAATACACAATTAAAACTGAATTAATAAACTAAAATCCACATCTCACAATGCATAAAAGATCCTTGAGGTTTCAATCATTCTCAACCAATCCCTTTTGTTGCTTACTTTCCCTCTTATTTATGGATTGGTGTTATAGCCTTAAAATTAAAGGAAATTCTAAATTAAAGAAAATTTTGAATAAAAGAGAGGATTTTGAAAATGGAGATAAGAACTGTCGAAAATATGTTTATTTATTATATGATTTAAAGAATTACAAAGAAAATATGATAATTTACGTTTCGGGCCCAAAAAACAATTTCTTAAAAGTTTAGGGGTCAAAATGTAAATAAGGAAAATTTGCAAAGACCTTCCTCTAAAATTTAATTTTTGCAGAAAGATCCCCCAGTATATTTTAGAGCCTCATCCACCTAAGGAGCTGATAATTGTTGGATTTCTCTATCTTTCCTCCAAATTTTCTCTCTCGAAACTCTAAAACTTCTCTATAGAATTCTACCGCTTCTGACCTCAGATTTCGACACCACCACCATCAATGGACTTAGGACGAAGAGTTCTACAAATCCATCCGATTGATTCCTAGAAAATTGGCCGGAGATTGGCCGAAAAATAGAGAGAAAAATCACCTAAAAAGGTAATCTTCGAAACTCCTATATGTGGTTCTCAAACGTAAAAACTAACACTGTAGATTGATCTAGAAGGTGCCAAAACTTTAGGATCTCAAATTTCAGGATCATCTTCCTTTGCACGCGCCCCTATGTTCCACATCTCTAATAACATTAATTCATTAGAGTTTCTCTATGCTTTTTTGAGGATATTTACAATGCATTTTGATTTATTAACATTCATGCCCCCTGATTTAATAGAATTTTTTGCCTCCCATGGATACAAGATCACTCATTCTGTTTGCTGTGACAATTCAGTATACATGCACGACAATTAAGGCAGCAAACCGAGTGATGTTGGGTGATCTTGGTCCTTTTTAATATGATGCATATGATGGGAAGCTGATTCTTTAGGATATGATGCATGTGGCAAGGAGTTATGGCTGCTACAGCAGGTGTGGCCACTACCCAGCATGGAAAAGGGAGCACCCAGCTGACACAGCAGAAGCGATGGGATGTAAAGGTACATAAATTGTCTCCACTACTGGAAGTGGAGGGAAAGCTGTTTGTAACATCCTTTTTTTTCTTTATTATTATAAAATATTGAGTTCACATACACGTTATTAATCAAAACGTACATGCAACATATCAAACACATAGATATTTACATCTTGTTTATTTTGGTTGACCAATTCCGGAGATACAGGTGCGGGTGGTTGCACCTTCACCAGGATTTGAGCCAACTCGACCACAAACATCTTATTTGATTCTGAGATCTGCCCAACATAAAGTAACTCGATCCAATGTACACTAAAAGCCAGAACTATAGAAAATCTGCATAACTAATTTTCTAAACATGATATGGAAATATAGTGAGAATTAAATCTCAGTAAGTTCAACAATAAATCATCATCAATATAGCTCATCACGTCATGTTCAGCTGTATAAACTACAGAAAATATCTTTGGAAAAGAAGATTTTTATTTTGAAAATTATGATGATATGTTCTTAAGATAAGGGACAAGGTCCCTTTGATTTAGGGATTCATTTCCATTTTCTTTTGTCTTAAACAAGTATGATAGGTTTGCCTTTTTAGGTGGCAAATTTCTAGCCCTTGAATCTCCATTATTTGGTTGATATTATTTGTGTGGGATAGGAATATTTTGTCCTAATACCATGTATTATCATACAACTTGCTAAAATTATGAGTGTAGGATATAGATGTTTTTGTCCTAAAGCCTTGTATTATTATGCCACTTGCCAAAATGATGAATGTAGAATCACACCACTTGCTAAATTTTTGTCTTAATGCCATGTAACCTAATATTTATTATTATTATATCATCACCTAATTTATTTTCTTTTATTTTTCCTCTTGGATTTGGGCTTATTCCTACCCTTTTTTTTTTGCTTTGGATAAAATTCTACCTTTCTTGGAGGGCTTGGTCACATTTTCATAATTTTTGGGCTATTGGTCCAATTACTATATCCTAGTCCAAGTCTATGTTTTATTTCTTTCTTAGGTTATCCAATGGGCTTGTTAGAAACTTATGTGAAGTGAAAAAACTCTATATGAAGTGTCCATAGGTAAAAGCCCAATTTATGGGTGGAGATACTAAACTTAGTAACTTTTGCTCTTAAATTAAGAAAAATTACCCTAATCCGATTTTTTTGAAATTTTAAGACCTTTACTTACTTCACAAAAATTTATCTTTCTTTACCTAAGAATTTCACCTTTCTTTAGCATGTTTATTTCTAATATTTCCTCTTAGGTTTTCTTTCTTTACCTATTCCATTAATATTAGACAATTTATATGCATATATGTAAAGTGAAGAATTTCTAAGGAAAATATCTAAAAATTACGGGATGTTACATTCTTCCACCCTTAAGAAATTCGGTCCCCGAATTTCTGTCCATCCTACCACATGTAGGTATTGAAATTAAGGCATTATTCACAGTTACCAACCTTATTACCTATATAAGTAGGGATATCTTTTCTGTATAACATCTTTACTTTTAATATGTATATTCACTTGAGTGATTTTGCCATATAACTTAACCATAAGGATTTCTTTCACTCATAAGTTCTTCAATTTATATCCTCTAGCTCGCCTAGATATATCTATGGGTCGATATTAGAAAACACACATATAAAGGATCATATTTACCTTCATATTGGGTAACTATCTTTTCTTATTCCAAACTTCTATCAAGTCATTTTTTTTTCATATATCAACGTCATCCCCTGAATATCATCATCTTAATCTATCATTTATTTTTATCCTCAAATCCTTTAATCAATATGTTAAACATAAGTAGCAATAAATCCTTCAAACCTTTAATAATGTGTACTATTGACACATGTCTAATAATTCTAACTTAACTCATCACTGTAATTCTATACAAACTTATTAACACCATTAGACTCATTGTCAAAAATTTCAATTATTTCTTCTATCATATCCAAAAGCACCTCATTCTAGCTTATGCCAATCCCATTTAATTCACCCAATCATTTCAAGAAGATTTTTTTTTCCTAACAATTACTCATACATGAATTCTCAATTCCAACATAATTCACATCCTAGATACTAGACTCAATTTAGCATGATATAATCCTTTAACACAAATATCTTGATAACCTACATTATTTTCGGACATGGTTCTCAGAATATTCTCTATATATCCAAATTAAGAGTTCAAAGACTAACTTAAATCCTACTTCCTATATTTTATTCCTCGAGAACTTCAACACCACAAATTCTCTTGATTACATTCGTCAAAACACCATAAGACCATCATCCGTCCATTCTTTTCAAATTTTTCATTACTTTAACCTACTAACAACTTAGACACCATAATAACCGAGTTTCAAAGAAAAGAAATTATCTTTCATTGCAATGAGAGAAAATAACCTTACATTTAATGCCAACCGTTAATGAGGGAGAATGCAGTGAAACAGACGAAAAGCATAATAGAGAATGGTGCCAAAAGCGAAAGTCAAAAATTTAGACAAAGCATTGAAAAATATTAAAATCGGTGGCCGTAATTCCTAAAAATCTATAAACAAAATCTATCTACGATTTTAGCAAAAATCAGTGGCCACAAATTTTGAATATATGTGTCAAAATCTACTTTAAAGCTATTGATATTCGATGGAAAAGAAACATTTCCGAACTTATAAAAGTCTGTGAACAAAAAAGAGTACGTAGCTAACTGGTAGGATGCAGTTGATTGCTTCAGAATAGATGTAATCAATCAACTGTAAAATAGTCCGTCCAAATTAAAATTTCTCAAAATAGCGAGTCGACTTAATAATACCGATAGTCGACTGGCAAAAACATTGAGAAAACAAAATAAACCATTTGATTGTTCCTCTTCAACAATTAATTAGTTTGCATTTTCACTCTTTTTTTTTACAATGACAGCTATCACCTACAACTTTTCTACAAGAATCAAAACATCAATGCTTCATCAAAGACAAGAAAAAGACAGATTTCTGGTGATATCTTATATTATGCTCTTTATGTGCTTAATATGGGTCACAGTCATAACTACTGTATATATACATGCTTGCCGTCATTTTTGAAATTTTTTTTTTACCTTTAATTTTGTTGATATCCACCAATCACTCACATAGTTGTTCTAATAATACCCGGCCTATTCGCATAACTATTATAAATATGCCCTTCTCTGAGTTTTATAAATGCTTACATTAGTATCTTTATCTTCATACTCAGAGTTAAGGTGATAGAAATTATGGAGGGAACCGCATTCCGTCAGTTTCGAAATATCTGTGTCTTTTGTGGTTCCAGTCCTGGAAAAGATGAGGAGTATGTTAAAGCAGCACAAAATCTGGGTATGGTGCTGGCTAGGAGAAAAATTCATTTAGTGTATGGTGGAGGTAACTGTGGGTTAATGGGGTGTGTGGCTACAGCTGCACATGTAAGAGGATGCCAAGTTCTAGGTATTATTCCTACAGCTCTAGCTACATCCAGCAACATAGGGAAGACAATTGGGGAAGAATATAGGGTAGCTTCCATACATGAACACATGGCTAGAATGATAAGCAATGCTGACACCTTCATTGCCTTACCAGGTGATTTTTGTACTTTAAAGGAGATTTTCCAAATAGTCTCTTGGGCACAACTGAATATGCATCACAAACCGATAGGTTTGTTAAATGTTAATCACTTCTTTGATGGTCTGTTGTCTTTTCTAAATCAAGCTGTGGAACAGAGGTTTATCCCACACTCAGCACGACGAATTCTCATATCGGCTTCAAATACTAAAGAGTTGATTGATGCTTTATAAGCCTATGTTCATGTACCTGATCCAACTATGACTCAAATAGAATGGACAGCAGATAACCGTAGGAAGCGTAAATTGGATTTGGATCTTCATCTTTAAATATAGTAAAACGTAGCTATTATTGTACTACTTTTACTTTCTTAGAGTCTACTTGGATACCATATTTACCAACCATACTCCTTTAGAGTTGGTAAAACTATCTTTGAATGTTGCTTATGATCCTCTGAACTTTTGAAATATTCTAGTATATCATCAATATATATAATAACAAATTGATCCAGGGATGACCTAATTACTATTCATTAAATCTATGAATGCAGCTAAAGATTTGTCAATTTAAATGCATCACCAAGAACTCATAATGCCCATAATAAGTCCTACATCCTCTTCTCTTATCCTTAATTAATGTTACTCATATCCCAAATCTATTTGTGGAAAAATATTGAACACCTTATAACTGGTCAAACAGGTAATCTATAAGAACTAATGGGTTTCTATTCTACATTGTCACCTTATTCAACTGTCTATAATCTATGCATAGTCATAGTGATCCATCTTTCTTTTTCACAGATAGAACTGGAGCACTCCGAATAAAAGTACTGGGGTATTTAAATACCTTGTCTAACAAGTCTTGTAACTATTTTTTTTTTAAATTCGATTGATATCATTCTATATAGCGATATAGATACTAGTTGGGTTCTAAGGAGTAAATCAATATTAAATTCTTGAATTGTTGTGGCAAGGTTGTGTAGGGTTTCCTCCGCATTGTTTGCCGAATTCCTCCTTGGTGGTGCCATTTCCTACTGTGGCAAAAATAAAGTTATGCTGCTATTGAGGTGATTAAGCCCAATAGTTAGTTTAAAAAAAAAATTTAACAGCAGTCATAACACCACCTCGGCATATAGATAGGAAACACTAGTAATTTCCTACCTATATGAAATCACCGATCCCCTACACAGCACTACCACAACATACTCAAGATACTATAAGATTGATTCAGATAACCAACCACCCACTGGCCATCTAGGATCGACCTTGCTCTGATACCAATTATGTAACATCCTTTTTTTTCTTTATTATTATAAAATATTGAGTTCACATACACGTCATTAATCAAAACGTACATGCAACATATCAAACACATAGATATTTACTTCTTGTTTATTTTGGTTGACCAATTCCGGAGATACAGGTGCGGGTGGTTGCAACTTCATTGGGATCTGAGCCAACTCGACCATAAACATCTTATTTGATTCTGAGATCTGCCCAACATAAAGTAACTTGATCCAATGTGCACTAAAAGCCAGAACAATAGAAAATCTGCATAACTAATTTTCTGAACATGATATGGAAATATAGTGAGAATTAAATCCCAGTAAGTTCAACAATAAATCATCATCAATATAGTTTATCACGTCATGTTCAGCTGTATCAACTACAGAAAATATCTTTGGTCACATGAATGCATTACATCTATGCACATAAGAATCATACAGTAATGATATGTATGACAGGATTAACTATTTTCAGAATATCATATGATGGCTATTAACTTATTCTCATTTCAAGCTACCCCGGTCAGGGTGAGTATCTTCTACTCTCCGGTATGGGCTTTTCTCGCTCCGTCCGACACGGCCCACTTTCTCTTTCTTTTCTCATTAACATGATCATAACCGTTGGTAGGGCATCCCCTACTGGTGTACCACACGGATTGCCATATGACCGTACTCATTTCTTTTCTTTTCACAATGATAGCCAAAAATATGCTTTCAATAACAAGTATGTTCATCAAAATATAACTATTACCATAAATCATTGGTAATCATGCCATGAACATAACCATTTCAAATAACACTTTATAAAATATTTCCATGTCAGAATTTTACACTTAAGATGGTAAGAAGTTCATACAATGGCAATGGCTATGGCATATACTAGTCATTTATAAGATTCATCTTCTTTTTAAAATATTAATTTTATTTCTTTATTTTCTTGATGTAGGTTTTCATCATTTCTGACCTTCTCTTACTAATCAGAGCATAACTCCCTCAATTGAATTCCGATGTAGGTGATCGTAGTGTCAATTTCAAGATAAAAAATTATCTAAAACTATTATGTTGAATATTGTAGCAAAATATTAAGAAATCAAGGTGATATTACTCCCTAAATGTACAGGTTATTTGTTCTCGGATAGGTTCTGACCTCTACCTACTAATCGGACCATATCTACCTCATATGCACTCCAACTTGAGTAATTCCAGTGGCTAAAAATCTGTGATGCACATATCTATAATTCTTATATTAACCATTTATTTTAATTCCATACAGATAATTCCCATAAATTAAAATACAGAAGCTGTCCTAACATATTCTTCCCTGATGAACCATTTTCTGACCTTTGACTACTAATCAGCTCCTTTCTTCCTCATATGGACTCCAAATTAAATGATTCCAGTGTCTACAAATCCATGACACACATAGCTATAATTCTTATGTTAACCATTTATTTTAATTCCATACAGATAATTCTCAGAAATTAAACTACATAAGTTGTCCTAACATATTCTTCCCTGATGAACCATTTTCTGACCTTTGACTACTAATCAGCTCATATCTTCCTCATATGGACTCCAAATTAAATGATTCCAGTGGCTAAAAATCCATGACACATATAGCTATAATTATTATGTTAACCATTTATTTTAATTCCATACAGATAATTCTCAGAAATTAAAATACATAAGCTGTCCGAACATATTCTTCGCTGATGAACCATTTTCTAACCTTTGACTACTAATTAGCTCATATCTTCCTCATATGGACTCCAAATTGAATGATTCCAGTGGCTAAAAATCCATGACACACATAGCTATAATTCTTATATTAACCATTTATTTTAGTTCCATACAGATAATTCCCAGACATTAAAATACAGAAGCTGTCCTAACATATTCTTCCCTGATGAACCATTTTCTGACCTTTGACTACTAATCAGCTCATATCTTACTCATATGGACTCCAAATTGAATGATTCCAGTGGATAAATATCCATGACACACATAGCTATAATTCATATGTTAACCATTTAATTTAATTCCTTATAGATTGTTCCCAGAAATTAAAACACCGAAACTAAAAATTCTGCCACCCATAGCCATAACCATGCAGAACTATCTACACCAACCTAAGTATTCAAACATACATCACATGCAAGATCAATATGTAACATGATATAGAAACATCCATGACCAATCATTAAAGTTCTAAGATCAAAATCTCATATAAATATTATAGGTTTCAAAAGTTTTCTTCAAAAAGAAATATTGTTAAACTTACATGGAGCACTTAGTCCCTTAGACTTCTCCTTCCTCTTTCTTCCTTTCTTCCTCTCCTTTCCTCACTCTACCTTGCTTCTATTTTTCCTCTCCCTCACTTGGATGAAATTCTAATGTTGTAAGGTTGGGTTTTCTTATATAGACCACCAAATAATTCACCTTTCATGATCATGGGTCTACCTTATCACAATTAGGATACACTTTGTTGAATTTTTGGAAAATAAACAACTTATGTTCTTGTCTTCCTCTTCCTTAGTCAAGATATGCATAGGAAAAGAAGATTTGTATTTTGAAAATTATGATGATATGTTCTTAAGATAAGGGACAAGGTCCCTTTGATTTAGGGATTCATTTCCATTTTCTTTTATCTTAAACAAGTATGATAGGTTTGCCTTTTTAGGTGGAAAATTTCTAGCCCTTGAATCTCCATTATTTGGTTGAAATTATTTGTGTGGGATAGGAATGTTTTGTCCTAATACCATGTATTATCATACCACTTACTAAAATTATGAGTGTAGGATATAGATGTTTTTATCCTAAAGCCTTGTATTATTATGCCACTTGCCAAAATGATGAATGTAGAATCACACCACTTGCTAAATTTTTTTCTTAATGCCATGTAACCTAATATTTATTATTATTATATCATCACCTAATTTATTTTCTTTTATTTTTCCTCTTGGATTTGGGCTTATTCCTACCCATTTTTTTTTGCTTTGGATAAAATTCTACCTTTCTTGGAGGGCTTGGTCACATTTTCATAATTTTTGGGCTATTGGTCCAATTACTATATCCTAGTCCAAGTCTATGTTTTATTTCTTTCTTAGGTTATCCAATGGGCTTGTTAGAAACTTATGTGAAGTGAAAAAACTCTATATGAAGTGTCCATAGGTAAAAGCCCAATTTATGGGTAGAGATACTAAACTTAGTAACTTTTACTCTTAAATTAAGAAAAATTATCCTAATCCGATCTTCTTGAAATTTTAAGACCTTTACTTACTTCACAAAAATTTATCTTTCTTTACCTAAGAATTTCACCTTTCTTTAGCATGTTTATTTCTAATATTTCCTCTTAGGTTTTCTTTCTTTACCTATTCCATTAATATTAGACAATTTCTATGCATATATGTAAGGTGAAGAATTTCTAAGAAAAATATCTAAAAATTACGGGATGTTACACTGTTGGCAAAGGTGCTGGTCAAAAAGCAGGAAGAATTTCAACAGACCAGGCCACTTTACTAGGACCACAAAGCTTGCCTATAAAAGGTAGAAAATAGAAAGAAGAAAGCAGCAGAGATGCAAGGGGACAGAAAGAAAAACAGAAAGAGGAAGCCTAGAAATCCCTGACGGGAGTGGGCTATTACACTCTAGCCTAGGACGAGCCAACCCTGCATGGTGAAGCACGGGAACGAGGAAGAGGACTGCTGCTGAGGATTCCCTTCATCTCTTTTTGTGTTTTCATTCTTTAGCAGGAAACTGCATTTCTTTTCATATAGTTGTATTACTCTTCACTGAATACTGGTTATTCTAATGCTTGTAATTAGTTTGGATATGAGGCTGGGATAAATTTCCAGCTAGGGTTGTAGACGGGTTGCAATGAACGCATGCACATTTTAATTTATCAATGATTTTACTACAGCATTACTGTGTCATTCAGCTGTGTTTGTATATCTTAACTTCTCCTACTAACTAAAATTTGATAGAGGAGGGTTGAGGCTAACATTGACCTGGAAAGGTGGTGGAGGCTGGAAAAAGAGTTGGATGTATGGGCATAACTAATATTGGAATATATGGTTGTCCCATTTGACCTAATAGTTGGGGCTTCAAGTACAACTCTGGGGTTGGGATTGATGCAAAGATGTGTGTCCAAACCCCAGGAGTGCATGGAATGGTAGTCTGGAAAGACCTCATTCAAGAGAAGACTGGGCACTGAAGCAATTGCTATAACAATTTCTAGAGCAAAATGAGTGCAGAAGTTCATGGCAACCCTGAAAAAATCCTAGTTCACCTAATATATTTTTCTTTCATAACCTAGTACCCCTTAACTTAATTAAGGTCTTGTTCAGTTTGTTTAACCTTAATTTCTCCTGAACATTAAATCTTGTGAACCAACAGAATTTTGCTACAGCATTTCATGAGTCAAAGCATTCTATAGTAGTTTCTAGTACACTCCTCATGGGATGATACTCACTCATCATTATATTACTTGGTCACGATACGTGCACTTGCGTTCTGACATTGCATACATACTTTGCAACTAACAATCTCCCTCGGCGAGTGACGCCTACGCGCATCCTCTCTGGTGGCGCGTGCAGTGCGTGAATTTAGCCCTTGTTGGGTTGACTTGCGTTGACTGAGCTCCCAGAGGCCAAATTTCATGAATTCAAAGTCATTTTCAAGATTTTTAGACCTTCCAGACTCATTTTTGGGGTCTATTTTGTCAAATTTGGACCGAAAATGTGGATTTTGGAGTTGTCCAACTTGGTATCCTAACTTTGTGAGTAGATGATTCTTTCTATGACTTGTCCTATACTCTTCTTGATCTTTAAAAATGTATTAAAATTATATGAATTGTTTACAATTTGGGATATAGTTCAAGAAGAGTATAGTTTTGAAAATGGATTTCTAAACTCATGGTATATCTGATTTCACATGTATTTCTCATTAAATGAAAAAGTGAATATTTATGCACGTAGAATTGATTTATAAAGCTATATGATTTCCTCGAGAAAGGGCATGTATATGTGATAAATCCTGATTGAGTAATTTATGACAAACGAGTTGTATTGGGACTGAGATTCTATATTATACTGAAAGTTCTATTTTGAATGATATAGAATATGTGCATATGATAAATTTGTGGAGGAATCCTATTAGAAACACTATTTGCTAACAGTAGGTGATGTTAGTCTTGGTGCACCTTGACACCTCAACTAGCAAGGGTGGTGTTAGCCTCATGTGAGGGTCAATACATGGGATATGATATGTGATGGAGAGTGGGATGTCTCCTATTTGGGCGAAATGTCAGTTATATGAAATGTGATTTGCTTTTCCGTGCTTTGTGCTTGAAAATTGTCCATATTAGAGTCCCTTCGCATGTCCTCTTGAATGGTGGTATAGCTAACCTTGGCTAAAATACTAAGTATAGGCAAATCCTATACCAACAAAGTACGTAAGGGATTGAACTCTGATATAGTAGTTCTGATATGGGATCCTCCTAATATTTTTATAAGAAATGTTTTTAATGAATACCAATGTTTGATTAATGATCATATTGTATCATATATGGTTACAAATATTTGAATGTGATTTGAACTGAGAATATTTAAAAATGCAGGTTCCATATGGATGTACTTCTGAATTGTAATTTCAGATGTGATAAATTTTAATATATGAGTACATCCATATGTTGATCTGAGAGGTCATAGGACGTGTTATCTGCTCACTGAGTTGTCAAACTCACTACACAATGATTACATTTTTTTAGATAAAGATATAGAGTTTGGTCCTGCTGCTACGTGATCAGCTAGGTGTCATGTTTTCTTGGTAAGCCTACGTTGCTTCCAATGCTCGAAATGTTTAAAACATTTTGTCATTGTAATCTAGAGTATGCTCTGAACACCACAGGCATGATTCTTACTTCTGTTGTAATATTGTTAAGTGTATTTTTAGCATGTATAATTAGCTATACTGAAAACTTGTAAACGTATAATATTTTTCGGATATATGATATTGTGAAGCTATATGCAAATAAATAAGGGTAAAGTTATCTGTTAGTTGTGTTATTCATGTTCCATTAAATTGTGGTGTGACAATTGGAGAGTTCTAAATGAAGTAGGATTGCTTCTAAATCAATTCCTAAGCTTTTGGGCTTTTATTGGAGTTAGAAAAATCCTAAAAATCACGTTAAAATCCGTGCTACGATGGCAACTATTGCAGTAGTACGGATAGCTCCATCAATAAGTAATGTAATGCAGCGACGCTGAATTATAGGCGCCTTGTCACTTTGATTTTGTAGAATTTGTGAAAGTAGTCAACATTAAGCTCTTTCTCTTAGTATTCCATATTCACTTGAATCATCTTAATCAGATCTAATATGGGAGAGATATACCTCAATTAGTGACAAAATGTCATGATTCAAATTGCTACACTATGGTTCTAATTTTCGAGCATTGTATTGCTTTGAATTCTCTCAAATTTGCTAAAGTTCTCAACATAAACGTTGTAGACTATTGTCTTAACTTTTCCTAGGAACTTAAATCAATTCAATTGGAGTTTGTATAAGGGAGTTCTGATTTGATTAGTGCCTAAAATTTTGGAATAACTACAATTCATCATTGCTTCATGAATTTCTTATCTTTTTCTCCTATTTTCTTTTTTCTTTGTTCCTACAACACAAAATAAAAAACTAAGCTAATTCTTAATCATATTTTACTTAAATAAAAAAATTAAGTTTAAAGGTATTAAAATAATACTTAATTATGCACACATCAGTACGGTGTTAATTATATTTAGTATACTTGCGATAGCACCTACCAATAAGCTATGAAATTCAAAAGATATAGAAGGCTTAGGATGCGACTGAAGGTGAGAGATTACTTGGTATTTTGATGAGAAAATAAGAGAAACTTATAAAAGGGGCAATCCGGTATATTGGAGATTTACTCTTGTACTAGATTGTATGAGAGAAAAATTAGTGAGAGACTGAATGCAATACTAGCAAGAGAGATTTTATTGTCTAGAGAGTTTTGTAGTTCTTGTCGATCATCAATAGAGGCTTTCCTCATAGTGGACGTAGGCTACATTAGCTGAGCCACTCTAGATACTCGTGTTCTTGATTCTTCCTTCTTTTTTTCTAGTTCAAAGTGTGTGTGTGTTTGAGTTTACTACTTGGATTTAGTTCTGATTTTTTGTTTATGGGTTAGAGCTTTCTGTTTCTTGGTTGAATTTTGCAACAATTGGCCCCATGTTACTTCTTAGGTTAAGTTTGCTTTCTATAAATAATTTTATTTTATTTTATTTTTCTTTTCTTTCTTTGCATGTCTTTGGTGAGAGTAATTGAAATATAATTAAAGCCATATAGTGTTTTGCATAGATGTCTTAGGGTAACCATTTTTAGGAACCAGTATTGTAGGGTGCTTAACACCTTCACACACATAATTGACTCCTAAACCTATTTTGGTTCAAAGGTCATTTTTTTGTAGAAAAAGTTTTTCCAAGATTTTACCTTTAAAAAAAAAAATTTGGTTGTGACTCTATTTAATTTTTTTTAGATCGTTTAGAAAAAGTTTTTCTTTGGCAAAAATGCACTTTTCACCCCTTATTTTAAGGGGGAGTGTCAATTTTGTCCCCAAATGTTTTATGTGACTCAATTTCATCTGCATTTTTTTTCAAATCAATGCAATGATTTCCTAAACACTAATTTAGTCTAAATAGTTTACAAAAAATGCTGACATGGCAAAACAATCTTACACAGCTAATATATCACCCAAAAATCAAGCGCCACCATCAACTTCTTTTTCTTTTCGGTATTACCTTCTTCTTTCAATAACTATGAACATAACTAAACCCTAAACCAGATTCTTAGAAGAAATTAGAAAGGGGACAAATAAAAATGCCACTATCTAATGTGAGGAAGAAGGAATTTTTCACTAAAAGCCATAATGAAATAAAGCAATGGAAAAATATGAAGAAAGCAGGTAGAAAACAGGGAGGAAAAGGTGAAAATTTATAGATGGAAAATAGAGAAAAGAGCAATAAGACATTTTAAAGCGTTTCAATTTTTTCTTCCTTTCTTATTCTACTTCTTTCTTTCTCTAACTTTCTTTCTCCTTATTCTCATGCTCCTTCTTTCTCTCCCGCTTTCTTTTCTGTCTCAGGCATTTCCCCTTTCAATTTCTCACTATATTCTAGCTTTCTCTAATCTAGAAGCCACTTGCTTTTGTTTCGACCTATTATTAAAATTCAAATGTTTTTGTCTCACTTTTTTCTATCTTTGTCTTCTTTCTCTCCCAAGAAAGTCAGGGGTGAAAAGGATCTCACAAAAGCCAAAAGCTAAAAAGTTTTAGACTTTTGGATTGTATTACGTTCTGGGTTTGCAAAACAAAAGGAAAAAAAATAGCTTATTCTTCTATTTTTTAAATTTGTTATGCAGAGCAAAACACACACAAAACAAATTCATGAGCAAACTTTACTTAGACTTTTAATACAATTTGTATACTAATTGCAATTGAGTATGTTTTGTATAACCGGGAGATAGCATGTGTAATAGTGGAACATGCACAATTTGAGCGAGTAACCAAGAGAGATATTGAGATAGTAGTACGCCAGCTGAGAAATAGAGACTGATAAGGAAGAAATCTAAGAGAGAAAAAAATGAAGCAAAGAAATAGAGAGAAAATAGAACTGGAAATTGCAATCATTTGAGGGAAAAATAAATGAAAATGCCCAAATTGTTGGAGAAGTTCCTCTTAAGTACTCAAATCGTGGAAGGAAATAAAGAATGTTTTGATATTTTTCTAGATTTGAATTTGATTTAGTGAAGATTCTTGTTTCGTCAAAATAGGAAGGAGAAATGGTGGGGACGAAGGAAGGTGGAGGAAAGAAGAGAGAGATGAATCGTGAAAATGAACGTGTTGGGGATGATTTTTTTTTTTTTTAATTTATTTGAGATCCAAATCTAAGCTCAAATTGACATCAAAGATCTAGATCAATATTTTTGGCTAACTATTTGAACGAAGTTAATGATGTTAAGACAACATTGCACTAATTTAAAAAATATGAGACAAAATTGAAACTAGCCTTTTTTCTGAAATTAATGCATGAAATATGAAAATAAAATGAAATAATGGGTTTGTACTTAATGGGTTTTCTTAATCCTTCCACGACAGCACTGTCTCCCACCCTTTCTCCCTCCTGCCGTTCTGCGAACGTCTCCCCTGTCTTCCCCATCTCTTCTCCCTCATTTCTCTTGCTTCTGCAAAGACCAAACCAGTCACCCTGTGGTCGCGGACCTTCGAGCTCACTCCTTCCACCACAATCGACTCCTTCTGTTACCACCAAGAAATTTCTGAGTCTTGAGTCCCAAGGCAAGCCTTCTGTCTCTCTCTTCTGAATGGAAAGTGGAATCGCCACTTTCATCTTTCTGGAACGCGAACACCTCACGTTTGGGTTCATGCCTTCCGAAACGCAGTTCCCCTATGGTAACTGCGTACCAGGAATGAACTGTAATGCTGGTTTATGGAAGATTTGAAACATAGTTAAGATATTTATCCTTCATTGGGCGTCTGATGTTTTTTTCCCTTTGAAAAGTAAGTAATTTTTAAATCAGAATGAAAATTTTCTGTGTTTCTAAGCAGTGCTCGTTTTAGTTGTTATGATGACAACTAATTAATTGGCTTTTAATTGTTATGTCTTTCCATTATAATAAGTAATTGCTTGATGACAGAGTGTCATCTGAGCTTTTCTCCCACTCTCTCTCTTTCTTGTCTTTTTCCCCTACAAGATCAATTCCCTTGGAAGGGCTTCATCCAAACTATCCCCTATCTTTCGCCCTTTTACCTTTATTTGGCATGCAAGGCTTTAAGTAGGCCTTTACGTCGTTGTTTGTTCCATTTTAACTCTTCTCATATTCGATGAATATGGAGCCAATCATGGACATAATTGAGTTTTGGTTTATTATGATCCCCATTCTGAATTCTTTTGTGATCGTGCAGGATTCATTCTACATTAATGAGTTTTGATGCTGCGTTCTCCTACCTGCTGGGTATTTTGAATAGCCCATTTTAATTTGCTTCCTTTTGGATATCAATTATTCTCCTTCTATTAGTTCTATGAGATAATAGTTTAATAGTTTTCTATGGCCAAACGAAAGTGTTGCGAATGCTGAATGAAAAGATACCTGCTCTATTGTTTGAAAACTTAACTGAGCAGGATCTGCTAAGTTATACTCCGTTACTACTCAATAAGATGGTGAAAATAAACTGAGTCTTAGTATAAAGGCACCTATCCGTTCTGTTTATTATATCAAACATATTAAGAACATTCTTCACCATAGGTTATGTTATTAACCATTATTAATATATGATTTTGCCTTATATTAGGATATAAATTTTGGGTGATTAAATTTGGTTTATAGTTTCAACTTAATCATGTATCCGTACAGGTGTATCTGGCATTTCTGCTCCAGTTCATTTTATAGAATACAACCTGGCAAATTAAGAGGAAATCAGATGCTATAATTGTGACCAGACATTTGTCTTTTAATGTACCAAAAGAAAATTAGGGTAAGGTTCCCAAATTTGTGATGGTTCAGCTGTAAATTTTGTTCTGCATTATTTCTTATTGCACCAACAATTTCACAGCCATGTCCCCCTTTTTGAGCCCTATTGCTGAGCAGAGCCAATAAACCAACAAAATCTTATAGTCCAGCCTTCATCAAGCATGTTGAAGTCTCTGCTTTAAATATGGGAATGTTTCCTTCATCATCTTCAAAGATACTTAAATTTGGTTTCTTTACCTTTTCTACTACTTTTAGTCATTACTCTCTATTCTCTGCTTCTTTTAATACCCTGATACATCACATTGCAACTGCCTTTCAGAAAGAAAACCTCAAACTATTAAGTCCTGCTATTGTTTCTAAGTTGCAACCCAGCGATGTTGAACCCATCCTAATTAACCTTCAATCCAGGCCTAATTCTGCCCTTTTTTTCTTTGAATGGTCTGAGAAACTTCTGGGTTTGAACCATCCTCCAAAAGTTCTGTATGGTCTTCTCCATGTGTTGCTTCATCATGGAATGTTTGGCTCTGCTAGACAGGTTTGTGACAGAATGATTCAGCAATGCAGGAATTTCAACAATTTTGGTTGGATTTACGGTGATTTTTGGATTCATGGTTCAAAGTTTGGTCCTGTGTATAGCTTGGTAATGGAAAGCTTGTGTCGAAATGGGATGGTTGATCAGTCAGTGGAGTTACTAAACTACATGTCCAGAATGGGAATATCAGTAGCACCTTCTGCATTATTGATTTTGCTGAGATCTTTGGTTAATTCAAATTACGTTGAAGTGATTCTTGATAGGTATGAAGAAATATGTAACTTATTGAAGGCACAACCTTATTATCTGTATCAGTTTGTTATGGATGCATTTTTCAGAAAAGGTGAAGTAGAAATTGTTTTCAGTTTCCATCAAGCAATGATAGAGCGAGGCTTCTTGTGTGATGCTGTTCCTTGCAATAGGATTTTGAGAGGTCTTTGCAACGAGAATCAGATTGAAGTCGCTGTTAAGTTTTTTAATCTCATGTCAGTTATTGGTCCAAAGCCGAATGTAGTGACATTCAACTTGTTGATTAATGCTTATTGCAAGGATATGAAATTTGAAGAAGCATTCAAGCTTTACAAGCTGATGACACAGAGAAATATTGATCCTGACTTGATAATATATAGTATTCTCATTCACGGTCTGTTCAGGGCAGGGAGGTTTAACGAAGGACATGAGCTTCTTTTAGTGGCATCTAATAAAGGCATCAAGCTGGATGTAGTGATCTTTAGCTCCATCATGGATGCATATGTGAGAACTAGAAATATGATGAAGGTTGTTGAGTTCTATAGAAAAATGTTAAAAGAGGGCATCATGTCCAATCTTCTTGTTTATAGCATTCTTATAAGGGGGTTGTGTCGAGATGGGAATATTGCAGATGCTTGTGCAGTATTTGCTCAAATTTTGAAGCAAGGTTTTGTGCCTTCCATTTTAACCTATAGTAGTTTGATTGATGGATTCTTCAAATTGGGAAAATTTAGAGATGGATGGTCTACATACAAGATTATGATAGTGGAGGGTTATGAACCAGATATAGTTGTTTATAGCACATTAATAAATGGTCTTTGCAAAAAAGGTATGATGAATGATGCACTTAGGTTCTTGTTTCATGCTAAAAATAGGGGATTACAACCCAATATCTATACATTTAACACATTAGTGGATGGTTGGTGTAGAAAATGTAGACTAAGGGATGCAATGAAGGTGTACAACCTGATGGGCACGTATAATGTATGTCCTGATGTGGTAACTCACACTGTGCTTATTAGAGGAATTGTTGGATTAGGGAGATTAAATGAAGCATTGATTCTCTTCTTCCAATCATTGAAGAGGGGCTTCCTACCAGATGTTGTGACATATTGCACCCTTATTGATGGTTTCTGCAAGGAAAAGAATATGTCCAAAGGATTGCAGATTTTTGAGATAATGCTAATGAATGGGGTAATTCCTGACATTTCAGTGTATAATGTTCTTCTAAATGGTTTTTTCAACAAAAGTTGCCTAGAAGCTGCTGTCTTGCTTTTCAAAAAACTAAACGAAAGAGGGCCTAAACCGGATATAGTGACCTATAACACCATGATTTGTGGATATTGCTCCTTAAACAGATTGGATGAGGGAACTCAACTTTTCAAAACGCTGATGTTAGGGCGACAAAAGCCTAATGCTATTACTTATACAATACTGATTGATGCCTACTGTAAAGAAAGTCGGATGGAAGATGCAGTTCTCATGTTTGAGTACATGTTGAAAGATGGACCCATACCTAATGTGGTAACATATAGCTCATTAATGGATGGATACTTTAAGTCTGAAAAAATGAATGATGCCCTTGAACTTCATGAGGAGATCCTTAGAAACCTTTCTCCAAACATAGTCAGTTATAGCATCCTTATTGATGGCCTTTGCAAAAGGGAGTTATTGGAAGAAGCTTCACTTGCGTTTCATTGTGCTATAAGCAGGCGTTTAGTTCCTGATGTTATTGCATATGGTATTCTGATTTATGGTTACTGTAAGGTTGGAAAATTAGTACAAGCAGTGATGTTGTGTAAGGATATGTTGATGTATGGTATCATGCCAGATGATTTTATAAAAGGAACCATTGCAAAGTATTGTCATTCATTGATCAGCAAGAATGATTGAGGCCAATGTCGGAAATTCGGAGATATTTTCTTTGAAAGTTTGCTAATTGATATTAGCCAGGCCCTAGTGACTATTCAGCTGTTCAAGCCTGCATGATAGGTAATAATTGTTCTTTCAATTACAAATTAAATTCTGAGTTAATATGCAATTTTCAAGTTGAGTTATATTGAATTAACTTAGTAGATTTTGTAACTATTGGTATTTTTGGTGACTTGAATGGTTCCACTTCAAAAGTGGATATTTTAAAATTTTTTATTGTTATCTTCCAGTATTTCAACTTCCAAATACTGCTGTTATTTGTATTTCCCTGGTTACTCCCTTGTGTTAGTTTTAATCTTACACTTCAATTTTGTTTCCTTGCTTGAGTGATGGGACCCCTTTTTGTGTATACCAGGACCAGGTATGAACTCAGTTTCATCCTATTGATGCCCGTCTCATGAAAGATATTATTCAAGAGAGGCGTGAGGATAAAGCTAGCACTTTCTTTTCTTATTCCATTTTCACAAAAAATGTTGAGATGTATGCATCATGGATTGGGAATTTAAGGCTTATTCAAATATGTTGTAATCAGATGTTGGATTGGTTAAGTGAATGTTAAGCCACTTGCTAAAGCCGTATCTTGAGTTTATCCATTCAAGCATTGTTTGTGGTTGATGAATAGTTTGATTATAGAGTATATTTCTTTCAAGGGAAAATTGCCATTCATCAAATTGCAGTTAACCTGTATAATTTGCATACCCGTGAATTCAAGAAGACGCTGTGATTGCTTGTGTATTTCTGATTTGCTTCTTGCATCTATCCTGGTAACTGATAATTTTTATATGAATAAATACATAATTCATCTTTGTATATTTGTAATGATTTTTGGTCAGTTGAACTTCCTCTGATTTGTTCATTATATTTTTTCTGATAAAATGTGAAAGGATTATAAATTAGCATTAACAAGTTTCGTGTTGCATGCTTAGGGAAGCATAGGTGGGAAAAACTCAATATTAATACTCTGATAGGCAAATCAAGTTCAGAAAATTCATAATCTGAATCTCTTTTGTCAAAATGATAACTCTAATTACGTCCTCAAGCTTGTTAATAAACAACTAGCAGAGGCTAAGCAGCTAGCTTAGCTCAGATTATATTTTGCATCAATTAGATCTTTAGAAGAATAATTTTATGTTCACACCTTTTGATGCAGGAGCATAAGTTTACTGCCTTTCTATTTTATACATGTGTTTGTGTGTTCTAATCTTATTTAAATAATCATGTGACTAGTATGTGATCTTTTTAATTTTCTGGACTTATATGAGATATGGGTTTATGTCCTGATTAGGTTGGACTAGTACTAGACTTGAAACTCTAGTATAAATAGCCTAAGATCTATTGTCAGTGTAGCTTTTTTTTAGAATATTTTTTCAATTAAGAGAGGTTTCTACGCATTAGAACCCTATTTTCTGTTCCTATCTCAATCTCTCCCCCAAAATCCCTAATTTTGTGTCAAATTCTTGCTATTTGGCCTCTATATTTCATCAAATTGGTGTCAGAGCTTGGTTGGTCGTGGTAGAGGTAGAGGAAACCAAGAGCAGCAAGCAGAATTGGTTGAGATGCGAAGAATGATTGAAGATTTGTCACGAGCCATGCAAGCTTTGCAACGACAGGGACGTGCGGAAGCCTATATGGAGATTCTGGAAGGTGACCACTAAAACCCAGACATACCGGAAAGTAATTATGGGGATGAAAAATTGACTCAAGGAAAGGAGAACCTATTCCATGACACTGGATTTGTTAACCAAGCTGGATTTGTTAACCAAGCAGCAAGAGGTGGATTGGAGGAGAGGTTGGTTTGTGCTCTTGATTTAAACGAAGGTGGTATTAGAATTGAAGTTGCCGATTTTATGAAAAAAGTGCATGTTGAGGATTATTTAGATTGGAAGGCTAGTTTGGAGAATTATTTTGAATGGAAACCCATGCGGGAAGAGATAGGTGTTGTTTGTGAAATTAAAATTAAAAGGCACTACACTGCACTTCAATGATGGAAGAGTTGAAGAGCAGTGTGCGCAACAAGGGAAGGAGAAAATCTGCACTTGGGAACACATGAAGTCAAAGCTATGAAAACCATTTTTACGGACAGAGTACCTAATGGATCTACATGAGCAATTTCATTCATTAAAGCAAGGTGCGTAACATCCCTAATTTCGTTTATTTATTAATAAAGATATATAAATATTTAATTAAAGAAATAAAATTTATTATACAATTTTTAAATATTTAAAGAAATATAAAACTTAAAAATTCATCACCTTATGTGTATGCATATAAAATATTTCTAACATTAAGGGAATAAGTAAAGAGAAAAAATCTAATAGAAAAAATTATAAATCACGTACAAAAAAAAAACGAAATTCTTGAGTAAAGAAGATTAATTTTTGAAAAGTAAGTAAATGTTTTAAAATTTCAATAAGATTGATTAAGGTAATTTTTTTAATTCAAGAGTTATAGTTATTAAGTTTAACATCTCTACCATACATTGTGCCTTCACCTATGGACACTTTATAAAATTTATTTTTTCACTTCACATGAGTTTCTAACAAACCAATTTGATAGCCCAAGCAAAAAATATAACATAGATTTGGATTAGGATATAAAAGTTGGAGCGATAACCTAAAAATCATGAAAATGTGATCAAGTCTTCCATGAAAGGTCGAATTTCAGCCAAAATAACAGAAATGGGCAAGAATGAGCCCAAATCCAGGAAGAAAAAATAAGAACCATGTGAGGTGTAACAACCTCTTTTTTTTTTTCCTTTATTATTATACAATATTGAGTTCACATACATGTCATTAATCAAAACAAACGTATAACATATCAAACACAGATATTTACATCTTGTTTATTTTGGTTGACCAATTCCGGAGATACAGGTGCGGGTGGTTGCACCTTCACCGGGATCTGAGCCAACTCGACCACAAAAAACTTATTTGATTCTGAAATCTGCCCAACATAAAGTAACTCGATCCAATGTGCACTAAAAGCCAGAGCCTCAGCAACAAAAGCTGCATAATTAATTTTCTGAACATGATATGGAAATATAGTGAGAATTAAATCCCAGTAAGTTCAACAATAAATTATCATCAGTAAAGCTCATCACGTCATGTTCAGCTGTATAAACTACAGAAAATATCTTTGGTCACATGAATGGATTATATCTATGCACATAAGAATCATACTGTAATGATATGTATGACAGGATTAACTATTTTCAAAATATTATATGATGGCCATCAACTTATTCTCATTTCAAGCTACCCCGGTCAGGGTGAGTATCCTCTACTCTCCGGTACGGGCTTTTCTCAATCCGTCCGACATGGCCCACTTTCTCTTTCTTTTCTCATTATCATGATCATAACCGTTGGTAGGGCGTCCCCTACTGGTGCACCACACGGATTGCCATGTGATCGTGCTCATTTCTTTTCTTTTCATAATGATAGCCAAAAATATGCTTTCAAAAACAAGTATGTTCATCAAAATATAACTATTACCATAAATCATTGGTAATCATGCCATGAACATAACCATTTCAAATATCACTTTATAAAATATTTCCATGTCAAAATTTCACACTTAAGATGGTAAAAAGTTCATACAATGGCAATGGTTATGGCTATACTAGTCATTTATTAAGATTCATCTTCTTTTTTAAATACTAATTTTATTCCTTTATTTTTCTTGATGCAGGTTTTCATCCTATCTAACCTTCTCTTACTAATCAGAGCATAACTCCCTCAATTTAACTCTGATGTAGGTGATCTTAGTGTCCATGTCAAGATAAAACAATTATCTAAAACAATTATATTGAACATTGTAGCGAAAAATTAAGAAACGAAGGTGATATTACTCCCTCAAAGTACATGATAGTTCCTCTCGGATAGGTTCTGACCTTTACTGACTAATTAGACCATATCTCCCAAATTGGAACTCCAAATTGAGTTATTCCAGTTGGTAAAAATCCATGAGCCATATATATATAATTGTTATGTTGGCGCGCTATTTTAATTCCCTACAGAATATTCTCAAAAATTCAAAAACTAAAGCATTAATAACATACTCTTCCCTGAATAAACATTTTCTGACCTCTGCTAACTAATCGGATCATATCTACCTCATATGAACTCCAAATTGTATAATTCCAGTGGGTATATTTCCATGAGACATAGATATATAACTTTCATGTTAACCATTTATTTTAATTCCATACAGATAATTCCCAGAAATTAAAATACTACAGCTGTCCTAACATAATCTTCCCTGATGAACCATTTTCTGCCCTTGGCTTACTAATCGGACCATATCTACCACATGTGGACTCCAAATTGAATGATTTCAGTGGCTAAAAATCCATGACACACATATCTTTAATTATTATGTTAACCATTTATTTTAATTCCCTACCAATAATTCCCAGAAATTAAATTACCGAAGCTATCCTAACATATTCTTCCCTGATGATTCATTTTCTGACCTTTGACTACTAATCAGACCATAGCTACCTCATACAAACTCCAAATGGAATGATTCTAGTGGGTGAAAATCCGTGACACATATATCTTTAATTCTTATGTAAACCATTTATTTTAATTCCTTATAGATTGTTCCCAGAAATTAAAATACCGAAGCTTAAAATTCTGTCAACCATAGCCATACCCATGCAGAACTATCTACACCAACCTAAGTATTCAAACATACATCACATGCAAGATCAATATGTAACATGATATAGCAACATTCATGACCAATCATCAAAGTTCTAAGATCAAAATCTCATATAAATATTATGAGTTTCAAAGATTTTCTTCAAAAAGAAATATTGTTAAACTTACCTGGAGCACTTAGTCTCCTAGACTTCTCCTTCCTCTTTCTTCCTTTCTTCCTCTCCTTTCCTCACACTACCTTGCTTCTATTTTTGCTCTCCCTCACTTGGACGAAATTCTAATGTTGTAAGGGTGGGTTTTCTTATATAGACCACCAAATAATTCACCTTTCATGATCATGGGTCTACCTTATCACAATTAGGATACACTTTGTTGAATTTTTGGAAAACAAACAACTTATGTTCTTGTCTTCCTCTTCCTTAGTCAAGATATGCATAGAAAAAGGAGATTTGTATTTTGAAAATTATGATGATATGTTCTTAAGATATGGGGCAAGATCCCTTTGATTTAGGGATTCATTTCCTTTTTCTTTTGTCTTAATCAAGTATGATAGATTTGCCTTTTTAAGTGGCAAATTTCTAGCCCTTGAATTTTCCTTACTTAACTAAAATTATATGTGTAGGATAATGATGTTTTGTCATAATGCTATGTATTATTACCCACTTGCTAAAGTTATGAATGTAGGATATAGATGTTTTTGTCCTAAAGCCTTGTATTATTATGCCACTTGCCAAAATGATGAATGTAGAATCACACCACTTGTCAAATTTTTGTCTTAATGCCATGTCACTTAATCTTGATTACACTAATATTTCATCACTTTAATTTTATTTTTATTTTTATTTTTCCTCTTGGGTTTGGGCTCATTCTTGCCCATTTTCCTTACTTTGGTTAAAATTCTTCCTTTCATAATGGGCTTGGTCACATTTTCATGATTTTTGGGCTATCGGTCCAATTTCTATATCCTAGTCCAAGTCTATGTTTTATTTCTTCCTTGGCCTATCCTATTGGCTTGCTAAAAATTCATGTGAAGTAGAAAAACTCTATATGAAGTGTCTATAGGTTAAAGCCCAATTACGGGTGGAGATACTAAACTCAGTAACTTTTGCTCTTAAATTAAGAAAGATTACCCTAATCCGATCTTCTTGAAATTTTAAGACCTTTACTTACTTCACAAAAATTTATCTTTCTTTACCTAAGAATTTCACCTTTCTTTAACATGTTTATTTCTAATATTTCCTCTTAGGTTTTCTTTCTTTACCTATTCCATTAATATTAGAACATTTCTATGCATATATGTAAGGTGAAGAATTTCTAAGAAAAATATCTAAAAATTACGGGATGTTACATTCTTCCCCCCTTTAAGAAATTCGGTCCCCGAATTTCAATCCATCCTACCACATGTAGGGAATGAAATTAAGGCATTATTCAGAGTTACCAAGCTTATTACCTAAATAATTAGATATATCTTTTCTGTATGACATCTTTACTTTTTAATATGTCTATTCACTTGAGTGATTTTGTCATATAACTTAACCATAAGGATTTCTTTCAATCATAAGTTCTTCCATTGATATCCTCTAGCCCGTATGAATATATCTATGGGTCGATATTAGAAAACACACATATAAATGAACATATACACCTTCATATTGTGTAACTATCTTTTCTTATTCCAAACTTCTATCAAGTCAAATTTTTTTTTTTCTTTTTTTTTCATATATCAACATCATCCCCTGAATATCATCATCTTAATCTATCATCTATTTTTATCCTCAAATCCTTTAATCAATATGTTAAACATACATAGCAATAAATCCTTCAAACCTTTAATAACGTTTATGTACCATTGACACATGTCTAATAATTCCAACTTACCTCATCACAGTAATTCTATACAAACTTATTAACACCATTAAACTCATTGTCAAAAATTTCAATTATTTCTTCTATCATATCCAAAAGCACCTCATTCTAGCTTATGCCAATCCCATTTAATTCACCCAATCATTTGAAGAAGATTTGTGTTTTTTTTTCCTAACAATTACTCATACATGAATTCTCAATTCCAACATAATTCACATCCTAGATACTAGACTCAATTTAGCATGATATAATCCTTTAACATAAATATCTTGATAACCTACATTATTTCCGGACATGGTTCTCAGAATATTCTCTATATTTCCAAATTAAGAGTTCAAAGACTAACTTAAATCCTACTTCCTATATTTTATTCCTCGAGAACTTCAACACCACTAATTCTCTTGATTACATTCGTCAAAACACCATAAGACCATCATTCGTCCATTATTTTCAAACCTTTCATTATTTTAACCTATTAACAACTTAGACACCATAACAACCAAGTTTCAAAGGAAGAAATTATCTTCAATTGTAATGAGGGAAAATAACCTTGCATTTAATGCCAACCGTTAATGAGTGAAACAGACGAAAAGCATAATAGAGAATGGTTCCAAAAGCGAAAGTCAAAAGTTTTGACAAAGCATTGAAAAAATATTAAAATCGGTGGCCGCAATTCTTGAAAATCTGTAAACAAAATCTATCTATGATTTCAACAAAAATCGGTGGCCGCAAATTTTGAATATATGTGTCAGAATCTACTTTAAATCTATTGGTATTCGGTGGAAAGATATCACATGGAAAAAGAAACATTTCTGAGCTTATAAAAGTCTGTGAAAATCAAAGAATATGTAGTTAACTGGTAGGATGCAGTTGATTGCTTCAAAATAGATGTAATTAATCAACTGTAAATTAACCAGTCCAAATTAAAATTTCTCAAAATAGCTAGTCGACTTAATAATACTGATAGTCGACTGGCGAAAACATTGAGAATACAAAATAAATCATTTGATTGCATTTTTTATTTTTATTTTTTACTTTTTTTTTTACGGCTATCACCTAGAACTTTTCTACAAGAATCAAAACATCAATGCTTCATCAAAGACAACAAGATAAAGACAGATTTCTGGTGATATCTTATCTTATACTCTTTATGTGCTTAATATGGGTCACAGTCATACTACTGTACATATACATGCTTGCCATCATTTTTGAAATTTTTTATTTTATTTTTTTATTTACCTTTAATTTAGTTGATATCCACCAATCACTCACATAGTTGTTCTAATAATACCCGGCCTATTCGCATAGCTATTATAAATATGCCTTTCTCTGAGTTCTATAAATACTTACATTAGTATCTTTGTCTATTCTCAAAGTTAAGGTGATAGAAATTATGGAGGGAACAGCATTCCGTCAGTTTCGAAATATCTGTGTCTTTTGTGGTTCCAGTCCTGGAAAAGATGAGGAGTATGTTAAAGCAGCACAAAATCTGGGTATGGTGCTGGCTAGGAGAAAAATTCATTTAGTGTATGGTGGAGGTAACTGTGGGTTAATGGGGTGTGTGGCTACAGCTGCACATGCAGGGGGATGCCAAGTTCTAGGTATTATTCCTACAGCTCTAGCTACATCCAGCAATATAGGGAAGACAATTGGGGAAGAATATAGGGTAGTTTCCATGCATGAACGTATGGCTAGAATGATGAGCAATGCTGACGCCTTCATTGCCTTACCAGGTGGTTTTGGTACTTTAGAGGAGATTTTCCAAATAGTCTCTTGGGCACAACTAAATATGCATCACAAACCGATAGGTTTGTTAAATGTTAATCACTTCTTTGATGGTTTGTTATCTTTTCTAGATCAAGCTGTGGAACAGAGGTTTATCTCACACTCAGCACGACAAATTCTCATCTCAGCTTCAAATGTTGAGGAGTTGATTGATGCTTTACAAGCCTATGTTCATGTACCTGATCTAACTATCACTCCAGTAGAATGGACGGCAGATAACCGCAGGAAGCGTAAATTAGATTTGGATCTTCATCTTTAAATGTAGTAAAACGTAGCTATTATTGTACTACTTTTACTTTCTTAGACTCTACTTGTATACCATATTTACCAACCATACTCCTTTAGAGTTGGTAAAACTATCTTTGAATGTTGCTTATGATCCTCTGAACTTTTGAAATATTCTAGTATATCAACCATATATATAATAAAAAATTGTTCCAAGGATGACCTAATTACTATTCATTAAATTTATGAATGCAGCTAAAGGTTTGTCAATTAAATGCATCACCAAGAACTCATAATGCTCATAATAAGTCCTACATCCTCTTCTCTTATCCTTAATTAATGTTACTCATATCCCAAATCTATTTGTGGAAAAATATTGAACACCTTATAACTGGTCAAACAGGTAATCTATACGAGCTAATGGGTTTCTATTCTACATTGTTACCTTATTCAACTGTCTACAATCTATGCATAGTCATAGTGATCCATCTTTCTTTTTCACAAATAGAACTAGAGCACTCCAAATAAAAGTACTAGGGCATTTAAATCCCTTGTCTAACAAGTCTTGTAAATTTTTTTTTTCCAGTAACTAGAATAATTCTTTTCTGATGTGGAAATACTGCAACCACAGAGCATACTAAGATTTTTCAAATAAAACCGGCACTTTCAAAACTTCTTGGAAACTTTATATGAGTACTAGGGTAAATTCCATGTTAAAATTCCACACTAATATCTCGGTAACTGGATAGTAATTGTAGTCTGTAAACAGCGCACCAGAAAAGTTCCCAGGAAAGAGAGGTGGGTCACTAATGGACACGCTTAAGTACCAAGTCTTTCCTTGCCAGAGCTTTCCTTAGACATGCACTTTTCACAAATCACAATTTTTTTTTTAAATTCAATCGATATCATTCTATATAGGGATATAGATACTAGTTGGGTTCTAAGGAGTAAATCAATACCAAATTCTCGAATTGCTGTGGCAAGGTTGTGTAAGATTTTCTCCGCATTGTTTGCCGGATTCCGCCTTGGTGGTGCCATTTCCTACTGTGGAAAAATAAATTTATGCTACTATTGAGGTGATCAAGCCCAATAGTTAGTTTCAAAACAATATTTAACAGCAGTCATAACACCACCTCGGCATATAGATAAGAAACACTAGTAATTTCTTACCTATATGAGTCACTGATTCCCTACACAGCACAACCACAACATACTCAAGACACTATAAGATCGATTCAGATAACCATCCACCCACTGGCCATCTAGGATCGACCTGCTCTGATACCAATTATGTAACAACCTCTTTTTTTTTCCTTTATTATTATACAATATTGAGTTCACATACATGTCATTAATCAAAACAAACGTATAACATATCAAACACAGATATTTACATCTTGTTTATTTTGGTTGACCAATTCCGGAGATACAGGTGCGGGTGGTTGCACCTTCACCGGGATCTGAGCCAACTCGACCACAAAAAACTTATTTGATTCTGAAATCTGCCCAACATAAAGTAACTCGATCCAATGTGCACTAAAAGCCAGAGCCTCAGCAACAAAAGCTGCATAATTAATTTTCTGAACATGATATGGAAATATAGTGAGAATTAAATCCCAGTAAGTTCAACAATAAATTATCATCAGTAAAGCTCATCACGTCATGTTCAGCTGTATAAACTACAGAAAATATCTTTGGTCACATGAATGGATTATATCTATGCACATAAGAATCATACTGTAATGATATGTATGACAGGATTAACTATTTTCAAAATATCATATGATGGCCATCAACTTATTCTCATTTCAAGCTACCCCGGTCAGGGTGAGTATCCTCTACTCTCCGGTACGGGCTTTTCTCGCTCCGTCCGACATGGCCCACTTTCTCTTTCTTTTCTCATTATCATGATCATAACCGTTGGTAGGGCGTCCCCTACTGGTGCACCACACGGATTGCCATGTGACCGTGCTCATTTCTTTTCTTTTCATAATGATAGCCAAAAATATGCTTTCAAAAACAAGTATGTTCATCAAAATATAATTATTACCATAAATCATTGGTAATCATGCTATGAACATAACCATTTCAAATATCACTTTATAAAATATTTCCATGTCAAAATTTCACACTTAAGATGGTAAGAAGTTCATACAATGGCAATGGTTATGGCTATACTAGTCATTTATTAAGATTCATCTTCTTTTTTAAATACTAATTTTATTCCTTTATTTTTCTTGATGCAGGTTTTCATCCTATCTAACCTTCTCTTACTAATCAGAGCATAACTCCCTCAATTTAACTCTGATGTAGGTGATCTTAGTGTCCATGTCAAGATAAAACAATTATCTAAAACAATTATGTTGAACATTGTAGCGAAAAATTAAGAAACGAAGGTGATATTACTCCCTCAAAGTACAGGATAGTTCCTCTCGGATAGGTTCTGACCTTTACTGACTAATTAGACCATATCTCCCAAATTGGAACTCCAAATTGAGTTATTCCAGTTGGTAAAAATCCATGAGCCATATATATATAATTGTTATGTTGGCGCGCTATTTTAATTCCCTACAGAATATTCTCAAAAATTCAAAAACTAAAGCATTAATAACATACTCTTCCCTGAATAAACATTTTCTGACCTCTGCTAACTAATCGGATCATATCTACCTCATATGAACTCCAAATTGTATAATTTCAGTGGGTATATTTCCATGAGACATAGATATATAACTTTCATGTTAACCATTTATTTTAATTCCATACAGATAATTCCCAGAAATTAAAATACTACAGCTGTCCTAACATAATCTTCCCTGATGAACCATTTTCTGCCCTTGGCTTACTAATCGGACCATATCTACCACATGTGGACTCCAAATTGAATGATTTCAGTGGCTAAAAATCCATGACACACATATCTTTAATTATTATGTTAACCATTTATTTTAATTCCCTACCAATAATTCCCAGAAATTAAATTACCGAAGCTATCCTAACATATTCTTCCCTGATGATTCATTTTCTGACCTTTGACTACTAATCAGACCATAGCTACCTCATACAAACTCCAAATGGAATGATTCTAGTGGGTGAAAATCCGTGACACATATATCTTTAATTCTTATGTAAACCATTTATTTTAATTCCTTATAGATTGTTCCCAGAAATTAAAATACCGAAGCTTAAAATTCTGTCAACCATAGCCATACCCATGCAGAACTATCTACACCAACCTAAGTATTCAAACATACATCACATGCAAGATCAATATGTAACATGATATAGCAACATTCATGACCAATCATCAAAGTTCTAAGATCAAAATCTCATATAAATATTATGAGTTTCAAAGATTTTCTTCAAAAAGAAATATTGTTAAACTTACCTGGAGCACTTAGTCTCCTAGACTTCTCCTTCCTCTTTCTTCCTTTCTTCCTCTCCTTTCCTCACACTACCTTGCTTCTATTTTTGCTCTCCCTCACTTGGACGAAATTCTAATGTTGTAAGGGTGGGTTTTCTTATATAGACCACCAAATAATTCACCTTTCATGATCATGGGTCTACCTTATCACAATTAGGATACACTTTGTTGAATTTTTGGAAAACAAACAACTTATGTTCTTGTCTTCCTCTTCCTTAGTCAAGATATGCATAGAAAAAGGAGATTTGTATTTTGAAAATTATGATGATATGTTCTTAAGATATGGGGCAAGATCCCTTTGATTTAGGGATTCATTTCCTTTTTCTTTTGTCTTAATCAAGTATGATAGATTTGCCTTTTTAAGTGGCAAATTTCTAGCCCTTGAATTTTCCTTACTTAACTAAAATTATATGTGTAGGATAATGATGTTTTGTCATAATGCTATGTATTATTACCCACTTGCTAAAGTTATGAATGTAGGATATAGATGTTTTTGTCCTAAAGCCTTGTATTATTATGCCACTTGCCAAAATGATGAATGTAGAATCACACCACTTGTCAAATTTTTGTCTTAATGCCATGTCACTTAATCTTGATTACACTAATATTTCATCACTTTAATTTTATTTTTATTTTTATTTTTCCTCTTGGGTTTGGGCTCATTCTTGCCCATTTTCCTTACTTTGGTTAAAATTCTTCCTTTCATAATGGGCTTGGTCACATTTTCATGATTTTTGGGCTATCGGTCCAATTTCTATATCCTAGTCCAAGTCTATGTTTTATTTCTTCCTTGGCCTATCCTATTGGCTTGCTAAAAATTTATGTGAAGTAGAAAAACTCTATATGAAGTGTCTATAGGTTAAAGCCCAATTACGGGTGGAGATACTAAACTCAGTAACTTTTGCTCTTAAATTAAGAAAGATTACCCTAATCCGATCTTCTTGAAATTTTAAGACCTTTACTTACTTCACAAAAATTTATCTTTCTTTACCTAAGAATTTCACCTTTCTTTAACATGTTTATTTCTAATATTTCCTCTTAGGTTTTCTTTCTTTACCTATTCCATTAATATTAGAACATTTCTATGCATATATGTAAGGTGAAGAATTTCTAAGGAAAATATCTAAAAATTACGGGATGTTACATGAGGAAATAGTAGTGTAATAATAATTTTAGCAAGTATGTAATAATATATGGTATTTAGACAAAACATTTATATCCTACATTTATTATTTTAGCAAGTAAGTAATAATATATGGTATTATGACAAAATATCCCTACAGATTTTACCCAAAAATTCAAACACAGAAGCAGATTCTTCTCTAGTTAGTTAGTTTCTGATTACTGCTTATTAATCTAACAATATTTTTTTAATATGGATTCTAAATTAAATTATTTCAGTGGTTAAAACACACACACACACACACAGCACACACCCACACACACACACACACACCCACCCACCCAACACATACACACGCACACAAACGCGCGCGCGCACGCGCACACACACACACACACACGCACACGCACACGCAACACGCGCGCGCACACACACGCGCAGGCACACGCACACGCAACACACGCACACGCACACATGCACACGCACACAGACACACGCACGCATGCACACGCAACACACGCGCACACACACACACACGCGCACACAAGCACTCACGCGAGCGCGCGCGTACACACACACACACACACACGCTAAACCCTAAACACACGGCCATGCACACACACGCACGCGCACGCGCACGCACGCACGCACGCATGAGCGCGCAAGCACACGCACGCGCACGCGCACGCGCACGCAAACGCGTACGCACGTGGAACGCATGCGCACACACGCGCGCGCGCGCGCGCACACACACACACACACATATATATATATATATATATTTAGTTCTTTATAGGTTTTTCTCAAAAATTCAAACTCAAAAGTTTACCTAACACTGCTTACTAATTGGACCATATCTTCCTCATTTGAATTTTAAATTGGGTGATTCTAATGGTTAAAAACATATATCTACATTTTTTATGTTAACAATTTTTTTTAATTTCTAATCTATTCTTCTCAGAATTTCAAAAACAGAAACTTCTCTAGTTACTCTGAAATCCAGTTTTCTTAACAAAACCTTTCCTAAAGTTCTAGTTTATCATTTTATTAATTCATCTTTCATTTTTTTTTTCAAATTTCCACCTAACCATAGAATTACTCATCTCAACATTTAATTATATTTCTTACTTAATTTAACATATTTAATCATCCACTTCAAAAGAAAAATAGAATCAAATCATGCATCACTAAAAGTGTTTCTCAATAGAAATTTCTCATGGTCTTCCCCTATGTTCAAGGTCATACTTAATTTACCAACTTAACCATCTTCCATCCATTTTTACCATATTCAAATATACAAAACAAAACCATAAAAATTCTAAATTTTTGCTATTCATACCCATATCTATGTAGAACTTTTCTTACCAACCGAAATATTCACAACATCCATTACATGTAAGATCAACATGTAACATGATATAACAACATCTATGGCCAATCATCAAAGTAGCAAATATTATAAATTTCATCGAAATTCTAAGATCAACGTCCCATATAAATGCTACAAATTTCAAAACTTTTTTTCAAAAAGAGATTGTTAAACCTTCCTAAAAATCTTCTTAGCTCACTTAGTAAATTTTTTTTCTTATTTCCTCTTGAAGGAAGTAGTAAGTTTTCTTCTTTCCCTTAACTTTTCTAGCAGCTTAAATAAGAGAAGGAGGGCGAGTTTTAAATTCTAAGGATAAAGAGAAAAGATGAATTCTAGTATAGATTAAACTAATTTACTTTGAATATTTAGTTCTCTAGACTTCTTCTTCTTCCTTCCTTTCTTCTTCTCTTTTTCTCTCCTTTCTTCACTCTACCTTGTTTTTATTTTTTCTCTCTCTCACTTGGACGAAATTATAATGTTATAAGGTAAACTATCAAGTGGTTCACCACTCATAATCATAAGTCTATCTTATCACAATTAGGATGTACTTGATTGTTTTTTGTGGAAAGACAACTCATGTTCTTGTTTTCCTCTCCCTTAGTTATGATATGTATAGCAGTAGGAGATTTGTATTTTGAAAATCATGATAAAATGTTCTTAAGAAAAGAGGCAAGATCCTTTTGATTTAGAGATTTATTTCTTTTTTTTTTGGTCTCATTTAAGTATGATAGGTTTGCCTTTATAGGTGGCAAATTTTCTGTACTTGAGTCTCCTTTACTTGGCTGAAATTATTTGTATAAGATAAGAATGTTTTGTCATAATGCCATGTATTGTTACTTACTTGCTGAAATTATGAATGTAGAATATAGATGTTTTATCCTAATACCATGTATAATTATCTACTTGTTGAAATTATAAATGTAAAATATAGATGTTTTGTCCTAATACCATGTGACTTAATTTTAATTATTATTATACTATTGTTTTCTCACATGATTTTTATTTTTCTCTCTTGGATTTGGACTCATTCTTGCCCATTTCCTTTGTTTTGGCTGAAATTCTACCTTTCATGGAGGGTTTGGTCACATTTTTATGAATTTTGGCTATCAGTCCAACTTCTATATACTAATTCAAGTCTGTGTTTTATCTCTTGTTTGGGCTATCCAATTGACTTGTTAGAAATTCATGTGAAGTAGAAAAAAACTCTATATGAAATGTCTATAGGAGAAAGCCCAGTGTATGGGTGGAGATGTTAAATTTAAGAACTCTAACTCTTGAATTAAGAAAAATTGCCTTAATTCAATCTTATTGAAAATTTAAGATCTTTGCTTACTTTCCATAAATTTATTTTTCTTATCCAAGAATTTCATCTCTCTTTAGTATGTTATTTCTAATTTTTCCTATTAAGTTTTCTTTCTTTACTTATTCTCTTAATGTTAAAAATATTTTTTATACTTACACATCAACAACAACTAAACTTTTTTCTACTATGTGGAGTGGACTACATGGATCAAATAACGCCACAGTGACTTATTATGAATAAAATCAATAGATAAATTATTAACTATTAAAACATTCTTAATAGTTTCACCTATTGTTTTTTTTGCCTCTCTCTATCTCTAATTATTAGATTATTCTTCATTTGATCTACTCTTCTCAATAAGACTTCTGCAGGTCTTCTCCACATATGTCCAAACCATCTTAAGCGATATTCTACTATCTTTTCTATAATAGGTGCTACCCCAACTTTCACTTTAATGCATTCATTTTTAATCATATTTCTTCTGGTGTGTCCACACATTCAGCGCAACATTTTCATCTCTGCAATATTGAGTTTATTTTCATGTTGTTTTTTAACCGTCCAACATTCAATACCATACAATATAGCAGGTTTTATAACTGTACGGTAGAATTTTCTTTTAATTTTGAGTGGTACTTTTCTATCACAAATGACACTCGAAATTTTCTTCTATTTCATCCATCCTGCATGAATCCTATGGTTTATGTCTTCTTTTACTTTGTCGTCATTTTGTATAATGGATTCAAGATATTTAAAACTTGTAACTTGTTTTAATATATGATCTCTAAGTTTTACTTCTAAATTCGTATTTGTTCGTCTTTTACTAAAAATACATTCCGTATATTTTGTTTTATTTTTACTTATACGAAAATCATGTGTTTCCAAAGTTTGATTCTATGACTCTAACTTCATATTTATTTTTTCTTTCGATTCACCAACTAAAACTATATTATCTGCAAAAATCATACATCGAGACCTCAAATCTTGTAATTGTTCAGTAACTACGTCCAAAATCAAGTTAAAAAGATACGGACTCAGAGAGAACCCTTATGTAGTCTAATAGTTGTGGAAAAATCATTTGTGTCCTTATTTTGTGTTCTCACGTAAGTCGTGATCCTATCACACATGTTTTTTATTGTTTGAATATATGCAATACGTACTCCTTTCTTCTCTAAAGTATTATATAAAACCTCTCTTAGCACTCTGTCATATGTCTTTTCTAGATCAATAAAATTCATATGCAAATCTTTCTGTCTTCTTTGATATTTTTTCATCAATCTCCGCAGTAAGTAAATTTCTTCTATAATTGACCTTCCTGTTATGAAATCAAATTGATTCTCTGTAACTTGAGTTTCTTGTCTTAATCTTTACTCAATGTTTTTCTCCCATAACATCATAGTGTGGTTCATGAGTTTAATCCTCCGATAGTTAGCATAGTTTTGTATGTCCCTCTTATTTTTATAGATAGAGATTAAAGTACTTCTCTATTCATTCGGTATTTTTTTAGATTTTATTATCACATTAAACAACTTAGTAAGCCAACTTATATCTTTCTTTCTTAGATTTTTTCACATCTCAATAGGTATATTATTGTGTCCAACTGTTTTGTCATTTTTCATTCTCTTCAAAGCCTTTTCTATTTCAAACTCCTGAATTCTATGATAAAAAGTATAATTATAATTCTCCTCTGCAACATTTAGTCTGTCAGAGTCACAGGTCAATTCATGTCCTTCGTTAAAAAGTCCTTGAAAGTAATTACTCCACCGTGCTTGAATATCTTACTCTCTTACCAAAACATTACTCTCTTCATGTTTAATACATTTCACTTGATCTAAGTCTTTGTTTTTCTTTCTCTATCTTTCGCAAGTCTCTAAATTTTTCTTTCTTCATCTTTAGTTCCTAAAGATTGATATAGCTCTTCAAGAGTTCTAGATTTTGTTTCACTCAGCTTTCTTAGCGTCTTTCTTAGCAATTTTATATTTATCCCAATTTTCATTATCTTTGCATAGGTACTACACTTTATAACACTCTATTTTAACCTTAATCTTATATTACAACTCTGTATCCCACCACAAAGATTCTTTATCCTTTGGTTCAACGCCTCTTGATTCTCCAAATATCTCTTTTGCTATATTCCTTATCCTTTTGGCCATCTCATCCCACGTATCATTAGCATTTTCCTAGATCTCTCAAAGCCTCTCTTCCTCCACTCTTATTTGAAAACTCTTTTGTTGTTTATTCTTCAAAAGCCACCACCTAATTCTGAGAATTGTTTTTTTCTCTTCCTTTCAACTCTTATCTTAACTCATACGTCCAAAATTAAAACTCTGTGTTGGGTAGTCAAGTTTTCTCCAGGTATGACTTTGCAATTTGTGCAAAACTTTTTATCTGATTTTCTTACCAAGAAGAAATCTATTTGAGAACTTGCTCTTCTACACTTATATGTGATAAGATATTCTACCCGCTTCTTAAAGTAAGTGTTTGCTATAGAAAAATTATAGGTTAAAGAAAATTTCAAAATAGTTTTACTCTCTTCATTTGCTTCTCTTAATCCAAAACTTCCATATATACTCTCATATCTTTTAGATTCTCTCCCTACATGTCCATTTAAATTCTCTCATAGGAAAATCTTTTCTACCAGAAGTATTTCTTGAATCAAACCTTCTAGCTCCCCATAGAAAATTCTCTTGTGGTGCTCTTTTAATCCAACTTGAGGTACATATATATTAAACACATTAAAAGTGTCCCGGTCCACTACAATCTTTAAAGTCATAATCCTATCTCTTAATCTTTTCACATCTACCACATTGTTCCTCCACTCTTTATCAACTATTATACCTACCCCATTGCTAGTTCTTATCTTGTCGGTGTACCAAAGTTTAAAACCTGAAGAATTTAATTCCTTTGCCTTTTCTCCTGCCCTCTTAATTTCTTGTAGACACATGATATTGATCCTTCTCCTAATTATGGTATCAACTATTTTCATTGATTTTCCTATAAGTGTGTCTACATTCTAAGTTCCAAAACGGATTCTACTCTTATGAACTAATTTCTTTGTCCATACCCGTTCATTAAAGTGTGAGAACTCTTGTTTATTTTTTATTGTACCCGGGCGTCGATGCAGCAACTCTTGCTCTTTTGACACTGCACTCAAGCTATATAACGCATTGCTTTCAGGCAACGAACTAGCTATAATACTATTGTTTCGTTTATCCATGTTCATGTAACTACGACAATGTTTTATGTTGGCTGTCGTACGTCTAACACAACCCTCCTCTTTTATCTGGATTTGGGAGCAGCTCTACGAATATAGGCAGAGTTTTTCTATGCATACACATAAGGTGAAAAATTTCTAAAGTTTATATTTCTTTAGATATCTAAAAATTGTTTAATAAATTTTATTTTCTTAATTAAATATTTATGTATCTTTATTAATAAAATGAACAAAATTGGAGATGTTACAACAGGAATCTTGCCACTTTCTTCAAGAGAAAACAAGAAAAAGAATTCACTAAGTGAGTTAGAGAGATCTTTAGGT
This sequence comes from Gleditsia sinensis, assembly GCA_037074535.1. Classification (NCBI taxonomy): domain Eukaryota; kingdom Viridiplantae; phylum Streptophyta; class Magnoliopsida; order Fabales; family Fabaceae; genus Gleditsia; species Gleditsia sinensis. Next base: position 35,811,130 of record CM073466.1, on the reverse strand, counting down.
AGGTTTAACAATATCTCTTTTTTGAAGAAACGTTTTGAAATTTGTAATATTTATATGAGATTTTGATCTTAACATTTTGATGAAATTTATAATATTTGCTACTTTGATGATTGGACATGGATGTTGTTATATCATGTTACATGTTGATCATGTGATGAATGCTTTGAATACTTCAGTTGGCATGGAAAATTTTGTATAGATATGGCTATGGGTGGCAAAAATTTAGGGGTTTTGTATTGCTGTTATGTATATTTAAATGTAGTGAAAATTTAGTAGGATATGATTAGATTGATAAAATAAATATGGCCTTAAACATCTAGAAGAAGACCATGAGAAATTTCTGTTAAGAAACATCCTTAGTGATGCATGATTTGATTTTGTTTTTCTTTTGAAGTAGATAATGGAATATGTTAAATTAAGTAAAAAATATAATTAAATATTGAGATGAGTAATTCTATGGTTAAGTGAAAATTTGGAAGAAAAATGGAAGATGACTTAATAAAAGGATAAATTAGAACTTTAAGAAAGGCTATGCTAAGAAAATTGGATTTCCGAGAAATTAGATAAGCTTCTATTTTTGGAATTTTGAGAAGAATAGGTTGGGAATTAAAAGAAATGGTTAACATAAAAAATGAAGATATATGTCTCATGGATTTTTCGGTATTGGAATAACTTAATTTGGATTTCATGTGAGGGAGATATGGTCAGATTAGTAAACAGTAGTAAAAAATTAGCTAATTAGAGAAGAATTTGTTAAGTATATCTCTGTGTTTAAATTTTTAGGCAAAATCTGTGGAGAATTAAAGAAAATTGTTAACATAATAAATATAGATATATGTTTCACGGATCTATAAACTCTGAAATCACTTACTTTGGAGTCCATATAAGGGAGATATGGCTGATTAATGAGTAGAGATCAGAATCAGTCTAGAATCCAGGGTGATAAATGTAAGCGTTTTTGTTTTCGATTTTCTGAGAATAAGTTGTAAGGAATTTGAAGAAATGATAAACATAAAAGTTGTAGATAAGTGTCTTAACTTTTTATAAGATTTGGAATCACCTCAATTGGAGTTCGTATGAGGGAGATATAGTTGAATAAGTGAGGAAATGTCAGAGAACACGGTTAGGCCGTATTTTGAGTTGCTTTAGCACGGGTAAGCCGTGTTCAGGATTGTTTTTGAGTTCGTTTGAAGTATTTTTCAAGCATGGCCGTGTCCTAGAACATGGTTAGGCCATGTTGAGAGTTGGTAAAACTTATTTTTAACATTTTTCTACCTTAAATGAACCTTATTAACTAAAGGGTATTAATAGAAACCAAATTGGAGAAGAATGTCTTATAAAATTTGTGAGAACATGTGTTGGAAATTATATAAGCAGGAGGAAAGTAACTAGAGGTCAAGCATAAAGAAAATGAAAAGATGAAAATAATATTTAAAAAAGAAGAAGAATCTTATAAATGGAAATAATAAATAATTAGTGTATACTCTAGCCATTGTCATTGTATGAACTCCTTACCATTTTAAGTGTGTAATTTTGACATGAAAATATTTTATAAAGTGGTATTCGAAATTGGTTATAATCATGACGTGATTGTATTTTACCAATAATTTTTGGTAGTAATTATGCTTTGATGATAAATTATAGCATGTGAATATAATGAAAATATAATTAAATGTTGAGATGAGTAATTCTAGTGGTTTGTGTGGTGCATTAGTAGGGGACGCACTCACGGTTATGATTATATTAATGAGAGAAGAAAGAGAAAGTGTGTTATGTCGGACAGAGCGAAAAAAGCTCGTATCGGAGAGTAGAAAGTACTCACCTGGACCGGGGTAGCTTGATATGAAAATAAGTTGATAGCCATTATATGATATTTTAAAAATAGTTATTCATACCATACATATCATTACTGCATGATTTTCATGTACATAGATAAAGTGCATTCACGTGACCTAAAATATTTGTTGTAACTTATACAAATGAACATGACATGATGAACTATAGTGATGATAATTATGATTTCTCGTTGAATCTACTGGGATTTAATTTTCACTATATTTTCATATCATGTTCAGAAGATTAAGTACGCAGAAATTCTTTATGATCGACTTTTAGCGTACGTTGGGTCGAGTTGGCTAAAATCTTGGTGAAGATGCAAACATCCTCACCCGTATCCCTGGAACTAGTCAATATCGATGAATAAGATATAAACATATATATGTTTGATTTTTGTACGAACGTTTTTAATTAATGATGTGTATATAAATCTAGAATTGTATCGGTGTTAATAGTATACCATAAATTTTAATTATGCTTGATTAAGTGAAATGTATTAAAGATGAAGAGCGTAAGGTTTTGGTAAGGGAGCAAGATATCCAAGCACGATGGAGGAGTTACTTTCAAGGACTTTTTAACGAAGAACATGAGTTGACCTGACTCTGGCAGACTAAATATTACAAAAGAGGATCGTAGTTATACTTTTTATCATAGAATTCAGGAGCTTGAAGTAGAGAAGGCTTTGAAGAGAATAGACAATGAAAAAGTAATAGGACCCGATAATATACCTATTGAGGTATGGAAAAGTTTAGGAAAGAAAGGTATAAGTTGACTCACTAAGTTGTTTAATGTGATAATGAAATTTAAGAAAATGTCAGATGAATGGAGGAGAAGTACTTTAATCCTTATCTATAAAAATAAGGGGGACATATAGAATTGTTCTAACTATCGGGAGATTAAACTCATGAGCCACACTATGAAGTTATGAGAGAAGATCATTGAGCAAAGATTAAGACAAGAGACTCAAGTTACAGAGAACCAATTTGGTTTTATGCCAGGAAGGTCAACTATGGAAGTAATTTATTTACTACAGAGATTGATGGAAATGTATCAAAGAAAATAGAAAGATTTACATATGGTTTTTATTGATCTAGAAAAGGCATATGACAAAGTGTTAAGAGAGATTTTATGGAAGGTTTTAGAGAAGAAAGGAGTACGTATTGCGTATATTCGAGCAATCAAAAACATGTATGATAGGATTACGACTTGCGTTAGAACACAAAATAGGGACACAAAGGATTTTCCCACAACTATTGGACTACATCAAGGGTCTTCTCTGAGTCCGTATCTTTTTAACTTGATTTTGGACGTAGTTACTGAACATATACAAGATTTGGGGCCTTAATGTATAGTTTTTACAGATGATATAGTCTTAGTCGGTGAATCGAAAGAGGAAATAAATATGAAGTTAGAGTCATGGAGACAAGTTTTGGAAACACATAGTTTTCGTATAAGTAGAAATAAAACAAAATATATGGAATGTACTTTTAGTAAAAGACGAACAAATACGAATTTAGATGTAAAATTTGGTGATTATAAACTAAAACAAGTAACAAGTTTTAAATATCATAGGTCTATTATACAAAATGACGGTGAAGTAAAGGAGGACGTAAATCACAGGATTCAAGATGGATGGATAAAATGGAGGAAAGTTTCGAGTGTCATTTGTTATAAAAAAGTGTCGCTCAAAGTTAAAGGAAAATTCTACCATACGGTTATAAGACCTGTTATATTGTATGGTACTGAATGTTGCATATATGAGAATGTTGCGTTGGATGTGTAGACACATCAGAAGAGATATTAAAAATGAGTGCATTAGAGAGAAGGTTGGGATAGCACCTATTGTGGAGAAGATGGTAGAATCTCGCTTAAGGTGGTTTGGTCATGTGTGGAGAAGAACCTGCAGAAGTCTTATTGAGAAGAGTAAATCAGATGGAGAATAGTCCGATAGTTAGAGGTAGAGGGGAGGCCAAAGAAAATAATAGGTGAAACTATTAAGAATGATTTAATAGTTAATAACCTATCTATTGATTTTATTCATAATAGGCCACTGTAGCGTCGTTTGATCTATGTAGCCGACCCCACCTAGTGGAAAAATGCTTAATTGTTGTTTGTTATTATGAGTTAAATAGTTAGAAGTAAAGAGATAATGACTTCATAAAATTTTAAAAATACATACATGTATATATGTAAAAAAAGAATGGAGTTGTTACAGGGTGATATGCCAGTGGAGGAGTACACTTCAGAGTTCAACAATTTGACCATTAGGGTTGGTTTGAATGAAGCAACAGAATAGATGACCTCTCGTTATATTGCTGGTTTATGCTCTACTGTTAGTGATGAAATGGCAGTGGTTCACCCATTCAACCTAGAAAATGCTCGATAATTTGCCTAAATGGCTGAGAAATGTGCTTTGCATCTTGGAGTGAAGAGATCTGGGTATGGCAGAATTGGGAATACTTAACAAAATTTTAGTAACACTATACGAGAGTTTGTGGTTTACTTTAATCATCAATCATTAAGGTATTTAAATTCAAAAAAGAAGCTTAGTAAGTGTCATGCCAAGCGGAGTTCCTCTCTTGATGAATTTAATTTTTCTTTGAAATATAAAACTGAAGAATCTAATATTGTTGCGGATGCTTTAAGTGGACGCTCTCTACTCCTTGCTATAATGAGCACCCAAGTTACTAGCTTTGAAGAGTTGAAGAACCAGTATAGCACTGATCCTGATTTCTACCAAATTTTGGAAGAATAGCGGAAGTCCAACTTGATAGAAAAATTGCCTTTTAGGCTGCATGATGAGTATTTATTTAAAGGCAATAAATTGTGCATTCCACATGGCTCTTTACGAGAACAAATCATCAAGGAACTTCATGAGAATGGTTTGGGAGGACATTTTGGCAGAGATAAGTCCATGGGAATGGTGACATATTGTTACTACTGGCAAAAAATGGGTAAAGATGTGGACAAGTGGGTGAAAAAATGCTTAGTTTGGCAAGGGAGGCTCACAAAACACATGTCTATACACTCCATTACCTGAACCAGAAGCACCATGGATCCATTTGAGCATGGATTTTTTCTTGGGGCTTCCAAAAATAGTAAAGAAGTATGATGCCATCCATGTTGTAGTGGACCGATTCTAAAAAATGGCACATTTTATATCCTATTCTAAAGTCGTTGATGCTTCACATATTACTGAATTATTCTTTTGAGAAGTGGTTAGGATATAGAGAGTTCCATCATTTATTGTCTCTAATAGATATGTCAAATTCATGGGACATTTCTAGAAATCTTTGTGGAGAAAGTTTGGAACTCAACTAAAATATTTCAGCACTTTCCATCCACAGACCAATGGTCAAACTAAAATGGTGAATAGAAGTTTGAAAAATTTATTGACGGGTCTTGTGGGAAGTCTTGTGAAGACATGGGATTTTGTGATACCGCAGGCTGAATTTGCATATAACAATTCAGTGAATAGAACCATTAGAAAAACACCTTTTGAAGTAGCATATGATCTTAAACCTCAAAATGTGCTTGATTTGGTGCCTTTACCACAGAAGGCTAGGGTGAGTGATAATGGTGAGTGTAACAACTCCATTTATGTAAATGTAACAAATTTTTTTTTTTATATATTTGTAAAATTCCATGAAATTATTACTACTTTAATTTTAACCACTTAACTCATAATAATAATCACTTTAACCAAGCATAATTGTTATTAACAGTGATACAATACTGAGTTTTCATACACACTATTATTTTACAAACTACACACCATTATTTTACAAACATTTGTACAAAGATACATATTAGCTCTAATCATCTATGTCGACTACTTCCGGGGACACTGGTGCGGGTGGCACGTCCACCGAAATCTCAGTCACATCTACGATAGATACATCTGAAATAACTGAAAGTTGCCCAAGGTAGGGCACCTCGATCCAACGTACAGAAATAATAAGTGTCATAGAGAAAATCTGCATATTTATTCTTCTGAACATGATATGGAAATATATTGAGAATTAAATCATAGTAAGTTCAACAATAAATCATAATTTACCATCAATATAGTTCATCATGTCATGTTCAGCTGTATAAACTACAAAAAAATATCGTTGGTCATATGAATGCATTATATCTATGCACATAAGAATCATACAATAATGATATGTATGACAGGATTAACTATTTTCAGAATATCATATGATGGCTATCAACTTATTCTCATTTCAAGCTACTCCGGTCAGGGTGAGTATTCTCTACTCTCCGGTACAGGCTTTTCTCGCTCCGTCCGACATGGCCCACTTTCTCTTTCTTTTCTCATTAACATGATCATAACCGTTGGTAGGGCGTCCCCTACTGGTGCACCACATGGATTGCCATGTGACTGTGCTCATTTCTTTTCTTTTCACAATGATAGCCAAAAATATGCTTTCAATAACAAGTATGTTCATCAAAATATAACTATTACCATAAATCATTGGTAATCATGTCATGAACATAACCATTTCAAATATCACTTTATAAAATATTTCCATGTCAGAATTTCACACTTAAGATGGTAAGAAGTTCATACAATGGTAATGACTATGACATATACTAGTCATTTATTATTTTCATTTATAAGATTCGTCTTCTTTTTTAAATATTAATTTCATCTCTTCATTTTCTTTATGCTTGGCCTTTAGTCAATTTCTTCTTATTTATATCATTTCTAACATATGTTCTTACAAATTTATAGAGCATTTTTCTCTAATTTGATTTCTACTATTACCCTATAGTTAAAGAGGTTCATCTAAAGTAGAAAAATGTTGAAAATAGGCTTAAGCAGCTTCCAACATAGTCTGGCCATGTTTCAGGACACGGCCATACTTTAAAAATACTTCAAATGTACTCAAAAACAGCCCCGAACACGGCTAGCCCGTGCTTGAAGCACCCAGAACACGGCCTGGCCGTGCTTTGTGACCTTTGCTCACTAATCAGAGCATAACTCCCTTATTTTAACTCCGATTGAGGTGATCTTGGTGTCTATGGAAAGTTAAGACAATTATCTAAAACTATTATGTTAATCACATCAGCAAAATAGTAATAAATTTTGGTGTTATTACTCCCTTAAATTCAATATTATTTATTCTTGGATAGGTTCTAACCTTTACTTACTAATCTGACTATATCTCCTACATACGAATTCCAAATTAAGTGATTCCAGTGGCTAAACATCCGTGACACATAAATATATAATTCATATGTTAACCATTTATTTTAATTTCTTATAGAATTTTCTCAGAAATTAAAACACCGAAACTATCCTAACATATTCTTCGCTGATTAACCATTTTCTGACCTTTGTTTACTAATCGGAACATATCTACCTCATATGAACTCTAAATTGAATGATTCTAGTGGCTAAAAACCCGTGACACACATAGCTATAATTCTTATGTTAACTATTTATTTTAATTCCTTATAGATTGTTCCCAGAAATTAAAACACCGAAGCTTAAAATTCTGCTAACCATAGCCATACCCATGCAGAACTATCTACACCAACCTTTGTATTCAAACATACATCACATGCAAGATCAATATGTAACATTATATAGCAACATCCATGACCAATCATGAAAGTTTTAAGATCAAAATCTCATATAAATATTATAACTTTCAAAAGTTTTCTTCAAAAAGAAATATTGTTAAACTTACCTAAGAATCTCCCTAACTTACTTAGTGAATTGGTTTTCTTATTTCCTCTTGAAAAAAGTAGCAAGATTCCTTCATTCCCTTAACTTTTCTAGCAGCTTAGGTAAGAGAAGGAGGGTGAATTTTTGAACCTCAAGGATGAAGAAAAAAAATGGACTCAAGTGGAGATTAAAGTAACTTACCTTGAGTACGTAGCCTTCTAAACTTCTCCTTCTTCTTCCTTCCTTTCTTCTCCTCTCTTTCTCTCCTTTCCTCACTCTACCTTACTTCTATTTCTCTCTCTTCCTCACTTGGACGAAATTATAATATTGTAAGGGTGGGTTTTGCTTATATAGACCACAAAATAATACACCTTTCATGATCATAGGTCTACCTTATCACAATTAGGATACACTTTGTTGAATTTTTGGAAAACAAACAACTTATGTTCTTGTCTTCCTCTTCCTTAGTCAAGATATGCATAGGAAAAGGAGATTTGTATTTTGAAAATTATGATAATATGTTCTTAAGATAAGTGATAAGGTTTCTTTGATTTAGGGATTCATTTCCATTTTCTTTTGTCTTAAACAAGTACGATAGGTTTCCTTTTTAAGTGGCAAATTTCTAACCCTTGAATCTCCATTATTTGGTTGATATTATTTGTGTGGGATATGAATGTTTTGTCCTAATGCCATGTTTTATCATACCACTTGCTAAAATTATGAGTGTAGGATATAGATGTTTTTGTTCTAAAGTCTTTTATTATCATGCCACTTGCCAAAATGATGAATGTAGAATCACACCACTTGTTAAATTTTTGTCTTAATGCCATGTAACTCAATCTTTATTATTATTACATTATTATGTCATCACCTAATTTATTTTATTTTATTTTTCCTCTTGGATTTGGGCTTATGGGCTTATTCCTACCCATTTTCTTTGCTTTGGATAAAATTCTACCTTTCTTGGAGGGTTTAGTCACTTTTTCATAATTTTTGAGCTATTGGTCCAATTACTATATTCTAGTCCAAGTCTATGTTTTATTTCTTACTTAAGTTATCCAATGGGCTTGCTAGAAACTTATGTGAAGTGGAAAAACTCTATATGAAGTGTCCATAGGTAAAAGACCAATATATGGGTAAAGATTTTAAACTTAGTAACTCTAATTCTTAAATTAGAAAAAATTACCCTAATCTAATGTTCTTGAAATTTTAAGACCTTTACTTGTTTTTAAAAATTTATCTTCCTTATTCAAGAATTTTGCATCTCTTTAGTATGTTATTTCTAATTTCTTTCCTATTAGGTTTTTCCTCTTTATTTGTTCTTTTAATGTTAGAAACATTTTCTATGTATATACATAAGGTGAAGAATATCTAAAGATTATATTTCCTTAGATATTTAAAATATTGTCTAATAAATTTTATTTAATTAAATATTTTTGTACTTTTATCAATAAATGAAACGAAATTAGGGATGTTATAGTGAGGCCTTAACTAATCATGTCCAGCAGGTTCACAAGGACGTTAGAGAGACCTTAAAATCCATCAATGATCCTTATGCCACTGTCGTATACCAGAATGTGAAGGAGACATGGTGTTAGTGCATTTGAGGCGAGAGAGATTTTCTAACGGTACTTATCATAAGCCCAAGCCAAGGAAGTTCGGGTCTTGCAAGGTATTGAAGAAAATCAGCTCTAATGCCTATTTAATAAAGCTGCCTTTTGAGTTACAAATCAGCTCAATCTTCAATGTGGCAGATTTTTATTCTTATAAAGGATCTAAAGAGGGAATGACTCCAATCACTGAGCAAGTTATGAGTTTATCAACAGTGTAGCAAGAAGTTATTGAAGATGTACTTGATTTGAAGGAGGTGAAATCTAGGAGGGAAAATCCTTATCAACGATTTTTAGTGAAGTGGTTAGGGAAACCAGCTACTGAAAGCACTTGGATTGTAGATAAGAAGTTGAAAAGGATTGACCCAAGAATATATGCAGAAATTTGTAATGTACACTAGCCCACTTTCAAGAAGGGAAGATTTGATGTAGGAGGATAAGTTTCCTACCTTTCTATTTTATATATGTGTTTTGTGTGTTTTAATCTTTATTTAAATAGTCATGTGACTAGCATGTGACCTTTTCTATTTTGGACTTATATTAGATATGGGTTTATGTACTGTTTGGGTTGGACTAGTACTAGTTAGAAACCTTAGTATAAATAGTCTAAGATGTATTGTCAGAGTAGCTTTTTTTAAAATATTGTTTCAATTAACAGAGGTTTCTACGCATTAGAACCTTATTTTCTGTTCCTATCTCAATCTCCCCCAAAATCCCTAATTCTGTCTCAAATTCTTGCTATTGGGCCTCTATACTTCATCACCTTTCTGCTGATGTAGGCATATTGCAATTACTTTATCTTGTGTAAAAGTTATGACAGATTGTATTAATATTTTACTGGATATTGAGTAGTTATTGAAAAGAAAAAACATTCTGTACACATATAAAAGTTCCTTTCTTTGTAATTGTAGATACACTGTTAGCAGCAGCCTCTATTAGTATATTGTCAAAACCATGTAAATCTGCATATGATATTTGGTATGCTCAATCAGCAAGAAACTCCATTTTGCAGTTTCAGGTGCTTGTTTGAGATTGTTTATAGTGTTTGAGACTTAAATGAACCCATTATTTTTTTTTTTGGGAAAATTAACTTTACCTTGATACGTTATTTGTAGATAAAAATTTCAACAGAGATGCTAGGATGAGGAGTTTCTTTATCTGTCCTGAGATATGCTGTTTCATTATTTTGTCTTTTGCGTACTGGTTATCCTTTTTTCTTTATTTAATTGTTGAACTTTTGGTAATTCAATATTCATATTTAAAGTTGAAAATTTTAGATATACATAAAACTTTTTCTTCTCTTATTAGAAAGTAAAATTAAATATATTAGAACATTTTAATATGTCAGTTGTGATATTAAGTCAGAGATGTGAATATTGTAAAGTATGACACATTTAGGTAAGCTTCCTACTCGAGCTCAATGGTGGCCTTTGAGTTTGTAAATTTGAAGGTTAAAGCTTTAGGAGTTGGTAAGATTTAGATTTATAAGAGTTCTATTAAAAAAATAAAAAAATAACAAACAAAAAAAAGAATTGAGATTTATTAGAGTAAGGGTGATTAAATAACAGATATATACTGTTTATAACTTTTATGAAGCAGCAAAAATTGATTATTTCAGATGTCATTGGCGTTTATGTGTAGAAGCAACCAAATTCAGGTGTTTTGATGTGTAGCAAGTAATGTTACCCGGAAACTAGAAGAAAAAGTTTTCAAGGTTTTTATATGGCTGTGGGCAGTAACTAGAGTGAGCTGTCATTAGATGTGAACTATATAATTGGAATAGAGGAATCAGAAGGAGAGGAGGCAGAAAACTTAGCTTGCAGGTTAAAGCACACAAAACTCCCAGCACCTACTGAGCTGATTTCAAGACCTTTCAGGTAGTTATTTTGAGTGTGTTAACGCCTTACTATCTTACGGTCTGTATTATGTATCAGTTTGTTCGTATGTATATTAATTATGATATAGGACATGTTTGAAAATAAAAAGAAATAACGAACAATAACTAAAATCAATAAATATCTCTTAATTCAATATATCATAATAATCCAAGTGATTTGCAGGACTGATAATAGGCCTATTTATAGGCATCCTAAGTAAGAAATCCTAACGAAACTAAAACATTAAATTACCAAATCCTAATCTGACTAAGATATTACTATAATCTCCCAATGCTTATACTATGCCTATTTATAAGATCCTAAATAAGAAATCATAATGAAACTTGTTAAGAGGTGTTAATAATTTAGGAAATTCTTGTAGGTTAAGAAAAGGGTTTCCATGTTAAGAGCAATTAGAATTAAGGAAAGTCCTGTAGGTTAAGGGAATAGTTACTTGTGTTGCACCCAAAATAAATGGTATAAGTGTCTTTGAATGGTACTGTGGTAATTGCAATAGGATAATCATAGGTTGAGGGGTCTGCGTTATACACACAATAATTGAGTCTTTCAATAATATATTGTGTTTGCTCCTTCGTTTTGTCCCTAATTGGACTAGGATATGAATATTATGTTATAAGTACGAATCACATCTTAATTGGACTAAAGATAGTATGATGGGATAACATATCCCTAGGCTCAAATGCCTTTTTTGATGAATTATTATAAATTTAAATAAGTAATAAATTAAAATAATAAATATTAATTTTTCCTTCCCATCTTGCATTATTCTTCCCTAATTGAAAAAAAATCATTTTTGAGTTTGATCACGAGGAGAAAAACACGTGCATTAGTAGGCGGTGATGAAAATGATAGTGGTGCAAGGAGGAATAACATTTACATTAATATTGTTGATTTCTATTGGAATAATAAACTCAACATGAGAAATTAATCTAATCTCCATAGTATAACATTTACATCAATATTGTTGATTTCTTTAGGAATAACAAACTCTACACGAGAAATTAGTTTAATCTCTATAGGATTCTACATTGTTGTGTATGGATTATGGCAGCCAATGGCAAGTTCCAAAGCCACCATGGCAGATGGCATAGAAGCAGTCATGTTAAGGCATTCTAACCATTGCTTTATGAGATTTTTTTTTTTTTTTCTAAATCTTCATATTGTGCATGAAGAAGTTCTAGCGTTGATACTTGAAATTCTTCAATTGTTTCTTGAAAAGAAAGTACAACATTGCTAACATAGTTATTACCTAAATAATCACGTTCATAAAAATGGACTGTCTGGGTTGAGTAATAAGCTTCACAAGTGGAGGACTCTCTATCAACTTGATTAATGTAGTTATATAATTCATAATATTACGGATAATAAGTACTCGAGCCATGGTTGTTGGGATAATAAGAACTTGAATAATATTCATAACCATAAACCAATTATATATATATATATATATATAATCGATAACACATTTCAAGCAATAAATCATACATATTTATATAAAAAACTAATATTCTATCATCATGATATCTAAAATTATATCAGAGATTAGTATTTATACATAAGCGATATTGAGTCACACACACACACACATATATATATATATAGCAACCGATAACACATCCAAGCAATAAACCATACGTATTTATATAAGCAGTTAATATTCTATCATCATGATATCCAAAACTATATTAGAGATTAGTATTTATACATAAGTGACACTGATTCACATAATTATATCAACTTAACATTGAACCCTATACTGCACATCTCTCCTGGGTGTAAAGGGTGGATGAGGTGGTGCTGGCATTGGAATTTGTACTAGGTATCACCATCCACTGGATCTCTATGATCAAGTGTACTGAAGCAACTCGCATATCGTTTGCTCTTATTTGAATATAACACCAACAATAATGAGAATGAAAGTTTTCAATAGGTTTAACATTAAAAGTATCATACAGTAAATAAGAAAACACAGTGTCATGTCCAGCTGTATAAATTATAGAAAACATTCTTTTTGTATATGATAAAATAACAAGAATGTATAGCATGCTTTTATGTTCGATAGACAGGTTATGCATCAATATCAGACATGTATAATAACCATGTTATACTTTAATATTATGCTTGTATATATATCTTTGCAGTGCTTTTATGTATGGTGACTAACCATTCGCAGCCACAAGTTCCATAACCAGTGACTTATTCTCTATAGTCACATCTCAACATTCAGTGACTAATTGTCTGTAGCCACATTTTCACACTCAGTAACTAATCGTCTGTAGCCATGAGTTCAACCATATACATTAACATGATATAACCATGTATACTTCAAACAACTCACCTTTACTATTATGTTTGCCATCCATAATCAACTTCGTCTCTTCATATAATCACTATGTAATAACCATTCTATCGTCATATAATAATGTATACATCATATTCTTTAATCATGATGACTATCACAATAGGATTATGCATTAACAAAGTACCTTACTACTATCATTTAACAAATATGTACTAATACACTTACCATCATGTAACAATGCATACATTATATTATCTAATTCTCATGCATTACTATACTAGCATATGCATCAAATTAACATACATTTTATCCATATATTGCACATGTATCTCATATGCAATTCACTTACATATATCTTATAATAAAAGAATGGAATTAATACTACAATGCATCATACATATATCTCTTATGCAATTCACTTACATATTATCTCCTCAATACATAACAAATTTACTTGCATATGTCTCATTAATATGTATTTTTATCCATACATTAAACATACATTTAAGTAATATGCAATATGTGATTAATTTCTCATAATAAAATGATGGAATTTACACTATAATGTATCATTAAAAATGTATTTATTTGTATTTTGGTTCTCTTTATCATCATCCATTCATTGTAGTTCATTTAGAGCCTTCAAAAAGCAAAACAAAGCAATTTCAGCCTCAAGCACGACCTGACTGTGTCACAGAGCATGGCCGTACTTGAAGTTGTGAAAATCATGCTACAAAATTCACAAAACAGCTCGAAACACGGTCTGGCCATGCCTTGAAACACGGCAGTGTTTTGTGCTGCAGACTCACGACTAGCCTGACCTTCCATCACTCTTTAGGTTATAACTCATTCATTTCAACTTTGATTAAGGTAATTTTGGTGTCTATGGAAAGTTAAAAGAATTATCTATAACTTTTATGTTTACCACTTTAACAAATTAGAAACAAAAATAGATAAAAAAAGGTGTTCGAAAATATCATCGTGACTCTGTGCGTTAGATTTGACCTCTCTTCAATCATCAGGGGCGAACAGTATCGTGACTCTGTGCGTTAGATCTGAGCTTTCTTCAATCATAAGGGCATATCTCTTTCATTTCAAATCCGATTAAGGTGATTCTAGAGGCATTAGAAAGTTAAGAAATAGGGCTACAACTCATATGTTGAACATATTTCCAAATTCGAAATAAATCATAAACCCCAGAACCAACCATTCAGAGCATTGATTTTCACCATTTTTAAGTCAATTTTAGCAAATACATGTTTGATCTATGCATCCAAACTCTCACTCTTCATGGCTAAGCATAAATATCCATCATGCATCATCAAGATAGGATATTTGGAACAATTTTAGATAATTCAAAATACATGAAATTCCATGGAAAGATTAATGTTAAACTTATCAAAAACTAGAGATTCTTTCTATTCTTAAACCCTTCTTGGATTTCCTTCTTTTTTATCACTTCTCTTTCTTCCTTTCTCTACAAATTCCTTAGAACTTCATCCCTTGCTCTCTCCTCTCTCTCTCTTCTTTTCCTTCCTCTTCTTCTCTCGATCTCTCTCTCTTCTTTTCTCCCTTGGCTGCTACCTCTCCTTCTCCCTTGATATTTTTACGTCTTGGTTGACTTCCTCTCCAAGGCAAAGGAAAAGGTTTGTTTAATCCAAGCTTCTGCAACAAGCCATCTTTTTCCTCTTAGTTGACTTCTCCAAGTCAAGGGAAAATATTTTTTTAATTTACACTTCTTCAACAAACCATCTCTTCCCTAACTAATGCACCCCAAAAGCTTAACTATTACAAGATTACCACTCCATTACATTCCAACTAGATTGTTGACCAAGGCCTTGTTTGACTTTCTCAAATTCTTCAAATGCTTTAATTCCTCTTTTAGGAAGATACTAATAAGCTTTAGAGTCACATCCAAAACATATCTTTAACTTATTTCTTGATGTTCGGTTCTAGTTCCAAAGAATTAGAATATTACACTTTCTTCTCTTCTTGTTTTCCTTTTTGCCATTGAGAATTATTTTACATTTATTAAAATCTGGGATATTACAATAACAACAACAAATCTTTTTCTCACTAGGTGGAGTTGGCTACATAGATTAAGCGATGTTACAATGATTTATTATAAATGAGGTCAATAGAGAGATTATAAATTGTTAAATCTTTCATAATAGTTTCACCTTGTATTTTTTTTTTACTTCATTTACTTATAACTATTTGTTTTTACAGATGATATAGTCTTAATTGGTGAATCAAAAGAGGAAATAAATATGAAGTTAGAGTTATGGAAACAAGTTTTGAAAACACACGGTCTTCATATAAATAGAAATAAAACAGAATATATGGAATGTATTTTTAGTAAAAGACAAACAAATACGAATTTAGAAGTAAAATTTGAAAATCATATATTAAAACAAGTTACAAGTTTTAAATATCTTAGATCCATTATACAAAACGCCGGAAAAATAAAGGAGAACGTAAACCATATGATTCAAGCAGGATGGATGAAATGGAGAAAGACTTTGAGTGTCATTTGTGATAGAAAAGTGCCACTCAAAATTAAAGAAAAATTCTACTGTATAGTTATAAGACCTGTTATATTGTATGGTACTGAATGTTGAGTGGTTAAAAAAAAATATAAAGATAAACTCAATATTACAAAGATGAGAATGCTGTATTGGATGTGTGGACACACTAGGAGAGATGTGATTAGAAATGAGTGTATTAGAGAGAAAGTTGAGGTAGCACTTATTGTGGAGAAGACGATGGAATATTGCTTAAGGTGGTTTGGACATGTGTGGAGAAGACCTATAGAAGTCCTTTTGAGAAGAGTAGATCAGATGGAGAATAGTCCTGTAGTTAGAGGTAGAGGGAGGTCAAAGAAAACTATAGGTGAAATTATTAAGAAGGATTTAATAGTTAATAATCTATCTATTGATCTTATCTATAATAGGCTATTGTGACGTCATTTGATCTATGTAGCCAACCCCACCTAGTGAAAAAATGTTTAGTTGTTGTTGTTTACTTATAACTATCTGGCTATTCTCTATCTAATTTACTCTTCTTAGTAGGGTTTCTATAGGTCTTTTCTATACATGAAAAAATTTCCTTAAGGGATATTCCACTATCTTCTCTACAATATGCGTTATCCCAATTTTTTCTCTATTACACTCATTCTTAATCATATTTCTTCTAGTGTGTCCACACATCTAACACAATATTCTCATTTCTGTGATATTGAGTTTATTTTTATGTTATCTTTTAATCGCTCAACATTCAACGTTATACAATATTGCAGGTCTGATAGTTGTATAGTACAATTTTTCTTTAATTTTGAGTGGGACTTTTCTATTACAAGTAACATCGAATCCTTCCTCCATTTCATCCATCTCACCTAAATCTTATGGTTTACTTCCTCCTTTACTTCTTTGTCATTTCGTATAATGGACTCAAGATATTTGAAGTTTGTGACTTGTTTTATAAGATAGTCTTTAAGTTTTACCTCTAAATTTGTATTTATTCACTTTTTTACTAAAATTAAATTTCATATATTTTGTTTTATTTCTACTTATACAAATGTTATGTGTTTTCAAAGTTTGTCTCAATTACTCTAACTTTATATTTATTTCTTCTTTCGATTCACCAACTAAAACCATATTTGCAAAAATCATATATCGAGATTTTAATTTTTGAATATGTTCAGTAACTGCATCTAAAATAAAGTTAAAAGGATATGGACTTAGAGATAAATCTTGATGTATTCCTATAGTTGTGAAAAAATCTTTTGTATTCTTATGCAAGGCGTTCTCCTATTGTACATATCTTTAATTGCTTGAATATAAGCAATATGTACTCATTTCTTCTCTAAAATCTTCCATAAAACCTCTTTCAGTACTTTATCATACGCTTTTTCCAAATCGATGAAAATCATATGTAAATCGTTTTTATTCTTTTGATGTCTCTCCATCAATTTTTACAATAAGTAAATTGTTTTTATGGTTGACCTTTTTGGTATGAAATTTAATTGATTCTCTGTGACTTGAACCTCTTGTAGTAGGAAATAGGACTTGATAATATACCTATTGAGGTGTAGAAATGTCTAGGAAGAAAAGGTATAAGTTGACTTACTAAATTGTTTAATGAGATAATGAGATATAAGAAAATGCCGGATAATGAGATATAAGATAATGATAATAATCAATCATGGAATATCAACACTTAACAGCTTAACTATCAAAATCCTCCTCACAATAGTTAAGATAGTCAAAAGTTGCTATTTAGAGATTTTTAATTTAGAGACTTTTAATGATGAATTGCAAAATTTCACTGCTAAGGTCAATAGTCAAATGAGTAATGCCACATTAGCAGTTAGTGAGGTCAGTATCTTAGTCAAGGCTAAAAAATGTGGCTTGACAAAACTAGAATAGCTTAAAGTGGCTAGAAATGTGAGGCATGTGTGTCTGAAAGTGGTGTGGCCTAACATAGTGCTTTGTAGGATGGCAAAACTTGAAAGGTAGGTTGATAATGGCTTTGCTAAACTCTATAATGGGGTCAAACTCTTGAAATGATGTCTCTAGTGATTGAATCTTAGCTTGACAATTGAATTAGTATTCGTGTTAGCAGTTGAGTGTAATGGCATGTTTAGGAATTTTTCGAGGATTTGATTCAAGATTATGCCTTTTTGATAATGTTTAGGAGTGGTGGGGCGTTATTTTCTTCACTATGGCACCGAAAGTGCAAGAAATAGGCTTAGTTGTTGATGGTCTCCGATGATTTTTTTCAAGTAGACTAGATGACGCAAATACAAGTGCTATGTAGTTTGGATTACTCTAGGCTCAATCTTTTACTGATAACCCTAAAATTATATATTGAGTTATCTCATTTAATTCAATTAAGAACATTATATGCCAAATGATAATTACATCATAAATTTAAGATTTTAAATAATGAATTTTCCTTCTTACCTTGCGTTATTATGTCTACATAGATATTCTCCAAGGAGTTACTGTCAAGCCTCTCATATTGCCATTGTATGTCTATTTATATATAATTTTCTATTTTTCCCCTTTTTCTTCTTTCCCTTATTTTATTCTTGCAGCAAGGATGGTAATGCCACAACGTTATGTAGGGATCCAAATCTATTTACTAGAGTCTTGCACATATTATATGAAGATGAATTCTTCACTATAGTTTGAATCTCTAAAATTAGTGAGGTTGGGTTTTGATAAGCTCCTATGGTTATAAGAAGTTATTAGAAGTATATCAATAGTTATGAAAGTTATTTGAAGCATATGGGTCTGTTTAAGGGGCTTATGCAGCAAAAGACATATGCTAAATTCTAATAGTTGTGGTTTGTTAAGAATTTGATCATAAGAAGGGGGATTGGACATAGGTGGGGAGAGGAAAAAAATTGAACAGTTTTGTGGGTGGTTTTTTAGACCCTTAAAGTGCCTGGAGTCTTTTCTTTCTTTCTCTATTATTTTCTTCTTTATTTTTATTGTATATCAATTAGGGACTTAGGTTCCTAACAAATTGGTATTAGAGTACACCGATCATTGTTAATGGTTAGTATTAGGATAGAATCTAAAATTAATCATTTGGAGAGGGATATGGGTAGTACAATGAAAAGCATAGGGGGAGTGGAGAGTACTATGAAATCCATCATGGAGGCATTGGCAAAGATAAAGGAAGTATGGGTTCATAGAGAGGAACGACGAAGAAAGTGAAGGTGTGTGATAGCAGGTCAATGGAGTAGAAGTGATACGGACTCTATCGATAGCTGACGAAACTTGTTATCTAAGAAGGCTCTAAGACCGTTTCTACAATCATATTTGTATAAAACTATGACTTATTGCATATATAAAAGCAAGAACCTTGGTATAGTTGTCACGGCCTCCCAGAAGGAAGTATAAGTCTGACATGATGTAAAGAGTTTGTCCCTTAAATCGTAAGCCTCATAACAGATAAACAAAAAATAAGAATTTTCATTTCAAATTTCAGATGTTATATTATATTTAAAACTTATCAAAATCTCATTTATATGCCATAATAAATTTATGCATTATGTGTGGCATATATAATATGTTTCATATATGGATATTCAAATATTCCATCAATAAGTAGTTTGAACATAACCATGTACATATACATGATACAATATGGGATGGGATCTTGTATATTGCCATTGGAACACAGTCTAGTGTAATGGGGACATAAACACAAAATATCCCAAAATCCTTCTCTAGGCGAGCTCACCACTAAAAGTCCACACACTAGTCCTGGGTTGAAGGAGGTTGGTTCCCTTCCTTTGAACTATGGATGAAGTTATGCAACTCAGTGATCATATATCATCTACTATAACCGAAATAGAATATGCCATATGCACGAGCTTGATGTTAATTAAAATATCAATAAACAAAATGAAATAAAATAAATGAAAAAGTGTCAAAGCAATGTATATGTTTAAAGAAAATTTAAATGCTTAAATTTAATTAGTAAAAGAATTTGAAGGCAGGGATTATAAAATAATAAATTGAATTACTAAGATAGAGACGTTCATTTTTCAATAAAAGCATCATAATTTTACTCTGATGTAAATTAATAAAAATATAGGTTTTTCATATTAACATAAGATGACTCAAAATCAAAACTATACTAGAATCCCAAGTACACAGAAAGAGAGAGTAATCACCATCACATTAATCCATAGAGAAGGAAGAAGTGTCTATACTTTTATCCATTATGCATCATCTCTAGGAAGAGACTTTGTCTTTACTCTCGTATAAACCAGTCACTGTGTATTGGCTGTCATATATTAGGCTACCAACACTTTTGTCAGTTGGAGTTCAAGTTGCATCAAGACTAGCAATCACTATTGCTAACTGACAGTGTTTTTGATATTGATTCCTCCAATACAATAAAAATAAAGTGTGGGAAATTAAAATAAATAAGTTTATGCATAAAGTGAATTATATATTTTCTTTAAAGAAACATCATTTCATAACCTATCTCATTTTGAAAGTATACTAACATTTAGTGCATTTACCATTGTAAATCATGTGTGCTAACTTTTAAGCATTAACATACTTTGGATCATATATTAAAACCTTAGTCATCAACCAATTTCAAATCTATTGCCATATTCACTTTAGAATAAAATGTTTCACACAATTCCACTAAATAAAGGAATGATCATTTACACATTTACACATATGATCCAAAGTAACAATATTGTCAATATTAAGCTTCATAACATATGTCATGGATATTGTAACAACCTTTTATTTATTTATTATTATACAATATAAAGTTCACATACATATCATTAATCAAAACGTACGTACAACATTTCAAACACATAAATATCTACATCTTATTTATTCTGGTTGACCAATTCTGAAGATTCGGGTGTAGGTGGTTGCACCTTCACCGGGATTTGTGTCAACTCACCCACAAATATTTTATTTAAGATCCGTCCATCATAGAATAACTCGATCCAACGTGCACTAAAAGCAAAAGCTATAGAAAATCTGTATAACTAATTTTCTGAACATGATATGGAAATATAGTGAGAATTAAATTCCAGTAAGTTCAACAATAAATCATCATCAATATAGCTCATCACGTCATGTTCAGCTGTATACAACAACAACAACAACTAAGCCTTTTCCCACTAGGTGGGGTCGGCTACATGGATCAAACGGCGCCATAGTGGCCTATCATGGATGAGATCAATATATAAGTTATTAATTATTAAATAATTTTTAATAGTTTCAGTTATTGTTTTCTTTGGCCTCCCTCTACCTCTAATTATTGGACTATTCTCCATCCGATCTACTCTTCTCACTAGGGCTTTTGCAGGTCTTCTCCACACACGGCCAAACCACCTTAAACGAGATTCAACCATCTTTTCCACAATAGGTGCTATTCCAACTTTCTCTCTAATGCACTCATTTCTAATCATATCTCTTCTGGTGTGTCCACACATCTAACGCAACATTCTTATCTTTACAACGTTGAGTTTATCTTCATGTTGTCTTTTAACTGTCCAACATTCCGTACCATACAATATAGCAGGTCTTATAACCGTACGGTAGAATTTTCCTTTAACTTTGAGCGTCACTTTTTAATCACAAATGACACTCGAAGCTTTCCTCCATTTCATCCATCCAGCTTGAATCCTATGGTTTACGTCCTCCTTTACTTTACCGTCATTTTGTATAATGGACCCAAGATATTTAAAACTTGTAACTTGTTTTAATATATAGTCTCCAAGTTTCACATCTACATTCGTATTTGTTCGTCTCTTACTAAAATACATTCCATATATTCTATTTTATTTCTACTTATCCGAAAACCATGTGTTTTTAAAACTTGTCTCCATGACTCTAACTTCATATTTATTTCCTCTTTCGATTCACCAACTAAGACTATATCATCTGCAAAAATCATGCATTGAGACCCCAACTCTTGTATATGTTCAGTAACTGCGTCCAAAATCAAATTAAAAAGATACAGACTCAGTGAAGACCCTTGATGTAGTCCAATAGTTGTGGGAAAATCCTTTGTATCCCCATTTTGTGTTCTCACGCAAGTCGTTATCCCATCGTACATGTCTTTGATTGCTCGAATATACGCAATACGTACTCCTTTCTTTTCTAAATCCTTTCATAGAATCACTCTTAACACTCTGTCATATGCCTTTTCCAGATCAATAAAAATTATATGCAAATCTTTTCGTCTGCTTTGATACCTTTTCATCAATCTCCGTAATAAATAAATTGCTTCCATAGTTGACCTTCCTGGCATAAATCCAAACTGGTTCTCTGTAACTTGAGTCTCTTGTCTTAATCTTTGCTCAATGATCTTCTCCCATAACTTCATAGTGTGGAACAATTATGTATGTCTCCTTTATTTTTATATATAGGGATTAAAGTACTTCTCCTCCATTCATCCGGCATTTTCTTAGATTTCATTATCACATTAAACAACTTAGTGAGCCAACTTATACCCTTCCTTCCTAAACTTTTCCACACCTCAATAGGTATATTATCAGGTCCTACTGCTTTGCCATTATCCATTCTCTTCAGAGCTTTCTCTACATCAAACTCTTGGATTCTACGATAAAAAGTATAATTACGGTCTTCTTCTGCAATATTAAGTCTGTCAGAGTTGTAGGTCAACTCATGCCCTTCGTTAAAAAGTCCTTGAAAGTAACTCCTCCATCGTGCTTGGATATCATGCTCCCTTACCAAAACATTACCCTCTTCATCTTTAATACATTTCACTTGATCTAGGTCCCTTGTCTTTCTTTCCCTACCCTTCGCAAGCTTGTAAATTTTTTTTTCTCCCTCCTTAGTTCCTAAAGATTGATATAATCCCTTAAAAGCTCTAGTTCTTGCTTCACTCACAGCCTTCTTAGCGTCTTTCTTAGCCACTTTATATTTATCCTAATTTGCCTTATCTTTACATAAGTGCCACTCCTTATAACACTCTCTTTTAAACATAATCTTATCTTGCACCTCTGCATCCCACCACCAAGATTCTTTACCCTTAGGTCCAATGCCTCTTGATTCTCCAAGTGTCTCTCTTAATATATTCCTAATCCCTTTGGCCATCTCGTCCCACAGAACATTAGCATTTCCTTGGACCTCCCAAAGCCTTTCTTCCTCCACTCTTCTTTGAAAATTCTTTTGTTGTTCATTCTTCAAAGACCACCACCTAATTCTAAGAATTGTTTTCTTACACTTTCTTTCTACTCTTCTCATAACTCGTACGTCCAAAAAAAAAACTATGTGTTGAATGCATTATATCTATGCACATAAGAATCATACAGTAATGATATGTATGATAGGATTAACTATTTTTTAGAATATCATATGACGGCCATCAACTTATTCTCATTTTCGGCTACCCCAGTCAGGGTGAGTATCCTCTACTATCCGGTACGGGCTTTTCTCGCTCCGTCCGACATGGCACACTTTCTATTTCTTTTCTCATAATCATAATCATAACCGTTGGTAGGGCGTCCCCTACTGGTGCACCACACGGATTGCTATGTGACCATGCTCATTTCTTTTCTTTTAACAATGATAGCCAAAAATATGCTTTCAATAACAAGTATGTTCATCAAAATATAACTATTACCATAAATTATTGGTAATCATGCCATGAACATAACCATTTCAAATATCACTTTATAAAATATTTCCATGTCAGAATTTCACACTTAAGATGGTAAGAAGTTCATACAATGGCAATGGCTATGGCATATACTAGTCATTTATTATTTTCATTTATAAGATTCATCTTCTTTTTTAAATATTAATTTCATCTCTTCATTTTCTTTATGCTTGGTCTTTAGTCAATTTCTTCTTATTTATATCATTTCTAACACATGTTCTTACAAATTTATAGAGCATTTTTCTCCAATTTGATTTCTACTATTATCCTATAGTTAAAGACGTTCATTTAGGGTAGAAAAATGTTGAAAATAGGCTTCACCAGCTTCCAACACGGTTTGGTCATATTCCAGGACACGGCCATACTTTAAAAATACTTCAAATGTACTCAAAAACAGCTCCGAACACGGCTAACCTGTGCTTGAAGCACCCAGAACACGGCCTGGCCGTGTTCTGTGTTCTTTGCTCACTAATCAGAGCATAACTCCCTCATTTCAACTCTGATTGAGGTGATCTTGGTGTCTATGGAAAGCTACGACAACTATATAAAACTATTATGTTAATCATATCAGCAAAATAGTAATAAATCTTGGTGTTATTACTCACTTAAATTCAATATTATTTCTTCTCGGGTAGGTTCTAACCTTTACTTACTAATCTGACTATATCTCCCACATAAGAATTCCAAATTAAGTGATTCCAGTGGCTAAACATCCATGTCAAATATATAATTCATATGCTAACCATTTATTTTAATTCCTTATAGAATTTTCCCAAAGATTAAAACACCGAAGCTATCCTAACATATTCTTCCCTGATTAATCATTTTCTGACCTTTGTTTACTAATCGAAACATATCTACCTCATATGAACTCTAAATTGAATGATTCCAATGGATCAAAATCCGTGATACATATATATTTAATTCTTATGTTAACCATTGATTTTAATTCCCTACAGATAATTCCCAGAAATTAAAACACAGAAGCTATCCTAACATATTCTTCCCTGATGAATCATTTTCTGACCTTTGATTACTAATCGGACCATATCTACCTCATATGGACTTCAAATTGAATGTTTCCAGTGGCTAAAACTCCGTGACACATATATCTTTAATTCTTATGTTGACAATTTATTTTAATTCCTTATAGAGGGTTCCTAGAAATTAAAACACCGAAGCTAAAACTTCTGTCACCCATAGCCATACCCATGCAGAACTATCTTCACCAACCTAAGTATTCAAACATACATCACATGCAAGATCAATATGTAACATGATATAGCAACATCCATGACCAATCATCAAAGTTCTAAGATCAAAATCTCATATAAATATTATAACTTTCAAAATTTTTCTTAAAAAATAAATATTGTTAAACTTACCTAAGAATCTCCCTAGCTTACTTAGTGAATTGGTTTTCTTGTTTCCTCTTGAAAGAAGTAGCAAGATTCCTCCCTTCCCTTAGCTTTTCTAGCAGCTTAGGTAAGAGAAAGAGGGTGAATTTTTGAACCTCAAGGATGATGAAGAAAAATGGATTCAAGTGGAGATTAAGGTAACTTACCTTGAGTACTTAGCCTTCTAAACTTCTCCTTCTTCTTCCTTCCTTTCTTCTCCTCTCTTTCTCTCCTTTCCTCACTTTACCTTGCTTCTATTTCTCTCACTTCCTCACTTGGACAAAATTAAAATATTGTAGGGGTGGGTTTTGCTTAAATAGACCACCAAATAATACATCTTTCTTGATCATGGCTCTACCTTATCACAATTAGGATACACTTTGTTGAATTTTTGGAAAACAAACAACTTATGTTCTTGTCTTCCTCTTCCTTAGTCAAGATATGCATAGGAAAAGGAGATTTGTATTTTAAAAATTATGATGATATATTTTTAATATAAGGGACAAGGTCCATTTGATTTAGGGATTCATTTCCATTTTCTTTTGTCTTAAACAAGTATGATAGGTTTGCCTTTTTAGTTGGCAAATTTCTAGCCTTTGAATCTCCATTATTTGGTTGATATTATTTGTGTGCGATAGGAATGTTTTGTCCTAATGCCATGTATTATCATACCACTTGCTAAAATTATGAGTGTAGGATATAGATGTTTTTGTCCTAAAGTCTTGTATTATCATGCCACTTGCCAAAATGATGAATGTAGAATCACACCACTTACTAAATTTTTGTCTTAATGCCATATAACCTAATCTTTATTATTCTTACATTATTATATCATCACCTAATTTATTTTATTTTATTTTTCCTCTTGGATTTGGGCTAATTCCTACCCATTTTCTTTGCTTTTGATAAAATTCTACCTTTCTTGGAGGGCTTGGTCACATTTTCACAATTTTTAGGCTATTGGTCCTATTACTATATCCTAGTCCAAGTCTATATTTTATTTCTTGCTTAGGTTATCCAATGGGCTTGCTAGAAACTTATGTGAAGTGGAAAAACTCTATATGAAGTGTCTATATATAAAAGTCCAATGTATGGGTAAAGATTTTAAATTTAGTAACTCTAGTTCTTAAATTTGGAAAAATTACCCTAATCCAATATTCTTGAAATTTTAAGACCTTTACTTGTTTCTAAAAATTTATCTTCCTTATCCAAGAATTTTGCATCTCTTTAGTATGTTATTTCTAATTGTTTTTTTCCTATTAGGTTTTCCCTCTTTATTTGTTCTCTTAATGTTAGAAACATTTTCTATGCATATACATAAGGTGAAGAATATCTAAGGATTATATTTCCTTAGATATCTAAAATATTGTCTAATAAATTTTATTTCCTTAATTAAATATTTTTGTACTTTTATCTATAAAAGAAACGAAGTTAGGGATGTTACATTTCTCTCCCCCTAAAAGAAATTTTGTCCTTAAAATTTTAGAAATTACCTAATAAGAACAATTGCGGATATTTCTTCCTGATGACTTCTTCCAGCTCCCAAGTTGCTTCTTCAGGAGTCAAACCTTCCCAGAACACCTTAACAAGGGGTATGCTTTTATTTCTCAGTTGCTTCACGTCAGTGTCCAATATGGATGCAGGTACTAGCTGGTATGTCATGTTCTCCTTTATTTGGATTGGTTCATCCTGTATTACATGTGATGAATCTAGAAGATACTTCCACAGCTGTGATACGTGGAAAACATTATGTAGGTTGGACAAATTAGGTGGGAGAGCAACTTGATATGCTGATGTCCCTACTTTCTTCAGAATTTGGTAGGGTCCCAAAAATCGCAGATTTAGCTTTCTTGTTTTGAGAGACCTACCAACTCCAGTAGTCGGGGAAAGTTTCAGAAATACATGGTCTCCTTCCTCAAACTCTAGAGGTCTATGTCTCTTATCGTAGTAACTCTTTTGCCAACTCTGAGTTGTAAGTATTTTGTCTCGTATCATCCTGATTTGTTCAGTGGTTTGTTGAACTAGATCAGGACCCAACAAGTTCTTTTCTCCTACCTCAAACCAACATAGTGGAGATCGACACTTTCTACCGTATAAAGCTTCATATTGGGCCATCTTAATACTAGAGTGATAACTATTATTATAAGCAAACTCTACTAAAGGTAGCTACTTATCCCATCCTTTACCTTACTCTATCACACAGGCCCTCAACATATCTTCTGGGGTTTGAATGGTGCGTTCTGTCTACCCATCAGTCTGAGGATGGTAGGCAGTACTGAACCGCAACTGAGTACCAAAAGCTTCCTGCAACGCCTTCCAAAACCTCGATGTGAATCTCGGATCTCTATCAGAAACAATATTTAAGGGAATTCCATGCAGTCTAACTATTTCCTGGACGTACAATTGGGCTAATTTATCCAGTGAGTAGTTAGTTTTTATGGGTAAAAAGTGAGCAGATTTGGTTAATTTGTCAATTATTACCCAGATAGAGTCATGTCCCACTGAAATCTTAGGTAATCCCACAACAAAATCTATTGAGATACTGTCCAATTTCCATTTAGGGATCTCAAGAGGTTGTAGAAATTCCGCTGGCTTTTGAAGCTCCACCTACAACTTTTGACAAATGAGACATTTCGCCACAAACTCAGCAATGTCCTTTTTCATCCCTGGCCACCAATACATCCTTTTTAAATCTGGGTACATTTTAGTGCATCCAGGATGGACTGTGTATTTACTATGATGCATTTCCTGCAGGATCTTAGTCCTCAACACTCGTTCTTGAGGGACACAAATCCTTCCCTGATACATGATTGTTCCATCTTCCATGACAAAAAAATTACCTTGGTCTTTATGATCCTGTAAGTATTAGTTGTGAGTTTAAGCCTCTTTGATCTGGGCTCTAAGGTCACACCCTATACTTAAACCATTAATGACTAGATTCTTTGGAGTAAGAGTAGTGGCTATCTTCAAATTTCGAAACTCCTCTAGCATCTGCATCTCATACACCATCATCTGACCTATGTGTAGAGATTTTCGACTCAAGGCATCTGCTACAACATTCGCCTTTCTGAGATGATACTTTATCTCAAACTTGTAGTCATTGAGGAATTCTACCCATCTTCGTTGCCTCATATTTAACTCCTTCTGATCAAAGAGGTATTTAAAACTCTTACGATCACAATATACTTCAAAGGTTGCCCCGTACAAATAGTGTCACCAAATCTTTAAGGCAAATACTACTGCCGCTAATTCAAGATCATGGGTTGGATAGTTTCCTTCGTGGGGTCTCAGTTGCCTAGAGGCGTAAGCAACTACTCTCTTATCTTGCATCAGCACACATCCTAGCCATTTCTTTGAAGCGTCACTATACACTTCAAAATATCCTGTGGGGTCTGGAATAATTAAAACAGAAGGAGTGGTCAGTCTTGTTTTCAGCTCCTGAAAACTAGCTTCACATTGATCAGTCCATTTGAAAGGACTTCCCTTCCAGGTCAATTTAGTCAATGGCAAGGCTATACGAGAAAAGTTTTGTATAAACCTCCTGTAGTATCCTGCCAAACCCAGGAAACTTCTATTTTCTGTAATCGTCTTTGGTCTCTCCCACTTAATCACTGCTTCTGTCTTGCTAGGATCTATGGCTACCCCTCTATTAGAGATGACATGTCCGAGAAACTTCACCTCTGACAGCCAAAATTCACACTTCTCCAATTTGGCATATAACTTTTTCTCTTTCAGCACTTGCAGCACGATTCGGAGATGTTGTTCATGTTCTTTCTCACTCTTAGAATATATCAAGATGTCATCAATGAACACTACAAAAAATTGATCTAGGTAGGGTCGAAAAATGCGATTCATGTAATCTATGAAAATTGCAGGTGCATTCGTCAACCTGAAGGGCATTACAAGAAACTCATAGTGCCCATACCTAGTCCTGAAGGCAGTTTTTGGTACGTCCTCCTCCTTGATCCTAATCTGATGATATCCTGACCTCAAGTCAATTTTAGAAAAGATGGAGGCTCCCTTCAATTAATACAATAAGTCATCTATCCTAGGGAGAGGGTACTTGTTTTTGATAGTCACCTTATTCAGCTGTCTGTAATCTATGCATAGTCTTAAGCTCCCATCTTTCTTCTTAACAAATAATATAGGAGCTCCCCAAGGTGATACACTCGGTCTAATGAATTGCTTGTCTAATAGTTCCTCCAACTGTTTCTTGAGTTCCTGTAGTTCCTTCGAGGCCATTCGATATGGTGCAATAGAGATAGGCCCTGTCCCAGGTAAGAGATCAATAGAGAACTCTATCTCTCTCTTGGGAGGTAAGCCTGGAATATCTGATGGAAATACTTCAGGAAACTCGTTGGCTATTGGGATTTCATCAAGTTTCGATTCGACTTCTAAGTTTGATAAATACAAGAGAATGTATCTAAGTACTCCATTCTTCAACTCCATATTAACTTGATTGGCATTTAGCATCAATAACTGGACCTCCTCTTTCGGAGTAGGAGGTAGAAATTCAACGGTCTGGTTACAACAATTCAACAAGACTCGATTTCTAGACATCCAGTCTAACCCTAGAATGACCTCAATACCTCTTAAAGGTAAACAGGCGAGGTCTACAGAAAAAGTTTTCTCCTGGATGGTGACTTAACAGTCTTTACATACTGAGGAAGTTAATACCTGTTCCCCTGTAGGGGTTACTACGGATAGCTCATAGGGAGTTTCAGAAATAGGAAACTAA
Source organism: Gleditsia sinensis (assembly GCA_037074535.1). Taxonomy (NCBI): domain Eukaryota; kingdom Viridiplantae; phylum Streptophyta; class Magnoliopsida; order Fabales; family Fabaceae; genus Gleditsia; species Gleditsia sinensis. The sequence continues at coordinate 35,781,487 of CM073466.1, read as the reverse complement.
AACTTCCTAATACATTCTTCCGATATAAATGAATGACTAGCACCAGAGTCAAATAACACCATAAGAGCAAATCCATATATATAGCATGTACCTTGAATCATTTTAGAAGATTGAGCTGCCTCTTTGCCGCTCAGGGTGAAAACCCTTCCTTTCACCTGAGGCCTCTGTTCTGGCAACTTCCCCACATTCTGTGGGCAGTTTCTCGCAAAATGTCTCTTCTGTCCGCAATTGAAGCAGACATCTTGTCCTATGTAGCATGGTCGGTTACTATGCATGCGTCTGCACTTAGCGCACTTGACTGGGGCGAGGTCTTGTTGAAAAGGTCTAGGACCCGCAGTCAATGGCCTCTTACCAGCTCCATATCCACTTCTTCTCATGTTCTTTCCAGGGTTGGGAAAATTTTTCTTCCTCTTCCATAGGTTTCGCCTTTGCTTCTCATCCTCCACTGCCCTTAAACTCTTTTCCAGGAGTCTGCATTTATTTATCAGAGGTACAAACTCCCTGATCTCCGTAGCTATAACAGCATTCTTTATCTCCGGGTTTAGTCCCGCTTCGAACTTAACCGCCTTCTACGCTTCATCTGGGTTATATCGCAGATAAGAGGAGAACTTAGACAACTCCTCGAACCTTGGAATATACTGGTCCATGGTTATGTTACCTTGCCTGAGTTGGAGAAATTCGATCTCTTTCTCTGCCCGTACAGTACTTGGAAAGTACTTTTAAAAAAAAAATGTCCTTAAACACTTGCTAAGTGATCTGTCTTCCCTGATGAGCTAAAAGTTCTCTAGCTCCACGTCACCAGTATTCTGCTTCATCCTTTAACATATATGTAGCAAAAATAACTTGCTGCTCTTCAGTACAGCCCATCACTTCAAATATTTTCTCTAATTCCCTTATCCACCTTTTGGCTACCGTTGGTTCGTAGCCACCTTGGAAACAAGGTGGTCTAGTCCTCAGGAACTCGGATATACCATTATCTTTTTTAGCCATCCGGTTGTTAGCACCATTCTCACCATTTGAGATATTAGCATTATGGAGATATTGTAAAATTTAGTTGGTGGTCATGACTTGGTCTCGAATTGCCGTGACAAGGTTGTGCAGGGTTTCCTCTGCATTGGTTGCTGGATTCATCCTTGGTGGTGCCATTTCCTACTATGGCAAAAACAAAGTTATGCTGCTATTGAGGTGATCAAGCCCAATAGTTAGTTCAAAAATATTTAATAGCAGTCATAACACCACTACGGCATATAGATAGGAAACACTAGTAATTTCTTACCTATATGAATCACTGATCCCCTACACAGCACAACCACAACATACTCAAGACACTATAAGATCGATTCAGATAACCATCCATCCACTGGCCATCTAGGATCGACCTGCTCTGATACCAATTATGTAACAACCTTTTTATTTATTTATTATTATACAATATAAAGTTTACATACACATCATTAATCAAAACGCAGGTACAAAATTTCAAAAACATAAATATTTACATCTTATTTATTCTGGTTGACCAATTCCGGAGATTTGGGTGCAGGTGGTTGCACCTTCACCGGGATTTGTGCCAACTCACACACAAACAATTTATTTAGGATCCGCCCATCATAGAATAACTCGATCCAACGTGCACTAAAAGCGAAAGTTATAGAAAATCTGCATAACTAATTTTCTGAACATGATATGGAAATATAGTGAGAATAAAATCCCAGTAAGTTCAACAATAAATCATCATCAATATAGCATCAAGTCATGTTCAGCTGTATAAACTACAGAAAATATCTTTGATCACATGAATGCATTATATCTATGCACATAAGAATCATACAGTAATGATATGTATGACAGGATTAACTATTTTCAGAATATCATATGATGGCCATCAACTTATTCTCATTTCAAACTACCCCGGTCAGGGTGAGTATCCTCTACTCTCCGGTACGGGCTTTTCTCGCTCCGTCCGACATGGTCCACTTTCTCTTTCTTTTCTCATAATCATAATCATAACCGTTGGTAGGGCGTCCCCTACTGGTGCACCACACAAATTGCTATGTGACCGTGCTCATTTCTTTTCTTTTCACAATGATAGCCAAAAATATGCTTTCAATAACAAGTATGTTCATCAAAATATAACTATTACCATAAATAATTGGTAATTATGCCAAGAACATAACCATTTCAAATATCACTTTATAAAATATTTCCATGTCAGAATTTCACACTTAAGATGGTAAGAAGTTCATACAATGGCAATGGCTATGGCATATACTAGTCATTTATTATTTTCATTTATAAGATTTATCTTCTTTTTTAAATATTAATTTCATCTCTTGATTTTCTTTATGCTTGGCCTTTAGTCAATTTCTTCTTATTTATATTATTTCTAACACATGTTCTTACAAATTTATAGAGCATTTTTCTCCAATTTGATTTCTACTATTACCCTATAGTTAAAGAGGTTCATCTAGGGTAGAAAAGTGTTGAAAATAGGCTTTACCAGCTTCCAACACGGTCTGGCTATATTTTAGGACACGGCCATGCTTTAAAAATACTTTAAATGTACTCAAAAATAGCTCCGAACACGGGTAACCCATGCTTGAAGCAACCAGAACACAGCCTGGCCGTGTTCTCTGACCTTTGCTCACTAATCAGAGCATAACTCCCTTATTTTAACTCTGATTGATGTTATCTTGGTGTCTATGAAAAGTTAAGACAATTATCTAAAACTATTTTGTTAATAATATCAGCAAAATAGTAATAAATCTTGGTGTTATTACTCACTTAATTGCAATATTATTTCTTCTCGGGTAGGTTCTAACCTTTACATACTAATCTGACTATATCTCCCACATAAGAATTCCCAATTAAGTGATTCCAGTGGCTAAACATCCATGACACATAAATATATAATTCATATGTTAACCATTTATTTTAATGCCTTATAGAAGTTTGCCAAAAATTAAAACACCGAAGCTATCCTAACATATTCTTCCCTGATGAACCATTTTCTGACATTTGATTACTAATCGAACCATATCTACCTTATATGGACTCCAAATTGAATGATTCCAGTGGCTTAAAATCTGTGACACATATATTGTTAATTCTTATGTTAAACATTTATTTTAACTCCCTACAGATAATTCCCAGAAATTAAAACACAGAAGCTATCCTAACATATTCTTCCCTGATGAATCATTTTCAGACCTTTGATTACTAATCAGACCATATCTACCTTATATGGACTCCAAATTGAATGATTCCAGTGGCTAAAACTCCGTGACACATATATCTTTAATTCTTATGTTAACAATTTATTTTAATTCCTTATAGATTGTTCCCAGAAATTAAAACACCGAAGCTAAAAATTCTGTCACCCATAGCCATACCCATGCAGAACTATCTACACCAACCTAAGTATTCAAACATACATCACATGCAAGATCAATATGTAACATGATATAACAACATCCATGACCAATCATCAAAGTTCTAAGATCAAAATCTCATATAAATATTATAACTTTCAAAAGTTTTCTTCCAAAAAATATTGTTAAACTTACCTAAGAATCTCCCTAGCTTACTTAGTGAATTGGTTTTCTTGTTTCCTCTTGAAAGAAGTAGCAAGATTCCTCCCTTCCCTTAGCTTTTCTAGCAGCTTAGGTAAGAGAAGGAGGGCGAATTTTTGAACCTCAAGGATGAAGAAGAAAAATGGATTCAAGTGGAGATTAAGGAAACTTACCTTGAGTACTTAGCGTTCTAAACTTCTCCTTCTTCTTCCTTCCTTTCTTTTCCTCTCTTTCTCTCCTTTCCTCACTCTACCTTGTTTCTATTTCTCTCTCTTCCTCACTTGGACGAAATTAAAATGTTGTAGGGGTGGGTTTTGCTTAAATAGACCACCAAATAATACACCATTCATGATCATGGGTCTACCTTATCACAATTAGGATACACTTTGTTGAATTTTTGGAAAACAAACAACTTATGTTCTTGTCTTCCTCTTCCTTAGTCAAGATATGCATAGGAAAAGGAGATTTGTATTTTGAAAATTATGATGATATGTTTTTAAGATAAGGGACAAGGTCCCTTTGATTTAGGGATTCATTTCAATTTTCTTTTGTCTTAAACAAGTATGATAGGTTTGCGTTTTTAATTGGCAAATTTCTAACCCTTGAATCTCCATTATTTGGTTGATATTATTTGTGTAGGATACGAATGTTTTGTCCTAATGCCATATATTATCATACCACTTGCTAAAATTATGAGTGTTGGATATAGATGTTTTTGTCCTAAAGTCTTGTATTATCATACCACTTGCCAAAATGATGAATGTAGAATCACACCACTTACTAAAATTTTGTCTTAATGCCATGTAACCTAATCTTTATTATTATTACATTATTATATCATCACCTAATTTATTTTATTTTATTTTTTCTCTTGGATTTGGGCTTATTGCTACCCATTTTCTTTGCTTTGTATAAAATTCTACTTTTCTTGGAGGGCTTGGTCACATTTTCACAATTTTTGGGCTATTGGTCCAAGTACTATATCCTAGTCCAAGTCTATATTTTATTTCTTGCTTAGGTTATTCAATGGGCTTGCTAGAAACTTATGTGAAGTGGAAAAACTCTATATAAAGTGTCCATAGATAAAAGCCCAATGTATGGGTAAAGATTTTAAACTTAGTAACTCTAGTTCTTGAATTTGAAAAAATTACTCTAATCCAATATTTTTGAAATTTTAAGACCTTTACTTGTTTCTAAAAATTTATTTTCCTTATCCAAGAATTTTGCATCTCTTTAGTATGTTATTTCTAATTTCTTTCCTATTAGGTTTTTCCTCTTTATTTGTTCGCTTAATGTTAGAAACATTTTCTATGCATATACATAAGGTGAAGAATATCTAAGGATTATATTTCCTTAGATATCTAAAATATTGTCTAATAAATTTTATTTCCTTAATTAAATATTTTTTTCCTTTTATCAATAAAAGAAACGAAATTAGGGATGTTACAGATATCCTTGAGGCCTATTCTACATAACTAAATTTCTAAGGATTAAGATCCATTTTAAAATGATATACATTTAATAGAAACACATAAAACATGAAGATAAATAAGTTATATAATATTTGAAATACATAAACCCACAAAAGGCCAAATTGTGTAAACTTAAATGAATGTTGTATAACAAAAAAGGTTACATGTAAACTAAGCAAGAAATATTTTTCATAAATATGTCATAGCAAAAAATATCTACTCACAACTTTGAAGACTTGAAGAAATTAAATTCTCGCCACTCTTCCAATTCTTTGACAATTCAATTAGGTTTCAAACTTGGTCTTGGAGCTTCTCAAACCTAGGAAATAAAAATTAGTAAGCACAATTGGTATGAAATTCCTATTCTTAAACTTAGTATTTCGCCACCTTCACTACATACATGGGGCTTCTTGGAATTTATTCCCTTTTTTCACCAGCATTTTAGCCAAATTCCATAGCCACAAAACTTATGTATTCTACAACATCCTATCAATCCATAACCTACAAAATTCAAGTGCAACAAAATCTTCTTCACAATCTTCCAACTACCATACCATCATTTCATGCCTTAATATAAGCTAATTCCTTCAACAATTTTTCAAACATAAATCCATTATTTGAATCTCTAACACATAGACTATGAGTTGAACCATTCAAGAAGCGAGACAATTTTCATAGGTACCGTTTACAAGTTATGTTTCTTGTGATCTAAATGTCTACATGGTGTTAGTTATGCACGAAAATCTGCATGGTGAGGTTATAATATGTGCTAAACAAAAATATAAATTCAAAAATTTCATATGACATCCACAAATCCAAGGATTCCAATTCATATCTCATGTTGTCCATACTTTGAAAATCATCCAAAATTTGCTTAAAACTTGGTGTTGCACCTCTCTATGCTTTCTACCACCAAAGAATAGAGACCTTCTAAAAGGTAGTTTGTTTGGTGGAGTGTCTAGGGGAAGATGAGCTCTTGAAGGGAGAGAAAAATTGCCTAGTATTTTGGTTAAAGATGGAAGTAATTCTATTAGAAGTTTCCAGAAAAATTTGGCTAAAGTAATGATAAGGATGGCAAGAGTATTTTGGTCATTTCTTATGTTACTTAAAAAGCAAAAGTATCTTACAAAAAATATTATTTTTAAGGGGGGTATTCTTGGCATTTTCATAAACTTTTAGGGGCGAAATTGAAAGTTAGAAAGAGGGACATAGTTGGGATTTTCACAAAACTATAAGGTCAAAATTGGAAACTAAAAAGATGGACATAGATGAAATTTTCATAAAAAGTATAGGGTCAAAATTGAAAACTTAGAACAAATAAAATTTCTTATATAACTTAACTAGTTTCCATGGTTTTTAAGAAAATAATTCCCAAGGATTAAGACACACTTTCTCTTTTAAAAATTTTACATAAATCATTTCGAAATTTCCTTTCTAATAAAATAGCATAGGCCTTTCCAATATTAAGTCATTTTAAGAATTTATAAGGAAATACATTCTTTTTCTTTTAAGAAATTCGATCATCCAATTTCAAATTACAACTTGTAATTATAAAACATAAATTTGTACCTCGTTATACCAAAATGTGTGGGTATCTCTCACGCATATCCTTTTTCACTTCCCATTTTGCTTCCTCTGCAGAATGATTACACCATGTTAGCTTCACTGTAAGAATTTCTTTTTTCTTCAACATTTTTATCTGTCTATCAACAATTGCTATTGCCTTTTCTTCATATGATAAATCTTTATATGACCGTATCTCTTGTGGCTAAATAACATGAGAAAGATCTAGCAAATACTTTCATAACATAGAGACATAAAACACTAAATGGATTTATGTCATTTCAAGTGGCAAAGTCAAACAACATGTCACTGATTCAATTCTATCTAATATCTCAAAAGGGTCAATATATTGTGACATCTGATCAAAAGTCCTAAAGATACAAGGTAGTTTAGGGGACACATTTCTATTTAAATAATACCTTTAGAATTGAGTAATTTTTACTATGATTTATCCAAAACAAATAAGTTATTTGAACCCTTTCAAAATACACTACAACCATTTTATATTGAATATACATTCTAATTAATAAATCATTAAGAAAAAAAAAATTATCAATGTCAATAATGATTTAAAATATATATAGAGTACTTATATTTTGATACTTGCAAATACTATATATACGTATGGATTTTGCAAGGAAAATCACACAAACTACAATAAAAAAATTATAATATTCAAAATGCCTAGTAAACGTAAATAAAAGTACAATAAGATACCTTGTTTCAAAACATTTCTATAGAAGTTAAAGGTTTCTTATCAACTTTTAAAACCAAGGAAATAATTTCCTTAAAGGGAAACATATAATTTTTTGTTTGCTTTTGAAACATTCAACATCTCAAACTTACAATGTTTAACAATAAAAACTTAGAATAAAATATGTGACATCTCTAATTTTTTTTCTTTTATTAATAAAGGCACTTAAATATTTAATTAAGGAAATAAAATTTATTAAACAATTTTTTAGATATCTAAGAGAATATAAGCCTTAAATTTTTTTTACTTTATGTGTATGCATAGAAAATGTTTCTAACATTAAGGGAATATGTAAAGAGAGAAAATATAATAGGAAAAATTAAAAATAACATCTTAAAGAGAGGCGAAATTCTTGGGTAAAGAAGATAAATTTTTAGAAGTAAATAAAGGTCTTAAAATTTCAAGAAGATTAGATTATGGTAATTTTTCATACTTCAAGAGTTAGAGTTTGTAAGTTTAACATCTCTATCCATACATTGGGCATTCACCTACAGACACTTTATATAAAGTTTTTTTCCACTTCACATGAGTTTTTAGCAAGTTAATTGGATAGTCCAAATAAGAGATATAACATAAACTTAGATTAAGATATAAGGGTTGGACCAATAGCTCAAAAATCATAAAAATGTAAACAAGCCCTCTATGAGAGATAGAATTTCAGCCAAAGTAAAGAAAACGGGCAAGAATGGGCTTAAATCCAAGAGGAAAAAATAAGAACCATGTGATGAAATAGTAGGTAATAATACATGGCATTAGGACAAAATATCTATATCATACACTTATAATTTTAGCAAGCCATGTGATAAAATAGTAGATAATAATACATGGCATTAGGATAAAACATCTATATCATACACTCATAATTTCAACAAGCCATGTGATGATATAGTAGGTAATAATACATGGCATTAGGACAAAGTATCGTTATTCTACACAAATAATTTCAGCCAAGCAAGGGAGAATCAAGGGTTGAAAATTTACCACCTAGAAATACAACTCAATAACATTTTATCATGATTTTCAAATACAAATCTCTTTTTGTTATGCATATCTTGACTAAGGGAGAGGACGACAAAAACATAATTTGTCTTTCCCCAAAAAGCAACCAAGTGCATTTTAATTGTGAAAAGGTATACCCATAATTATGATAGGAGGACCACTTGATAATTTATTTATGCAAAAAATCACTCTTATAATATTATAATTTCGTCCAAGTGAGGGAGAGAAAAATTAGAAGCAAGGTAGAGTGAGAAAAGGAGAGAAAGAGAGGAGAAGAGAGGAAGGAAGAAGAAGAAAAAGTCTAGAGGACTAAGTGCTCAAGGTAAGTTAGCTTAATCTCCACTTGAATCCATTTTTTTTTATCCTTGAGGTTCAAAACTCACCCTCCCTCTCTTATTCAAGCTGCTGGAAAAGTTACGGGAAGGGAGAAATCTTACCATTTTCTTCAAAAGGAAACAAGAAAAAGAATTCACTAAGTGAGTTAGGGAGATCTTTAGGTAGGTTTAACAATATTTCTTTTTCAAGAAAAGTTTTGAAATTTCTAACATTTATATGAGATTTTGATCTTAGAACTTTGATAAAATTTACAATATTTGATACTTTGATGATTGTCCATGGATGTTGCTATATCATGTTAAATGTTGGATCTTGCATGTGATGGATGTTTTGAATACTTTGGTTGGTGTGGAAAGTTCTGCCTAGAAATAATTATGGTTGGCAAACTTTTAGGGCTTTTATGCTACTGTTATGTATATTTGAATATGGTAAGAAATTGATAGAATATGATTAGATTGATAAAATAAGTGATAAAATAAGTATGGCCTTAAACACTTAGAAGAATATCATGAGAAATTTTTGTTGGGAAACTCCTTTAATAATACATGATTTGATTTCTATTTTCTTGAGAAGTAGATGATGGAATATGTTAAATTAAGTGTAAGGAATCTAATTAAAATGTTGAAATGAGTAATCTTATAGTTAGATTTAAATTAAGAAAAAAAATAGAAAAGGACGTAATAAAATGATGAACTAGAACCTTAGGAAGGGTTTAGTTTGGATACTAGATTTCAGAGTAATTAGGGATTCTTCTATTTTTGATATTTTGGGACGAATTTGTTAGGAATTAAAAGAAATGGTTAATATAAAAAATGTAGATATATATCTCACGGATATTTAACCACTGAAATAACTCATTTTGGAGTTCATAGGAGGGAGATAAGGTCAGATTGGTAAGTTGAGGTTAAAATCTACCTAGAAAGAAATATATTGAATTTGAGGGAGTAATAATACTAAGATTCTTTATGATTTAACTAAAATGTTCAACATAATCATTTTAGAGGATTGTCTTGGCTTTAAATGGACACCAAGATCACCTCAATCAGAGTTAAAATGAGAGAGGTCTGCTTTGATTAGTGAGAGAAGGTCAGATTGGTTGAAAACCTACATCAAGAAACAACACAGAGCATGGTTGTGTTCCAGGACATGGTTAGGCCATTTTCGGTGTGGGTAAGGTATTTTTGAAGCTTAGAGCATAACTGTGTTACAAGACACAGCCAAGCTGTGTTAGGAGCTGGTAAAGCTTATTTTTAATATTTTTCTATCTTAAATGAACCTTATTAACTATAGGGTAATAATAAAAACCAAATTGGAGAAGAATGCTCTATAAAATTTGTGAGAACATGTGTTGGAAATGATATAAATAGGAGGAAAGTAACTAGAAGCCAAGCATAATGAAAATGAGAAGATGAAAATAATATTTAAGAAAAAGAAGAATCTTATAAATAAAAATAATAAATTACTAGTGTATGCCCTAACCATTGCCATTGCATGATGCTTTGATGATAAGTTATGACATATGAGTATAATGAACATACTTGTTATTGAAATCATATTTTTGGCCATTAATGTGAAAATAAAAGAAAAGAAAAGAGACGAGTACGGTCACATGTCGATCCGTATGGTGCAGCAGTAGGGGACACTCTACACATTGCTATGATTATGATAATGAGAAAAGAAAGAGAAAGTGTGCCATGTCGAATGGAACGAAAAAAGCCTATACCAGAGAGTAGAAAGTACTCACCCTGAATAGAGTAGTTTGATATGAAAATAAGTTGATAGCCATCATATGATATTCTGAAAATAGTTATTCATGCCATACATGTCATTAATGTACTTTTTTCATGTTCATAGATAAAGTGCATTCATGTGACCTAAGGCATTTGCTGTAGCTTATACAGATGAACATGACATGATGAGTTATATTGATGATAACTATGATTTATTGTTGAACCTACTGAGATTTAATTCTAACTATATTTCCATATCATGTTCAAAAGACTAAATATGCAGATTTTCTTTATGATCGGCTTTTAACGTATGTTGGGTCGAGTTGGCTAAGATCCCGGTGAAGGTGCAACCACTTGCACTCGTATCCCCAGAACTGGTCAATATGGATGAATAAGATGTCGAAATATATATGTTTGTATTTTGTATGAACGTTTTTAATTAATGATGTGTATGTGAATCTAGAATTGTATCAGTGTTAATGGTATACCATAAACCTTAATTATACGTAGTTAATTTAATTGAATATTATTATGAGTTAAATAGTTAGAAGTAAAGAGGTAATAACTTCATGAAATTTTACAAATATATATATATATATATATATATATATATATATATATATATATGTAAAACAAAATGGAGTTTTTACAAAATACAAGCTTAAGATTAGGAAAGATTATTTATTGAAACATTATAATTATTTATTGAATATGATTTGTCTTACAGTCAAAACTTCCCTTTTTTTTCTTCCTAAAATTTTGCTTTTGCTTTTTGTCTTCTAGAGCTTTCAAACTCTTCTCAAGCAATCTAAATTTTTTTATTTAAGGTACAAACTCTTGAATTTTCCATAACTAGCACAATATTTTTGAGCTCAGGGTTTAATCTTTCTTTAAACTTCATGGTTTTCCATCCCTCATTAGGATTATATTTCAGATAAGTTGAAAATTTAGATAGCTCTTCAAATTTGGAAATATACTGATCTACATTCATGTTACCTTACCTAAACTGTAAAAATTCAATCTCTTTCTTGGCTGTCACACTACCAGGAAAATACTTATCCAAGGAAGTACCTTGGAATATCTGCCAGGTAATCTGCCTGCCTTGATGAAACAATAGTTCTTCAGCTCCTTTCCACCAATATTCTACTTCATCCTTTATCATGCTCTTTAATACAGTTCGACACTTCAAGAATTTTTTTCAACTCTCTCAGCCATATTTTTGCAGCCATTGGATCATAGCTACCTTGAAAGGAAGGAGGCATGGCCCACATAAATTCAAACTGTAACATCCTTTTATTTATTTATTATTATACAATATTGAGTTCACATACACGTCATTAATCAAAACGTACATGCAACATACCAAAGACATACATATTTACATCTTGTTAATTTTGGTTGAACAATTCCGGAGATACAGGTGCGGGTGGTTGCACCTTCACCAGGATCTGTGCCAACTCGCTCACAAACATTTTTTTTTAGGATCTTCCCATCATAGAATAACTCGATCCAACGTGCACTAAAAGCCAGAGCTATAGAAAATCTGCATAACTAATTTTCTGAACATGATATGGAAATATAGTGAGAATTAAATCCCAGTAAGTTCAACAATAAATCATCATCAATAAAGCTCATCGCGTCATGATCAGCTGTATAAACTATAGAAAATATCTTTGGTCACATGAATGCATTATATCTACGCACATAAGAATCATACTGTAATGATATATATGACAGAATTAACTATTTTCAAAATATCATATGATGGCCATCAACTTATTCTCATTTCAAGCTACCCTGGTCAGGGTGAGTATTCTATAGTCTCCGGTACGGGATTTTCTCGCTCCGTCCGACATGGCCCACTTTCTCTTTCTTTTCTCATTATCATGATCATAACCATTTCAAATATCAGTTTTTAAAATATTTCCATGTCAAAATTTCACACTTAAGATGGTAAGAAGTTCATATAATGACAATGGCTATGGCTATACTAGTCATTTATTAAGATTCATCTTTTTTTTTAAATACTAATTTTATTTCTTTATTTTCTTGGTGCAGGTTTTCATCCTATCTAACCTTCTCTTACTAATCAGAGCATAACTCCCTCCATTTAACTCTGATGTAGGTGATCATGGTGTCAATTTCAAGATAAAACAATTATCTAAAACTATTATGTTGAACATTGTAGTGAAATATTAAGAAATCAAGGTGATATTACTCCCTAAATGTATAGGTTATTTCTTCTCGGATATGTTTTAACCTTTACCAACTAATCGGACCATATCTACCTCATATGGACTCCAACTTGAGTGATTCTAGTGGCTAAAAATCCGTGACACACATATCTATAATTCCTATGTTAACTATTTATTTTAATTCTGTACAGATAATTCCCAGAAATTAAAATACAGAAGCTGTCCTAACATAATCTTCCCTGATGAACCATTTTCTGACCTTTGACTACTAATCAGCTCATATCTTCCTCATATGGACTCCAAATGGAATGATTCCAGTGGTTTAAAATCCATGACACACATAGATATAATTCTTATGTTAACCATTTATTTTAATTCCATACAGATAATTCCCTGAAATTAAAATACAGAAGCTGTCCTAACATATTCTTCTCTGATGAACCATTTTCTGACCTTTGACTACTAATCAGCTCATATATTCCTCATATGGACTCTAAATTGAATGATTCCAGTGGCTTAAAATCCATGACACACATAGCTATAATTCCTATGTTCACCATTTATTTTAATTCCATACAGATAATTCCCAGAAATTAAAATACAGAAGCTGTCCTAACATATTCTTCCCTGATGATCCATTTTCTGAGCTTTGATTACTAATCGAACCATATCTACCTCATATGGACTCCAAATTGAATGCTTCTAGTGGCTAAAAATCCATGACACACATAGCTATAATTCTTATGTTAACCATGTATTTTAATGTCATACAGATAATTCTCAAAAATTAAAATAACGAAGCTATCCTAACATATTCTTCCCGGATGACCCATTTTCTGACCTTTGACTACTAATCGGCTCATATATTCGTCATATGGACTCCAAATTGAATGATTCTAGTAGCTAAAAATCCATGACACACATATCTTTAATTCGTATGTTAACCATTTATTTTAATTCCCTATAGATAGTTACCAGAAATTAAAATACCGAAGCTATCCTAACATATTCTTCCCTGATGACCCATTTTCTGACCTTTGACTACTAATCGGACCATAGCTACCTCATATGGACTTCACATTGAATGATTCCAGTGGGTAAAAATCCGTGACACATGTATCTTTAATTCTTATGTTAACTATTTATTTTAATTCCTTATAGATTGTTTCCAGAAATTAAAATACCGAAACTTAAAATTCTGCCAACCATAGCCATACCCATGCAGAACTATCTACACCAACCTAAATATTCAAACATACATCAGGTGCAAGATCAATATGTAACATGATATAGCAACATCCATGATCAATCATCAATGTTCTAAGATCAAAATCTCATATAAATATTATAAGTTTCAAAAGTTTTCTTCAAAAAGAAATATTATTAAACTTATGTGGAGCACTTAGTCTCCTAGATTTCTCCTTCCTCTTTCTTCCTTTCTTCCTCTCCTTTCCTCACTCTACCTTGCTTCTATTTTTCCTCTCCCTAACTTGGACGAAATTCTAATGTTGTAAGGGAGGGTTTTCTTATATAGACTACCAAATAATTCACCTTTCATGATCATGGGTCTACCTTATCACAATTAGGATACACTTTGTTGAATTTTTGGAAAACAAACAACTTATGTTCTTGTCTTCCTCTTCCTTAGTCAAGATATGCATAGGAAAATGAGATTTGTATTTTGAAAATTATGATGATATGTTCTTAAGATAAGGGACAAGGTCCCTTTGATTTAGGGATTCATTTCCATTTTCTTTTGTCTTAAACAATTATGAAAGGTCTGCCCTTTTAGGTGGCAAATTTCTAGCCGTTGAATCTCCATTATTTGGTTGATATCATTTGTGTGGGATATGAATGTTTTGTCCTAATACCATGTATTATCATACCACTTGCTAAAATTATGAGTGTAGGATATAGATGTTTTTGTCCTAAAGCCTTGTATTATTATGCCACTTGTCAAAATGATGAATGTAGAATCACACCACTTGCTAAATTTTTGTCTTAATGCCATGTAACCTAATCTTTATTATTATTACATTATTATATCATCACCTATTTTATTTTATTTTTCCTCTTGGATTTGGGCTTATTCCTACCCATTATGGGCTTATTCCTACCCATTTTCTTTGCTTTAGATAAAATTCTACCTTTCTTAGAGGGCTTGGTCACATTTTCATAATTTTTGGGCTATTGGTCCAATTACTATATTCTAGTCCAAGTCGATGTTTTTATTTCTTGCTTAGGTTATTCAATGGGCTAGCTAGAAACTTATTTGAAGTGGAAAAACTCTACATGATGTGTCCATAGGTAAGAGCCCAATTATGGGTAGAGATACTAAACTTAGTAACTTTTACTCTTAAATTAAAAAAAATTACCCTAATCCGATCTTCTTGAAATTTTAAGACCTTTACTTACTTCACAAAAATTTATCTTTCTTTACCTAGGAATTTCACCTTTCTTTAGCATGTTTATTTCTAGTATTTCCTCTTAGGTTTTCTTTCTTTTCCTATTCCATTAATATTAGAACATTTCTATGCATATATGTAAGGCGAAGAATTTCTAAGGAAAATATCTAAAAATTACGGGATGTTACATTCTTCCCCCCTTAAGAAATTCGGTCCCCGACTTTCAATCCATCCTACCACATGTAGGGAATAAAATTAAGGCATTATTTAGAGTTACCAGCCTTATTACCTAAATAATTAGGGATATCTTTTATGTATAACATCTTTACTTTTTAATATGTTTATTCACTTGAGTGATTTTGCCATATAACTTAACCATAAGGATTTTTTTCACTCATAAGTTCTTCAATTGATATCCTCTAACCAGCATGGATATATCTATGGGTCGATATAAGAAAACACACACATAAAGGAACATATTCACCTTCAAATTGGGTAACTATCTTTTCTTATTCTATACTTCTATCAAGTCATTTTTTTTTCATATATCAATATCATCCCCTGAATATCATTGTCTTAATCTATCATCTATTTTTATCCTCAAATCCTTTAATCAATATGTTAAACATACGTTGCACTAAATCCTTCAAATCTTTAATAACATTTATGTACCATTGATACATGTCTAATAATTTCAACTTACCTCATCACAATAATTCTATACCAACTTATTAACACCATTAAACTCATTGTCAAAAATTTCAATTATTTCTTTTATCATCTCCAAAAGCACCTTATTCTAGCTTATGTCAATCCCATTTAATTCACCCAATCATTTCAAGAAGATTTTTCCTAACAATTACTCATACATGAATTCTCAATTCCAACATAATTTACATCCTCGATACTAGACTCAATTCAGCATGGTATAATCCTTTAACACAAATATCTTGATCACTTACATTATTTTCGGACATGGTTCTCAGAATATTCTCTATATTTCCAAATTAAGAGTTCAAAGACTAATTTAAATCCTACTTCCTATATTTTATTCCTCAAGAACTTCAACGCCACTAATTCTCTTGATTACATTCGTCAAAACACCATAAGACCATCATCCGTCCATTCTTTTCAAACTTTTCATTACTTTAACCTACTAACAACTTAGACACCATAATAACCGAGTTTTAAAGAAAAGAAATTATCTTTCATTGCAATGAGGGAAAATAACCTTGCATTTAATGCCAACCGTTAATGAGGGAGAATGCAGTGAAACAGACGAAAAGCATAATAGAGAATGGTGCCAAAAGCGAAAGTCAAAAATTTGGACAAAGTATTGAAAAATATTAAAATCGGTGGCCGTAATTCTTGAAAATCTGTAAACAAAATCTATCTACGATTTCAGCAAAAATCGGTGGCCACAAATTTTGAATATATGTGTCAAAATCTACTTTAAATCTGTTGGTATTCGGTGGAAAGATATCACATGGAAAAAGAAACATTTATGAGCTTATAAAAGTCTGTGAAAATCAAAGAATACGTAGTTAACTGGTAGGATGCAGTTGATTGCTTCTAAATAGATGTCATCAATCAACTGTAAGATAACCAGTCCAAATTAAAATTTCTCATAATAGCTAGTCGATTTCATAATACCGATAGTCTACTGGCAAAAAAATTGAGAAAACAAGGAAAATGTCCCTCTTCACTAATTATTTGGTTTGCATCTTTCTTTTTTTACAATGACGCCTATCATCTACAACTTCCCTACATTTCTCAAGACATCACTCCTTCATCAAGGACAACAAGAAAAAGAAAATTTCCTGGTGATATCCTAACCTTATTCTCTTTATGTGCTAAATATGGTCACAATCATAACTACTGTACATATACATGCTTGCTGTCATTTTTGAAATTTTTTTTTACCTTTAATTTAGCTGATATCCACCAATCACTCACATAGTTATTCTAATAATACCCGGCCTATTCGCATAGCTATTATAAATATGCCCTTCTCTTAGTTCTATAAATACTTACATTAGTATCTTTGTCTATACTCAAAGTTAAGGTGATAGAAATTATGGAGGGAACCGCATTCTGTCAGTTTCGAAATATTTGTGTCTTTTGTGGTTCCAGTCCTGGAAAAGATGAGGAGCATGTTAAAGCAGCACAAAATCTGGGTATGGTGCTGGCTAGGAGAAAAATTCATTTAGTGTATGGTGGAGGTAACTGTGGGTTAATGGGGTGTGTGGCTACAGCTGCACATGTAGGGGGATGCCAAGTTCTAGGTATTATTCCTACTGCTCTAGCTACATCCAGCAACATAGGGAAAACAATTGGGGAAGAATATAGGGTAGCTTCCATGCATGAACGCATGGCTAGAATGATGAGCATTGCTGACGCCTTCATTGCCTTACCAGGTGGTTTTGGTACTTTAGATGAGATTTTCCAAATAGTCTCTTTGGCACAACTAAAAATGCATCACAAACCGATAGGTTTGTTAAATGTTAATCACTTCTTTGATGGTATGTTATCTTTTCTAGATCAAGCTATGGAACAGAGGTTTATCCCACACTCAGCACGACAAATTCTCATCTCGGCTTCAAATGCTGAAGAGTTGATTGATGCTTTACAAGCCTATATTCATGTACCTGATCCAACTATGACTCAAATAGAATGGACGACAGATAACCGCAAGAAGGGTAAATTGGATTTGGATCTTAATCTTTAAATGTTGTAAAACGTAGCCATTATTGTACTACTTTTACTTTCTTAGAGTCTACTTGGATACCATATTTACCAACCATACTCCTTTAGAGTTGGTAAAACTATCTTTGAATGTTGCTTATGATCCTCTAATCTTTTGAAATAGTCTAGTATATCATCAATATATATAATAACAACTTGATCTAGGGATGACCTAATTACTATTCATTAAATCTATGAATGCAACTAAAATATTTGTCAATTTAAATGCATCACCAAGAACTCATAATGCCCATAATAAGTCCTACATCCTCTTCTCTTATCCTTAATTAATGTTACTCATATCCCAAATCTATTTGTGGAAAAATATTGAACACCTTATAACTGGTCAAACAGGTAATCTATACGAGCTAATGGGTTTCTATTCTACATTGTCATCTTATTCAACTGTCTATAATCTATGCATAGTCATAGTGATTCATCTTTCTTTTTCACAGATAGAACTGGAGCACTCCGAATAAAAGTACTTGGGTATTTAAATACCTTGTCTAACAAGTCTTGTAACTAATTTTTTTTTAAAATTCGATCGATATCATTCTATATAGGGATATAGATACTAGTTGGGTTCTAAGGAGTAAATCAAAACCAAATTCTCGAATTGCTGTGGCATGGTTGTGCAAGATTTCCTCCGCATTGTTTGCCGGATTCCGCCTTGGTGGTGCCATTTCCTACTGTGGGAAAAAATAAATTTATGCTGCTATTGAGGTGATCAAGCCCAATAGTTAGTTTCAAAAAAAAAAAAATTTAACAGCAGTCATAACACCACCTCGGCATATAGATAAGAAACACTAGTAATTTCTTACCTGTATGAGTCACTGATCCCCTATACAGTACAACCACAACATACTCAAGACACTATAAGATCGATTCAGATAACCATCCACCCACTGGCCATCTAGGATCGACCTGCTCTGATACCAATTATGTAACATCCTTTTTTTTTATTCTTATACAATATTGAGTTCACATACACGTCATTAATCAAAACGTACATGCAACATACCAAAGACATATATATTTACATCTTGTTTATTTTGGTTGACCAATTCTGGAGATACAGGTGTGGGTGGTTGCACCTTCACCGGGATCTGTGCCAACTCGCTCACAAACATTTTTTTAGGATCTGCCCATCATAGAATAACTCGATCCAACGTGCACTAAAAGCCAAAGCTATAGAAAATCTGCATAACTAATTTTCTGAACATGATATGGAAATATAGTGAGAATTAAATCCCAGTAAGTTCAACAATAAATCATCATCAATAAAGCTCATCACGTCATGTTCAGCTGTATAAACTACAGAAAATATCTTTGGTCACATGAATGCATTATATCTACGCACATAAGAATCATACTGTAATGATATGTATGACAGGATTAACTATTTTCAAAATATAATATGATGGCCATCAACTTATTCTCATTTCAAGCTACTCCGGTCAGGGTGAGTATCCTATAGTCTCCGGTACGGGCTTTTCTCGCTCCGTCCGACATGGTCCATTTTCTCTTTCTTTTCTCATTATCATGATCATAACCATTTCAAATATCAGTTTTTAAAATATTTCCATGTCAAAATTTCACACTTAAGATGGTAAGAAGTTCATACAATGGCAATGGCTATGGCTATACTAGTCATTTATTAAGATTCATCTTCTTTTTTTTTAAATACTAATTTTATTTCTTTATTTTCTTGATGCAGGTTTTCATCCTATCTAACCTTCTCTTACTAATTAGAACATAACTCCCTCCATTTAACTCTGATGTAGGTGATCATGGTGTCAATTTTAAGATAAAACAATTATCTAAAACTATTATGTTGAACATTGTAGCGAAATATTAAGAAATCAAGGTGATATTACTCCCTAAATGTATATGTTGTTTCTTCTCGGATAGGTTCTGACCTCTACCAACTAATCAGACCATATCTACCTCATATGGAATCGAACTTGAGTGATTCTAGTGGACAAAAATCCGTGACACACATATCTATAATTCCTATGTTAACTATTTATTTTAATTCTGTACAGATAATTCCCAGAAATTAAAATACAGAAGTTGTCCTAACATAATCTTCCCTGATGAACCATTTTCTGAGCTTTAACTACTAATCAGCTCATATCTTCCTTATATGGACTCCAAATTGAATGATTCCAGTGGTTTAAAATCCACGACACACATAGATATAATTCTTATGTTAACCATTTATTTTAATTCCAAACAGATAATTCCCAGAAACTAAAATACAGAAGCTGTCCTAACATATTCTTCTCTGATGAACCATTTTCTGACCTTTGACTACTAATCAGCTCATATATTCCTCATATGGACTCCAAATGGAATTCTTCCAGTGGCTTAAAATCCATGACACACATAGTTATAATTCCTATGTTCACCATTTATTTTAATTCCATACAGATAATTTCCAGAAATTATAATACAAAAGCAGTCCTAACATATTCTTCCTTTATGAACCTTTTTCTGACCTTTGATTACTAATCGGACCATATCTACCTCATATGGACGCCAAATTGAATGATTCCAGTGGCTAAAAATCCATGACACACATAGCTATAATTCTTATGTTAACCATTTATTTTAATTCCATACAGATAATTTCCATAAATTAAAATACCGAAGCTATCCTAACATATTCTTCCCTGATGACCCATTTTCTGACCTTTGACTACTAATCGGCTCATATATTCGTCATATGGACTCCAAATTGAATGATTCTAGTGGCTAAAAATCCATGACACACATATCTTTAATTTGTATGTTAACCATTTATTTTACTTCCCTACAGATAATTACCAGAAATTAAAATACCGAAGCTTTCCTAACATATTCTTCCCTGATGACCCATTTTCTGACCTTTGACTACTAATCAGACCATAGCTACCTCATATGGACTCCAAATTGAATGATTCCAGTGGGTAAAAATCCGTGACACATATATCTTTAATTCTTATGTTGACTATTTATTTTAATTCCTTATAGATTGTTCGTAGAAATTAAAATACCGAAGCTTAAAATTCTGCCAACCATAGCCATACCCATGCAGAACTATCTACACCAACCTAAGTATTCAAACATACATCACATGCAAGATGAATATGTAACATGATATAGCAACATCCATGGCCAATCATCAAAGTTCTAAGATCAAAATCTCATATAAATATTATAAGTTTCAAAAGTTTTCTTCAAAAAGAAATATTGTTAAACTTACATGGAGCACTTAGTTTCCTAGACTTCTCCTTCCTCTTTCTTCCTTTCTTCCTCTCCTTTCCTCACTCTACCTTGCTTTTATTTTTCCTCTCCCTCACTTGGACGAAATTCTAATGTTGTAAGGGTGGGTTTTCTTATATAGACCACCAAATAATTCACCTTTCATGATCATGGGTCTACCTTATCAAAATTAGGATACACTTTGTTGAATTTTTGGAAAACAAACAACTTATGTTCTTGTCTTCCTCTTCCTTAGTCAAGATATGCATAGGAAAAGGAGATTTGTATTTTGAAAATTATGATGATATGTTCTTAAGATAAGGGAAAAGGTCCCTTTGATTTAGGGATTCATTTCCATTTTCTTTTGTCTTAAACAATTATGAAAGGTTTGCCTTTTTAGGTGGCAAATTTCTAGCCGTTGAATCTCCATTATTTGGTTGATATTATTTGTGTGGGATAGGAATGTCTTGTCCTAATACCATGTATTATCATACCACTTGCTAAAATTATGAGTGTAGGATATAGATGTTTTTGTCCTAAAGCCTTGTATTATTATGCCACTTGCCAAAATGATGAATGTAGAATCACACCACTTGCTAAATTTTTGTCTTAATGCCATGTAACCTAATCTTTATTATTATTACATTATTATATCATCACCTATTTTATTTTATTTTTTCTTTTGGATTTGGGCTTATTCCTACCCATTGTGGGCTTATTCCTACCCATTTTCTTTGCTTTGGATAAAATTCTACCTTTCTTGGAGGGCTTGGTCACATTTTCATAATTTTTGGGCTATTGGTCCAATTACTATATCCTAGTCCAAGTCTATGTTTTTATTTCTTGCTTAGGTTATCCAATGGGCTTGCTAGAAACTTATTTGAAGTGGAAAAACTCTACATGATGTGTCCATAGGTAAAAGCCCAATTACAGGTGGAGATACTAAACTTAGTAACTTTTGCTCTTAAATTAAGAAAAATTACCTTGATCCGATCTTCTTTAAATTTTAAGACCTTTACTTACTTCACAAAAATTTATCTTTCTTTACCTAAGAATTTCATCTTTCTTTGGCATGTTTATTTCTAATATTTCCTCTTAGGTTTTTTTTCTTTACCTATTCCATTAATATTAGAACATTTCTATGCATATATGTAAGGTGAAGAATTTCTAAGGAAAATATCTAAAAATTACGGGATGTTACACAAACCACCCAGTTTCATTTCTTGTTGCTCTATTGTTTCCTCCAATCTCACTATTACTATTATTACTTTGGAGATGTTGTAGGGTTTGATTAATGGCTGAGACTTGGTCTCGATTAGATGTAGTTAAATCATGTAGAGTTGCATCTATACTAGTTTCTAGATTCTTCCTTAGTGGAGCCATGATCTATTATATCAACAAGAAAATAGGTCACTGTTGAGGTGATATGGCTGAATAGCAAATTAAAATATTTAATAGTAGTTATAAAACAACTTAATTATACGGATAGGAAACACTAGTAAATTTATACCTACACATATATACACCCCTACACAACTTTACTACATATCTACTCAAGACACACTTAGATCGATTTAGAAAACCATCCACCCATTGGCTATATATGATCAACCTACTATGATACGAACTAATGTAATGACCCTAAATTTATAATAATAATAATAATTATTATTTATTTTATTATATATGCCTATTTTTTTTATCTGAACTATATGGTAATAGAAAACAAGTTAGTAGAGTTATACACAAGCATACATTCAAAGTTGTAAAGCTTTTAATTGATATTTGTCTAGTATCAAAGATCGATAGTTAATAGCTATACAAGAGTAACCTCAAGTACTACTTGTAGTACAAAAAGTAGAATGGTACCTAGTTACTTCCAAAATGTTAGTTAAACAGTTAAAGTATCATTAGTCATATATACAAGTACACACGCGTCTAGTAGCCATCACAGTACTCCTCAAGTGCTAGGGGTGGAGGAGAAGACATGTGTGCTAGAACCTTTAATAGATTCGCTACTATTAAATCATGAATAATAAGGATGTGACCCAGATAGGGTAGCTCAATAGATTGGATCTCAATCACCAGTGAACGAAAAATGAACGACATTTCTTTATCTACAACTATCTGAACACAACATGAAACAATAATGTGAACTAGAGTTCCCAATAGGTTCAACAATAATCACAATCAATATATATATATATATATATATATATATATATACATATTATTTATTAAACATGTCATGTCATGTTCAAGTGTATGTACTACAGGGCGTATAGTTATGAACCAGATGTACATCTAATATATGTACTATGATACAAACAGGGCATGCATAATGTATAAAATTAGTGATATCTTCATCTGTAAAGAGGTTTTCTTGAAAATCAAGTGATATTATAGATAGGCAATGTTCACATAGTGGTTAATCATTATTCATTTCTATAAGAGGATGATGTGAGCATGTCCTCTTCGCCATTCACTCTTCACTTTCTTAAGGTCAATGTGACCCTTCCTTCTTATTATTCACCCTTGAACGAGCCTCGCTCCATCCAAGTATGGTCAAATTTTTCATATTTTTCTTTTACACATATGTGAATAGGGCATCACATATATGGAACTGACACGAAAAATCATTTGACCTTTCTCCTTTTCTCATTTGTTTATTTTTTTGTTTTATTCCACAATAACTATATATACGATCATTTTCTTCTAGCTAAGATATATAGCATATAAGTATGACAATCATAATTTGTTTTGGTATTAGGACTTTTAAACATTTAACTCATTATTGTTTATTTCTTGCCTACACATATATCAATACAAATTATTACTATGCCAAAATGCATGTCATGTAAATACATATAGGCTTACCATTTAATTATACTATATACATTTGAATGAAGGAATAGTTGCCATGGAATGGTGGCTAACTCTAAAAAGATTCATTTTTATTTGGATATCACCTATATTAGTCTATTTATCTACATTTTCTTATACGTGGCTAATCTACCCTTTTAATTTCAAAAATATTTTTCTTTTATTCTTATTTTATGATAATATTAGTTATTTTTTTATTATTTTAATTCATTCACCTTAATTTTCATATAGTTAAACAATATAGAGTTTAGGTATTTTTCAACGTGTCCTTTGAATATCAATTTCGGTTTCGGTCTTCTATTTTTCTTATCTTTACTTAATTATATTAAGTTAGCTTTTCGTCTTATACATTAACCCAAATTACCCTTAAATGTTGTTTATATTTAGTAAAGAAATGTCATCTTTTATTGTTCTTAAACTTTAAACTTTTAGTTCTCTCTATTTATACTTTCCTTTAGTTTCCCTTTCCATTATTTAGTTCATATCATGCCTAATTACCTAACCCATTAATCCTATCTATACAACATTCAACTACCAACAAGTATTGAAAATCACTTCATTTTATTCACTTCATTTAACCTAGCTTTTTGATCTTATATCTTCCTTTTATTCACTTCATTTTATGTTGCTTATCCCACGTAACTACCTCCTTATTCCATTCATATCTTACACTAAATTCCACCTAGTCATAAGTTAAAATTGTAGTTACCATTGCTTATACTTACCCCTCACTTTCTCGGCCTACCATCCCAATACATATTTCAATTACTTTATTTCTCATTTGCTTACTCCAATATGTATATGATGTGTGCATAATTAAGCATGATTTAAATATCTTTAAACTAACTTTTTGTTTGATTTGGGTAAAATATGATTAAGAATTAACTTAGTTTTGTGTTTTGTGTTGTAGGAGAAAAGGAAGAAGAAAATAGAAGAAATTCATAAAAAACACAGAATTGCAATGAATCAAGACCTTTTGGAGTAATTAGGCCATAACCCCTCACAGGAGTTCCAATTAAGGTGATTCAAGTGCCTATGAAAAGTTAAGACAATAATTTACAACTTTTATGTTAGCCACTTTGGAAAATTTAGGAGAAACAGAGCATTGAGTTGCTTGTAATTTAGCACTGTAGTGTTGCACAAAGAAGTCCAGAGCGCAACAGCGCACACCACTTCAAGAAGCTTGTTTTGTCCTAAAATCAACCTAAAACGGGCTCGAAATGCAACCCAACGACCTAGAAATTGATCTAAAGAAATCTTAAGCCATTAGGGTTGTAAAAATCTATAAATAAGAGGTTAAAAAAGCATAAAAAACAACTTATCATCTACAAATCATTTTTCTTCTTATCTCATCTTCTCTTAGGTTTTCTTATGGCCTTACGTGGTTGATTCAATTTTGTTGGTTGAGGAAAATTAAAACCTTAAAGATTCTATGCATTGTGAGATTTGATTAAGGTTTCGTTGTTCAATTTCACTTGGGTATTGATTATTCATTTGTTTTTTGTTTCATGATTGTTTCAATTGATAGTTAGGTTGCCCACTAATGGTTTAGCTTTTTCAATGTATTGCTGAATAAGATTAATGATTATATGATTATGAATTTTGAAAGGCAAATAAGATAAATGATTGTATGATTATGAATTTTTATCCTATGATGAGTTATTAACAACCCCACCTAGTGGGAAAGGGCTTTGTTGTTGTTGTTGATGATGAATTATTAACAAGATTAAATGCAACTAATGTGTTCATGTTGCTTAGCTCTAACAGTTTCTCTAGTTCTGCATTCGATTAATAAGTTAAATTTTACCGATTAGTTAATGTATCTTATTAATTAAGGTTAGTTAAAGCGATCGTTATCAATTAATTAAACCTAAAAAGTAAAAAAGATAAAATTCTAATGGTAGATATTCAATATATAATTAATTATATTATTGATGATAAATGAAATCCTTGATGGTGGATATTAAGCAAGACCAACTTTCTCATAATTGATTTACTTTCACACTTAGCTTATTGTGATTGTTTCTTTTTATATCTAATAGTTTATTTACATCTTTCAAAATTGCTCTTTTATATTCACAAAAGATAATACTAGTCTTTGTGAAATCAACCTTTACTCCCACTACTACAAGTAGTTCTATGGTAAGGTATTAATTATATTTGGTATATCTGTGACAGTACCCACCAAATTTTGGCATTGTTGCTGAGAACTGAGTTTAATTACCCTTTGTGAATTTGTTTTATGCCTATTACTCGTTCTACTAACTCTCTAGAATTGCAATACAATCTAGACATTGGAAAATCTGTATACAAGCATATAAAAGAAGTTCAAGAAGACATTAATAAGGGGAAGGAAGTAGTCATGGTTAGAAACCCCGCTTTGAAGGAGCTTGCAACTTCATATTTGCATCAACCTCTTATGCATCAATGAGAATGTTAATTTTGAATTGAAATATGGATTGATACATCTCTTACCTAACTTTCATGGTCTTGTAGGTGATGATCCATATAAGAATTTTAAAATTTTTCATATGGTGTGTACTAGCATGAAGCTCCCTGTAGTAACTGAAGAACAAATTAAACTCAAGACTTTTTATTTTTGTTTAAGAGATTCAGCCAAAAATTGGTTATATTATTTACCATATGGAATTATCACTACTTGGAATGAGATGAAAAAGATGTTTTAAAAAGATATTTTCTTACATTTATAACTGCAAGTATAAGAAAAGAAATATATGGTATTAGGCAATAACATTGACAAAACCTTTATGAATATTTGGAAATATTTAAAAAGCTTTGTGCAAGCTACCCATAACATTAAATTAGTGAGTAAGTACTAATTCAATATTACTATGAGGGACTTTTGTAAGGTGATAGAAGTATGATAGATGCATCTAGTTAGAATCTTGATATCAAATATGGTTGTTAATTCCCAACAATTTGGCATTAGGCATGCCCCTCAAGTTACATATGCTTATGAGTTAAGCTCTTCTTTCTTTGAGAAATAGATGACTAAACTTACTTCTCCTTTATGTCAATTTATTACAAGTGCAATCCAACCAATTAAAGTATGTGGAATTTGTTAGTAGCGAAACATCCAGCTGACATGTGCCTAACACTTCAAGAAGAATCCACAAAACAAGCCAATGTGGTAGGTGGTTTCCATGGACAACTAAGAAGGTATTATCCCTACTTTAATACCTATAATTATGAATGGAGAAATCACCCTAATTTTAGGTATAGAAATGCATAAAATTAGCAACCTTATCCTTCTAGACAACCCACAACTTAGGACTCTAATTCAAGTATGTCTTTAGAGGTGATGATTAAATCCCTTGCTAACTCTGCTATTTAAATGTATCAAGACTCAAGGTAATTTCAACAGGAGATAAGAGCTAGCATTAAGCATATGGAAAACTAAGTGAGTCAATTAGCAACTACAGTTAGCCACCTAGAAGACAAGATTTTAGGTAAGTTACCTTCTTAAACGGTGGTTAATATAAGGGAAAATGTTAGCACCCTCATATTGAGGAGTGGTAAGGAATTTGCAATACCAGACAAAGGGGTACATGCACCATCAGAGCAAGAGGAAGAAAAAAATGATGCAACTATGGAAGGTGAGCATCCAAAAGCTAAGTTCCCACCTCTATTTTAATATGAACCAATACCCCCTTTCCCTAAAGTTCTCAAGGAAAATAGAAAAATTAACCTATATGAGACCTTCAGAAAGTGTAAGGTAAATCTTTCTCTTTTAGATATTATCAAACAGGTGCTAGTTATAACAAATTCTTAAAGGAACTATGCACCAAAAAGAGAAAATAGAAATTGAAAGGAAATGAGAAACAAAAAGTAAGGGAGCATGTTTATGTAAGTATTCAAAGAAAACTCCCTACAAAGTGCAAGGACTCTTGTATGTTTTCTATCCCCTACACTATAGGAAATACTAAATTTGAGAAGGCTATATTAGGTCTAGGAGTATCTATTAATGTCACTCCATCCTTTATTTATGCATCTTTTAGCATGTGGATCTTTGAAAGTTTCATATCCCTACTTTAGGAACGCGAAAATCTCTAATAGCCGATAAACTTTATTATTATGCACTTGTAAATAGTTTCACAATATCACATATCCGAGTATTACCATATGTTTACAAATTTGCAATACTAATAATTATACATGCCAAATCTATATGAATAACAGGTTTATAGCGGAAACAAGGATCCTGCCTGTGACGTTCAGAGCAACTCTAGAGTACAAATATATTACAAGTTTACATACTAAGAGCCCAGAAACAATTTAGGCTCACTACTGAAATACGACACCCAGTCGATCAAGTAGCCGCATGACCAAGTTCTGGGTCTTTATCTGAAAAATATATCAACCACGTGTAGTGAGTTTTACAACCCAGTGAGCAGATACTACCTCCTATAACCTCTCAGATCAACATAAGGATGTACTCATATATTAAAATTTATCATATCAAAATCTACCGTTCAGAAGTACATCTTTATGGGACCTGCGTTTTCAAAATATTCTCAGTTCAAATCACATTCAAATATCTGTAACCACATATGATACAAATTGATCTTAAATCAAATTTGATATGCATTAAAAACCAATTGTTTTATATAATGCTCAAGTATGTCACAACTTTCAATATACTCAATAAATAAACAAGGAATGTGAGTTCATCAACCTTCTGCCTCCTCACATTACCATAGTCACAATCACAATAGGTAATCAGGGAATGTGAGTTCATCACCCTACTACCTCCTCACATTACCACTGTCATCATCACAATAGGTAATCAGGGAATGTGAGTTCATCACCCTACTGCCTCCTCACATTACCACTGACTACAACGTCAATAGATTAACAAGGAATGTGAGTTCATCACCCTACTGCCTCCTCACATTACCACTGTCATCATCACAATAGGTAATTAGGTAATGTGAGTTCATCACCCTACTGCCTCCTCACATTACCACTAATACCACCTTCACAATACCGTCTCAAGCTATATATGTAACAACTCCATTTAAGTATCAATTTTTTTTAAAACTACCATGAAGTTATTACCTCGTTACAACTTAACTCAATATAAAATTTATTTAATTTATACAATATAGAGTTCACATACATGTCATTAATCAAAACATACATACAACATATCAAACAAATAAAAATCTACATCTTATTTATTTTGGTTGACCAATTCCGGAGATACAGGTGCAGGTGGTTGCACCTTCACCGGGATCGTAGCCAACTCAACCACAAACATTTTATTTGCTTCTGGGATCTGCCCAACATAAAGTACTCGATCCAACGTGCACTAACAGCAAGAGCTATAGAAAAATTTGTATAACTAATTTTCTGAACATGATATGAACATATAGTGAGAATTAAATCCCAGTAAGTTCAATAATAAAACATCATCAATATAGCTCATCAGGTCATGTTCAGCTGTATAAACTACAAAAATATCTTTGGTCACATGAATGCATTATATCTATGCACATAAGAATCATACAGTAATGATATGTATGACAGGATTAACTATTTTTAGAATATCATATGATGGCCATCAACTTATTCTCATTTCAAGCTAACCCGGTCAGGGTGAGTATCATCTACTCTCCGGTACGGGCTTTTCTCGCTCTGTCTGACATGGCACACTTTCTCTTTCTTTTCTCATAATCATAATCATAACCGTTGGTAGGGCGTCCCCTACTGTTGCACCACACGGATTGCCATGTGACCGTGCTTATTTCTTTTCTTTTCACAATGATAGCCAAAAATATGCTTTCAATAACAAGTATGTTCATCAAAATATAACTATTACTATAAATCATTGGTAATCATGCCATGAACATAATCATTTCAAATATCACTTTATAAAATATTTCCATGTCAGAATTTCACACTTAAGATGGTAAGAAGTTCATACAATGGCAATGGCTATGGCATATGCTAGTCATTTATAAGATTCGTCTTCTTTTTTAAATATTAATTTTATTTCTTTATTTTCTTGATGCAGGTTTACATCATATCTAACCTTCTCTTACTAATCAGAGTATAACTCCCTCAATTGAACTCCGATGTAGGTGATCTTGGTGTCAATTTCAAGATAAAACAATTATCTAAAACTATTATGTTAAACATTGTAGCGAAATAGTAAGAAATCAAGGTGATATTACTCCCTCAATGTACATGTTATTTCTTCTCGGATAGGTTTTGACCTCTACCTACTAATCGGACCATATCTACCTTATATGGACTCTAACTTGAGTGATTCCAATGGCTAAAAATCTGTGACACACATATCTATAATTCTTATGTTAACCATTTATTTTAATACCATACAGATAATTCCCAGAAATTAAAATACAGAAGCTATCCTAACATATTCTTCGCTGATGAATCATTTTCTGACCTTTGACTACTAATCAGCTCATATCTTCCTCATATGGACTCCAAATTGAATGATTCCAGTGGCTAAAAATCCATGACACACATAGCTATAATTCTTATGTTAACCATGTATTTTAATTCTGTACAGATAATTCCAAAAAATTAAAATACAGAAGCTATCTTAACATATTCTTCCCGGATGAACCATTTTCTGACCTTTCCTTACTAATAGGACCATATCTACCTCATATGGACTTCAAATTGAATGATTCTAGTGGATAAAAATCTGTGACACATATATATTTAATTCTTATGTTAACTATGTATTTTAATTCCCTACAGATAATTCCCAGAAATTAAAATACAGAAGCTATCCTAAAATATTCTTCCCTGATGAACCATTTTTTGAGCTTTCCTTACTAATCAGACCATATCTACCTCATATGGACACCACATTGAATGATTCCAGTGGCTAAAAATCCATGCCACATATATCTTTAATACTTATGTTAACCATGTATTTTAATTCCTTACAGATAATTCCCAGAAATTAAAATACAGAAGCTATCCTAACATTTTCTTCCCTGATGAACCATTTTCTGACCTTTGCTTATTAATCGGACCATATCTACCTCATATGGACTCCAAATTGAATGATTCTAGCGGCTAAAATTCCGTGACACATATATCTTTAATTCTTATGTTAACCATATATTTTAATTCCCCATAGATAATCCCCAGAAATTAAAATACAGAAGCTATCCTAACATATTCTTCCCTGATGAACCATTTTCTGACCTTTGCTTGTTAATTGGACCATATCTAGCTCATATGGACTCCACATTGAATAATTCCAGTGGCTGAAAATCCGTGACACAAATGTCTTTAATTCTTATGTTAACAATGTATTCTAATTCCCCATAGATAATTCCTAGAAATTAAAACACAGAAGCTAAAAATTGCGCCACCCATAGCCATACCTATGCAGAACTTTCTATACTAGTCGAATTATTCAAACATACATCACATGCAAGATCAATATCTAACATGATATAGCAACATCCATGACCAATCATCAAAGTTCTAAGATCAAAATCTCATATAAATATTATAAGTTTCAAAAGTTTTCTTCAAGAAGAAATATTGTTAAACTTACCTGGAGCACTTAGTCCCCTAGACTTCTTCCTCTTTCTTCCTTTCTTCCTCTCCTTTCCTCACTCTACCTTGCTTCTATTTTTCCTCTCCCTCACTTGGACGAAATTATAATGTTGTAAGGGTGGGTTTTCTTATATAGACCACCAAATAATTCAACTTTCATGATCATGGGTCTACCTTATCACAATTAGATTACACTTGGTTGAATTTTTGGAAAACAAGCAACTTATGTTCTTGTCTTCCTCTTCCTTAGTCAAGATATGAATAGGAAAAGGAGATTTGTATTTTGAAAATTATGATAATATGTTCTTAAGATATGGGACAAGGTCCCTTTGATTTAAGGATTCATTTCCATTTTCTTTTGTCTTAAACTAGTATGATAGGTTTACCTTTTTAGTTGGCAAATTTCTAGCCCTTGAATCTCCATTTTTTGGTTGATATTATTTGTGTGGGATAGGAATATTTTGTCCTAATGCCATGTATTATCATACCACTTCCTAGAATTATGAGTGTAGGATATAGATGTTTTTGTCCTAAAGCCTTGTATTATCATGCCACTTGCCAAAATTATGAATGTAGAATTACACCACTTGCTAAATTTTTGGCTTAATACCATGTAACATAATCTTTATTATTATTACATTATTATATCATCACCTAATTTATTTTATTTTATTTTTTCTCTTGGATTTGGGCTTATTCCTATCCATTTTCTTTGCTTTGGATAAAATTCTACCTTTCTTGGAAGGCTTGGTCACATTTTCATAATTTTTGGGCTATTGGTCCAATTACTATATCCTAGTCCAAGTCTATGTTTTATTTTTTGCTTAGGTTATCCAATGGGCTTGCTAGAAACTTATGTGAAGTGGAAAAACTCTATATGAAGTGTCCATAGGTAAAAGCCCAATGTATGGGTAATGATTTTAAACTTAGTAACTCTAGTTTTTGAATTAGGAAAAATTACCATAATCCAATGTTCTTGAAATTTTATGACATTTACTTGTTTCTAAAAATTTATCTTCCTTATCCATGAATTTTGCATCTTTTTAGTATGTTATTTCTAATTGTTTTTTTCCTATTAGGTTTTCCCTCTTTATTTGTTCTCTTAATGTTTGAAACATTTTTTATGCATATACATAACGTGAAGAATTTCTAAGGATTATAATTCCTTAGATATCTAAAATATTGTCTAATAAATTTTATTTCCTAAATTAAATATTTATGTACTTTTATCAATAAAAGAAACGAAATTAGGGATGTCACAATATAACCCATCATTATTCATCAATACATATATATAAACATGTATAAATTGCTCATCCATCAAATGCAATACATAATTATCAAACAACTAGCCATGAGCTTTATGCTTGTCATACAATCATATTCGGTAACTTATCACTTTACATATCATTCAAAACAGAGCTTTTAATCTCAGTACAAAATCTTTTATCATAAATTTTCCAATCAGGGGAATCATATAATCATGCCCATATCTGAGGCAAACATAACAATGTAAAATCAATGTCACATGCATAACATATTTTCTTTGCCATGTAATGCGAAATATATTTAAAAATCGCATGTTCAATGTGTTTTAAAATTCATTTCAAAAGTCATACTCTTCTTTAACTAAATATCATATTTCAATTATTTCAGAAATTCCAAACCATTTCAGAAACATATGAAAGTATAAATAACATGTAATCATACTCATTTATCAATGTAAAGTTCAAGAAGAGTAAAACCAAGCCATAGGAAGAATTATCTACTCACAGTGTAAGGGCTTCGAATTGGACAGCCCTGAATTGCACTTTTCTAATTTGAATTGGACCAAATAAGCTTAAAAAATGTGTTCGGAGGGCCCAAAAACCTTGAAGATGACTCCGGAAAATACTATTCACGCCGGGAATCACTATTCACAGCCACTATTCATCGCCAAAAAATACTATTCATCGTCACAAAAATTTTATCGAATCAACGAAATAAATTCATATCCTAATGTTTATCTAGTTTCTGAATCCATCTACGGAGTCAGATTTCTAATTAGAAGTCTCTAAGTAAGATTTTCAAAACTTACCTTTTACTGAGATTTTCTACTTCAGATCTACGGCGATTCAACGGTTGATTTGAAAAATTGATCGGTCAAAACTGAAGTATTCTTCGTCCTGAATCCAATAACACTTTCAGTTTTGAGATCGGAAGCCCATA
Organism: Gleditsia sinensis; assembly: GCA_037074535.1. Taxonomy (NCBI): domain Eukaryota; kingdom Viridiplantae; phylum Streptophyta; class Magnoliopsida; order Fabales; family Fabaceae; genus Gleditsia; species Gleditsia sinensis. The sequence goes on along the minus strand of CM073466.1, from coordinate 35,747,810 downwards.
AGCACTCCAAATCGAAAGATAAAGTTGTAGGTCACTATTCACTCACTATGCACATTTCTCGTTTTTCTTTCGAAACTGATACCCGTCGCCCTCGGTTTTCGTTTTATCATTTCTGTTTTTTTAAAATATAATAATAATTATTAAATAATTAATAATAGGATTTTCTTTTATAAAAATTCATATAAATTCCGTTTTTCATCATAAAATATCCCAAAAATTTCTAAAAATTTCTATTCTCATAAATCTTTAGTTAAACTCTTAAATCATAATTTTTCTTAATAAAATTCGTTATAAAATAAATCTCGAAATGAATATCTTTATTCATATTAAAAGAAAAATATGTCTAAAAATACAACAAAAATTCTTTATAGGGCGATATAATTATTTTAAGTTAAACAATAATTATTTTACTTAAAAGTCTTCTTACTTTTAACAAAACATAATCATTTTTAAGCAAATAAAAAAAAAATTTGCTTATAACAGAATACTATTCTTGAAAAATAAAAATTACGCACCAAAACGTAAATTCTCATATTCCTTTTGTAATTCTTTAATCCATGTAATAAATATACATATTTTCTACGGTTCTTATCTCTATTTTCAAAATTCTCTCTTTTATTCTAAATTTCCTTTAAATTGAAATTTTTGTTAAATTTTTACGGTTATTACATTCTTTCCCCCTTAAAGAAATTCGGTCCCCGAATTTCATCACCATAGTTGCAAATAAATACTAACCTCATTGTTCAAATAAATGCAGATATCTGGCGCGTATATCCTCCTCTTTTTCCCAAGTAGCTTCCTCAAAAGAGTGATTTTTCCATATCACCTTTACTGTAGATATTTCATTTGACCGTAACTTCTTTACTTGTCTATCCACTATTGCTACTGGTTGTTCCTCATAGGTTAAATTTTTTTGTAACTGAATCTATGGACACTGGATAACATGTGTAGAATCCGGTAAATATTTTTGTAGCATAGACACATGTAAAACTGGATGGACATTACCCAATTCAGGACATAAAGCCAAACAATAAACCACTGAACCGATCTTATCAAGAATTTCAAATGGTTCTATATCCCGAGGGTGTAATGTAACAACTCCATTTAAGTATCAATTTTTTTTTTAAAATACCATGAAATTATTACCTCGTTACAACTTAACTCAATATAACATTTATTTAATTTATATAATATAGAGTTCACATACATGTCATTAATCAAAACATACGTACAACATATCAAACACATAAAAATCTACATCTTATTTATTCTGGTTGACCAATTCTGGAGATACAGGTGCGGGCGGTTGCACCTTTACCGGGATCTAAGCCAACTCGACCACAAACATTTTATTTGCTTCTAGGATCTGCCAAACATAAAGTACTCGATCCAACATGCACTAAAAGCAAGAGCTATAGAAAAATCTGCATAACTAATTTTTTGAACATGATATGGAAATATAGTGAGAATTAAATCCCAGTAAGTTCAACAATAAATCATCATCAATATAGCTCATCACATCATATTCTGCTGTATAAACTACAGAAAATATCTTTGGTCACATGAATGCATTATATCTATGCACATAAGAATCATACTGTATTGATATGTATGACAGGATTAACTATTTTCAAAATATCATATGATGGCCATCAACTTATTCTCATTTCAAGCTACCTCGGTCAGGGTGAGTATCCTCTACTCTCCGGTACGGGCTTTTCTCGCTCCATCCGACATGGCCCACTTTCTCTTTCTTTTTTCATTAATTATAATCATAACCGTTGGTAGGTTGTCCCCTACTGGTGCACCACACGGATTGCCATGTGACCGTGCTCATTTCTTTTCTTTTCACAATGATAGCCAAAAATATGTTTTCAATAACAAGTATGTTCATCAAAATATAAATATTACCATAAATCATTGGTAATCATGCCATGAACATAACCATTTCAAATATCACTTTATAAAATATTTCCATGTCAGAATTTCACACTTAAGATGGTAAGAAGTTCATACAATGGCAATGGCTATGGCATATACTAGTCATTTATTATTTTCATTTATAAGATTCGTCTTCTTTTTTAAATATTAATTTTATTTCTTTATTTTCTTGATGCAGGTCTTCATCATATCTAACCTTCTCTTTATGCTTGGCCTTTAGTAATTTTCTTCTTATTTATATCATTTCCAACACATGTTCTTACAAATTTATAGAGCATTGTTCTCCAATTTGATTTCTACTATTATCCTAGAGTTAAAGAGGTTCATCTAGGGTAGAAAAATGTTGAAAATAGACTTAACCAGCTTCCAACACGGTTTGGCCATGCTTTAAAAATACTTCAAATGTACTCAAAAATAGCCCCGAACACGGCTAGCCCGTGCTTGAAGCACCCAGAACACGGCCTGGCCGTGCTCTGTGACCTTTGCTCACTAATCATAGCATAACTCCCCCATTTTAACTCCAATTGAGGTGATCTTGTTGTCTATGGAAAGCTAAGACAATTATAAAACTCTTATGTTAATCATATAAGCAAAATAGTACTAAATCGTGGTGTTATTACTCCCTTAAATTCAATATTATTTCTTCTCGGGTAGGTTCTAACCTTTACTTACTAATCTGACTATATCTCCCACATAAGAATTCCAAATTAAGTGATTCCAGTGGCTAAACATCCGTGACGCAAAAATCTATAATTAATATGTTAACCATTTATTTTAATTCCTTATAGAATTTTCCCAAAATTTAAAACACGGAAGCTATCCTAACATATTCTTCCCTGATTAACCATTTTCTGACCTTTGTTTACTAATCGGAATTTATCTTCCTCATATGAACTCTAAATTGAATGATTCCAGTGGCTAAAAATCCATGAAACATATATCTATAATTCATATGTTAACCATTTATTTTAATTCCTTATAGAGTGTTCCCAGAAATTAAAACACCGAAGCTATCCTAACATATTCTTCCCTGCTTAACCATTTTCTGACCTTTGTTTACTAATCAGAACATATCTTCCTCATATGAACTCTACATTGAATAATTCCAGTGGCTAAATATTAATGATACATATATCTATAATTCATATGTTAACCATTTATTTTAATTCCTTATAGATTGTTCCCAGAAATTAAAATACCGAAACTTAAAATTCTGCCACCCTTAGCCATACCCATGCAGAACTATCTACACCAACCTAAGTATTCAAACATACATCACATGCAAGATCAATATGTAACATGATATAGCAACATCATGACCAATCATAAAAGTTCTAAGATCAAAATCTCATATAAATATTATAAGTTTCAAAAGTTTTCTTCAAAAAGAAATATTGTTAAACTTACCTCGAGCACTTAGTCCCCTAGACTTCTCCTTCCTCTTTCTTCCTTTCTTCCTCTCCTTTCCTCACTCTACCTTGCTTCTATTTTTCCTCTCCCTCACTTGGACGAAATTATAATGTTGTAAGGGTGGGTTTTCTTATATAGACCACTAAATAATTCACCTTTCATGATCATGGGTCTACCTTATCACAATTAGGATACACTTTGTTGAATTTTTGGAAAACAAACGACTTATGTTCTTGTCTTCCTCTTCCTTAGTTAAGATATGCATAGGAAAAGGAGATTTGTATTTTGAAAATTATGATGATATGTTCTTAAGATAAGGGACAAGGTCTCTTTGATTTAGGGATTCTTTTCCATTTTCTTTTGTCTTAAACAAGTATGATAGGTTTGCCTTTTTAGGTGGCAAATTTCTAGCCCTTGAATCTCCATTATTTGGTTGATATTATTTGTGTGGGATAGGAATGTTTTGTCCTAATGCCATGTATTATCATACCACTTGCTAGAATTATGAGTGTAGGATATAGATGTTTTTGTCCTAAAGCCTTGTATTATCATGCCACTTGCCAAAATGATGAATGTAGAATCATACCACTTGCTAAATTTTTGTCTTAATGCCATGTAACCTAATCTTTATTATTACATTATTATATCATCACCTAATTTATTTTATTTTATTTTTCCTCTTGGATTTGGGCTTATTCCTACCCATTATGGGCTTATTCCTACCCATTTTCTTTGCTTTGGATAAAATTCTACCTTTCTTGGAGGGCTTGGTCACATTTTCATAATTTTTGGGCTATTGGTCCAATTACTATATCCTAGTCCAAGTCTATGTTTTATTTCTTGCTTAGGTTATCCAATTACTTGCTAGAAACTTATGTGAAGTGGAAAAACTCTATATGAAGTGTCCATAGGTAAAAACCCAATGTATGGGTAAAGATTTTAAACTTAGTAACTCTAGTTCTTGAATTTGGAAAAATTACCCTAATTCAATGTTCTTGAAATTTTAAGACCTTTATTTGTTTCTAAAAATTTATCTTCCTTATCCAAGAATTTTGCATCTCTTTAGTATGTTATTTCTAATTTCTTTCCTATTAGGTTTTCCTTCTTTATTTGTTCTCTTAATGTTAGAAACATTTTCTATGCATATACATAAGGTGAAGAATTTCTAAGGATTATATTTCCTTACATATCTAAAATATTGTGTAATAAATTTTATTTTCTTAATTAAATTTTTTTGTACTTTTATCAATAAAAGAAACGAAATTAGGGATGTTACTTGTAACTTCCCTTTCTTTCCAAATCTCATTACCTCTTTCATTGGTGAGTTCTTCAAGAATATTTGATCACCAACTGATAACTTCTAGTACTCAACATTCATGATCCTTATAAACTTTTGACCGGTATTGAGTTGCTTGTATTTCTTTTCTAATCAATTTCACTTTATACAAAGTACTCAACAAATTATGTATATACAAATAAGGAACTCTTAAACCATTATATATCTCATTCCTTTATATCCTTAAGCTTGCATGCATATATCTATAAGTTGATATTAAGACCCGTACACATAGAAGAACATATTCACATCCATATTGGATAACTATCTTTTTTTATTCTAGACTTCTATCAAGTTATCTTTAATTCTCACTTGTCAACATCATACCATGAATATCATCTATCATCTATTTTTATCCTGAAATCCTTTAATAAATATATTAAATATACGTAGCAATAAATCCACCAACTTTTTATAACATTTATGTATCATTGACACATGTCTAATAATTCCAACTTACCTCATCACAGTAATTATATACCATCTTATTAACACCATTAAACTCATTGTAAAAAATTTCAATCCTTTCTTCTATCATATCTAAAAGCACCTCATTCTAACTTATATCAATTCCATTTAATTCATCCAATCGTTTCAAGAAGATCTTTCCCAACAATTACTCATATATAAATTCTCAATTTCAACATAATTCACATCTTAAATACTAGATTTGATTTAACATAGTATAAACCCTTAACACAAATATCTTGATCACTTACATTATTTTCGGACATGATTCTCAGAATATTCTCCATATTTCCAAATTAAAAATTTTGAGATTAACTTAAATCTTACTTTCCATACTTTACTCCTCAAAAACTTTAACACCGTTAATTCCTTTGATTACATTTGTCAAAGCACCATTAGATCATCATCCATCTATTCTTTTCAAAATCTCTATTACTTTAATTTACTAATTAGTTGAACACCATAATAACTGAGTTCTAAAGATTAAAAATTAACCCTCCTTAAAATAAGGAAAAAGAATCTTGCATTTAATGCCAAATATTAATGTAGGGCAATGCAGCAGAAAATGCGAAACACGTAATAGAGCATGGTGCCAAAATAAGAAGTCAGAAGTTTGGATAAAACATTGACAGGAAATTAAAATCAGTGGCCGTAATTCTTGAAAATCTGTAAACAAAATCTAGCTGCTATTTTGGCAAAAATTGGTGGCCGCAAATTTTGAATATATGTGTCAAAATCTACTTTAAATCTGTTGATATTCGGTGAAAAGATAGCACATGGAAAAAGAAACATTTCTAAGCTTATAAAAGTATGTGAAAATCAAATAATATGTAGTTAACTGGTAGGATGCAGTTGATTGCTTCAAAATAGATGTAATCAATCAACTGTAAAATAATCAGTTCAAATTAAAATTTCTCAAAATAGTTAGTCAACTTAATAATAACGATAGTCGACTGGCAAAATATTGGAAAAACAAAATAAATCATTTGATTGTACTTCTTCAACAATTAACTTGTTTGTATTTTCACTTCTTCATTTTTTTTTAATTACGCCTATCACCTACAACTTCCCTACAAGAATCAAGACAACAATGCTGCATCGAGAACAACTAGGAAAAGACAAATTTCTGGTAATATCTTAACCTTATTCTTTTTATATGCCTAATATGAGCGATTATCACAATTATTGTACATATACATGCTTGCCATCATTTTAGAAAATTTCATCTTCAATTTAGGTGATATCCATCAATCACTCATGTAGTTATTCTAATTGTACCTGGTATATGCACATAGCTATCATATACATGTTCTTCTCCGAATTCTATAAATACAAATGTTAGTATCTTTATTTTCATACTCAAAGTTAAAGTGTGTACAACTATGGAGGGAATCACATTCTGTCAGTTTCGAAATATTTGTATCTTTTGTGGTTCTAGTCCTGGAAAACATGGAGAATATGTGAAAGTAGCACAAAACCTGGGTATGGTGCTAGCCAGGAGAAAAATTCATCTAGTCTATGGTGGAGGTAACCGTGGGTTAATGTGGTGTGTGTCTACAGCTGCCCATGTAGGAGGATGTCAAGTTCTAGGTATTATTCTTACAGCTCTAGCTGCATCTAACATCGTAGGAAAGACAATTAGGGAAGAGTTTAGGGTTGCATCCATGCATGAGCGCATGGCTAGAATGATGAGCAATGCTGATGCCTTCATTACCTTACCAGGGGTTTTTGGTACTTTAGAAGAAATTTTCCAAATAGTCTCTTGGGCACAACTAAATATGCATCACAAATCGATAGGTTTGTTAAATGTTAATCACTTCTTTGATGGTCTGTTGTCTTTCCTTGATCATGCTGTGGAACAAATGTTCATGTCACACTCAGCACGAAGAATTCTCATCTCAGCTTCAGATGTTGAGGAGTTGATTGATGCTTTACAAGCATATGTTCATGTACCTGATCCAATCACAGCTCAAATAGAATGGACAACAGACCATAGCAGAAAGCGCAAATTAGACTTGGATCTTCATCTATAACTGTAGCAAGATCTGGACATTGCTGTACCACTTTTATTTTCTTAGGGTTATCTTGGATACCATCTTGCTAGCCACATACCTTAAGAAAGTACTCTTACTAAGTCAAAATTCATATTTTGAGAACTTAGCATATAGCTGATACTCCCTTGGAGTTTGTAATACATCTTTAAATATTGCTTATGATCCTCTGAACTCTTGAAATATTCTAGTATATTATCAATAATTATAATAACAAATTAATCCAGGGATGGCTTCAATACTCTTTTTTTTATCAAGTCCATGAATGCAACTGGGCATTTGTCAGACTAAATGACATCACCAAGAACTCAATGCCATAACGAGTCCTAAAAGAAATTTTTCGAATATCCTCTTCCCTTATCCTCAATTGATGAGATCCAGATATCAAATCAAATCAATTTTTTTTTAAATGTTGAGCACCTTGTAGCTGGTCAAACATATCATCTATATGAGGTAATGAGTATTTATTCCACATTGTCACTTTATTCAATTGTCTATAATCTATGCATAGTCATAGTGATCCATCTTTCTTTTTCACAGATAGAACGAAAGCACTCCAAGTCATAGTACTAGGGTATATAAATCCCTAGTCTAACAAGTGTCACAACTGATCCTTCGATTCCTTGAGTTCAGTCGATGCCATTCTATATAGAGGTATAGACACTGGTTGGGTTCCAGGAAGTAAATCAATACTAAATTATATTTTACGTTTCGAGGTAATCCTGGCAATTCTTCAATAATTACATCAGAAAATTTTTTAACCACTGGAACTTGATTTACACTGATATACTTTATATCAACATCTCTTATCATTGTCAAATATTCTTGACACCTTTCTATAATCACTTACGGGATGTTAAAGCAGAGATTAAATTATTGGGTATTTCACTACGATCCCCTTGTATCAAGAAAGAAATTTCCCTAAGAATATTGAATTTAATCACCTTATACTGACATTTCAAAATGACATGACATAATGCCAACAAATTCATTCTCAATATCACATCACAGTCTACCATATCTGGACAACCGGGTACAACGGATGTCACATTCAGAAACCATCATATTTGGTATCTGTCTCAAGTCCTTAAATTCTTTAAGACGCAAATCTCTTTCACTTTCAAGCTATAATTGATCCATAGATACTTCTTAAGATGTCACAATATTCAATCTATCTTATACTATAAATTTTAACAACTTGGAATAGAAAAGAATTTGAAACCCTATAGAATCCCTCAGCAGCACCTGAAGTATAAATATGTTTGGCTCATATCGAAACTAAAGGTCCTACTAAAGAATCCTTTGCTCTGATTGTCATAGGGAAACCAGCCTCTGATACCAACTTGTCACATCCCTACTTTAGGAATGCGAAAATCTCTAATATTCGATAAACTTTATTATTATGCACTTGTAAATAGTTTCACAATATCACATATCCGAGTATTACCATATGTTTACAAATTTGCAATACTAATAATTATACATGCCAAATCTATATGAATAACAGGTTTACAGCGGAAACAAGGATCCTCCCCGTGACGTTCAGAGCAACTCTAGAGTACAAATATATTATAAGTTTACATACTGAGAGCCTAGAAACAATTTAGGCTCACCACTGAAATACGACACCCAGTCGATCAAGTAGTCGTAGGACCAAGTTCTGGGTCTTTATCTGAAAAATATATCAACCACATATAGTGAGTTTTACAACTCAGTGAGGAAATACTACTTCCTATAACCTCTCAGATCAACATAAGGATGTACTCATATATTAAAATTTATCATATCAAAATCTATCGTTCAGAAGTACATCCTTATGGGACCCGCATTTTCAAAATATTCTTAGTTCAAATCACATTCAAATATCTGTAACCACATATGATACAAATTGATCTTAAATCAAATTTGATATGCATTAAAAACCAATTGTTTTATATAATGCTCAAGTATGTCAAAACTTTCAATATACTCAATAGATAAACATGGAATGTGAGTTCATCACCCTTCTGCCTCCTCACATTACCATAGTCACAATCACAATAGGTAATCAGGGAATGTGAGTTCATCACCCTACTGCCTTCTCACATTACCACTGTCATCATCACAATAGGTAATCAGGGAATGTGAGTTCATCACCCTACTGCCTCCTCACATTACCATTGTCATCATCACAATAGGTAATTAGGGAATGTGAGTTCATCACCCTACTGCCTCCTCACATGACCACTAATACCACCTTCACAATACCGTCTCAAGCCATATAACCCATCATTATTCATCAATACATATATATAAACATGTATAAAGTGCACATCCATCAAATGCAATACATAATTATCAAAAAACTCGCCATGAGCTTTATGCTTGCCATACAATCATATTCGGCAACTTATCACTTTACATATAATTCAAAATAGAGCTTTTAGTCTCAGTACAAAATCTTTTATCATAAATTTTTCAATCAGGGGAATCATATAATCATGCCAATATCTGAGGAAAACATAATACTGTAAAATCAATGTCACATGCATAACATATTTTCTTTGCCATGTAATGCGAAATATATTTAAAAATCGCATGTTCAATGTGTTTCAAAATTCATTTCAAAAGTCATACTCTTATTGAACTAAATATCATATTTCAATTATTTCAGACATTCCAAACCATTTTAGAAACATATGAAAGTATAAATAACATGTAATCATACTCATTTATCAATGTAAAGTTCAAGAAGAGTAAAAATAAGCCATAGGAAGAATTATCTACTCACAGTGTAAGGGCTTCGAATTGGACAGCCCTAAAATGCACTTTTCTAATTTGAATTTGACCAAATAAGCTTCAAAAACGTGTTTGGAGGGTCCAAAAACCTTGAAGATGACTCTGGGAGCTTAGTACTGTTCACCGCCGAAAATCACTATTCACCGCCACTATTCATAGCTGGAAAACACTATTCACCGTCACCAAAATTTTTCCGAATCAACAAAATAAATTCATATCTTAATGTTTATCTAGTTTATGAATCCATCTACGGAGTCAGATTTCTAATTAGAAGTCTCTAAGTAAGATTTTCAGAACTTACCTTTTACTAAGATTTTCTACTTCAGATCTACGGTGATTCAACGGTTGATTTGAAAAATTGATCGATCAAAACTAAAGTATTCTTCGTCCTAAATCCAATAACACTTTCAGTTTTGAGATCGAAAGCCCATAAGCACTCCAAATCGAAAGATAAAGTTATAGGTCACTATTCACTCACTATGCACATTTCTCGTTTTTCTTTTGAAACTGATACCCGTCGACCTCGGTTTTCGTTTTATCATTTCTGTTTTTTTTAAATATAATAATAATTATTAAATAATTAATAATAGGATTTTCTTTTATAAAAATTCATATAAATTCCGTTTTTCATCATAAAATATCCGAAAAATTTCTAAAAATTTCCATTCTCATAAATCTTTAGTTAAACTCTTAAATCATAATTTTTCTTGATAAAAATCGTTATAAAATAAATCTCGAAATGAATATCTTTATTCATATTAAAAGAAAAATATGTCTAAAACTACAACAAAAATTCTTTATAGGGCGATATAATTATTTTAAGCTAAACAATAATTATTTTACTTAAAAGTCTTCTTACTTTTAGCAAAACATAATCATTTTTAAGCAAATAAAAAAAATGTATTTGCTTATAACAGAATACTATTTTTGAAAAATAAAAATTACGCGCCAAAACGTAAATTCTCATATTCCTTTTGTAATTCTTTAATCCATGTAATAAATATACATATTTTCTACGATTCTTATCTCTATTTTCAAAATTCTCTCTTTTATTCTAAATTTCCTTTAAATTGAAATTTTCATTAAATTTTTACGGTTATTACAGAAAGAAACTAATGTTATAATCTAATTTGTTGATAAATCTAACAACCTTCCTAAGGGTGTAGATGAGGATATTCTAGTGCAAGTTGATGATTTAATTTTTTTTTCTACTAGTTTTTATATGCTTGATATTGAGAATGGTGATTAAACCACTCTAATTTTGCTAGAGAGACCATTCTTAAAGACATTCAAAGCTAAAATAGATGTTCTTAGTGGCACTTTAACAATGGAATTTGAAGGTAAAATTATGAAATTTAGTAGTTGTAATGCCATGAAAGATCTTACTGATAATTATTCTACTATTAATATGATTGACTCTGTAGGATAGGACATTGCTATTAGAGAGCTTTCTAAGAAAAAGGCTGAGGAACCAACCTTGAATATTAACTTGTAGGAGAATATTAGAGCATTAATAGTAGCACCAAAAGTAAAGCGAACAAGTAATGATCCCCCTACTTTATCACTAATTTCTAATGAAATGTTTGTATCTCCTGTTTTATAGGATCATTGATCACGCTTGACATCTCTTCCTAGCAAGCTAAAGTATTTAGAAATTGGAGAGATACCACCTATCATAGTTGCCAAAAATATGGGTGCTCAAAAAGAGGATATGTTAATGATAAAGGGGAAAATGAGTGTTTAATGGTTATATTTTACCCCTATTTTATAGTAAACTTGTGATTATTTCCTTTCTTTGCTTTGGTTTATATTTTTAGGTGAGAAAAAGAGGCCAAGAATTAAAAGAAAACATTCTTGTGAAGAGCTATATGGACTCGGAACAAGTTAAGGAAGAAGCAAGGAGGAAACCCAAAAAAAACTGGTAAGATTCGGATTTGGTAACCTCCAACATGGCCAGGGCATGCTTGGTGTACCTAGAACACGGCTAGGCTATGTTTTGTGCAAAACGTGGAGTAAATTCTTAGAATCATGCCTGAAGCATGGCCAGGCCGTGTCTTGGAACACTACCATGCTTCGTGTCCGTACACTTCATATTTTTTAGGGTTTTAAGTAGGCCAAGTGCTATAAATACATGGGGAAGCGTGGAGAAAGATATCCAGAGGCATACAGACTTAGAGAGACTCAATTTAGGCTTAGGAAACACCATTGGATTAGGTTTTTATTAAGATTATTGATTACTATATGTTCTTAGAGTAGAATTTGGATTGATTGAAGCTTTGTATCTCTTATTCAGTACATTCTGCAATCAAGTTTTATCTTTCTACTCTACACCTATCTCTTCTTCTACTCCTTTCTCTTAGATTGTATGGAACATTGATAATTTATTTAATGAATTGGATTATGAGTTTTCTTTCAATTATGCATGAGTAGATTTGATCTAGGGTTTCAGTGAACCCACTTATAGTATGATGATATCGCATTAATTGAAATTGTGAAATCCTAATTGTAATTGTTTATGGTTAATTAGGATTAACTATTATGCATTATACGAGTTGATAGGATGCCTGATTACCGTTTTATCACATCTTAGGTTATTAACTGATGAACTAAAAGGTGAAAGTTAATATAAAAAATTAATAGTTAATTAGGGATATCTTAATCACAAAAGTAGTTTAATGTTCTCTAGGAATTGAATCAATTGGTAGGTACGAGAACTCCTATTAATTGAATCATATGGTAAGCATAGAACTTAATGGACTTAGGTTGAACTAAGAACTACAAAAGTAGGCAATTGTATTAACCTAGGTACAATTAGTAATGCTTGAAAAATGTTATTAATTAACTAAAGCTAAACTGCTAAACTGTAACACACCTTAGATTTAGTAATTTTCATTTTTGTATGGATTATTAAAATAAATAAAAGAGTAGGGATGTAATTGAAAAGTTTTAAGGATAAAAATGAAAACTTATTAATATTTTTGGAGTCAAACTGTAATTTCCTAAAGGTTTAGGAGTCAAAATGTAAATAATGAAATTTGCAAGGACCTCCCTCAAAAATTGAATATTTGCAGAATGGTCACTCCATCAATATTAAAAAAAGAAAAAGAAATAAGAGACAAAAAGTTTTCGAGCGAATGAATAGTGAATAGTACTTTCTCATCATTTTTTCTCTCTAGATCTGGAGTACTTTCGAGCATTTGATCTAAAAAATAAGGGTACCCTTGGATTTAGGACGAAGAGTACTACGATATTGGTTGAATAATTTTTCAAATAAGCCACAGAATCACCGTAGATCGGAAGTAGAAAAATCTTAGAAAAAGGTAAGTTCTAAGACTTCTATTTAGAGACCTCAAATTGAAAATTTGACACTGTAAATGGATTCAGGGGAAAGATAAACCTTAGGATATAAAATTTTTCAGCCATCTGACAACCTTTTGTGCATTGTGAATAGTAAATCCGACCGGTAAGAATAGTGATTCTGACAGTGAATAGTATTTTTGACCGTAAATAGTCTATCAATTGACCAATGTTGACTAAACTCCTAGAGGCCAAATTTTGCGATTCCAGAGTCATTTCTTAGGTTTTTGGATCCTCCGTAGTCGATTTTGAGGTCTATTTAGGCAAATTTAGATTGGAAAATTGCATTTTAGGGCTATTCAACCTGGAGCCTTATCTTGTAAGTAGATAATTCTTTCTATTACTTACTTTATGCCCTTCTTGAACTTTAAATTTATAATTGATTTTGTTTATAAGTTATTTATACTTTTATATGTCTCTAAAATGGATTAAATTACCTGATTTGTTTACAATCTGGCATATAGTTCAAGAAGAGTATGGTTTTGAAAATAGATTTTTGAACTCATTGAATATGTGATTCTAAATGTATTACTCATCATATGGTAAGGAAAATATGTTGTGCACGTGACATTGATATGTAAAGTTGTAAGATTGCTTTAGAAAAGGGCACGTATATGTGATAACCTTGATTGAAAAATTTCTGACAAAAAAATTATACTGTGACTGAAAATTCTGTATTATACTAAAATCTCTGTTTTGAACGATATGTCATATGTGCAAATATGATTTATGTGGAGGAGTCCTATTGGAAACACTATTTGCTAACATCAGGTGATATTAAACCTGGTTCACCTTGATACCTTAGCTAGTAGGGTTGGTGCTAGCCTCATGTGACGTCCAACACACGAGATATGATATGTGAAAAAGAGTAGGATGCCTTATATTTGGACGAAATGCTGACTATATGATATGTGATTTATCCTCCCTTGTTGTGTGCTTGGAAAATGCTTATATTAGAATCCCTTCGTGTGTCCTCTTGAATGATGGTAGGGAAAACCTTAGCTGAGATATTAAGTTTAGGCAAATCCTACACCACCAAATCCTCGTAAAGTATGTAACAACTCCATTTATGTAAATGTAACAATTTTTTTTTATATTTGTAAAATTCCATGAAGTTATTACTACTTTAATTCTAACCACTTAACTCGTAATAATAATCACTTTAACCAAGCATAATTGTTATTAACAGTGATACAATATTGAGTTTCCATACACACTATTATTTTACAAACTACACACCATTATTTTACAAACATTTGTACAAAGATACATATTAGTTCTAATCATCTATGTCGACTACTTCCGGGGACACTGGTGCGGGTGGCACCTCCATCGGAATCTCAGTCACATCTACTACAGATACATCTGATATAACTGGTAGTTGCCCAAGGTAGGGCACCTCGATCCAACGTACGGAAATAATAAGTGTCATTGAGAAAATCTGCATTATTCTTCTGAACATGATATGGAAATATAGTGAGAACTAAATCCCAATAGGTTCAACAATAAATCATAATTTACCATCAATATAGTTCATCATGTCATGTTCAGCTGTATAAACTACAAAAAATATCTTTGGTCACATGAATGCATTATATCTATGCACATAAGAATTATACAGTAATTATATGTATGACAGGATTAACTATTTTCAGAATATCATATGATGGCCATCAACTTATTCTCATTTCAAGCTACCCCGATCAGGGTGAGTATTCTCTACACTCCGGTACGGGCTTTTCTCGCACCGTCCAACATGGCACACTTTCTCTTTCTTTTCTCATAATCATAATCATAACCGTTGGTAGAGCGTCCCCTACTTGTGCACCACATGGATTGCCATGTGACCGTGCTCATTTCTTTTCTTTTCACAATGATAGCCAAAAATATGCTTTCAATAACAAGTATATTCAACAAAATATAACTATTACCATAAATCATTAGTAATCATGCCATGAACATAACCATTTCAAATATCACTTTATAAAATATTTCCATGTCAGAATTTTACACTTAAGATGGTAAGAAGTTCATACAATGGCAATAGCTATGGCATATACTAGTCACTTATAAGACTTGTCTTCTTTTTAAAATATTAATTTTATTTCTTTATTTTCCTAATGCAGGTTTTCATCATATCTAACCTTCTCTAACTAATCAGAGCATAACACCCTCAATTTAACTCCGATGTAGGTGATCTTGGTGTCAATTTCAAGATAAAACAATTATCTAAAACTATTATGTTGAACATTGTAGCGAAATATTAAGAAATCAAGGTGATATTACTCCCTAAATGTACAGGTAATTTCTTCTCGGATAGGTTCTGACCTCTACCTACTAATCGGACCATATCTTCCTCATGTGGACTCCAACTTGAGTGATTCCAGTGGCTAAAATTCTGTGACACACATAGCTATAATTATTATGTTAACCATTTATTTTAATTCCATATACATAATTCCCAGAAATTAAAATACAGAAGCTATCCTAACATATTCTTCCCTAATGAACAATTTTCTGACCTTTGACTGCTAATCAGCTCATATATTCCTCATATGGACTCCAAATGGAATGATTCTAGTGGGTAAAAATCCATGACACACATAGCGATAATTATTATGTTAACCATTTATTTTAATTCCATATAGATAATTTCCAGAAATTAAAATACAGAAGCTATCCTAACATATTCTTCCCTGATGAACCATTTTCTGACCTTTGACTACTAATCGGACTATATCTACCTCATATGGACTCCAAATGGAATGATTCCAGTGGCTAAAAGTTTGTGACACACATATTTATAATTCTTATGTTAACCATGTATTTTAATTCCATACATATAATTCCCAAAAATTAAAATACAGAAGCTATCCTAACATATTCTTCATTGATGAACCATTTTCTGACCTTTGACTACTAATCAGCTCATATCTTCCTCATATGGACTCCAAATTGAATGATTCTAGTGGCTACAAATCCGTGACACACATAGCTATAATTATTATGTTAACCATTTATTTTAATTCCATATAGATAATTCCTAGAAATTAAAATACAGAAGCTATCCTAACATATTCTTCCCTGATGAACGATTTTTTGACCTTTGACTACTAATCGGACCATATCTAGCTCATATGGACTCCAAATTGAATGATTCCAGTGGTTAAAAATCCGTGACAAATATATTTGTAATTCCTATGTTAACCATTTATTTTAATTCCCTACAGATAATTCCCAAAAATTAAAACATAGAAGCTATCCTATCATATTCTTCCCTGATGAACCAATTTCTAACCTTTCCTTACTAATCGGACCTTATCTACCTCATATGGACTCCAAATTGAATACTTCCAGTGGCTAAAACTTCGTGACACATATATCTTTAATTCTTACGTTAACCATTGATTTTAATTCCCTATAGATAATTCCTAAAAATTAAAACTTAGAAGCTAAAAATTTTGCTACCCATAGCCATATCTATGTAGAACTTTCTATACCAGTCTAAGTATTGAAACATACATCACAGGCAAGATCAATATGTAACATGATATAGCAACATCATGACAAGTCATCAAAGTTCTAAGATCAAAATCGCATATAAATATTATAAGTTTCAAAAGTTTTCTTCAAAAAGAAATATTGTTAAACTTACCTCAGAATCTCCCTAGCTCACTTAGTGAATTGGTTTTCTTGTTTCCTCTTGAAAGAAGTAGCAAGATTCCTCCCTTCCCTTAGCTTTTCTAGTAGCTTAGGTAAGAGAAGGAGGGTGAGTTTTTGAACCTTAAGGATGAAGAGGAAAAATGGATTCAAGTGGAGATTAAGGTAACTTACCTTGAGTACTTAGCCTTCTAAACTTCTCCTTCTTCTTCCTTCCTTTCTTCTCCTCTCTTTCTCTCCTTTTCTCACTCTACCTTGCTTCTATTTCTCTCTCTTCCTCACTTGGACGAAATTAAAATGTTGTAGGGGTGGGTTTTGCTTAAATAGACCACCAAATAATTCACCTTTCATGATCATGGGTCTACCTTATCACAATTAGGATACACTTTGTTGAATTTTCGGAAAACAAACAACTTATGTTCTTGTCTTTCTCTTCCTTAGTCAAGATATGCACAGGAAAAGGAGATATGTATTTTGAAAATTATGATGATATTTTCTTAAGATAAGGGACAAGGTCCCTTTGATTTAGGGATTCATTTCCATTTTCTTTTGTCTTAAACAAATATGATAGGTTTGCCTTTTTAGGTGGAAAATTTCTAGCCCTTGAATCTCCATTATTTGGTTGATATTATTTGTGTGGGATATGAATGTTTTGTCCTAATGCCATGTATTATCATACCACTTGCTAAAATTATGAGTGTAGGATATAGATGTTTTTTTCCTAAAGCCTTGTATTATCATGCCACTTGCCAAAATTATGAATGTAGAATCACACCACTTGCTAAATTTTTGTCTTAATGCCATGTAACCTAATCTTTATTATTATTACATTATTATATCATCACCTAATTTATTTTATTTTATTTTTTCTCTTGGATTTGGGCTTATTCCTACCCATTATGGGCTTATTCCTACCCATTTTCTTTGCTTTGGATAAAATTCTACCTTTCTTGGAGGGCTTGGTCACATTTTCATAATTTTTGAGCTATTGATCCAATTACTATATCTTAGTCCAAGTCTATGTTTTATTTCTTGCCTAGGTTATCCAATGGGCTTGCTAGAAACTTAAGTGAAGTGAAAAAACTCTATATGAAGTGTCCATAGGTAAAAGCCCAATGTATGGGTAAAGATGTTAAACTTAGTAACTCTAGTTCTTGAATTAGGAAAAATTACCCTAATCCAATGTTCTTGAAATTTTAAGACCTTTACTTGTTTCTAAAACTTTATCTTCCTTATCCAAGAATTTTGCATCTCTTTAGTATGTTATTTCTAATTTTTTTTCCTATTAGGTTTTCCCTCTTTATTTGTTCTCTTAATGTTTGAAACATTTTCTATGCATATACATAAGGTGAAGAATTTCTAAGGATTATATTTCCTTAGATATCTAAAATATTGTCTAATAAAATTTATTTTCTTAATTAAATATTTATATACTTTTATCGGTAAAAGAAACGAAATTAGGGATGTTACAATGTATGTGTTTCATGTGCCCTTAAAAGTAAGGGCATGACATAAACCATCCCTGATTACCTAGATAATTTCAATTAGAGGTAGATATTGATTGTTGAATATCATAAGTGCAGTAAACCCTAACTCTAGGCTTTTGTTATTTGATTATCTTATTTGCTTAATTGTGATTTCTCTCTATCGAATTACATTGGTTTAGATAGCTTGTTTCATATAATTCTAGTAAACATGCTATAAATTAAGCATGTCTTTAGCATGTTTGAAGTTGCTTTTTATTTAATTTGAGTAGGAAATAAATAGGATTTAATTGAGTTTTTTGTTTTATGTTTTAGGAACAATAAAGAAGAAAAGAAAAGGAAAATAGAGAGAAAATATGAAAAACTACAAATTTTCGACCCTCCGTCACTAATTGAGACATATCTCTCTAATTTGAACTCCGATTGAGGTTGTTTTAGTGGCTATGGAAAGAAGAAACATAGAGCTACAAATTTTGTGATCAATACTTTGACAAAATCCAGAAGTTTCTAGGTGCTGCGGCATTGAGGTCCCCAGAAAAAGAGCATTGCGGCGTTGGGCCCAAGCGCTGTAGCACCCGAGCCAGGAAGACAAGCGTAATTGTGAAGCACCGTGGTGCCTCGTCAGTGTATTTTCATAGTGCCGCAGCACTTGTCGCCGTATCAGAATGCTGAATTTTCATTTTTTAGGTCTTTTGGATATAATTGAAGCCCGACGGGCCAGATTTGGACCTACAAACAATTCTACTTCAATGAGGAGAAGCCAATCTATAAAAAGGGAAGAAATGAAGCATTAAAGATCATTCAAGTCCTTAATTAGCTTCTTTAATAGATTTTCTTATGGCCCTGCACGGCTAATTTATTTTTAGTTGGTAGTTGAAGATTGAAACCTCAAGAGATCGTTATGCATTGTGAGATTTTATTAGTTCAATCTTAATCGGGTATTGATTATTCATCTACTCAATGATTATTAATATAATTACTAGGAAGGCCTACTAGTATATTTTTTGCTTTAATCTACTACTGAATTAGGTTTTGAACAAAGTTTTCATTACTTTATTCATGAAGCAAGTAGGATTAAGGATTTTGTATTATAAATCATTAACCCAATGATGAATGATCAACTAAAGTAGGATTAAGGATTAAGGATTTTGTATTATAAATCATTTGCCTCATATTTTAAAATTTATCACATAGAAAATACAGTTTGGAAGTATATTCATATGAGACTCGTATTTTAAATATTCTTAAATTAAAGGATATTCAGATATCCAAAACCATATTCAGCATGTTATGATCATTAAACAAATGTTATTATGCATTAAAATATTTCACATGAAAACATTAGGAGAATTTCATATCAAAACCATCAAATATTTCCAAGCACATAACAAGGGATGGTGTTATGTTCAGTTGTATAAGTTACAGTAAAATATTAAGCTTTTGAGATAAAGTAGTAACTTTTGTTGATGCATAATTAACATACTATATATGCATTGAAAATACACTCTTTTTACATAATACTCAATTCACTCATTTGCTATACGTATAGTGATTGATCGACTACATAATACTCAGACAGTGGTAATGTGGGGAGGCAAATGGGTGAGTTCATCACCCATTTGCCTCCCCACATTATCACTGTCACCTAGTTGGAGCGTCCTGCCCTTGGCTCACTCAACATTGGTCAACTGATGGGCACTATTCACAGTCGAAATTACTATTCACTATCGAAAATCACTATTCATATCGGTAGGATTTATTGTTTATGAGGCATAAAAAGTTGTCAGATGGCTGAAAAATTTCATATCTTGAGGTTTATCTATTTTTTGAATCCATGTACGATGTCAGATTTTCAATTTGAGATCTCTAAATAAGGGTTTCAGAGTTTACTTTTTTTAAAAGATTTTTTTACTTCCGATCTACAGCGATTCGGCGGCTAATTTGAAATATTATTAAGCTAATATCGTAGTACTCGTCATCCTGAATCTAATGGCACCCTTAGTTATGAGATCGAAGGCTTAAAGGTATTTCAAATCTAGAGAAAAAAATGAATAGATAGAAAGTACTATTGATCACTATTCATTCGGTTTATAGAGATTTCATAGATTTCTTACATTCCCCCCCTTTTCTTTCTTTTTTATTTATTTAATTATTGAATAGTTAAAATTTATTATTTTTTATATATACATAATAATATTATTTTTCATTTTAAAGTATCCCAAAATTTTTTAAAAATTTATATTCTTACAAAACTTTAGTTGCACTCTTAAATCATGACTTTTCTTGATAAAAATGTTAGTAACACAAATCAAAAAATAAAATATCTTTATGCATAATAAAAGAAAGAGTATTTCTAAAAATAAAACAAAAATTTATTAGAGGCAAATATAATCATCTTTACTTTCTAAGGGGTTTCTTCACTTGAGTGATTTTTCCATATAACATTAACCATAGAGATTTCTTTCAGCCATAAGTTCTTCACTTGTCAATCAATAATAAACATCATTTTTTCTTCATAATTAAACCAAATTCTTCTCCAATTGAATTTCTTAGAATTAGATAACATAAGAAGAATCTGATAGGTACTTCCTTAGCATTGATGCAAGAAGGATTGTACCAACATCACTTAATCCTGATGGCAAAGCTAGGCTATATATACTATGCAGGCTTTGTCCAAGATTTCAAAAGAGCCTATATATTAGAGTTTAACTTTTTCCTTCTTTCCAAACCTCATTACATCTTTCATGGGTGTGTCCTTTAAGAATATTTAGTCACCAACTAATATTTTCTAGTGCTCAACATTCATGGTCCTTATAGACTTTTGACTTGTATTGAGTTGCTTGTATTCTTTTTCTAATCAATTTCACTTTATCAACGACATCTTACAATAAGTCTGACCCCACTAAAAGTTTGTAACACCTTTTACATAAGGCTTTAAGTCATCTAATAACACTTTATTATAGACAAAATCTGCTAAGGGATCTCCCACCAAACTCGAAGACATATGCTTGAAGCATGCTTTCCAAAATAGCATCATCAATTTAGGTTAGTCATATTATATTTATTGTATGTTATTCCAAATTAGATTCCAAAAGCTTATATTTACTCAACTCATCCACCTATTAGGAGACCTACGATGTTTCATGTAAAACCGCAAATGATGCCATTTGTATATTGGCCTGATAACTATTGATATAGGCAAGTTCAACTACGAATAAATAATTTCTTTCAACTTTCACCAAAATTATATAAAGATACTTGAAGCATAACTTCCAATGTGTAAACACATAATTTAGATTTATTATCAGCTATGCTATCATCTAACTAAGATCTTAAGGCTTCCTGAATAGCTCTCCTAAAATAATATATTCAATTCTTACTTGCAGACTCACAAAAAAAATATATCACTTGTATATTCTTTTTACCATTATACTAGTACAATTATTTTAAATCTTAGTATATCCCTTCAATATTCAAAATCTATGGCTTCTTCTAAAATTTCATTTCCCTACTTAGCTACACTATATAAATTTGGGTGTCCTCCACACTTGGTACTCAATCAGTATATACTGTAAACTCATTATTCTTTCTAATTTGTACATAATTTGTCCACTTACACAGTTATACATACTTGATGTAAAGATTTTTTTTTCAAGTACGTTCTTTGGTAGATAAATCCTATCAAAATCTCTATTACTTTAACCTATTAACCACTTAGATATCATAATAATTGAGTTTCAAAGAAAAGAAATTAACTCTCATTGTAATAAGAAAAAAGAACCTTGCATTTAATGTCAATCATTAATCAAGGATGATGTGACAGAAAAAGAGGAATACTTAGTAGAGCATAGTGCCAAAACTGAAAGTTAGAAGTTTGGACAAAAAATTAAAAGAAAATTAAAATTTGTGGCCGTTCTTGAAAATTTGTAAACAAAACCTAGCTGCTATTTAGGTAAAAATCGACGGCCGCAAATTTTGAATATATGTGCAAAAATCTAATTCAAAGATATTATTATTCGGTGAAAGAATAGCACATGGAAAAGAAGTATTTCTGAACTTATAAAAGTTTGTGAAGAACAATAAGCATGTAGTCAAATGGTTGGATGCAATTGGTTGATTCAAAAAAGATGTAATCAATCAACTATAAAATAATCAGTCCAAATTAAAAATTCTCAAAATAGCTAGTCGATTTAATAATACCGATAGTCGACTAGTAAGAACATTGGGAAAACAAGATAAATCATTTGATTATCTCCTTTCAACAATTAAAAGGTTTGCATTTTCACTCTTTTTTTTTCAATGATGCCTATCACTTACAACTTCCCTACACAAATTAAGACATCAATGCTTCATCAAGGAAAACATGGAAAAGGAAACTTTTATGGTAATATCTTAATCTTATTATTTTTATATGCTTATTATGGGTCACAGTCACAACTACTGTACATATTTATACGTGCCGTCATTTTTGAAATTAACCTTCAATTTAGCTAATATCCACCAATTGTAACATCCCTAATTTTGTTTCTTGTATTGATAAAAGTACATAAATATTTAATTAAAGAAATAAAATTTATTAGACAATATTTTAGATATCTAAGGAAATATAATCCTTAGAGATTCTTCACCTTATGTATATGCATAGAAAATGTTTCTAACATTAAGAGAACAAATAAAGAGGGAAAACCTAATAAGAAAAAAAATTAATTAGAAATAACATACTAAAGAGATGTAAAATTCTTGGATAAGGAAGATAAATTTTTAGAAACAAGTAAAGGTCTTAAAATTTCAAGAACATTGGATTAGGGTAATTTTTCCTAATTCAAGAATTAGAGTTACTAAGTTTAACATCTTTACCCATACATTGGGCTTTTACCTTTGGACACTTCATATAGAGTTTTTCCACTTCACATAAGTTTCTAGCAAGCCCATCGGATAACCTAGGAAAGAAATAAAACATAGACTTGGACTAGGATATAGTAATTGGATCGATAGCCCAAAAATTATGAAAATGTAACCAAGCCCTCTAAGAAAGGTAGAATTTTATCCAAAGCAAAGAAAATGGGTAGGAATAAGCCCATAATGGGTAGGAATAAGCCCAAATCCAAGAGGAAAAATTAAATAAAATAAATTAGGTGATGATATAAAAATGTAATAATAATAAAGATTAGGTTACATGGCATTAAGATAAAAATTTAGCAAGTGGTGTGATTCTACATTCATAATTTTAGCAAGTGGCATGATAATACAAGGCTTTAGGACAAAAACATCTATATCCTACACTCAAAATTTTAGCAAGTGGTATGATAATACATGGAATTAGGACAAAACATTCCTATCCCACACAAATAATATCAACCAAATAATAGTGATTCAAGGGCTAGAAATTTGCCACCTAAAAAGGCAAACCTATCATACTTGTTTAAGACAAAAGAAAATGGAAATGAATCCCTAAATCAAAGGGACCTTGTCCCTTATCTTAAGAACATATCATCATAATTTTCAAAATACAAATCTCCTTTTCCGATGCATATCTTGACTAAGGAAGAGGAAGACAAGAACATAAGTTGTTTGTTTTCCAAAAATTCAACAAAGTGTATCCTAATTGTGATAAGGTAGACCCATGATCATGAAAGTTGAATTATTTGGTGGTCTATTTAAGCAAAACCCACCCCTACAACATTTTAATTTCGTCCAAGTGAGGAAGAGAGAGAAATAAAAGCAAGGTAGAGTGAGGAAATGAGAGAAAGAGAGGAGAAGAAAGGAAGGAAGAAGAAGAGAAGTTTAGAAGGCTAAGTGCTCAAGGTAAGTTACCTTAATCTCCACTTGAATCCATTTTTCTTCTTCATCCTTGAGGTTCAAAAACTCACCCTCCTTCTCTTACCTAAGCTACTAGAAAAGCTAAGGGAATGGAGGAATCTTTCTACTTCTTTCAAGAGGAAACAAATTCACTAAGTGAGCTAGGGAGATTCTTAGGTAAGTTTAACAATATTTCTTTTTGAAGAAAACTTTTAAAACTTATAATATTTATATGAGATTTTGATATTAGAACTTTGATGATTGGTCATGGATGTTGCTATATCATGTTACATATTGATCTTGCATGTGATGTATGTTTGAATACTTAGACTGGTATAGATAGTTCTGCATAGGTATGGCTATGGGTGGTAGAATTTTAAGCTTATGCGTTTTAATTTCTGGGAACATTCTATATGGAATCTAAACAAATGGTTAACATAACAAATTTACATTTGTGTCTCACAGATATTTATCCACAGGAATCATTCAATTTAGAGTTCATATGAGGTAGATATGGTCCGATTAGTAAACAAAGGTACGAAAATGGTTAATTAGGGAAGAATATCTTAAGATAGCTTCGGTGTTTTAATTTCTGCAAACAATCTATTAGGAATTAAAATAAATGGTTAACATATGAATTATAGATATATGTGTCACGGATTTTTAGCCACTGGAATCATTCAATTTAGAGTTCATATGAGGTAGATATGTTCCGATTATTAAACAAAGGTCAGAAAATGGTTAATCAGGGAAGAATATGTTAGGATAGCTTCGGTGTTTTAATTTATGGGAAAATTCTATAAGTAGTTAAAATAAATGGTTAACATATGAATTATATATTTATGTGTCATGGATGGTTAGCCACTGGAATCACTTAATTTGGAATTCTTGTAACATCCCTAATTTCGTTTCTTTTATTGATAAAAGTACATAAATATTTAATTAAAGAAATAAAATTTATTAGACAATATTTTTGATGTCTAAGGAAATATAATCCTTAGAAATTCTTTACCATATGTATATGCATAGAAAATGTTTCTAACATTAAGAGAACAAATAAAGAGGGAAAACCTAATAGGAAAAAAATTATTTAGAATTAACATACAAAAGAGATGTAAAATTCTTGGATAAGGAAGATAAATTTTTAGAAACAAGTAAAAGTCTTAAAATTTCAAGAACATTGGATTAGGGTAATTTTTCGTAATTCAAGAACTAGAGTTACTAAGTTTAACATCTTTACCCATACATTGGGCTTTTACCTATGGACCCTTCATATAGGGTTTTTCCATTTCACATAAGTTTCTAGCAAGCCCATTGGATAACCTAGGCAAGAAATAAAACATAGACTTGGACTAGGATATAATAATTGGATCAATAGCCCAAAAATTATGAAAATGTGAGCAAGCCCTCCAAGAAAGGTAGAATTTTATCCAAAGCAAAGAAAATGGGTAGGAATAAGCCCATAATGGGTAGGAATAAGCCCAAATCCAAGAGGAAAAATAAAATAAAATAAATTAGGTGATGATATAATAATGTACTAATAATAATGATTAGGTTACATGGCATTAAGACAAAAATTTAGCAAGTGGTGTGATTCTACATTCATAATTTTTGCAAGTGGCATGATAATACAAGGCTTTAGGACAAAAATATCTATATCCTACACTCATAATTTTAGCAAGTGGTATGATAATACATGGCATTAGGACAAAACATTCCTATGCCACACAAATAATATCAACAAAATAATGGAGATTCAAGGGCTAGAAATTTGCCACCTAAAAAGGCAAACCTATCATACTTGTTTAAGACAAAAGAAAATAGAAATGAATCGCTAAATCAAAGGGACCTTGTCCCTTATCTTAAGAATATATCATCATAATTTTCAATATACAAATCTCCTTTTCCTATGCATATCTTGACTAAGGAAGAGGAAGACAAGAACATAAGTTGTTTGTTTTCCAAAAATTCAACAAAGTGTATCCTAATTGTGCTAAGGTAGACCCATGATCATGAAAGTTGAATTATTTGGTGGTCTATTTATGCAAAACCCACCCCTACAACATTTTAATTTCGTCCAAGTGTGGAAGAGAGAGAAATAAAAGCAAGGTAGAGTGAGGAAAGGAGAGAAAGAGAGGAGAAGAAAGGAAGGAAGAAGAAGGAGAAGTTTAGAAGGCTTAGTACTCAAGGTAAGTTACCTTAATCTCCACTTGAATCCCTTTTTGTTCTTCATCCTTGAGGTACAAAAACTCACCCTCCTTCTCTTACCTAAGCAGCTAGAAAAGCTAAGGGAAGGGAGGAATCTTGCTACTTCGTTCAAGAGGAAATAAGAAAACCAATTCACTAAGTGAGCTAGGGAGATTCTTAGGTAAGTTTAACAATATTTCTTTTTGAAGAAAACTTTTGAAACTTGTAATATTTATATGAGATTTTGATCTTAGAACTTTGATGATTGGTCATGGATGTTGCTATATCATGTTACATATTGATCTTGCATGTGATGTATGTTTGAATACTTAGACTGGTATAGATAGTTCTTTATAGGTATGGGTATGGGTGGTAGAATTTTAAGCTTATGTGTTTTAATTTCTGGGAACATTATATAGGGAATATAAACAAATGGTTAACATAACAAATTTAGATTTGTGTCTCACGGACATTTAGCCACTAGAATCATTCAATTTAGAGTTCAAATGAGGTAGATATGGTCCGATTAGTAAACAAAGGTCAGAAAATGGTTAATTAAGGAAGAATATATTAGGATAGCTTCGGTGTTTTAATTTCTAGGAACAATTTATAAGGAATTAAAATAAATGGTTAACATATGAATTATAGATATATGTGTCACAGATTTGTAGCCATTGGAATCATTCAATTTTGAGTTCATATGAGGTAGATATGTTTGGATTAGTAAACAAAGGTCAGAAAATGGTTAATCAGGGAAGAATATGTTAGGATAGCTTCGGTGTTTTAATTTCTGGGAAAATTCTATAAGGAATTAAAATAAATGGTTAACATATGAATTATATATTTATGTGTCACAGATGTTTAGCCACTAGATTCACTTAATTTGGAATTCTTATGTGGGAGATATAGTCAGATTAGTAAGTAAAGGTTAGAACCTACCCAAGAAGAAATAATATTGAATTTAAGGAGGTAATAACACCAAGCTTTATTACTATTTTGCTGACATGATTAACATAATAGCTTTAGATAATTGTCTTAGCTTTCCATAGACAGTAAGTTCACCTCAATCGAGGTTAAAATGAGGGAGTTATGCTCTGATTAGTGAGGAAAAGTCACAGAACACGGGTTAGCCGTGTTCGAAGCTGTTTTTGAGTACATTTGAAGTATTTTTGAAGCTTGGCCGTGTCCTGGAACATGGTCAGACAGTGTTGGAAGCTGGTGAAGCCTATTTTCAATATTTTTCTACCCTAGATAAACCTCTTTAACTATAGGGTAATAGTAGAAATCAAATTGGAGAAAAATGCTCTATAAATTTGTAAGAACATGTGTTAGAAATGATATAAATAAGAAGAAATTGACTAAAGGCCAAGCATAAATGAAGAGATGAAATTAATATTTAAAAAAGAAGACGAATCTTATAAATGAAAATAATAAATGACTAGTATATGTCATAGCCATTTCCATTGTATGAACTTCTTACCATTTTAAGTGTGAAATTTTGACATAGAAATATTTTATAAAGTGATATTTGAAATGGTTATGTTCATGGCATGATTACCAATGATTTATGGTAATAGTTATATTTTGATGAACATACTTGTTATTGAAAGCATATTTTTGGCTATAATTGTGAAAAGAAAAGAAATGAGCACGGTCACATGGCAATCCGTGTGGTGCACCAGTAGGGGACACCCTACCAACGGTTATGATTATGATTATGAGAAAAGAAAGAGAAAGTGTGCCAAGTCGGACAGAGCGAGAAAAGCCCGTACTGGAGAGTAGAGGATACTCAACCTGACCGGGGTAGCTTGAATTGAGAATAAGTTGATGGCCATCATATGATATTCTGAAAATAGTTAATCCTGTCATACATATCATTACTGTATAATTCTTATGTGCATAGATATAATGCATTCATGTGACCAAAGATATTTTCTGTAGTTTATATAGCTGAACATGACTTGATGAACTATATTGATGGTAAATTATGATTTATTGTTGAATCTATTGGGATTTAATTCTCACTATATTTCCATATCATGTTCAGAAGTATAATGCAGATTTTCTCAATGACAGTTATTATTTCCGTACGTTGGATCGAGGTGCCCTACCTTGGTCAACTACCAGTTATATCAGATGTATCGATAGTAGATGTGACTGAGATTCCGGTGGAGGTGCCACCCGCACCAGTGTCCACGGAAGTAGTCGACATAGATGATTAGAACTAATATGTATCTTTGTACAAATGTTTGTAAAATAATGGTGTGTATGGAAACTCAGTATTGTATCACTGTTAATAACAATTATGCTTGGTTAAAGTGATTATTATTACGAGTTAAGTGGTTAGAATTAAAGTAGTAATAACTTTATGGAATTTTACAAATATAAAAAAAAATTTGTTACATTTACATAAATGGAGTTGTTACATAATTGGTATCAGAGCAGGTTGATCCTAGATGGCCAATGGGTGGATGGTTATCTGAATCGATCTTATAGTGTCTTGAGTATGTTGTGGTTGTGCTGTGTAGGGGATCAATGATTCATATAGGTAAGAAATTACTAGTGTTTCTTATCTATATGCCGAGGTGGTGTTATGTGTAACATCCCTAATTTCGTTTCTTTTATTGATAAAAGTACATAAAAATTTAATTAAGGAAATAAAATTTATTAGACAGTATTTTAGATATCTAAGGAAATATAATCCTTAGAAATTCTTCACCTTATGTATATGCATAGAAAATGTTTCTAACATTAAGAGAACAAATAAAGAGGGAAAACCTAATAGGAAAGAAATTAGAAATAACATACTAAAGAGATGCAAAATTTTTGGATAAGGAAGATAAATTTTTAGAAACAAGTAAAGGTCTTAAAAAATCAAGAACATTGAATTAGGGTAATTTTTTCTAATTCAAGAACTAGAGTTACTAAGTTTAAAATCTTTACCCATACATTGGGCTTTTACCTATGAACACTTCAAGTAG
This sequence comes from Gleditsia sinensis, assembly GCA_037074535.1. Taxonomy (NCBI): domain Eukaryota; kingdom Viridiplantae; phylum Streptophyta; class Magnoliopsida; order Fabales; family Fabaceae; genus Gleditsia; species Gleditsia sinensis. Next base: position 35,718,358 of record CM073466.1, on the reverse strand, counting down.
AGTTTTTCCACTTCACATAAGTTTCTAGCAAGCCCATTGGATAACCTAAACAAGAAATAAAACATAGACTTGGACTAGGATATAGTAATTGGACCAATAGCCCAAAAATTATGAAAATGTAACCAAGCACTCCAAGAAAGGTAGAATTTTATCCAAAGCAAAGAAAATGGGTAGGAATAAGCCCATAATGGGTAGGAATAAGCCTAAATCCAAGAGGAAAAATAAAATAAAATAAATTAGGTGATGATATAAATAATGTAATAATAAAGCTTAGATTACATGGCATTAAGACAAAAATTTAGCAAGTGGTGTGATTCTACATTCATCATTTTGGCAAGTGGCATGATAATACAAGGCTCTAGGACAAAAACATCTATATCCTACACTCATAATTCTAGCAAGTGGTATGATAATACATGGCATTAGGACAAAACATTCCTATCCCACACAAATAATATCAACCAAATAATGGAGATTCAAGGGCTAGAAATTTGCCACCTAAAAAGGCAAACCTATCATACTTGTTTAAGACAAAAGAAAATGGAAAAGAATCCCTAAATCAAAGGGACCTTGTCCCTTATCTTAAGAACATATCATCATAATTTTCAAAATACAAATCTCCTTTTCCTATGCATATCTTGACTAAGGAAGAGGAAGACAAGAACTTAAGTTGTTTTTTTTCCAAAAATTCAACAAAGTGTATCCTAATTGTGATAAGGTATACCCATGATCATGAAAGGTGAATTATTTGATGGTCTATATAAGAAAACCTACCCTTACAACATTATAATTTCGTCCAAGTGAGGGAGAGGAAAAATAGAAGCAAGGTAGAGTGAGGAAAGGAGAGGAGAAGAAAGGAAAGAAGAAGAAGGAGAAGTTTAGAAGGCTAAGAACTCAAGGTAAGTTTAACAATATTTCTTTTTGAAGAAAACTTTTGAAACTTATAATATTTATATGAGATTTTAATCTTAGAACTGTGATGATTGGTCGTGGATGTTGCTATGTCATGTTACATATTGATCTTGCATGTGATGTATGTTTGAATACTTAGGCCGGTATAGAAAGTTCTGCATAGGTATGGCTATGGTTGGCAAAATTTTAAGCTTCTGTATTTTAATTTCTGGAAATTATCTATACAGAATTAAAATAAATGGTTAACATAAGTATTCTAGCTATGTGTGTCACGGATTTTTAGCAACTGGAATCATTCAATTTGGAGTCCATATGATGTAGATATGGTCCGATTAGTTAGCAAAGGTCAGAAAATAGTTCATCTGGGAAGAATATGTTGGGATAGCTTCGGTATTTTAATTTTTGGAAATTATCTGTATGGAATTAAAATAAATGGTTAATATCAGAATTGTAGATATGTGTGTCACGGAGTTTTAGCCACTGGAATCATTCAATTTGGAGTCCATATGATGTAGATATGATCCGATTAGTTAGCAAATGTCAGAAAATGGTTCATCAGGGAAGAATATGCTAGAATAGCTTCGGTATTTTAATTTATGGAAATTATCAGTATGGAATTAAAATGAATGGTTAACATAAGAATTGTAGATATGTGTGTCACGGATCTTTAGCCACTGGAATCATTCAAGTTGGAGTCCATATGATGTAGATATGATCCGATTAGGTAGAAAAGGGCAGAAAATGGTTCATCAGGGAAGAATATGCTAGAATGGCTTCGGTATTTTAATTTATGGGAATTATCTGTATAGAATTAAAATAAATGGTTAACATAAGAATTGTAGATATGTGTGTCACAGATTTTTGGCCACTGGAATCACTCAATTTGGAGTCCATATGATGTAGATATGATCCGCTTAGTTAGCAAAGGGCAGAAAATGTTTCATCAGGGAAGAATATGTTGGAATAGCTTCGGTATTTTATTTTCCAGGAATTATCTGTATGGAATTAAAATAAATGGTTAACATACAAAATGTAGATATGTGTGTCACGGATTTGTATCCACTGGAATCATTCAATTTGGAGTCCATATGATGTAGATATGATCCGATTAGTTAGCAAAGGTCAGAAAATAGTTCATCTGGGAAGAATATGTTGGGATAGCTTCGGTATTTTAATTTTTGGGAATTATCTGTATGGAATTAAAATAAATGGTTAATATCATAATTGTAGATATGTGTGTCACGGAGTTTTAGCCACTGGAATCATTCAATTTGGAGTCCGTATGATGTAGATATGATCCGATTAGATAGCAAAGGTCAGAAAATGGTTCATCAGGGAAGAATATGTTAGAATTGCTTCTGTATTTTAATTTCTGGGAATTATCTGTATGGAATTAAACGAAATGGTTAACATAAGAATTGTATATATGTGTGTCACAGATATTTAGCCACTGGAATCATTCCATTTGGAGTCCATATGTGGTAGATATGGTCTGATTAGTAAGCAAAGGTCAGAAAATGGTTTATCAGGGAAGAATATGTTAGGATAGCTTTGGTGTTTTAATTTTTGGGAATTATCTGTAGGGAATTAAAATAAATGGTTAACATAAGAGTTAAAGATATATGTGTCACGGATTTTTAGCCACTGGAATCATTCAATGTGGAGTCCATATGAGGAAGATATGAGCGGATTAGTAGTCAAAGGTCAGAAAATGGTTCATCAGGGAAGAATATGTTAGGACAGCTTTTGTATTTCAATTATTGGGAATTATCTGTATGGAATTAAAATACATGGTTAACATAAGAATTATAGCTATGTGTTGAATGGATTTTTAGCCACTAGAATCACTCAAGTTGGAGTCCATATGAGGTAGATATGGTCTGATTAGTAGGTAGAGGTCAGAACCTGTCCAAGAAGAAATAACCTATACATTTAGGAAGTAATATCACCTTGATTTCTTAATATTTCTCTACAATGTTCAACGTAATAGTTTTATATAATTGTTTTATCTTGAAATTGACACCAAGATCACCTACATCAGAGTTAAATTGAGGGATTTATGCTTTGATTAGTAAGAGAAGGTTAGATAGGATGATAACCTGCATCAAGAAAATAAAGAAATAAAATTAGTATTTAAAAAAGAAGATGGATCTTAATAAATGACTAGTATAGCCATAGCCATTGCCATTGTATGAAATTTTTACCATCTTAAGTGTGAAATTTTGACATGGAAATATTTTATAAAGTGATATTTGAAATGGTTATGTTCATGGCATGATTACCAATGATTTTTGGTAATAATTATATTTTGATGAACATACTTGTTATTGAAAGCATATTTTTGACTATCGTTGTGAAAAGAAAAGAAATGAACACGGTCACATGGCAATCCGTGTGGTGCACCAGTAGGGGACGCCCTACCAACGGTTATGATTATGATTTGAGAAAAGAATGAGAAAGTGTGCCATGTCGGTCGGAGTGAGAAAAGCCCGTACCAGAGAGTAGAGGATACTCACCCTGACCGGGGTAGCTTGAAATGAGAATAAGTTGTTAGCCATCATATGATATTCTAAAAATAGTTACTCCTGTCATACATATTATTACTGTATGATTCTTATGTGCATAGATATAATGCATTCATGTGACCAAAGATATTTTCTGTAGTTTATACAACTGAACATGATGTGATGAGCTATATTGATGATGATTTATTGTTGAACTTACTAGGATTTAATTCTCACTATATTTCCATATCATGTTCATAAAATTAGTTATGCAGATTTTTCTATAGCTCTGGGTTTTAGTGCACGTTGGATCGAGTACTTTATGTTGGGCAGATCCCAGAAGCAAATAAAATATTTGTGGTTGAGTTGGCTTAGATCCCGGTGTAGGTGCAACCACCCGCATCTGTATCTCTGAAATTGGTCAACTAGAATAAATAAGATGTAGATTTGTATGTGTTTGATATGTTGTACGTATGTTTTGATTAATGACATGTATGTGAACTCTGTATTGTATAAATTAAATAAATGTTATATTGAGTTAAGTTGTAACGAGGTAATAACTTCATGGTATTTTATAAAAAAAAAATTTTGATACTTAAATGAAGTTGTTACATTATGACTGCTATTAAATATTTTTGAACTAACTATTGGGCTTGATCACCTCAATAGCAGCATAACTTTGTTTTTGCTATAGTAGGAAATGGCACCACCAAGGAGGAATCCAGCAACCAATGCAAAGGAAACCCTGCACAACCTGGCCACGGCAATTCGAGACAAAGTCATGACCACCAACCAAATTTTACAATATCTCCAGAATGCTAATAACCCAAATGGTGGGAATGGTGCTAACAACCGGATGGCTGGAAAAGATAATGGCATATCCGAGTTCCTGAGGACTAGACCACCTTGTTTCCAAGGTGGCTATGCCCAACGGTAGCCGAAAGTTGGATAAGGGTATTAGAGAAAATCTTTGAATTGATGGGCTGTACTGAAGAGCAGCAAGTTATTTTGGCTGCATATATGTTAAAGGATGAAGCAAAATATTGGTGGCGTGGTGCTAGAGAACTTTTAGCTCATCAGGGAAGACAGATCACCTGGCAAGTGTTCAAGGACATTTTTTTTGAAAAGTACTTTCCAAGTACTGTACGGGCAGAGAACGAGATCGAATTTCTCCAACTCAGGCAAGGCAGCATGACCGTGGACCAGTATATCGCAAGGTTCGAGGAGCTATCTAAGTTCTCCTCTTATCTGCGATATAAGCCAGATGAAGCATGGAAGGCGGTTAAGTTTGAAGCGGGACTAAACCCGGAGATAAAGAATGCTATTATAGCTATGGAGATCAGGGAGTTTGTACCTCTGATAAATAAATGTAGGCTCCTGGAAAAGAGTTTAAGGACAGTGGAGGACAAGAAGCAAAGGCGAAACCTATGGAAGAGGAAGAAAAAATTTCCCAACCCTAGAAAGAACGTGAGAAGAAGTGGATATGGAGCTGGTAAGAGGCCATTGACTGTGGGTCCTAGACCTTTTTAACAAGACCTCGCCTTAGTAAAGTGCGCTAAGTGCGGACACATGCATGGTAACCGGCCATGCTACATAGGACAAGATGTCTACTTCAATTGCGGACAGAAGGGACATTTTGCGAGAAACTGCCTACAGAATGTGGGGAAGCAGCCAAAACAGAGGCCTCAGGTGAAAGGAAGGGTTTTCACCCTGAGCGACCAAGAGACATCTCAATCTTCTGAAATGATTCAAGGTACATGCTATATCTATGGATTTGCTCTTATGGTGTTATTTGACTCTGGTGCTAGTTATTCATTTATATTGGAAGAATGTATTAGGAAGTTTCATTTTCCTATTTTTGAAACTCCCTATGAGCTATCCGTAGTAACCCCTACAGGGGAAAGGGTATTAACTTCCTCTGTATGTAAGGACTGTCAAGTCACCATCCAGGAGAAAAATTTTTCTTTAGACCTCATTTGTTTACCTTTAAGAGGTATTGAGGTCATTCTAGGGTTATATTGGATGTCTAGAAATTGAGTTTTCTGAATTGTTGTAACAAGATCATTGAATTTCTACCTCCTACTCCGAAAGAGGAGGTCCAGTTATTGATGCTAAATGCCAATCAAGTTAATAGGGAGTTAAATAATGGAGTACTTGGATACATTCTCTTGTATTTATCAAACCTAGAAGTCGAATCGAAGCTTGATAAAATCCCAATAGCCAACGAGTTTCCTGAAGTATTTCCATTAGATATTCCAGGCTTACCTACCAAGAGAGAGATAGAGTTCTCTATTGATCTCCTACCTGGGACAGGGCCTATCTCTATTGCACCATATCAAATGGCCTCGAAGGAACTACAGGAACTCAAGAAACAGTTGGAGGAACTATTAGACAAGCAATTCATTAGATCGAGTGTATCACCTTAGGGAGCTCCTGTATTGCTTGTTAAGAAGAAAGACGAGAGCTTAAGACTATGCATATATTACATATAGCTGAATAAGGTGACTATAAAAAACAAGTACCCTCTCCCTAGGATAGATGACTTATTGGATAAATTGAAGGGAGCCTCCATCTTTTCTAAAATTGACTTGAGGTCAGGATATCATCAGATTAGGATCAAGGAGGAGGACGTACCAAAAACTGCCTTCAGGACTAGGTATGGGCACTATAAGTTTCTCGTAATGCCCTTCGGGTTGAAGAATACACCTGCAATTTTCATGGATTACATGAATCGCCTTTTTCGACCCTACCTAGATCAATTTGTTGTAGTGTTCATTGATGACATCTTGATATATTCTAAGAGTGAGAAAGAATATGAACAACATCTTCGAATCATGCTGCAAGTGCTGAAAGAGAAAAAGTTATATGCCAAATTGGAGAAGTGTGAATTTTGGCTGTCAGAGGTGAAGTTTCTCGGACATGTCTTCTCTAATAGAGGGGTAGCCGTAGATCCTAGCAAGACGGAAGCAGTGATTAAGTGGGAGAGACCAAAGATGGTTAAGGAAGTCAGAAGTTTCCTGGGTTTGGTAGGATACTACAGGAGGTTTATACAAAACTTCTCTTGTATAGCCTTGCCATTGACTAAATTGACCAGGAAGGGAAGTCCTTTCAAATGGAATGATCAATGTGAAGCTAGTTTTCAGGAGCTGAAGACAAGACTGACCACTCCTCCTATTTTAATTATTCCAGACCCCAGAGGACATTTTGAATTGTATAGTGACGCTTCAAAGAAAGGGCTAAGATGTGTGCTGATGCAAGATAAGAGAGTAGTTGCTTACGCCTCTAGGAAACTGAGACCCCACGAAGGAAACTATCCAACCCATGATCTTGAATTGGCTGCAGTGGTGTTTGCCTTAAAGATTTGGCGACACTATTTGTACGGGGCAACCTTTGAAGTATATTGTGATCATAAGAGTCTTAAATACCTCTTTGATCAGAATGAGTTAAATATGAGGCAACGGAGATGTGTAGAATTCCTCAATGACTACAAGTTTGAGATAAAGTATCATCCCGGAAAGGCGAATGTTGTAGCAGATGCCTTGAGTCGAAAATCTCTGCACATGGGTTAGATGATGGTGTATGAGATGTAGATGCTAGAGGAGTTTCAAAATTTGAAGCTAGCCACTATTCTTACTCCAAAGAATCTAGTCATTAATGGTTTAAGTATAGGGTGTGACCTTAGAGCCCAGATCAAAGAGGCTCAAGCTCACGACCAATACTTACAGGATCATAAAGACCAAGGTAATTTTTCTGTCATGGAAGATGGAGCAATCATGTATTAGGGAAGGATTTGTGTCACTCAAGAATAAGAGTTGAGGACTAAGATCCTCTAGGGTAGGAAGCGCATCAGAGTAAATACACAGTCCATCCTGGATGCACTAAAATGTACTAGGATTTAAAAAGGATGTATTGGTGGTCAGGGATGAAAAAAGACATTGTTGAGTTTGTGGCGAAATGTGTCATTTGTCAAAAGGTGAAGGTGGAGCATCAAAAGCCAGCGGGATTTCTACAACCTCTTGAGATCCCTAAATGGAAATGGGACAGTATCTCAATGGACTTTGTTGTGGGATTACCTAAGACTTCAGTGGGACATAACTCTATCTGGGTAATAATTGACAGATTAACCAAATCTGCTCACTTTTTGCCCATAAAAATTAACTATTCACTAGATAAATTAGCCCAATTGTACGTCCAGGAAATAATTAGACTGCATGGAATTCCCTTAAATATCGTTTCTGATGGAGATCTAAGGTTCACATCGAGGTTTTAAAAGGCATTGCAGGAAGCTTTTGGTACTCAGTTGCGGTTCAGTACTGCCTACCATCCTCAGACTGATAGGTAGAAAGAACAAACCATTCAAACCTTAGAAGATATGTTGAGGGCCTGTGTGATAGAGCAAGGTAAAGGATAGGATAAGTACCTACCTTTAGTAGATTTTGCTTATAATAATAGTTATCACTCTAATATTAAGATGGCCCCCTATGAAGCTTTATACGGTAGAAAGTGCCGATCTCCACTATGTTGGTTTGAGGTAGGAGAAAAGAACTTGTTGGGTCCTGATCTAGTTCAACAAACCACTGAACAAATCAAGATGATACGAAACAAAATACTTACAGCTCAGAGTCGGCAAAAGAGTTACTACGATAAGAGACATAGACCTCTAGAGTTTGAGGAAGGAGACCATGTATTTCTGAAACTTTCCCCGACTACTGGAGTTAGTAGGTCTCTCAAAACAAGAAAGCTAAGTTCGTAATTTTTGGGACCCTACCAAATTCTGAAGAAAGTAGGGATATCAGCATATCAAGTTGCTCTCCCACCTAATTTGTCCAATCTGTATAATGTTTTCCACGTATCACAGTTGCGGAAGTATCTTCCAGATTCACCACATATAATACAAGATGAACCAATCCAAATAAAGGAGAACATGACATACCAGCTAGTACCTGCATCCATGTTGGACACTGATGTGAAGCAACTGAGAAATAAAACCATTCCCCTTGTTAAGGTGTTATGGGAAGGTTTGACTCCGGAAGAAGCAACTTGGGAGCTGAAAGAAGTCTTGAGGAAGAAATATCTGCAATTGTTCTTATTAGGTAATTTCTGAAATTTTGAGGACAAAATATCTTTTAGGGGGAGAGAAATGTAACATCCCTAATTTCATTTCTTTTATTGATAAAAGTACATAAATATTTAATTAAGGAAATAAAATTTATTAGACAATATTTTAGATATCTAAGGAAATATAATCCTTAGAAATTCTTCACCTTATGTATATGCATAGAAAATGTTTCTAACATTAAGAGAACAAATAAAGAGGGAAAACCTAATAGGACAAAAAAAATTTATTAGAAATAACATACTAAAGAGATGTAAAATTCTTGGATAAGGAAGATAAATTTTTAGAAACAAGTAAATGTCTTAAAATTTCAAGAACATTGGATTAGGGTAATTTCTCCTAATTCAAGAACTAGAGTTACTAAGTTTAACATCTTTACCCATACATTGGGCTTTTACCTTTGGACACTTCATATAGAGTTTTTCCACTTCACATAAGTTTCTAGTAAGCCCATTGGATAACCTAGGCAAAAAATAAAATATAGACTTGGACTAGGATATAGTAATTAGATCGATAGCCCAAAAATTATGAAAATGTAACCAAGCCTTCCAAGAAAAATAGAATTTTAACCAAAGCAAAGAAAATGGGTAGGAATAAGCCCATAATGGGTAGGAATAAGCCCAAATCCAAGAGGAAAAATAAAATAAAATAAATTAGGTGATGATATAATAATGTAATAATAATAAAGATTAGGTTACATGGCATTAAGACAAAAATTTAGCAAGTGGTGTGATTCTACATTCATAATTTTTGCAAGTGGCATGATAATACAAGGCTTTAGGACAAAAACATCTATATCCTACACTCATAATTTTAGCAAGTGGTATGATAATACATGGCATTAGGACAAAACATTCCTATCCCACACAAATAATATCAACCAAATAATGGAGATTCAAGGGCTAGAATTTTGCCACCTAAAAAGGCAAACCTATCATACTTGTTTAAGACAAAAGAAAATGGAAATGAATCCCTAAATCAAAGGGACCTTGTCCCTTATCTTAAGAACATATCATCATAATTTTCAAAATACAAATCTCTTTTTCCTATGCATATCTTGACTAAGGAAGAGGAAGACGAGAACATAAGTTGTTTGTTTTCCAAAAATTCAACAAAGTGTATTCCAATTGTGATATGGTAGACCCATGATCTTGAAAGGTGTATTATTTGGTGGTCTATTTAAACAAAACCCACCCCTACAACATTTTAATTTCGTCTAAGTGAGGAAGAGTGAGAAATAGAAGCAAGGTAGAGTGAGGAAAGGAGAAAAAGAGAGGAGAAGAAATGAAGGAAGAAGAAGGAGAAGTTTAGAAGGCTAAGTATTCAATGTAAGTTACCTTAATATCCACTTGAATCTATTTTTCTTCTTCATCCTTGAGGTTCAAAAACTCACCCTCCTTTTCTTACCTAAGCTGCTAGAAAAGCTAAAGGAAGGGAGGAATCTTGCTACTTCTTTTAAGAGGAAACAAGAAAACCAATTCACTAAGTTAGTTAGGGAGATTCCTAGGTAAGTTTAACAATATTTCTTTTTGAAGAAAAATTTTGAAACTTATAATATTTATATGATATTTTGATCTTAGAACTTTGATGATTGGTCATGGATGTTGCTATATCATGTTACATATTGATCTTGCATGTGATGTATGTTTGAATACTTAGGTTGCTGTAGATAGTTCTGCATGGGTATGGCTATGGTTGGCAGAATTTTAAGCTTCTGTGTTTTTATTTCCGGGAACATTCTATAGGGAATCTAAATAAATGGTTAACATATGAATTATAAATATATGTGTCATAGATATTTAGCCACTATAATCATTCAATTTAGAGTTCATATGAGGTAGATATGTTGCAATTGGTAAACAAAGGTCAGAAAATGGTTAATTAGGGAAGAATATGTTAGGATAGCTTCGGTGTTTTAATTTCTGGGAAGAATATATAAGGAATTAAAATAAATGGTTAACATATGAATTATAGATATATGTTGTACGGACTTTTAGGCATTGGAAACATTCAATTTAGAGTTCATATGAGTTAGATATGTGCCAATTAATAAACAAAGGTCAGAAAATGGTTAATCAGGGAAGAATATGTTAAGATAGCTTCGTTATTTTAATTTTTGGGACAATTATATAAGGAATTAAAATAAATGGTTAACATATGAATTATATATTTATGTCTCACGGATGTTTAGCCACTGGAATCACTTAATTTGGAATTCGTATGTGGGAGATATAGTCAGATTAGTAAGTAAAGGTTAGAACCTACCCGAGAATAAATAATATTGAATTTAAGGGAGTAATAACACCGAGATTTATTACTAGGTTTCTGATATGATTAACATAATATTTTTAGATAATTGTCTTAGCTTTCCATAGACACCAAGATCACCTCAATCGAAGTTAAAATGAGGGCGTTATGCTCTGATTAATGAGCAAAGGTCACAGAACGTGTTCTGGATGCTTCAAGCACGGGTTAGCCATGTTCGAAGCTGTTTTTGAGTACATTTGAAGTATTTTTAAAGCATGGCCGGGTCCTAGAACATGGCCAGACCGTGTTGGAAGCTGGTGAAGCCTATTTTCAACATTTTTCTACCCTAGATGAACCTTTTTAACTATAGGGTAATAGTAGAAATCAAATTGGAGAAAAATGCTCTATAAAATTGTAAGAACATGTGTTAGAAATGATATAAATAAGAAGAAATTGACTAAAGGCCAAGCATAAAGAAAATAAAGTGATGAAATTAATATTTAAAAAAGAAGACGAATCTTATAAATGAAAATAATAAATGACTAGTATATGCCATAGTCATTGCCATTGTATGAACTTCTTACCATCTTAAGTGTGAAATTCTGACATGGAAATATTTTATAAAGCGATATTTGAAATGGTTATGTTCATGGCATGATTACCAATGATTTATGGTAATAGTTATATTTTGATGAACATACTTGTTATTGAAAGCATATTTTTGGCTATCATTGTGAAAAGAAAAGAAATGAGCATGGTCACATGGTAATCCATGTGGTGCACCAGTAGGGGACGCCCTGCCAACGGTTATGATTATGATTATGAGAAAAGAAAGAGAAAGTGTGCCATGTCGGACGAAGCGAGAAATGCCCGTACCAGAAAGTAGAGGATACTCACCCTGACCGGGGTAGCTTGAAATAAGAATAAGTTGATGGCCATCATATGATATTCTGAAAATAGTTAATCCTGTCATACATATCATTACTGTATGATTCTTATGTGCATAGATATAATGCATTTATGTGACCAAAGATATTTTCTGTAGTTTATACAACTAAACATGACATGATGAACTATATTGATGGTAAATTATGATTTATTGTTGAACCTACTGGGATTTAATTCTCACTATATTACCATATCATGTTCAGAAGAATAATGCAGATTTTCTCAATGACACTTATTATTTTCGTACGTTGGATCGAGTTGCCCTACCTTGGGCAACTACCAGTTATATAAGATGTATCTGTAGTAGATGTGACTGAGATTCCGGTGGAGGTGCCACCCGCACCAGTGTCCCCGGAAGTAGTCGACATAGATGATTAGAACTAATATGTATCTTTGTACAAATGTTTGTAAAATAATGGTGTGTAGTTTGTAAAATAATGGTGTGTATGGAAACTCAGTATTGTATCACTGTTAATAACAATTATGCTTGGTTAAACTGATTATTATTACGAGTTAAGTGGTTAGAATTAAAGTAGTAATAACTTTATGGAATTTTACAAATATAAAAATTTTTTTTTGTTACATTTACATAAATGGAGTTGTTACACCAATCACTCACATAGATGTTCTAATTATGCCCAGCCTATTCGCATAGCTATCATAAGTATGCCCTTCTCTGAGTTCTATAAATGTACATGTTAGTATCTTTACCTTCATACTCAAAGTTAGGGTGAGTGAAGTTATGGAGGGAACTGCATTCCATCAGTTTTGAAATATTTGTGTCTTTTGTGGTTCTAGTCCTAAAAAGATGGAAAGTATGTGAAGCCAGCACAAAATCTGGGTATGGCTCTGGCCAGGAGAAAAATTTATTTAATCTATGGTGGAGGTAACTGTGGATTAATGGGGTGTGTGTCTACAGTTGCACATATAGGAGAATGTCAAGTTCTAGGTATTATTCCTACAGCTCTAGCTACATCCAATATCATAGGAAGAAAATTGGGGAAGAATTTAGGGTAGCTTCCATGCATGAGCACATGGCTAAAATGATGAGCAATGTTGATGCCTTCATTGCCTTACCAGGGAGTTTTAATACTTTAGAACAAATTTTTCAAGTAGTCTCCTAGGCACAACTGAATATCCATAATAAAATGATAGGTTTGTTAAATGTTAACCATTTCTTTGATGGTCTGTTGTCTTTCCTTTATCAAGCTATAGAACAAAGGTTTATCTCACACTCAGCAAGACGAATTATCATATCAGCTTCAAATGTTGGGGAGTTGATTGATGCTTTTCAAGCATTTGTTCATGTACCTGATCCAACTATGACTCAAATAGATTGGAAGACAGATAACTGTGGAAAGCATAAGTTAGACTTGGATCTTCATCTATAGCTGTAGTAAGAAGTGGACATTGCTATACCACTTCTACTTTCTTAAGGTCTTGATGCGTATTTTCGCAAGTGTACGAATCGTTCAAGTAATAAAGTGTACAAAAGTACGGATATCGAACCCACAAGGAATGGTGTTACTAAGTACCGAAATTGACTAATCCTAATTCTATCTGAAAACCAAATTGTTGAAATTGTTTAAGAGGCAAATTAACTTACAAATAAATGCAAAGAACACAATTGAATGTTGTTCACAAATGATTAAAAACGCTAAGGCATTTGATTTCGTTGAATCAATTAAATCTGATTTAAAGTCATGTTATATGAGAATCAAAGCTAAAAGTGATGGTTGAAAAACTCAAACTTATCTAATACTCTCTCTCGAGTTATATTAGAATTACTTATCTATGATAATCAACTATATTTCTATGAAGATTTAATCACAAACAAGCACATTATGATCTATGGAATTTCTAGAATAACCACATACATCATGCATTAGTTCTCACACTCGCATTCAACATATGGTATTTATCACAAGAAGCATTCATTACACATCTCCTCTCGGTCTCAATATAATGCAACAAATCATCTAAATATTGGCCAGAAATCTAGAAGCATTAAGAATGGAAATAAATACTCAACTTGAAAACAATGAACTCATATAACCATAACCAACGAACCTTATTTCGCCGGCGGCCAGATTTGAAACTGGAAAATCACGCTCTCGGGAAAAATGCTACAGCATTCTCGTCACGGGCAAAATTCCAAACCTTGAAAACTTGCTTTTCTTGATTCTCACTCAATCCCGGTCATTGGAATTTGTCCCAAACTTCTCCAAACTTATGATTTTACCTGAAATTGAACTTTAAACACGAAATACCCGTGAAATGATACTTGTGGATTAAATAATAAAATAACCACAATTTTCACACAAATATCAATATTTAAATCATAACAAAAATGCAATAATATGACTCTTATCAACAACCCCCAACCAGCTTCTTGCTAGTCTCTAGCAAGAAAAGCGATCTATGAATAAATTCAAAAGAGACATTAAAAGAAAAATTCAAAGAAAATTTATTCTATTTACAAAATTGTATTAAGCGTATGCAATAAGCCTTTAAACCCCTAGGCATCCCTAGTAGGACAAGTTGTAGTCTCGTGATGGCTTCCAGTGATGATACCCACAAACATCTTACCCTAAACTATACTAACTCAAACTAATCAAATCACACAACAATTAATTTGCACAAATGTTTCAAAAAATTTAAATAACACACAATACATAGAATAATTAAATGTCACCTAAGCTTTAAGAAATCTCAAATACCAATGTCACTTTTGTTATTGACTCTTAAACATCCATCAAACCACAAACCAATAGCCATAATGCCTAGATAATATTATGCACAACATCCACAAACTAAATGGTGAAATCTCAAACTCCATAGGCACTTTTCAAACCTCTCTCCACTAATGAAGGAAAAATACACCATTTTGGATCAATAGGACTTTATGATGCTTGTAATGTTAGGCTTAGGTATTTGGTTAAGAAAAAACGGGAAGTGTCAAAATACAAATAAGAGAACTCATTAGATTAAACACAACCAATTAAGTAAAAGAGTAACACCATTAAACCCACATTGTTTCTTTCGATCATATCCCATTTTTCCAAAGATAAACAAAATTCTTCCTCAATCATTCACCTCAGTACATCCTTCACTAACACTCTTTTATTTACTAGAGTGTGAAGGCCTTTTGTTTTTTACAATAGATAACCCCCAACCAATTTCTTCCAATATATGTGGAAGATATTTTTTTTATTCCATCCTTATTCCAATTGCTCTTGAAAAGTTTGTGTTCAAAATTAAGTGCTCTTAACAAATAAGGTAGGAATTATATATATATATATATTGGCTAAATAAAAGGTAGGTTATAGAAGGTAAAAAGAAAGAAAAAATAAGGCTAACAATATATTTAAATAGGCTCAAGGAGGTAACTAGTGATATAAGGATAACCAGGTAGGCTTAAAATGGCACAATCGATCCAAAAATGGCCTACATCATATCCTAAACAGTGCAATTCTAAATTATTTCGCCTCAAGAGGTTTTCAACTGAGTTCTAGAGTTTGTTGAGATAACAAAAATGTCCATGAAAAATTCGTACATAAGACTTCTCTAAACATTTAAACTAATCAACCAAATCATACCACATACCAAAAGAGTCGCCAACTAAGTAAAATCAACATTTGAAATTATCTTTAAACGAAGCAAAATTTAATGTCTTCTAAAAGCTACGTGTTATCACAATCACACTATTATCATCAACGTGCAAATTAAAACAAATAAAAGGCAAATGAGACCAAAAAAAAATTTAAAATAAGACAATAAAAGAAATTAAATCGAAATGCGGAAAAATAAATGGAAAATCAAAATTAAACACAATTAAACACATAAACAAAACTACTAAAAATGAAACAACGCAATTAAACACACAAACAAAACTACTAAAAATGAAACTAAGAAAAATGTACTATTTATCGCACCCCCAACCAAAACCTTACATTGTCCTCAATGTAAGAAAGGAAAACAGCGGTGGACGTAGGTTTTTTTTTAAACCTTAGATGGGAATGGTAGTGGCTTTAGCTCAATCTTGTTGGCTTCCTTCTTGACCACTGAGGTTGGAGTTTTATTTGTTCCCAACTCCTTAAATGTTTTATCAATGAACAAATATTCATCAAGTGCTGCCAGTAATTCTGAACATTGTCTCACTCCCTCATCTTCCTCCTCAATTGTTGCAGTTTTTTCAAGACAAGCTTCTATTGGTAGCAATGGAGGTCTCTCCCCAAAAGTTTCCGAGATTAACCTGTCAAGGGTGTTAATTTGAAAACAAGAATGTACCTCACTTGGAGATTTCATTGCTTCAAAAACATCAAAAGTCACTTGTTCATCTTGCACCCTTAGAATGGGTTTTCCTTGCTAAACATCAATTAATATTCTTCCAGTTGCAAGGAACGGTCTCCCCAATATCAATGGTATCTCTCTATCTTCCTCCATGTCAAGCACCATAAAATCTGCAGGAAAAATAAATTTTTCAATTTTAACTAAAACATCCTCAATTACCCCTCGAGGATATTTCACTGATTGATCCGCTAATTGTAGAGAAATTGAAGTAGGCTTCACTTCTCCCAGGCCTAGTTTCCTGAAAACAGAAAGTGGCATCAAATTAATGCTTGCTCCTAAATCACATAGGACTTTATCAAAATTACAACTTCCTATAGTACAAGGTATAGTAAAACTCCCTGGGTCTTTCAATTTCTGTGGCAGTTTTCTTTAAAGAACTGCACTGCACTCCTCATTTAGCATGACAATTTTATAATCTCCCAGCTTCCTCTTCTTTGATAGAATTTCCTTCATGAAATTTGCATACTTGGGCATTTGTTTGAACATCTCTGCAAAAGGAATGTTAATATGCAATTTCTTAAAAATTTCCAGAAATTTACCAAATTGATTATCAAGCTTTTCTTATGCAATCTTTGAGGATATAGGATAGGAGGCTCATATTTTGCATATGGAGAAGGTTGAACATCTTGGGATGTTGATGGCTTTTCTTTAGATTCTTCCACCTTTTGCTCCAATTTCTTCTGCCATTCAAGTTCTTTACCACTTCTCAATGTGATAGCCTTTACATGCTCCTTGGGATTTATTGTGTCACTTGGCAACGATCCTTGAGACCTTTCTGCAATCTGCTTTGAAAGCTGCCCCAGTTGGTTTTGGATGTCCCTGTTGATTGCCTCTTGATTTCTGAAATTTGTTCTTGACTCCTCAATGAACTTCCCCAAAATTTCTTCTAAATCTATTTGTTTCTTCTCCTGGGGTTGGTAGGAAGATGATGACAGTTTGAATACCCCTTGGTTATTTCCCCATGACAAATTTGGATATTCCTCCAACTTGGATTGTAGGTGTTCGAATATGGGTTATGTTGAGGTCTTTGGAAATTTGAAACATAGTTAGCTTGTTCAGCATTTGGTGAAGCAAAAGGATTTCCAACTTGGCACTCGATACTAGCATGATTTCCACCACATAAATCACATGCTGCAGTTCGTTTGGATTCGAACTTTGATGACAAAGAATCTACCTTTCTTGAAAGAGCAGTAACTTGAACTGACAAAGCATTCACTGAATCAATTTCATGCACTCCTGCTGGTCTTTTTGCAGTTACCCGCTCTGAATGCCACTGATTGTTGTTTTATGCCATAATCTCTAACAACTTATGAGCATCCTCTGGTGTTTTTCCCATCAAAGACCCTCCAGCTGCAGCATCAATCATTGCCCGATAGTTTGAAACCAACCCATTATAAAATGTAGAGACTTGCAGGCAAATCGGTATACCATGATGTGGGCACTTCCGCAACATTTCTTTGAATCTCTCCCAAGCTTCATACAATGATTCTTGATCATACTGTGTAAAAGATGTGATTTCATTTCGCAATTTTGCCATCTTAGCAGGAGGAAAGAACTTGGACAAGAACTTTTGAACCAACTCATTCCATGTTGTAATTGATCCCAGTGGTAATGAGTTTAGCCACTCCTTGGCTCTATCCCGAAGTGAAAAAGGAAAAACCCTTAATCTTACAGCATCTTCAGACACACCATTTATCTTGTACAGGTCACACACCTCTAGAAAGTAAGCAATATGTGCATTTGGATCATCCTTTGACATTCCCCCAAACTGATATGATTGAACCATTTGGATAAAGGATGGTTTTATCTCAAAGTTATTGGCTTGAACAGTTGGCCTCCTTATACCCGAAGTGGTTCCAGCAACATTGGGCGCAGCATAATCCCTCAAAACTCTATGATTTCCACCTCCCTCGACAAATTGTGGATCCATGGCTAATTGTCTATTAGGAGCTGAGGTTGAACGCCTTCTCTCTCTATTTAGATGCCTATATGTTTGATCAATTTCTGGAGCAAATGGAAGAAGGTTAAGGCTTCTTGCACGTCACATACAAAAATCCTACAACCTGAAAATCAACAAGCACTCACACAACACAAAGTTACCCTTTTTTTCTTTTATGATAAATAAAATAAAAGAGCAAAATAAACAACTGAAAAATTTGCAAGAAATGACTAAAATAAATAATACAAACAAGCAGCAACAACTCTAAATGAAAAAATGTTCAACACAACTCACAAACTCAATTTAAAATAAAAATAAAACTGAAACAATGATAAAGCAAATTAACTTCAAATTAAAACTAAGATTAGGTAGTATCGATATTAATAATCAAACCATTCCCCGGCAACGGCACCAAAAACTTGATGTGTATTTTCGCAAGTGTACGAATCGTTCAAGTAATAAAGTGTACAAAAGTACGGATATCGAACCCACAAGGAATGGTGTTACTAAGTACCGAAATTGACTAATCCTAATTTTATCTGAAAACCAAATTGTTGAAATTGTTTAAGAGGCAAATTAACTTACAAATAAATGCAAAGGACACAATTGAATGCTGTTCACAAATGATTAAAAATGCTAAGGCATTTGATTTCACTGAATCAATTAAATCCGATTTCAAGTCATGTTATATGAGAATCAAAGCTAAAAGTGATGGTTGAAAAACTCAAACTTATCTAATACTCTCTCTCGAGTTATATTAGAATTACTTATCTATGATAATCAACCATATTTCTATGAAGATTTAATCACAAACAAGCACATTATGATCTATGGAATTTCTAGAATAACCACATACATCATGCATTAGTTTTCACACTCGCATTCAACATATGGTATTTATCACAAGAAGCATTCATTACACATCTCCTCTCGGTCTCAATATAATGCAACAAATCATCTAAATATTGGCCAGAAATTTAGAAGCATTAAGCATGGAAATAAATACTCAACTTGAAAGCAATGAACGCATATAACCATAACCAAAGAAATCAGAGTTTCTTGATTCAACTACATCATAGCCTTAGCAAAAATGAATTAGTTCATAATGGAAATAAGAACAACTATTATCTCAACTGAATACATCAATACAAATTCAGAATAAATTGTAGAAAAAGCAAGTTAAGGAGAAGAGATGAAGAACTCTTGGAGATAAACACTTGGCAGCAACAATGGTGATAATCCTTCAAGATTATTCAAGCTTTCTCTCCAAAATGGCTTCCTCTCCTCCAAAAATGCCTCTCCTCTGTCTATTTTGCCGTCCCCTTTTTCTGTACCTTATGGTATTTATAGATCTAGGGTTTTGGGGGGCAATTTTGGAACAAAACGACACAAAAACACGTTTTCTGAACGAAACTCGCCGGCGGCGAACTAATCCTCGCCGCGACGAACTTTTTGGACAAAAACTAAAATGGAGCTCTGTACTTTCTCGCCGGCGGCGAACCTTATTTCGCCGGCGGCCAGATTTGAAATTGGAAAATCGCACTCTCGGGAAAAATGCTGCAGCATTCTCGCCGCGGCCAAAATTCCAAACCTTGAAAACTTGCTTTTCTTGAGTCTTACTCAATCCCGGTCATTGGAGTTTGTCCCAAACTTCACCAAACTTATGATTTTACCTGAAATTGCACTTTAAACACGAAATACCCGTGAAATGATATTTGTGGATTAAATAATGAAATAACCATAATTTTCACACAAATATCAATATTTTAATCATAACAAAAATGCAATAAGATGACTCTTATCAGGTCTACTTGAATACCATCTTCCTAACCATATACCCTAAGAAAGTAACACTACTTAGCCAGAATTTGTAAAACTATCTTCAAATATTGTTTATGATCCTATAAACTCTCAAAAAATATTAGTAAATCATCTGTAAATGCAAAAATAAATTGATCAAGGAATGGCTTAATTACTATTCATCAAGTCTATAAATATAGTTAGGGTATTTGTCAAATCAAATGACATCACTAAGAACTCATAGTGCTCATATTGAGTCCTAAAAATTGCTTTCAGATTATTCTCTTCCTTTGTCCTTAATTAATGATACTCATATCTCAATCAATTTTTTGAAAAACGTTGAGCACCCTATAGCTGGTCAAACAGATCATCTATATGAGGTAATGGATATTTACTCCACACTGTCACTTTATTCAACTATCTATAATCTATGCACAATCACAGTGATTTATCTTTCTTTTTCATAAATACAACTGGAGCACTCAAAGAAAAAGTACTAAGGAGAATAAATCCCTTATCGAACAAATATTGCAACTGATTCTTCAATTCCTTAAGTTTAGTGGGTGCTATTCTTTATGAGGTATAAACACTGGTTGGGTTCTAATAAGTAAATCAATGCCAAATTCTATTTATCGTTTTGAGGTAATCTTGGAAATGTCTCAAGGAACACATAAGAAAATTCTCTAACCACTAGAACTTGATTTACACTAGTGTATTTCATATCTATATCTTTGACCACTACCAAATATCCTTGGCATCTTTTTGTAGTAACTTATGGGCTGCTAAAGTAAAAATTAGATTACTGGATGCCTCACTATGGTTTCCTTGTATCAAGAAAGAAAATTCTCCAAGAATATTGAATTTAATCACCTTCAAGCGACATTCTAAAATGGCATGGCATGATACCAACCAATCCATTCTCAGTATCACATCAAAATCTACCATATCTAAACAATAGGATAAAACAGATATAATATTCAAACACCATCATATTTGGTATTTGTCTCAATTCTTTAAATTATTTGGCATGCCTATCATTTTCACTTTCAAGCAAAAATTGATCCATAAATATTTTTTAAGATGTCACAACATTCAATCAATCTTATACTAGAAAATTTAGCAACTTGGAATAAAAAGGAAATTGAAACCCTATAAAATCCCTTAATAGCACCTGAAGTATAAATATGTCTGGCTCATATTTAGACTAAAGGTCTTACTAATGAATATTTTGCTCTGACAGCCACAGGGAAACCTAATGCTCTGATACCAACTTGTAACGCCCTTAATTTACGGACACAGGAAAAAACATTTTTTTTCTACAATAAGATATTTACCATAACATGCTTATCATTATTCTTTGTCATGGAAATAGATACATATAGGTTCTCTCATGTATACACATTATACATATCAAGTTATAAATACCAAAGTAATAGAAAAAGTAGGGATCCTGCCTATAGCGTTCAGAGCACACTCTAGAATACAAACATAGTATAATTCAAAAACTGTGAGCCTTGGAAGTGACATAGACTCACCTAGAGAATACGTCACCTAACTGATCACCTATCTGTATGATTAGGCTCTGTATTCCTATATGAAAAATGTGGACATATTGTGTAGGGAGTTTAATAACTCAGTGAGCAGATAATATTTCATATGACCGCTTAGGTCAGCATATGGATGTACTCATATTTTAAAATTTATCACGTAGAAAATATAGTTTGAAAGTACATTCATATAGGACCTGTATTTTAAATATTCTCAAATAAAAGGATATTCAGATATACAAAACCATATTCAACATGGTATGATCATTAAACAAATGTTGTTATGCATTAAAATATTTCACATGAAAACATTAGGAGAATTCTATATCAGAACCATCAAATATTCCCAAGCACATAGCAAGGGATAGTGTTAAGTTCAGCTGTATAAGCTATAGTAAAATATTAAGCTTTTGATATAAAGTAATAACTTTTGTTGATGCATAATTAACATAATATATATGCACTAAAAATCCACTCTTTTTACATAATGCTCAGACATGTTACAACTCTCAATACACTCAATTCACTCATTTGCTATACGCATAGTGACCGATTGACTACAGTCACAATAAGTGATCAAGGAATGTGAGTTCATCGTCTATCTGCCTCCCCACATTATCACTGTCACCCGATTGGAGCGGCCTTCCCTTAGCTTACTCAGGCTAATAAGGCGTCCCCTACTCGGTATTGTCTCAAGCTATACAACTCATCAATATTCATCCATACATATATATATATATATATATATATATATATATATATATTCATCAAATGCAATATATAATTATCAAGCAACTTGCCATGAGCTTTATGCTTGTTATTCAATCATAATCAATAACTTTATCGCTTTACAGATCAATGTCTCGTGCACATAATACTCACTTTGCCAAATAATGATAAATACATTTAGAATCACATATTTAATGAGTTTCAAAATCTATTTGCAAAAACCATACTCTTCTTGAACTATATGCTAGTTAGTAAGCAAAGCAGATATTTTAACACATTTCAGAAACTTATGATAGCATAAATAATTTGTAAATAGAAACACTTATACATTTAAAGTTCAAGAAGAGCATAGGGTAAGTCATAGAAAGAATTATTTACTCACAGGGTCAACGCTCCAGGTTGGACAGCCCCAAATTTATTTTTTCAAGTTAAATCTAATAAAATGGACCTAAAAAATGAGTCAGGAGGGTCCAAAATCCTAGGAAATAACTCCAGAATTGCAAAATTTGGTCTCCAGGAGACACTGACCAACTGATGAGTACTATTCACAATTAAAATTATTATTCACCACCGAAAATCACTATTCATATAGGGTGGATTTACTATTCATGACACACAAAAGTTGTTAGATGGTTGAAAAATTTCATATCTTGAAATTTATCTATTTTCTAAATCCAGCTATAAGGTCAAATTTTTAATTTGAGGTCTCTAAATAAGAGTTTTAGAGTTTACATTTTTCTAAGATTTTTTAGTTTCGTTCTACGACGATCCTGCAGTTGATTTGAAAAATTATTCGGTCAATATCGTAGTACTCTTCATCCTGAATCTAGTGGTATCCTTAGTTTTTGAGATTGGAGGCTCAAAAGTACTACAGATCTAGAGAAAACAATGAAGAGATACAAAGTACTATTGATCACTATTCATTCAGTTTATGCAGATTTCACAGATTTCTTTTATCTCCCCCACTTTTTTTATTATTATTTAATTATTGAATATTTTAAATTTATTATTACTTTTTATATATACATAATATATTATTTTTCATCTTAAAGTATCCCAAAAATTTCTAAAAATTTATATTCTTACAAAACTTTAGTTGCACTCTTAAATCATGACTTTTCTTAATAACAATATTAATAACAAAAATCACAAAAATAAAATATCTTTATGCATAATAAAAGAAAGAGTATTTCTAAAAATAAAACAAAAAATTATTAGAGGCAAATTTAATTATTTTAAGCAAAACAAAAATCATTTTAATTAAAAATATATTTGCTTTTAGGAAAACATTATTATTTAAAAATTATGGGATATTACAGAGTGCATCTATTACTTTTATTTGTGATTTTTATTTTGATTTATGTCTGTGATTCGTTCTTCTAATTATTAAGATTTACAGTTCAATCCAAATATTGGAAAATCTGTATATAGGCACAGAAGAGAACTTCAAGAAGACATTGATCAAGAAATGGAGAAAATAATCATGGCTAGACACCTCACTCTGAAGGAACTTGCATCAGCAACCCTTATGCATTACTTTTCCTAATCTTAAGGATAATGTTAATTTTGAATAAAAATCTGGATTAATTCATCTCTTACCTAATTTTCATGGTCTTGCAGGTGAAGACCTGTATAAACATTTGAAGGAATTACATGTGGTATGTACCAGCATGAAGCCCTTAGAGTAACTGAGGAATAAATAAAACTCAGGGCTTTTCCTTTTTCATTAAGAGACTTAGCCAAAGATTGGCTATATTATTTACCCTCTGGCATTATCACCACATGGAATGAGATGAAGAGACTATTTCTAGAATGATATTTTCTCGCATCTAGAGTTCCTAATATCAGGAAGGAAATATGCGCTATTAGACAATTGCATGGAGAGATGTAACAACCTCTCTTTTTTTTTCCTTTATTATTATACAATATTGAGTTCACATACATGTCATTAATCAAAACAGACGTATAACATATCAAACACATAGATATTTACATCTTGTTTATTTTGGTTGACCAATTCCGGAGATACAGGTGCGGGTGGTTGCACCTTCACCGGGATCTGAGCCAACTCGACCACAAACATCTTATTTGATTCTGAAATCTGCCCAACATAAAGTAACTCGATCCAATGTGCACTAAAAGCCAGAGCCTTAGAAACAAAAGCTGCATAATTAATTTTCTGAACATGATATGGAAATATAGTGAGAATTAAATCCCAGTAAGTTCAACAATAAATTATCATCAGTAAAGCTCATCACATCATATTCAGCTGTATAAACTACAGAAAATTTCTTTGGTCACATGAATGCATTATATCTATGCACATAAGAATCATACTGTAATGATATGTATGAAATGATTAACTATTTTCAAAATATCATATGATGGCCATCAACTTATTCTCATTTCAAGCTACCCCGGTCAGGGTGAGTATCCTCTACTCTTCGGTACGGGCTTTTCTCGCTCCGTCCGACATGGCCCACTTTCTCTTTCTTTTCTCATTATCATGATCATAACCGTTGGTAGGGCGTCCCCTACTGGTGCACCACACGGATTGCCATGTGACCGTGCTCATTTCTTTTCTTTTCACAATGTTAGCCAAAAATATGCTTTCAATAACAAGTATGTTCATCAAAATATAACTATTACCATAAATCATTGGTAATCATGCCATGAACATAACCATTTCAAATATCACTTTATAAAATATTTCCATGTCAAAATTTCACACTTAAGATGGTAAGAAGTTCATACAATGGCAATGGCAATGGCTATACTAATCATTTATTAAGATTCATCTTCTTTTTTAAATACTAATTTTATTTCTTTATTTTCTTGATGCAGGTTTTCATCCTATCTAACATTCTCTTACTAATCAGAGCATAACTCCCTCAATTTAACTCTGATGTAGGTGATCGTGGTGTCCATTTCAAGATAAAACAATTATCTAAAACTATTATATTGAACATTGTAGCGAAAAGTTAAGAAATGAATGTGATATTACTCCCTCAAAGTACAGGATAGTTCCTCTCGGATAGGTTCTGACCTTTACAGACTAATTAGACCATATCTCCCAAATTGGAACTTCAAATTGAGTTATTCCAGTTGGTAAAAATCAATGAGCCATATATCTATAATTTTTATGTTGGAGAGTTATTTTAATTCCCAAAAGAATATTCCTAGAAATTCAAAAACTAAAGCATTAATAACATACTCTTCCCTGAATAAACATTTTCTGACCTCAGCTTACTAATCGGATCATATCTACCTCATATGAACTCCAAATTGTATAATTCCAGTGGGTATATTTCCATGAGACATAGATATATAACTTTCATGATAACCATTTATTTTAATTCCATACAGATAATTCCCAAAAAGTAAAATACAGAAGCTGCCCTAACATATTCTTCCTTGATGAACCATTTTCTGACCTTTGACTACTAATCAGCTCATATATTCCTCATATGGACTCCAAATTGAATGATTCTAGTGTCTAAACATCCATGACACACATATCTATAATTCTTATGTTAACCATTTATTTTAATTCCATACAGATAATTCCCAGAAATTAAAATACAAAAGCTGTCCTAACATAATCTTCCCTGATGAACCATTTTCTGACCTTGACTTACTAATCGGACCATATCTACCACATGTGGACTCCAAATTGAATGATTCCAGTGGCTAATAATCCATGACGCACATATCTTTAATTCTTATGTTAACCATTTATTTTAATTCCCTACCAATAATTCCCAAAAATTAAATTACCGAAGCTATCCTAACATATTCTTCCCTGATGATTCATTTTTTGACCTTTGACTACTAATCAGACCATAGCTACCTCATATAAACTCCAAATGGAATGATTCTAGTGGGTGAAAATCCATGACACATATATCTTTAATTCTTATTTTAACCATGTATTTTAATTCCTTATAAATTGTTCCTCGAAATTAAAATACCGAAGCTTAAAATTCTGTCAACCATAGCCATACCCATGCAGAACTATCTACATCAACCTAAGTATTCAAACATACATCACATGCAAGATCAATATGTAACATGATATAGCAACATCCATGACCAATCATCAAAGTTCTAAGATCAAAATCTCATATAAATATTATGAGTTTCAAAGGTTTTCTTCAAAAAGAAATATTGTTAAACTTACCTGGAGCACTTAGTCCCCTAGACTTCTCCTTCCTCTTTCTTCCTTTCTTCCTCTCCTTTCCTCACACTACCTTGCTTTTATTTTTGCTCTCCTTCACTTGGACGAAATTCTAATGTTGTAAGGGTGGGTTTTCTTATATAGACCACCAAATAATTCACCTTTCATGATCATGGGTCTACCTTATCACAATTAGGATACACTTTGTTGAATTTTTGGAAAACAAACAACTTATGTTCTTGTCTTTCTCTTCCTTAGTCAAGATATGCATAGAAAAAGGAGATTTGTATTTTGAAAATTATGATGATATGTTCTTAAGATATGGGGCAAGATCCCTTTGATTTAGGGATTCATTTCCTTTTTCTTTTGTCTTAATCAAGTATGATAGATTTGTCTTTTTAAGTGGAAAATTTCTAGCCCTTGAATTTTCCTTAACTAAAATTATTTGTGTAGGATAATGATGTTTTGTCATAATGCTATGTATTATTACCCACTTGCTAAAGTTATGAATGTAGGATATAGATGTTTTTGTCTTAAAGCCTTGTATTATTATGCCACTTGCCAAAATGATGAATGTAGAATCACACCACTTGCTAAATTTTTGTCTTAATGCCATGTCACTTAATCTTGATTACACCAATATTTCATCACTTTAATTTTATTTTATTTTTATTTTTCCTCTTGGGTTTGGGCTCATTCTTGCCCATTTTCCTTACTTTGGTTAAAATTCTACCTTTCATAATGGGCTTGGTCACATTTTCATGATTTTTGGGCTACCGGTCCAATTTCTATATCCTAGTCGAAGTCTATGTTTTATTTCTTCCTTGGGCTATCCTATTGGCTTGCTAAAAATTCATGTGAAGTAGAAAAACTCTATATGAAGTGTCTATAGGTTAAAGCCCAATTATTGGTGGAGATACTAAAATTAGTAACTTTTGCTCTTAAATTAAGAAAAATTACCCTAATCCGATCTTCTTGAAATTTTAAGACCTTTACTTACTTCACAAAAATTTATCTTTCTTTACCTAAGAATTTCACCTTTCTTTAACATGTTTATTTCTAATATTTCCTCTTAGGTTTTCTTTCTTTACCTATTCCATTAATATTAGAACATTTCTATGCATATATGTAAGGTGAAGAATTTCTAAGGAAAATATCTAAAAAAAATTACGGGATGTTACAAGAGACACTTTATGAATATTGAGAGAGATTTAAAAAGCTTTGTGCAAGCTGCCCACATCATCAGATAAGTGAGTAGCTACTAATTCAATATTTCTATGAAGGTTTATTGCAAGGAGACAGGAGCATGTTAGATGCAGCTAGTGGAGGAGCACTAGTAGATAAGACTCTTGAAGCAACCAGAGTCTTGATATTAAATATGGATACCAACTCCCAACAATTTGGCATTATGCATGATCCTTTAAGATATGCCCATGAGGTAAGTACTACTTCTCTTCAGCAACAGATATCTGAACTTACCTCTCTTATGCGCCAAATGGCTACAGGTACACCATAGCAAGTTAAATTTTGTTGAATATGTTCAGCCACAAGACACCCAACTGACATGTGTCCTACACTTTAAGAGGAATCCACAGAATAAGCTAATGTTATAGGAAGTTTTCCTGGCCAACCAAAGAGGTATGATCCTTATGCTAATATATATAATCCTGGATGAAAGGATTATACTAATTTAAGATATCAAAATGCACAAAATAGGCCTGTAGGACAAAATTTTTAGCAAAATCAATAGGCTTATTATCCTAGAAAGAATGCATTTTAGGATCACTAGGTAAGTAATCGATTGGAAGATATTGTGAAAACTCTTGTGCATAACTCTCAACAATTTCAACAAGAGACAAGAGCTAGCATTCAGAACCTGACAACTCAAATAGGTTAGTTAGCAACCATAGTGAGTTGATTGTATGCTTAAAACTCACGTAAGTTACCTTCTCAAACTGTGGTGAATCCTAGAGAAAATGCTAGTGCAATTGTTTTAAGGAATGGTAAGGAAATTGAAAGTCCACCAGCATCCTCTTCTCCTAAGGAGCATGAAAAATCAACTAAAGAGAATGAAGCACCTACATGTAAGTCTCCATCTAACTTAAATTATGAAATAGTGCCTTCTTTTCTAAAAGCTCTTAAAGAAAACAAGCTACATGACAAAACTTCTTATTTATATGAAAGCTTTAGAAAGTGTGAAGTTAATATTCCCCTTCTAGATGCTATTAAACAGATACCAAGATATGCAAAGTTCTTGAAAGAACTATGTACTCAAAAAAAGAAGGGAAAAATTGAAGGGATTTAAAAAGGTTCATATGAGTCAGAATGTATCTGCTATGATACAAACAAAACTCCCCACTAAATGCAAAGATCCAGTATGTTTACTATTCCATGCAAAATTGGAGATACTTGTGTTGAAAAAGCTATGTTGGATTTAAGAGCCTCCATAAATGTCATACCATATTCTATATATACTTCCTTGAAATTAGGACCATTGAACTCTACTAATGTCGTAATTCAATTAGCAGACAGGTCCACTGCATATCCTAAGGGAGTAATTGAGGATGTCTTGGTATAGGTAGATAATTTGGTTTTTCTTGCAAATATTTATGTACTTGACGTGGAAAATAGAGATTTTACCTCTGTAATATTATTAGGGAGACCATTTTTGAAAACCTCTAAAACCAAGATAGATGTTCACAATGGCACACTCATTATGGAATTTGATGGTGAAGTAATAAAATTTAATATGTATGAAGCCATGAAACACCCAGGTGATGATACTCCTATTTATTCTATTGATGTCTTTAATTCCTTAGCACATGATATGTTTGAATTAGATGGAAAGGATAAACTGGAAGTGATTATGAGCAAATTCATAGAAGAAGATGATGGTGAGATAGATTTGGATGAAGAAACAAAAGAGGAATTGGCTGTACTAAATGGTTTTTCAGAAGGACCACCAACAATTAATGTTTCTTATATGGCATTACCCATTTCTAATACTAATCTTTTACCTTCTATTGTGTAGGCTCCTACTCCTGAATTGAAGCCACTTCTTGACCACCTCAAATATGTATTTTTGGGGGAAGGAGAAACACTTCCTATTATTATCTCCAACAAGATTGAAGCTGATTAGGAGGAGAAATTAATCCAGGTTCTTAAAGAGCACAAAACTGCTATAGGATGGACCATAGCTGATCTTAAGGGGATAAGCCCTTCCATATGTATGCACAGAATATTGATGAAGGAAGGAGCTAAACCATCTAGACAACCCCAAAGAAGTCTAAATTCACCTATGATGGATGTAATGAAGAAGGAAATTCATAAACTGTTAGAGGTTGGGGTAATATACCTTATTTCAGACAGTCATTGGGTGAGTCCAGTGCAAGTGGTTCCCAAGAAAATAGGAATAAATGTGATAAAAAATCAAAAGGAGGAATTGATACCTACCTGGATTCAAAATGGGTGGAGAGTTTATATAGATTATAGAAAATTAAATTTTGTAACCCAAAAAGACCATTTTCCTTTACCTTTTATTGATCAAATGCTGGAAAGGTTATTTGGTAAACCTTACTATTGTTTTCTTGATGGTTATTCAAGTTATTTTCAAATTGCAATTGCTCCTGAAGACTAAAAAAAGACAACCTTCACTTGTCCATTTGGGAAATTCGCTTATAAGCACATGCTGTTTGGGCTTTGTAATACCCCTGCCACTTTTCAAAGGTGTGTATGGTTAGCATATTCTCATATTACATTGAAAAATTTATTAAGGTATTTATGGATGATTTTTCAGTTTATGGGGATTCATTCGTTGATTGTTTGCATAACATTTCATTAATTTTGAAAATATGTCAAGAAACTAACCTTATTTTAAATTATGAAAAATGTCATTTTATGGTTGAACAAGGTATAATTTTAGGCCATGCTGTCTCCAAAAGGGGAATAAAGGTAGATAAAGTAAAAATTTATATTATACAAACTCTACATTATCCCACTTATGTGCAGGAAGTTCATTCTTCTTGGCCATGCAGGTTTTTATAGAAGATTCTTAAATGACTTTTCTAAGAAAGCAGCACCCATATGCAAATTGCTTCAAAAAGATGTCTCTTTCAAATTTGATAAAGAATGCAGGGAAGCTTTTGAAAAATTGAAAGAATCTTTGATTTTAGCTTTAATCATCCAAGAACCAGATTAGAACCTCCCTTTTGAAATTATGTGCGATGCTAGTGATCATATAGTTGGAGCAGTACTTGGCCAAAGAGTTGGAAACGCATCCCATGTGATATATTATGCCTCCAAAATACTGCATGATGCCCAAAAGAATTATACCACCACTGAAAAAGGGCTCTTAGATGTAGTCTTTGCATTAGAAAAATTTAGATCAGATTTAATATGCACTAAAATTATTATTTTTACTGATCATGCAGCTTTAAGGTACTGGATGATGAAAAAGAAGGCTAAACCCAAGATAATCAGATGGATGTTACTGCTTACATAACTTGATTTAGAAATCAAAGACAAGAAAGTGTATGAAAATAATGTGGTAAATCACCTAAGCCACCTGACACATGTAAAGGAGTAATTGAAAATTGAAGAATCATTCCCAAATAAAAATTTATTTTCAATTTTAGTTCATATGCCATGGTATGCAAATATTGTAAATTATTTGGCTACTAATTAGTTACCTCCTATTTTGACCTGTGCAGCCAAAAATAAGATCAAGAGTGATGCCAAATATTACATATGTGATGATCCCTACCTATGGAAGCAATGCTCAAATCAAATTATAAGAAGGTATATTCCTGACTCTGAAGTTTTATCAATTCTAACATTCCTCCACTCTTATGCATGTGGAGGACACTTTGGGGCAAAATGGACAACAAAGAAAGTATTAGATTGGAGTTTTTACTGGCCTACTCTATTCAAAGATTCATATCATTTTTGTAAGTCATGTACTAACTATCATAAAATAGGTAATATATCCAAAAAAATGAGATGCCTCAAGCACCAATATTATTTTGTGAAATTTTTGATGTTTGGGGAATTGATTTCATGAAACCTTTTTCTTTATCATCTAGATATAATCATATTTTGCTGGCTGTGGATTATGTCTCAAAGTGGGTGGAAGCCAAACCCACTAGGACTGACGATTCCAAAGTGGTCGCAGATTTTATTAAATCCCATATTTTCTCAAGATTTGGGATTCCAAGAGTTTTAATAAGTGATAGGGAAACACATTTTTGCAATAGGACTATTGAAGCCCTATTAGAGAAATATATTGTCACTCATAAATTGTCAACTGCATACCACCCCCAGACCAATGGGCAAGTTGAGGTATCCAACAGAGAAATAAAAAATATTATTAGTAAGACAATAAATCCCAACTACAGGGATTGGAGTCTTAGATTAGATGATGCTCTCTGGGCATATAGAACATCCTATAAGACCCCAATTGGTATGTCTCCATACAGGTTAGTATTTGAAAAAACTTGTCATCTTCCAGTTGGATTAGAACATAAAGCATTTTGGGCTATAAAGAAATTTAACATGAATTTGGAAGAAAGTGGATAATACAGGAAATTACAGCTTTAAGAATTAGAAGAAATAAGAAATGAGGCCTATGAAAATGTAAATATCTATAAGGCCAGAACTAAACTCCTACATGATCTTATGATTTCACGCAATGAGTTCACTAAAGGACAGAAAGTCTTCCTCTATAATTCCAGGCTCCAATTGTTCCCTAGTAAGTTTCATTCTAGATGGGAGGGACTATTTATTGTTACTGATATTTTTTCTCATGGTGAAGTTGAAATAAAAAGCATGGATAATCAGAATAGCTTCAAAGTCAACGGGCATAGGCTTAAACCATATTATGAAGGATTTCAGCAAGAGGAACCATAATGTACAACTCTTGAAAATCCTCTGTAATTTTACGAGTTTATGTCGAGCCAACGACATTAAACAAAGGCACTGATTGGGAGGCAACCCTGTAACAATTCTTCTTCTTCTTCTTTTTCATAATTTGATTTCTTCTATTTGTTAAAAACAATGAAAAAAATTGACCTGCAAATGTACAGTGCCGCGGCACTCTCAATAAAAGGCCCGGAGCCTCTTCACACCCAACACCTTATTTGCACTCCCTTTCACCCCTAAACACAATTCCCTACATCCAATCAACCCTAACAACCTTTAATTATGTTTCCTTACTTGAATTAAGTGATTTTCCATCTTCTTTTGCAAGATTGAGCAGCTCTTTTAGCAATTGATTGGGATTCATTGGAGTTTTCTAGGGTTTCTAAGGCAATTTTGATCCTTCATCTTCTAGCCACAAATCAAGTTCAATTGGGTATGATTTTGTTCATATTTCCTACTGTAGTTGATCTGCATACTCAATTGTTACTTGGTTGCAGTTAATTGGGACTTCAATTTGGGAATCCATCATCCATTCTTTCTATATTTCAAGAGTGCACACCATGTGTTCGATAAAACACCCAAGTGAGTTTTCTAAGTCTAATGGCTCCTAAAACTTCAAAATTAGGCCTCTCAAAGAGTATGAATAGAGTAGATGACCCTCCAGCATTTGATAACATGTCATTCATGACTGAACAGATTTATCAGCACCACATCAAAGTGGTAGTGCATAAACCCATCGTTCTAGAATGATGATTTATTGTCACTGTTGGGTTACCTTATAGAGACAATATCCTCCATAGGCATTGGGAGATTTTTTGTAAGAATCCAGAACCAGGGGTCATTCTCGTGGTATAGGAGTTTTACTCCAATGTTATAGTCCATGAACGTCATAAAGCACGGGTTAGAGGCAAGATGTTGAAATGCACTTCACATGCCATCAATGAGTTTTACTCACTACCTGACATTAAGAATGATGAATACTCAATGCTCCTTTAGTCATACATTGATTTTGAAGACATTATTTTCACTCTTTGCTACAAGGGGACTTCTTGGAAATTGGATAATAATGGCCAACCAGTGTACTTTGCCAAGGCCAATATGAACAAAGTGGCTAAAGCTTGGCACTATTTTGTGTCAACAAAATTCATGTCCAGCTTGACTATGAGTCAAGTCAGAAGGGACAGAGCCATTCTGCTTTATGCGATACTAAAGGGCTTTTCTATTGATGTGGGAAAATTATCCACAGACAGATGCTAGGCTACATTAATTCTTGAGGTGGCTCCCTCTCTACTCTTAGTCTAATCACTGGTCTATGTAAGAATGCGGGAGTAACCTGGATTCTACTAAGGCTCTCATCTAACCAATGAAACCTATATCCTATGAAGACATACAAAAATATAAAGAGCATGAGGAAGCAGAAGAGGAGGAGTTAGTGGTTCAGCCACTGATTGTAGAGGAACCTGGTAACAGTTCAGTTCCACCACCATCCCAGCACACTATTGAAGACTTATGTGAGTGAACTTAGTGCTTGAGCCACCAGATGAATGATCTGGCACTCTACCAGTACTCCATAGCACAGTATAACAATGCATGTTTCAATCAGCTAGCCCACTCCCTGTACCTTCCAATAGCATTCCCGGCACCTCCTGAACTGCCCTTTAGGCCTACACCTGAGCAGGACGAGATGGATGGTGACAACTAATCAGGGAAGTTCCACTGAACCCTCCTCATTTTATTACTTGTCTCTCCTATCTTTTTATTTTTTATTTTACATTAGGGACAATGTAAGTTCTTAAGTGTAGGGGGTCACTTTATGATTCAGTTGGATGACTGTATAATAAATCATATACTTGTACACTATTTACTATGCTTCTATGATCTATATGCACTTTTAATTCCAATTATTAAATGAGGAGAGCATGTGAACTTATTTCAATCTTGGAGTTAGTGTTAGTCAAATCAATAGCCAATGATATAAATGTTTAAATTGCTAATAGCTCTTGAGAAACGTAGAAAAGTCATGATTATATGTAATTTTAATTTCTTTGCAATTTTTTATTATTATCCAATTTTTAGAATTATGAAACTATTTTGCACAGTAAATTTGGGTATTTAAATTATCTTTTACTTAGAGAAAGTTTATATAACTCAAAATATTTTACGATCTCATCAATTTTCTAGAGTTGATTTAAATGCTACTTGAGGCGAAATCCTTTGCTAATACTATCAATTAGGAGATGATTTAGGCATTATTTGATGAGGTTGAGCCTTTCAAACCAAATCCAAGCAATAAAATATCCTTAGCACCTATATTTTGAGCTTAATTAATATATTTCTTTTTTTTCATACCCACTGCAGAGGCTAAACCAAATTTTATTATTAATACCTTTATT
Source organism: Gleditsia sinensis (assembly GCA_037074535.1). NCBI lineage: Eukaryota > Viridiplantae > Streptophyta > Magnoliopsida > Fabales > Fabaceae > Gleditsia > Gleditsia sinensis. Next base: position 35,683,777 of record CM073466.1, on the reverse strand, counting down.
TGTTTGTTCTAATTCACTCACTCCATGATTAATTTTGAAATGCTTGTTTTGTAGAGCTACATTAATAAAAGGGTGGAAGGGTGAAGCAACAAAAAAAATCAAAAGGAAAGAAAAAGTCCAAAAATACTGATGAAAGTCTAGGCAGTGAAAGAAAAAGAAATAAAGAATCAAAAGAAAAAAAGAAAGAAAGTGAATTCAGTAAAGTAAGGGAATAAGTGTGGGAGAAAATTCCCCAAACTTGAGAAAGCTCAAGAGAAGTATAACTAATCATGTGATGCTGGGTGACCAAACCAAAATTTATATCTTCTGTCTCACCTCATAACCTAGCCACATTATAAGCTGATTAAAGCCCTTTTGATCCTAAAAAGTAGTTTTAGTCTACATTAGTAGAGAGTAGCATGAAAACTAAGCATATGGAAATCTTAGAAAGAGATCCATACCCGAATTCTTGAGATATATAAACTCATTTGGGTGTAAGATGGTTGAACTGCTCAAAGACACACACACATTCAGGGACTCTAAAAAAATAATTCATGAATTGCATTTGAGTTAAATATTATACATAATTATTAAATTTTCTAAACTTTCTTTAAGAGCATACAATTTTCACCATGAGGCAACTTATTAGTAAGTCTTTCACTCATCTCATAAAGTGAATATTGTTCACATGAATTAATTTGTTTGAGTACAAGAAAAAGAGTAAGTGTGGGGGTATTTGACATGCTATAAATTAAGCATGTTTTTATCATGTTTTAAGTTGCTTTTTATTTAATTTGAGTAGAAAATAAATAGGATTTAATTGAGTTTTGTGTTTTATGTTTTAGGAATAATAAAGAAGAAAAGAAGAGGAAAATAGAGAGAAAATATGGAAAAATGTTGATTTTAGACCCGAACCTTCGTCACTAATTGAGGCATATCTCTCTCATTTGAACTCTAATTGAGGTGATTCGAGTAACTATGGAAAGAAGATACATAGAGCAATAACTTTTGTGTTTGGTACTTTGGCAGAATTTAGAAGTTTTTAGGCACTGTAGGGTCACATTAAGAAGTATCTAAAGCGTCGTGGTGCTGGTCGCAAGCACTATGGTGCCCGTGTAGCGCCCCACCGCTCTCGCTACTGCACCAAAATGTTGAATTCGTGATTTTTAGGTCTTTTTGGCTCCAATTGAAGCCTGATGGGTGAATTTTGACCTAGAAATAATTCTACTTCAATGAGGAGAAGCCAATCTATAAAAAGGGAAGAAAGGAAGTATCAAAGATCATTCAAGTCCTTAATTACCTTCTTTAATTCTTGTTTAGATTTTCTTATGGCCCTGTACAATTGATTTATTTTTCGTTGGTAGAGGAAGATTAAAATCTCAAGGGATCATTATGCATTGTGAGATTTGGAATAGATTTTATTAGTTCAATCTTAACCAGGTATTGATTATTCATCTTATCTTTTCTTTTCTTAATGATTATTCATATGATTGCTAGGAAGGCCTACTAGTATATTGTCTGCTTTAATCTACTACTGAATTAGGTTTTGAACAAAGTTTTCCTTACTACATTCATGAAGCAAATATGATTAAGGATTTTGGATTATAAATCATTAACCCTACGATGAATGATCAACTAAATTAGATATAACTTATGTGTTTATATTTATTTAGCTCTATCAGTTTCTCTTATTCTTCATGCAATTAATAGGTTAGACTTTACCGATGTGTTAAAGGATATTTTATTAATTAGGGTTTAATTGGTGCGATTGTTATCAATTTACTAGGCTTAAGGAGGAATAGGGATACAATCCCAATGGTTGATATTCGATTTAAGATTGATTATTTTATCAAGGATTAATGCAATCTATTGATGGTGGATATTGACTGAAACCAACCCCTTTCTTATTAATTATTTTCATTATTGTTTGTTTTGTTATTTACAATTATCAAATCTCCCTTCTCGCATTCACATAAGGTAATTTCAATCTCCGTGGGATCGACCCTTACTCCCACGACTACAAGTTAGTTGAGAGGTAAGGTATCAATTTGGGTGTACTTGCGACAGTACGCACCAGATACGATTCATACTTGTCGGACTAGCTATAGCTATGCTGTGCGCTTTTGGTTAATTAGTGAAACACACACAACAAGTTTTTGGTGCCGTTGCTATGGATTAATAGTGGTAATATCAGATATTTTGCGAAATAGTTAGACTAGATCTTTTTATTTTTTAAAAATTTTTCTTTACTAAATTTGACCCAAAAATTGAACGCATCTTACGAAGAAGAAGAAGAATACAGTAGCAAGATCCTGCACCACCTACCATGGCAGACAGAGATAACTGATCTCTTAAAGATTCCACTGCCTCAGATACTTATAGCTAGAATCTGAGTATTGTCAAACCTATTGTTGAGGCCAACAACTTTGAGCTAAAGCCTTCTATTCTACAGATGGTTTAACAAAATCAATTTGGAAGGTCTCCTACTGAAGACCTAAATCTCCATCTATCAATTTTTCTAGAATCCTACAATACATTAAAGCTAAATGAAGTATCTTCTGACGCCATCTGACTGAGGTTGTTCCCATTCTCTCTGTGGGGCAAGGCTTGATCATGGCTGCACTCTCTTCCATAAGGGTCTATCACTACTTGACAATAACTTTCTCAAGATTTCTTAGCCAAGTACTTCCTCCTAAGTAAGACAACCCATCTCAGAAATCAAATTACCACTTTTACTCAGAAGGATGGGGAGTCACTGTTGAAGCTTGGGAGAGATTTAAAGAGCTTATCAGATTATACCCTCACCATGGGTTGGAAAAATGGCTTACAATCCATACATTCTACAATGGACTAATATACATCACCCATATTTCTGTGGATACTGCAATAGAAGGAGTCTTAATGAATAAAATAGTTGATAAGTCTTATGAGCTGATTAAAGATATAGCTCATAATCACTTCTCCTGGTCTAGTGAGAGGTAGCCATCTAAAAAACCAACAGGTATGTATGAAGTTGATGCATTGTTTCAGAAGCTAGATCAATTAAGCATCAATGTTGTTGGTTCTTCTCCATCTTCTACATGTGAGATTTGTAGATGTGTTTGCCATGTAGTCAATAAATGCCAGCCTAGAAACTTTGCACCTTAGGATTGTGAACAGGTAAATTTTGTGAATAACAATTAGAGAAGCAATCCATATAGCAACACCTATAATTCAGGCTGGAGGAATCACCTAAATCTCTAATACAAGCCTAATGTGAATCAGCCTCCTCAGAATAACTTTAGGCAACCTCTTAAGTTTTAGAATCAGAGGCCATTCAATCCTTCTCCATAGCATAAGTCAAATTTGGAGGCTCTTATGAAAAATTTCATTACAACTCAGAGTAAACAAAATGATGAGTTTAGAGCCCATAACCACTCAATGAATGAGGCTATAAAAGATTTAGCCTATAAGGTTGACTCGCTTGCTATCCATAGTAATATGTTGGAAACTCAGATAGCACAGCAGGAGAGCCTATCAAATAGGAACTTTGGCAGACTTCCAAGGCAGACTGAGAACCTTAGAGAACATTGTAATGCTATAACTTTGAGAAGTGGTAAGTAGTTGACTAAATCAGAAGGAAGTAAGGAGTTAAGGGAAGTTGAACCTCAAGTTGCATCTGAGAAGAGTAAGGAATAGGAATCAGAAGAAGAGGAAAAGAAAGAAGAAGAACCCAAATATGTGGCTCTTGTACCTTACAAGTCATCAATTATTTTTCCTTAAAGATTGGTTAAAGCTAAATTAGAGAAGTAGTTTAGGAAGTTTCTAAATGTGCTAAAGAAATTGAACATTAACATCCCATTCTTAGAAGCCATCTCCTAGATGTCATCCTATGCTAAGTTTTTGAAAGAAATCCTTTTAAATAAGAGAAAATTTGAAAAGCATGCTATTGTGGCACTGACAAAAGGATCCAGTGCATTAATTCAGAACAAGCTGTCACAAAAGTTTGAGGATCTCAAAAGCAAAACATACCTTGTTCCAGTGGAGAAATAAAGATTGACAGAGCCCTATGTGACCTTGAAGCAAGTGTGAACCTCATGCCTATTCTAATTTGCAAGAAACTTCAAATGGGTGACTTGAAGCCTACCACTCTTTCTCTTCATTTGGGGATCGATCCATCAAGCATCCAATAGGTATATTAGAGGATATCCCTCTAAAGTTGGGTAAGTTTTATATACCTATTAATTTTGAGATTTAAGAGATGGAAGAAGATGATAAAATCTACATCATTCTTGGAAAACCTTTCTTAGCTACAATTGGTGCCAATATTAATGTAAAAGATGGAAAGCTTTCTTTGAATGTAAGGGATGAGAAAGTAGAGTTTAATTTAGCCGATACAATGAACTCTTCATCTTTAAATGAATCTTTCTGTATGATTGGCTTACTAGAACCGAATAGGAATCAAAATGTTATAAATCTTTATTCAACTGACCCACATGATTTATGCTTTGTGGAAATTTCTTGTGCTTATGTTAAACAATGGGTAGAAAAGCAAGCATTTGAGGAGGCAATCAAAGCTCCCAAGGTAGAACCTAAGCCACCTTCTCTCAACCTCATCGGAGCTAAGGATGAATGGAATAGGACAAAAGGATCCTTGAAGGCTGATGGACAATATCTTAAGCACCCTAATAAGGGCTAATGGATAGCAAAGAAAGTCATTCAAACTTTTTTAAAACCACCTTGAGAAAAATAATGAAAAGGAGTTGAGCTAATGACTTTAAATAAGTGTTTTGTGGGAGGCAACCCACATTTTAATTTTTAAGTTTCTTTTTACATAGTTTCGTTGTTTATGATTTTGTGTTTTTCTTTAATTTTAGTTGATTTCTTAGGTTAAAGAACTAATTAGTGTTTCCATATGATTTTTAAGTCAATTCCCATGTGCCCCAAGTTGGATAAAAGGATGATATGCCAAGGAAATTTAAGAGGATCAAAAGCTGTGGCAAAAATTAAGAAAATTAGAGTTCTAGCACCTAACACAGGCTACCTATAACATCCCTAATTTCGTTTCATTTATTAATAAAGGTACATAAATATTTAATGTAACATCCATAATTTTGTTTCTTTTATTAATAAAGGTACATAAATAATTAATTAAGAAAATAAAATTTATTAGACAATTTTTAGATATCTAAGAAATATAATCCTTAGAAATTTTTCACCTTATATGTATGCGAAGAAAATATTTCTAACATTAAGGAAATAGGTAAAAAGAGAAAACCTAATAGAAAAAAAATTAGAAATAACATACTAAAGAGAGGCGAAATTCTTATGTAAGGGAGATAATTTTTTGTGAAATAAGTAAAGGTCTTAAAATTTCAAGAAAATTGGATTATGATAATTTTTCCTAATTCAAGAGCTAGAGTTACTAAGTTTAACATCTCTACCTATAAAATTGGGCTTTCACCTATGGACACTTCATATAGAGTTTTTTTCACTTCACATGAATTTCTAGTAAGCCAATAGGATAGCCCAAGCAAGAAATAAAACATAGACTTGGACCAAGATATAGAAGTTGGACCGATAGCCTAAAAATCATGAAAATGTGACCAAGCCCTTCATGAAAGGTAGAATTTTAGCCAAAGCAAAGGAAATGGGTAAGAATGAGCCCAAATCCAAGAAGGAAAAAAAATAAGAATCATGTGAGGAAATAGTAGTGTAATAATAATCAAGATTATGTCACATGGCATTAAGACAAAACATCTATATCCTACATTCATAGTTTCAGCAAGTAGGTAATAATGCATGGCTTTAGGACAAAACATCTATATTCTATATTCATAATTTCAACAAGTGGGTAATAATATATAGAATTATGACAAAACATCCTTATCCTAGACAAATAATTTCAGCCACGCAAGGGAGATACAAAGGCTGAAAATTTGCCACCTAAAAAGGCAAACCTATCATACTTGATTAAGACAAAAGAAAAAGGAAATAAATCCCTAAATCAAAGGGACCTTGTCCCTTGTCTTAAGAACATTTTAACATGATTTTCAAAATACAAATCTCCTTTTGCTATGCATATCTTGACTAAGGGAGAGGAAGACAAGAACATGAGTTATTTTTTCCCAAAAAACAACCAAGTGCATCCTAATTGTGATAAGGAAGACCCATGGTTATGAAAGATGAACCGCATGACAGTTTATTTAAGCAAAACCCACCCTTATAACATTATAACTTTGTTTAAGTGAGGGAGAGGAAAAATATAAGCAAGGTAGAGTGAGGAAAGGAGAGAAAGAAAGGAGAAGAGACGAAGAAAAGGGAAAGAGAAGTCTAGAGGATTAAGTACTCTAGGTAAGTAATCTCCACTTGAATCCATTTTTCTCTTCATCCTTAGGGTTCAAAATTCACCCTCCCTCTCTTATTCAAGTTGCTAAAAAAGCTAAGGAAATGGAGGAATCTTGCCACTTCCTTCAAGAGGAAATAAGAAAAAGAATTAACTAAGTGAGCTAAGGAGATCTTTAGGTAGGTTTAACAATACCTTTTTTAGAAAAGCTTTGAAATTAGAAACATTTATATGGGATTTTGATCCTAGAACTTTGATGAAATTTTCTATATTTGTTACCCAGATGATTGGCCATGGATGTTGCTATATCATGTTACATGTTGATATTGCAAGTGATGTATATTTAAATACTTAGGTTGCCGTGGAAAGTTCTGCATAGGTATGGCTATGGGTGACAAATTTTTAATATTTTTATGCTACTATTTTATATATTTAAATGTGGTGAAAAATTGATGAAATATGATTAGATGTAAATTAAAAAGAAAATGGAAGATGACTGATAAAGGGGAAATTTAAGTACTTAATGGTTATATTTTATCCTCTAATTCATAGTAAACTTGTGATTATTTCTCTACTTTTGGTTATGCTTTGCTTTGGATACTGCTTTGGTTGGTTTTATCCTTGTAGGTGAGCAAAAAAGGCCAAGAAGCAAAGGAAAACACTCATAAGAAGTGCCATATGGACTTAGAACATGCTTAGGAGGAAGCAAGAAGGCAACACATTAGAAATTAGCAAATTCTGAGCTTGGCAGCCCCCAACATAGCCAGGCCGTTCTTGGTGTACCTAAAGCATGGCCAGGCCGTGCTCTATGCAAGAAGTGGAGAATTTGCTAGATTTCTATCTTGAAGCACGACCGTTCTTTGTGTCCGTACACCACATGATTTCTAGGGTTTTGAGCAACCAAGTTGTTATACATACATGGGGAAGCGCAACCAAGACTATCCATACTCACTTTTACTTAGTTTTAGGTATAAGAAACACCATTAGATTAGGCTTAAAGTAGGATTAGTGTTTACTTTCACATTCTTAGGTTAGATTTGAGATTAATTCAGCATTGTATCTCTAATACATTCTGCAAACCAGGTTGTATCTTTCTATTTTGCACTTACTTCTTCTTTTACTTCTTTCAGTTAGTTTGTATTGAACACCTATGGTTTATTTAATGAATATGATTTTTATTTTTGATTTTTATTTTTAGAAATATTCTTTCTTTTATTATGTATAAAAATGATTATTTTGTGATTTGTTTTATTAGAATTTTTATCAAGAAAATTCATGATTTAAGAGTTCAACTAAAGTTTTATAAGAATGTAAATTTTTAGAAAATTTTGAGATATTTTAGTATGAAAAATAGTATTTATATGTATATAATAAAAATAAAAATAATAAATTTTAAATATTTAATTATTAAATATTAATAAAAAAAGAAAGAAAAAGGGGGAGGGGGAGACAGAAACTAAAGAGGAATGCAAAATCCCAATTTCATAATAGTATGAATAGTAACCACAATTTTTCTCTCTAAATCTGGAGTGCCTATTGGTTTCTGATCACAAAACTGAGGGTACCACTAGATTTAAGACTTATAATACTACGATTTTGACCGAACAATTTTTAAAATCAATTGCAGAATCGCCGTAGATCAGAAGTATAAAATCTCAAAAAAAGGTAAACTCTGAAACTCTTACGTAGAAACCTCAAATTGAAATTTTAACACCGTAGATGGATTCAGGAGCTAGATAAACCTTAGGATATGAATTTTTTCTGCCATCTAACAACTTTTTGTACATAATGAATAATGATTTTTTGACAGTGAATAGTGATTTTCGGCGGTAAATAGTATTTTCCCACCATAAATAGTACCTAGTAGTTGACTAAGCTCCTGGAGGCCAAATTGCATGATTTGGGAGTCATTTCCTAGGTTTTTGCACCATCCAAACACGTTTTTGAGATCTTTTTAGTCAAATATGGATTGAAAAAGTGCATTTTATGGCTATTCAACCTGGAGCCTTACCTTGTGAATAGATGATTCTTTCTATGACTTGCTCTATACTCTTCTTGATCTTTAAACGTGTATTTGATTATGTTTATATGATATTTACAATTTTATATGTTTTTGAAATGCATTAAAATTACCTGAATTGCTTACAATTTAGAATATAGTTCAAGAAGAGTATAGTTTTGAAAATAGATTTCTAAACTCATGGTATATCTGATTTCACATGTAATTCTCATTAAATAATAAAGTGAATATTTATGCACGTGGAATTGATTTATAAAGCTATATGTTTGCCTCGAGAAAGGGCATGTATATGTGATAAACCCTGATTGGGTAATTTATGACAGATGAGCTGTATTGAGACTGAGATTCTGTATTATACTAAAAGCTCTGTTTTGAATGATATGAAATATGTGCATATGATAATTTTGTAGAGGAATCTTATTAGAAACACTGTTTGCTAACAACAGGTGATGTTAACCCTGGTGCACCTTGATACCTTAGCTAGCAGGGGTAGTGCTAACCTCATGTGAGGGCCAACACACGGTATATGATATGTGATGGAGAGCAGGATGCCTCCTATATGGGCGAGATGCCGACTATATGATATGTGACTTGTCTCCCTTGCTGTGTGCTTGAAAAATACCCATATTAGAGTCCTTTCATGCGTCCTCTTGAATGGTGGTAGGGCAAACCTTGGCTGAGATGCTAAGTATAGGCAAATCCTACACCAACAAAGTACGAAAGAGATTGAACTTTGATATGGTGGTTATGATATGGAATCCTCTTAATATTTTTATAAGAAATGTTTTGAATGTATATCAATGTTTGATTAACGATCATAATGTTTCATATATGGTTACATATATCTGAATATGATTTAAACTGAGAATATTTAAAAATACGGGTCCCATATGGATGTACTTCTGAACTGTAATTTCTGATGTGATAAATTTTAATATATGAGTATATCCATATGTTGATCTAAGAGGTCATAGGAGTTATTATCTGCTCACTGAGTTGTCAAACTCACTACATGATATTTCTACATTATATTTTCATATGAAAATATAGAGTTTGGTTCTTCCCCTTCAGATAGTTGACTAGCTAGATGACATGATCTCTGGGTGAGCCTACTTTGTTTCTAAGGCTCATAGATTTTGATTTATATTGTACTTGTACTGTAGAGTATGCTCTATATGCTACATGCAAGATCTGTGCTTCTACTGTTACTCTGATGATTATGGATTTTGCCTGTATATGGTATATGTATGGGAGAACCTATATGTATTTGTTTCCATGATAAATGATTGGAATATTCATATTTATGGAAAATATATGTTCATGGTATACGTGTTTCACGTGCACTAAAATTAGGGGTGTGACAGTACCCGAGGCCACCTGGAGAAAATATGGCTTTCTGCAAGCAACACGGCCGCGCCCCAAGTTTTAGGCCCAACACACCCTTCCCGTGTCATCCAACACGGCTTGTCCCAAAGAAGTTTTGAAGTCCAGACCACAACACGGGTCACTCGTGTTGTTCAACATAGCTAGCACTCAGCCCGTGCCCCAGGCCCAGGAAGAAAAATTCCCCCTCTAGTAGCTAACACTATTGTTACGTTGGTTTTACTAAATACCGCAAGTGCACGGCGTAACTGTAGCTAGTCTGGCAAGTACGGGTTGTGTCCCACAGAGAACAATGCCAATTACCAGAATCTCACAAAAAGTGCTATCTAAATCGATATAAGTCGATGGGTAAATATCGCATTTAAACAAGTTAAAATAACCAATTAAGCTAAGCCTAGGGTTAGGGTTCACCACGCTTGTGATACTCAACAACTGATATGTACCCCTAATTGCAATTATCTAGATTATCGAGTATAGTTTAGCCTAAACTAATTAGTAATCTCTTTCAAGCATTACTAATCGTACCTAGGTTAATCAAATTACCTACTTTCGTGGTTCTTAGTCAACCTAGGTCCATTAAGCTTTATGACAACCATAGAATGCAACTAATCGGTTTTCTCGTTCCCATTAATTTATTCAAGCCTAGAGTATCTTAAACTACTTTCGTGATTAAGACAACCCTAATTAACTAATGGATTCCGGTTTTAATCTTCACCTATCAGTTCATCGATTAAAAACCTAATATGTGATAGATTGGTGATCAGGCATTCCATTAACTAATTCAAGCATACAATAGTTAATCCATATCAATCTAGTCTCAATTACATCTAGGGTTCCATAATTCAAATCATAGACATAGTATCATTGTATCACAATTGGGTTTACCAAAACCCTAGATAGAAACTACTCACACATCATAGAATCCGAAACCAAGTTCATAATCATTAAATTAACCATGATAGTTTGATACAATCTCAAGAGAATGAATGGAGGTAGAAGAAGAGATAAAGAACTGAAGTAGAAAGATATAACCTGGTATGGAGCAAAGTTCAGACGAATTACAACCTTCAATGCAGTAAAATCTATCCTAGAACATCAAAATCATCAATGATATATGTAAAATCCTAGTCTAAATGTGTTTCCTAAGCCTAGAAAGTGATTCCCACATGTCTCCTACGGTCTCCCTGGTCTCAGCTGCGCATCCCCTAGCTTATCCATCAATTTCGGCGGCCAAAACCCTAAAAAACACGGAGTTCACAGACCCGCAGCACGGCCGTGCTTCGGGCTAGAAATTGGGGAAGCGCTGCACCATCTGCCTAGAACACGGCCTGGCCGTGTTGCAGGCCACAAAGCATGGCCAGGCCGTGCTGCATGCTGCCATGCTCCTTTCTTCATGATTTTTGACGTGCAGCCTCTTTGCTTCCTCCTTAGCATATCCCAGGTCTTTTAGGGTCTTTCCATGACTACTTTTCCTTGCTTCTTGACTTCTTTTGCTCTCTTGCAATCAAAAAATGAACCACAACAGTACCCAGAACAAAATATAGCCAATAACATAGAAATATCCACAAGTTACTATAAATTAGGGGACAAAATATGACCTATAAGCACTCAAAATTCCCCTTTATCAACTATCAAGCCGTGCTAAGAAGCATGGATGTTCTTCTATTAGTATTTTACCGTGCTTTCCTTCTATTTTTCCTCCCGTGTTTCATTCGCCTTCTTCTCGTGCCCTAGCTAATGCTCTTGTAACAACTACATTATTTTACATATATATATATATATATATATATATATATATTTGTAAAATCTCATGAAGTCATTGCCTCTTTTACTTCTAACTATTTAACTCATAATAATATTCAATTAAATTAACCAAGCATAATGAAGGTTTATGGTATACCATTAACATTGATACAATTCTGGGTTTACATACACATCTTTAATTAAAAATGTCTGTATAGAAATCAAACACATATATGTCTACATTTTATCATCAATATAGCTCATCATGTTATATTCCTCTGTATAAGATACAGCAAATGTCTTAGATCACATAAATGCACTTTATCTATGCACATGAAAATTGTATAGTAATGACATGTATGACATGAATAACTAATTTTAGAATATCATATAATGACTATCAACTTATTTTCATATCAAGCTACCCTAGTCAAGGTGAGTACTTTCTACTCTCCAGTACCCCAGTTAGGGTGAGTACTTTCTACTATTTGATACGGACATTTTCTGCTCTATTTGACATGGAACACTTTCTCTTTCTTTTATATAGTAATGACATGTATGACATGAATAACTAATTTTATAATATCATATAATGACTATCAACTTATTTTCATATCAAGCTACCCCAATCAGGGTGAGTACTTTCTACTCTCCAGTACTCCAGTTAGGGTGAGTACTTTCTACTCTCCTATATGGACTTTTTCTGCTCTATTTGACATGGAACACTTTCTCTTTCTTTTATCATTAGCATAATCATAGCTGTGAGTAGGGCGTCCCCTACTAGTACACCACACGGGCTGCCATGTGACCATGCTCGTTTCTTTTCTTTTCTTTTCACATTAATAGCCAAAAATATGATTTCAATAACAAGTATGTTTATTATACTCACATTCCATAATTTATCATCAAAGTATAATCACTACCAAAAATCACTAGTAATCATGCCATGAACATAATCATTTTCAAATATCACTTTATAAAAAAATTTCATGTCAAAATTACACACTTAAGATGGAAGGGAGTTCATGCAATGGGAATGGTTAGGGCATATACTAGTAATTTATTATTTTCATTTATAAGATTCTTTTTCTTTCTTAAATATTATTTTCATCTCTCACTAATCAGAGCATAAATCCCTCATATTAACTCCGATTGAAGTGATCTTGGTGTCCATTTAAAGATAAGACAAACCTCTAAAACTATTATGTTGAAAATTTTAGTGAAATCATAAGGAATCATGATGTTATTACTCTCTCAAATGTAATGTTATTACTTTTCGGGTAGGTTCTGACCTATACTTACTAATATGATCATATCTCCCTCCTATGGACTCTAAATTGAGTGATTCTAGTGGCTAAAAATTCGTGAGTCATATATATATATATATATATATATATAACCATTTCTTTTAATTCCCTACAAATTCTTCATGAGTTAACTAGTTTCTGACCATTGCTTACTAATTTGACCATATCTCCGTCATATGGATTCCAAATTGAATGATTCCAGTGGCTAAAAATTTGTGAGGCATATATATATATATATATATATATATATATATATATATATATATATATATATATATTTTCATGTTAACTACTTCTTTTAGTTCCCTACAGATTTTTCCTAGAAATTCAAACATATAAGCTTACCAAATAGATTCTTCCCTGGTTAACCATTTTCTAACCACTAGTTACTAATCTGACATTATCTCCCTCATTTGAACTCTAAATTGGGTGATTCCAGTGGTTAAAAATATGTGAGACATATATCTAAAATTTTCATGTTAACCATTTCTTTCAATTCTTAACATATTCTTCCCAGAATTTAAAAAATAGAAACTTCCCTGGTTACTCTAAAATCCAACTTTCTAACCGAACCCTTTCTAAGTTTGTAGTTCATTCTTTTATTATGTCCTCTTCCATTTTCTTCCTAATTTACATCTAACCATAAGGTTACTCATTTTAACATTTTAATTAGACTCTTTACTTAATTTAACATATTCCATCATCTACTTCTCAAGAAAATAGAAATTAAATAATATATTGTTAAGGGTGTTTCCCAACAGAAATTTCTCATGGTCTTCTTCTACATGTTTAAGACCATACTTGTTTTATCAATCTAATCATATTCTATCAATTTTTCACCACATTCAAATATACATAGCAGCAGCATACGAACCCTAAAAATTTGCCACCCATAGCCACACCCATAGCCATACCTATGTAGAACTTTCCACACCAACCGAAGTATTCAAAACATAAGTCAAATGCAAGATCAACATGTAACATAATATAGTAACATCCATGGCCAATCGTCAAAGTAGCAAATATTGTAAATTTTTTTAAAGTTCTAAGATCAAAATCCCATATAAATGTTACAAATTTCAAAGATTTTCTTTAAAAAGAGATATTGTTAAACCTACATAAAGATCTCCTTAGCTCACTTAGTGAATTCTTTTTCTTGTTTTCTCTTGAAGGAAGTGGCAAGATTCCTCCATTCCCTTAGCTTTTTCAGCTGCTTGAATAAGAGAGAGGGTGAGTTTTGAACCCTAAGGATGAAGTGAAAAGATAGATTTAAGTGGAGATTAAGCTAACTTACCTTAAGTACTAGTCCTCTAGAATTTTCCTTCTTCTTCCTTCCTCTCTTATCCTCTCTTCCTCTCCTTTCCTCACTCTACCTTACTTCTGCTTTTCCCTCTCTTTCACTTAGACAAAATTCTAATGTTATAAGAGTGTTTTTTTCTTAAATAAATTATTAAGTGGTCCTCCTCTCATAATTATGGGTCTACCTTATCATAATTTGGATGCACTTAGTTGTTTTTTAGGGGAAGACAACTTATGTTCTTGTCTTCCTCTCCCTTAGTCAAGATATGCATAGCAAAAAGAGATTTGCATTTGAAAATCGTGATAAATTGTTCTTAAGACAAGGGACAAGGTCATTTTAATTTAGGGATTCATTTCCTTTTTCTTTTGTCACACTCAGGTATGATAGGTTTACCTTTCTAAGTGGCAAACTTCTAGCCCTTGAGTCTCCCTTACTTGGCTGAAATTATTTATGTAGGATAGGTATTTTTTGTCCTAATTCCATGTATTATTACCTATTATATCATCACATGGCTTGCTGAAATTATGAGTGTAGGATATAGATGTTTTGTCCTAATGCCATGTGACCTAATCTTGATTATTATTACACTACTATTTCATCATATGGTTCTTATTTTTCCCTCTTGGAATTGGGCTTATTCTTGCCCATTTCCTTTCCTTTGGCTGAAATTCTACCTCTCATGGAGGGTTGGTCATATTTTCATGATTTTTGGGTTATTGGTCCAACTTCTATATCCAAGTCCAAGTCTATGTTATATCGCTTACTTGGGTTATCCAATTAGCTTGTTAGAAACTCATGTGAAGTGAAAAATTTCTATGAAGTGTCCATAGGTGAAGGTCCAATGTAAGGGGTGGAAATGTTAAACTTAGAAACTCTAACTCTTGAATTAGGAAAAATTACCCTAATCCAATCTTCTTGAAATTTTAAGACCTTTGTTTCATTCCAAAAATTTATCTTCCTTACCCAAGAATTTCGCCTCTCTTTACCTATTCCCTTAATGTTAGAAACATTTTCTATACATACACATAAGGTGAAGAATTTCTAAGGCTTATATTTTCTTAGATATCTAAAAATTATTTAATAAGTTTTATTTCCTTAATTAAATATTTATGTACATTTATTAATAAAAGAAATGAAATTAGGAATGTTATAGCTCTCCCTCAAACCTAGATTTCCCTTGCACCAATCAACCAAGCCTTTTGCAACCTCTAGTTTCACCAAACCTCCCCCTTCCCATTCCGTTAAATCTCGCTACGTCTACCTGAGCACACTCCCCATTCCCTCACCCACCATAAAACACCTTTTCCCTTGCAACAATACACTCCGAACTTTCCCTCACCCAAGCTCATCTCAGCCCCACACCTAATCCCCTTCTTAGCCTAGCATTGTTCCTCTTTACCTTCATCTCCTGAGTGCCTCCCTGTATTGCCATTCCCCTACATTGGATTCCCACCTTGCTGCTGGCATATCCATTGTGCTTCCTAGGTAATTTTGATACTTTATACATGTGCTTCACTTTTCTAAATTGGAATTCCCTAGTCATTATTGGACTCAATTGTTGCACTAGGTTTTTTGGATATTTTCTGTAAAATTTGGAAATGCATATTTACTAAATTTTTTGATTGATTGCCTGAATTGCCCTATTTTACTGGTTAGCTTGAAATTCTAAAAGATTGAATTTGCTGTGTTTGCATGTTTCTCTAGTTAATTATGTCTGCATCATTCTGGTTGTTATTTTGAGATAATCCTAGTGATTACCCTTCCTGAATTCTCAATCCTCTGATAAACAATTGACTTATTTGAAAATGTTGGAATATTCTGTCATTCTGCCATACTTTACCTGGATAATATCTGAATTAGAAATTGGCGCATTCACTTGGTTGCTAGTAGTTACTGGATATTGTTACCTCTTGCCCTGGTCTTTGCTTATATCAACTATTGCACTGATTTTTCTAGGACTTTTCTACAGTATTGGAAGATATTGGATTTCTGGTTTAACTATATTGCTTTGCTTTAATTCCAATTACACAAGAGTTGGGTTTGGAATTTTTGAATCTTAAATAGAATTATGCTAGTTGCATTATTTTGGATTAGGAATTGGCCTTGAATTTGCTGGGTTGTGAATTATTCCTATTGGTTGTTGCTGGCTTTATCTGGTTTGCATTAGCATTGGTATTATCTGAATTTAGTTTGAATTGTTATTTTTGCTGGCATATTCTACTACTTTGCACCAAATTGCTAGGACTGATCTCTGCTTGTGCTTGATTCTCTATTTTTGCACACACTAAACTTTTGCATTGCCTTCATTAGCCTATTATTTGCTGACTATTATAAGTGTTGCATTTAAAATTGCTTTTATCCTCTAAATTTGGAATTGCCCCCTATTTGCTGCATTATTGGATTCTTATTGCTTGCATTGCTCATTTTGGGTCTGCATATATACTCAAGTGCATTAGTTTGTTAATTGGTTTTTGGTCCTGCTCATCACACTCCCTTTTGAATTGTATTAAATATCATTATTTGAATGGCACCAAAAAAGATAGAACTGGCCAAGGCTCCTCCCAATCCCAACAACCACATAAAGGACAGATTCAAAGACTGTCCCAAGCTCCTCATCAAATAAATGAGTATGGTATAGTGTTCGTTGATGAAACTCAATAGGCAAGATATGATACTCTAGTTCAATGAGTAATGTTGAATACTCGGTATATAGATGAAGAGTGTTTGGACATGTTAGGACTTTTAACTGATGTCTGCTACAATGTTGATTGGATTGGGTAGACCACATTTATTGGGCTTCCTTACTCGGCTTATGCCTAGACCACCTTAGAAATTTTCAATACAGTTAATATGGTCCTATTTCGGGGTCCCGACATCGATCAGGGCCGCATTAACTTCAAATTATTTGACCATATTTTCAATTTATCATTGGTCGAATTTTATGCATTGTTTAGATTGTCTCTCGAGGGAGATAGATTAGTCCCCCAAAGTTTTCTTACTCAACATTTTTGGAACTCTATTTCTGTTCAGGGGCAATACAGTGCATCTTTTTTGAAAGCCTTTTTATTTGTAACTCCATATTTAGATATTTATAACGCCTGATGGCCTATACCATTTTTGGTATGGTTAAAAGTGATTGGGTTGCAAACCAAAGAGAGCTTTATTTTTTATGGGCTAGGATGTTACATTTCTCTCCCCCTTAAAAAAATTTGTCCAAAAAATTTTAGAAATTATCTAATAAGAACAATTGTGGATATTTCTTCCTCATGACTTTTTCCAACTCCTAAGTTGCTTCTTCTGGAGTCAAACCTTCACGTCGGTGTCTAATATGGATATCGGTACTAATTGATATGTCATGTTCTCCTTTACTTAGATTGGTTCATCCCATATTACATGTGAGGAGTTTGGAAGATACTTTCGGAGCTGTGATACATAGAAAACATTATGTATGTTGGACAAATTAGGTGGGAGGGTAACTTGATATGCTAACGTCCCCACTTTCCTCAAAATTTAGTAGGGTCCCAAAAAGCGCAGACTCAGCTTTTTATTCTTAAGAGACCTACCAACTCCAGTAGTCGGGAAAACCTTCAGAAATATATGGTCTACTTCTTCAAACTCCAGAAGTCTATGTCTTTTATCATAGTAACTCTTTTATCAACTCTAAGCTGTAAGTATTTTGTCTCGTATCATTCTGATTTGCTTAGTGGCTTGTTGAACTAGGTCAGGACCAAGCAAGTTCTTTTCTCCTATCTCAAACCAACAGAGTGGAGATTGGCACTTCCTACCGTATAAAGCTTTATAGGGGGCCATCTTAATACTAGAATGATAAGCAAACTCCACTAAAGGTTAGATTTGGTTAATCTGTCTACTATTATTGTAACAACTCCACTTAAGTATCAATTTTTTTAAAAAAAATACCATGAAGTTATTACCTCGTTACAACTTAACTCAAAATAACATTTATTTAATTTATACAATACAGAGTTCACATACATGTCATTAATCAAAACATACATACAACATATCAAACACATAAAAATCTACATCTTATTTATTCTGGTTGACTAATTCTAGAGATACAGGTGCGGGTGGTTGCACCTTCACCGGGATCTAAGCCAACTCACCGAGACTAATTCTGGGATTTGCCCAACATAAAGTACTCGATCTAACGTGCACTAAAAGCCTAAGCTATAGAAAAATCTGCATAACTAATTTTCTGAACATGATATGGAAATATAGTGAGAATTAAATCCCAGTAAGTTCAACAATAAATCATCATCAATATAGCCCATCAAGTCATGTTCAGCTGTATAAACTACAGAAAATATCTTTGGTCACATGAATGCATTATATCTATGCACATAAGAATCATACAGTAATGATATGTATGACATGATTAACTATTTTCAGAATATCATATGATGGCCATCAACTTATTCTCATTTCAAGCTACCCCGGTCAGGGTGAGTATCCTCTACTCTCCGGTACGGGCTTTTCTTGCTCCGTCCGACATGGAACACTTTCTCTTTCTTTTCTCATAATCATAATCATAACCGTTGGTAGGGCGTCCCCTACTGGTGCACCACACGGATTGCCATGTGACCGTGCTCATTTCTTTTCTTTTCACAATGATAGCCAAAAATATGCTTTCAATAACAAGTATGTTCATCAAAATATAACTATTACCATAAATCATTGGTAATCATGCCATGAACATAACCATTTCAAATATCACTTTATAAAATATGTCCATGTCAAAATTTCACACTTAAGATGGTAAGAAGTTCATACAATGGGAATGGATATGGCTATACTAGTCATTTATTAAGATTCAACTTCTTTTTTAAATACTAATTTTATATATTTATTTTCTTGATGCAGGTTTTCATCCTATCTAACCATCTCTTACTAATCAGAGCATAAATCCCTCAATTTAACTCTGATGTAGTTGATCTTGGTGTCAATTTCAAGCTAAAACTATTATCTAAAACTATTATGTTGAACATTGTAGTGAAATATTAAGGAATCAAGGTGATATTACTCCCTAAATGTATAGGTTATTTCTTCTTAGATAGGTTCTGACCTCTACCTACTAATCGGACCATATAAACCTCATATGGACTCCAACTTGAGTGATTCCAGTGGCTACAAATCTGTGACACACATAGATATAATTCTTTTGTTAACCATTTATTTTAATTCCATACATATAATTCCCAGAAATTAAAATACAGAAGCTATCCTAACATATTCTTCCCTGATGAACCATTTTCTGACCTTTATTTACTAATCAGACCATATCTATCACATATGGACTCCAAATTGAATGATTCCAGTGGCAAAAAATCCGTGACACACATAGATATAATTCTTTTGTTAACCATTTATTTTAATTCCATACATATAATTCTCAGAAATTAAAATACAGAAGCTATCCTAACATATTCTTCCTTGATGAACCATTTTCTGACCTTTATTTACTAATCAAACCATATCTACCACATATGGACTCCAAATTGAATGATTCCAGTGGATACAAATCTATGACACATATATCTTCAATTCTTATGTTAACCATTTATTTTAATTCCCTACAGATAATTCCCTGAAATTAAAATACAGAAGCTATCCTAACATATTCTTTCCTGATGAACCATTTTCTGACCTTTACTTACAAATCGGACCATATCTATCTCATATGGACTCCAAATGGAATAATTCAAGTGGCTAAAAATCTGTGACACATATATCTTTAATTCTTATGTTAACAATTTATTTTAATTCCCTACATATAATTCTCAGAAATTAAAACACAGAAGCTATCCTAACATATTCTTCCCTGATGAACCATTTTCTGACTTTGCTTACTAATCGGACCATAGCTACCTCATATGGACTCCAAATTGAATACTTCTAGTGGCTAACAATCCGTGACACATATATATTTAATTCTTATGTTAACCATTTATTTTAATTCCCTTCATATAATTCCCAGAAATTAAAACACAGAAGCTATCCTAACATATTCTTCCCTGATGAACCATTTTCTGACCTTTGCTTACTAATCGGACCATATCTAACTCATATGGACTCCAAATTGAATAATTCCAGTGGCTAAAAATCTGTGACACATATATCTTTAATTATTATGTTAACCATTTATTTTAACTCCATAGAGATAATTCCCAAAAATTAAAACACATAAGCTAAAACGTTTGCCACCCACAGCCATACCTATGCAAAACTTTCTATACCAGTCTAAGTATTCAAACATACATCACATGAATGATCAATATGTAACATGATATAGCAACATCATGACCAATCATCAAAGTTCTTAGATCAAAATCTCATATAAATATTATAAGTTTCAAAAGTTTTCTTCAAAAAGAAATATTGTTAAACTTACCTGGAGCACTTAGTCCCCTAGACTTCTCCTTCCTCTTTCTTCCTTTCTTCCTCTCCTTTCCTCACTCTACCTTGCTTCTATTTTTCCTCTCCCGCACTTGGACGAAATTATAATGTTGTAAGGGTGGGTTTTCTTATATAGACCACCAAATAATTCAACTTTCATGATCATGGGTCTACCTTATCACAATTAGGATACACTTTGTTGAATTTTTAGAAAACAAACAACTTATGTTCTTGTCTTCCTCTTCCTTCGTCAAGATATGCATAGGAAAAGGAGATTTGTATTTTGAAAATTATGATAATATGTTCTTAAGATATGGGACAAGGTCCCTTTGATTTAGGGATTCATTTCCATTTTCTTTTGTCTTAAACAAGTATGATAGGTTTGCCCTTTTAGGTGAAAAATTTCTAGCTCTTGAATCTCCATTATTTTGTTGATATTATTTGTGTGGGATAGGAATGTTTTGTCCTAATGCCATGTATTATCGTACCACTTGCTAAAATTATGAGTGTAGGATATAGATGTTTTTGTCCTAAAGCCTTGTATTATCATGCCACTTGCCAAAATTATGAATGTAGAATCACACCACTTGCTAAATTTTTGTCTTAATGCCATGTAACCTAATCTTTATTATTATTACATTATTATATCATCACCTATTTTATTTTATTTTTCCTCTTCGATTTGGGCTTATTCCTACCCATTTTCTTTGCTTTGGATAAAATTCTACCTTTCTTAGAGGGCTTGGTCACATTTTCATAATTTTTGGGCTATTGGTCCAATTACTATATCCTTGTCCAAGTCTATGTTTTATTTCTTGCTTAGGTTATCCAATGGTCTTGCTAGAAACTTATGTGAAGTGGAAAAACTCTATATGAAGTGTCCATAGGTAAAAGCGCAATGTATGGGTAAAGATTCTAAACTTAGTAACTCTAGTTTTTGAATTAGGAAAAATTACCATAATCCAATGTTCTTGAAATTTTAAGACCTTTACTTGTTTCTAAAAATTTATCTTCCTTATTCAAGAATTTTGCATCTCTTTAGTATGTTATTTCTAATTTTTTTTCCTATTAGGTTTTCCCTCTTTATTTGTTCTCTTAATGTTAGAAACATTTTCTATGAATATACATAAGGTGAGGAATTTCTAAGGATTATATTTCCTTAGATATATAAAATATTGTCTAATAAATTTTATTTCCTTAATTAAATATTTATGTACTTTTATCAATAAAAGAAACGAAATTAGGGATGTTACATTTCTCTCCCCCTAAAAGAAATTTTGTCCTCAAAATTTCAGAAATTACCTAATAAGAACAATTGCGGATATTTCTTCCTCATGACTTCTTCCAGCTCCCAAGTTGCTTCTTCCGGAGTCAAACCTTCCCATAACACCTTAACAAGGGGAATGGTTTTATTTCTCAGTTGCTTTACGTCAGTGTCCAATATGGATGCAGGTACTAGCTGGTATGTCATGTTCTCCTTTATTTGGATTGGTTCATCCTGTATTACATGTGATGAATCTGGAAGATACTTCCGCAGCTGTGATACGTGGAAAACATTATGCAGGTTGGACAAATTAGGTGGGAGAGCAACTTGATATGCTGATGTCCCTACTTTCTTCAGAATTTGGTAGGGTCCCAAAAATCACAGACTTAACTTTCTTATTTTGAGAGACCTACCAACTCCAGTAGTCGGGAAAAGTTTTAGAATTACATGGTCTCCTTCCTCAAACTCTAGAGGTCTATGTCTCTTATCATAGTAACTCTTTTGTCGACTCTGAGCTGTAAGTATTTTGTCTCGTATCATCCTGATTTGTTCAGTGGTTTGTTGAACTAGATCAGGACCCAACAAGTTCTTTTCTCCTACCTCGAACCAACATAGTGGAGATCGGCACTTTCTACCGTCTAAAGCTTCATAGGGGGCCATCTTAATACTGGAGTGAAAACTATTATTATAAGCAAACTCTACTAAAGTTAGGTACTTATCCCATCCTTTACCTTGCTCTATCACACAGGCCCTTAACATATCTTCTAGGGTTTAAAAGGTTTTTTCTGTCTACCCGTCAGTCTGAGGATGGTAGGCAGTATTGAACCGCAACTGAGTACCAAATGCTTCCTGCAATGCCTTCCAAAACCTCGATGTGAACCTCGGATCTCTATCAGAAACGATATTTAAGGGAATTGCATGCAGCCTAACTATTTCCTGGACGTACAATTGGGCTAATTTATCCAGTGAATAGTTAATTTTTATGGGCAAAAAGTGAGTAGATTTGGTTAATCTGTCAACTATTACCCAGATAGAGTCATGTCCCACTGAAGTCTTAGGTAATCCCATAACAAAGTCCATTGAGATACTGTCCCATTTCCATTTAGGGATCTCAAGAGGTTGTAGAAATCCTGCTGGCTTTTGATGCTCCACCTTCACCTTTTGACAAATGAGACATTTTGCCACAAACTCGGCAATGTCCTTTTTCATCCCTAGCCACCAATACATCCTCTTTAGATCCTGGTACATTTTAGTGCATCCAGGATGGAATGTGTATTTACTCTGATGCACTTCCTGCAAGATCTTAGTCCTCAACTCTCGTTCTTGAGGGACACAAATCCTTCCCTGATACATGATTGCTCCATCTTCCATGACAGAAAAATTACCTTGGTCTTTATGATCTTGTAAGTATTGGTCGTGAGCTTGAGCCTCTTTGATCTGGACTCTAAGGTCACACCCTATACTTAAACCAATAATGGTTAGCTTCTTTGAGGAAAAAGTAGTGTCCAGCTTTAAATTCCAAAACTCCTCTAGCATTTGCATCTCATACACCATCATCTGACCCATATGCAGAGATTTTCGACTCAAGGCATCTACTACAACATTCGCCTTTCTGGGATGATACTTTATCTCAAACTTGTAGTCATTGAGGAATTCTACCCATCTTCGTTGCCTCATATTTAACTCCTTCTGATCAAAGAGGTATTTAAGACTCTTATGATCACAATATACTTAAAAGGTTGCTCCGTACAAATAGTGTTGCCAAATCTTTAAGGCAAACACTACTACCGCTAATTCAAGATCATGGGTTGGATAGTTTCCTTCGTGAGGTCTCAGTTGCCTAGAGGCATAAGCAACTACTCTCTTATCTTGCATCAGCACACATCCTAGTCCTTTCTTTGAAACGTCACTATACACTTCAAAATATCCTATAGGGTCTGGAATAATTAAAACAGGAGGAGTGGTCAGTCTTGTCTTCAGCTCTTGAAAACTAGCTTCACATTGATTAGTCCATTTGAAAGGACTTCCCTTCTTGGTTAATTTAGTCAATGGCAAGGCTATACGAGAGAAGTTTTGTATAAATTTCCTGTAGTATCCTACCAAACCCAGAAAACTTCTGATTTCCGTAATCGTCTTTGGTCTCTCCCACTTAATGACTGCTTCCGTCTTGCTAGGATCTACGACTACCCCTCTATTAGAGATGACATGTTCGAGAAACTTCACCTCTGACAGCCAAAATTCACACTTCTCCAATTTGGCATATAACTTTTTCTCTTTCAGCACTTGCAGCACGATTCGGAGATGTTGTTCATGTTCTTTCTCACTCTTAGAATATATCAAGATGTCATCAATGAACACTACAACAAATTGATCTAGGTAGGGTCGAAAAATGCGATTCATGTAATCCATAAAAATTGCCGGTGCATTCATCAACCCGAAGGGCATTACGAGAAACTCATAGTGCCCATACCTAGTCCTGAAGGCAATTTTTGGTACGTCCTCCTCCTTAATCCTAATCTAATGATATCCTGACCTCAAGTCAATTTTAGAAAAGATGGAGGCTCCCTTTAGTTGATCCAATAAGTCATCTATCCTAGGGAGAGGGTACTTGTTTTTGATAGTCACCTTATTCAGCTGTCTGTAATCTATGCATAGTCTCAAGCTCCCGTCTTTCTTCTTAACAAACAATACGGGAGCCCCCCAAGGTGATACACTCAGTCTAATGAATTGCTTGTCTAATAGTTCCTCTAACTGTTTCTTGAATTCCTGTAGTTCCTTCGAGGCCATTTGATGTGCAATAGAGATAGGCCCTGTCCTAGGTAGGAGATCAATAGAGAACTCTATCTCTCTCTTGGGAGGTAAGCCTGGAATATCTGATAGAAATACTTCAAAAAACTTGTTGGCTATTGGGATTTCATTAAACTTCGATTCGACTTCTAGGTTTGATAAATACAAGAGAATGTATCCAAGTACTCCATTCTTCAACTCCCTATTAACTTGATTGGCATTTAGCATCAATAACTGGACCTCCTCTTTCGGAGTAGGAGGTAGAAATTCAACGGTCTTGTTACAACAATTCAACAAGACTCAATTTCTAGACATTCAGTTTAACCCTAGAATGACCTCAATACCTCTTAAAGGTAAACAGACGAAGTCTACAGAAAAAGTTTTCTCCTGGATGGTGACTTGACAGTCCTTACATACAGAGGAAGTTAATACCCGTTCCCCTGTAGGGGTTACTACGGATAGCTCATAGGGAGTTTTAGAAATAGGAAACTAAAACTTCCTAATACATTATTCCGATATAAATGAATGACTAGCACCAGAGTCAAATAACACCATAAGAGCAAATCCATATATATAGCATGTACCTTGAATCATTTCAGAAGATTGAGCTACCTCTTGGCCGCTCAGGGTGAAAACCCTTCCTTTCACCTGAGGCCTCTGTTTTGGCTGCTTCTCCACATTCTGTGGGCAGTTTCTAGTAAAATGTCCCTTCTGTCCGCTATTGAAGCAGACATCTTGTCCCATGTAGCATGGCTGGTTACCATGCATGCGTCCGCACTTAGCGCACTTGACTGGAGCGAGGTCTTGTTGAAAAGGTCTAGGACCCACAGTCAATGGCCTCTTTCCAGCTCCATATCCACTTATTCTCATGTTTTTTCCAGGGTTGGGAAAATTTTTCTTCCTCTTCCATAGGTTTCGCCTTTGCTTCTCGTCCTCTACTGCCCTTAAACTCTTTTCTAGGAGTCTGCATTTATTTATCAGAGGTACAAACTCCCTGATCTCCATAGCTATAATAGCATTATTTATCTCCGGGTTTAGTCCCGCTTCAAACTTAACCGCCTTCCATGCTTCATCTGGGTTATATCGCAGATAAGAGAACTTAGACAGCTCCTCGAACCTTGTGATATACTAGTCCATGGTCATGCTGCCTTGCCTGAGTTGGAGGAATTCGATCTCTTTCTCTGCTCGTACAGTACTTGGAAAGTACTTTTCAAAAAAAATGTCCTTGAACACTTGCCAGGTGATCTATCTTCCCTGATGAGCTAAAAGTTTTCTAGCTCCACGCCACCAGTATTCTGCTTCATCCTTTAACATATATGCAGGAAAAATAACTTGCTGCTCTTCAGTACAGCCCATCACTTCAAAGATTTTCTCTAATTCCCTTATCCACCTTTCAGCTACCGTTGGGTCATAGCCACCTTGGAAACAAGGTGGTCTAGTCCTCAAGAACTCGGATATGCCATTATCTTTTCCAGCCATCCGGTTGTTAGCACCATTCTCACCATTTGGGTTATTAGCATTCTGGAGATATTGTAAAATTTGGTTGGTGGTCATGACTTGGTCTCGAATTGCCGTGGCCAGGTTGTGCAGGGTTTCCTCTGCATTGGTTGCTGGATTCCTCCTTGGTGGTGCCATTTCCTACTGTGGCAAAACAAAGTTATGCTGCTATTGAGGTGATCAAGCCCAATAGTTAGTTCAAAAATATTTAATAGCAGTCATAACACCACCTCGGCATAAAGATAGAAAACACTAGTAATTTCTTACCTATATGAATCACTGATCCCCTAAATAGCACAACCACAACATACTTAAGACACTATAAGATCGATTCAGATAACCATCCACCCACTGGCCATCAAGGATCGACCTGCTCTGATACCAATTATGTAACAACTCCATTTATGTAAATATAACAAATTTTTTTTTTAAATTCCATGAAGTTATTACTACTTTAATTCTAACCACTTAACTCGTAATAATAATCACTATAACCAAGCATAATTGTTATTAACAGTGATACAATACTGAGTTTCCATACACACTATTATTTTACAAATTACACACCATTATTTTACAAACATTTGTACAAAGATACATATTAGCTCTAATCATCTATGTCGACTACTTCCGGGGACACTGGTACGGGTGGCACGTCCACCGGAATCTCAGTCACATCTACGACAGATACATCTGAAATAACTGAAAGTTGCCCAAGGTAGGGCACTTCGATCCAACGTACAGAAATAATAAGTGTCATAGAGAAAATATGCATATTTATTCTTCTGAACATGATATGGAAATATAGTGAGAATTAAATCCCAGTAAGTTCAACAATAAATCATAATTTACCATCAATATAGTTCATCATGCCATGTTCAACAGTATAAAGTACAGAAAATATCTTTGGTCACATGAATGCATTATATCTATGGACATAAGAATTATACAATAATGATATGTATGAAAGGATTAATTATTTTCAGAATATCATATAATGGCCATCAACTTATTCTCATTTCAAGCTACCCCGGTCAGGGTGAGTATCCTCTACTCTCTGGTACGGGCTTTTCTCGCTCCGTCCGACATGGCCCACTTACTCTCTTTCTTTTCTCATTAACATGATCATAACCGTTGGTAGGGTGTCCCCTACCGGTGCACCACACAAATTTCCATGTGATCGTGCTCATTTCTTTTCTTTTCACAATGATAGCCAAGAATATGCTTTCAATAACAAGAATGTTCATCAAAATATAACTATTACCATAAATCATTGGTAATCATGCCATGAACATAACCATTTCAAATATCACTTTATAAAATATTTTCATGTCAGAATTTTACACATAAGATGGTAAGAAGTTCATACAATGGCAATGGCTATGGCATATACTAGTCATTTATAAGATTCGTCTTCTTTTTCAATATCAATTTTATTTCTTTATTTTCTTGATGTAGGTTTTCATCATATCTAAACTTCTCTTACTAATCAGAGCATAACTCCCTCATTTGAACTCTGATGTAGGTGGTATTGGTGTCAATTTCAAGATAAAACAATTATCTAAAACTATTATGTTGAACATTGTAGAAAAATAGTAAGAAATCAAGGTGATATAACTCCCTAAATGTACAGGTTATTTTTTCTCGGATAGGTTTTGACCTCTACCAACTAATCAGACCATATCTACCATATATGGACTCCAAATTGAGTGATTCCAATGGATAAAAATCCAAGAAAAACATATATATAATTCTTATGTTAACCATGTATTTTAATTCCATACAGATAATTCCTAAAAATTAAAATACTGAAGCTATCCTAACATATTCTTTCCTGATGAACCATTTTCTGACCTTTGACTACTAATCAACTCATATCTTGCTCATATGGACTCCAAATGGAATGATTCCAGTGGCTACAAATCCGTGATACACATAGATATAATTATTATGTTGCTAATGTATTTTAATTCCATACAGATAATGCCCAAAAATTAAAATACAGAAGCTATCCTAACATATTCTTCCCTGATGAATCATTTTCTGACCTTTGACTACTAATTGGATCATATCTACCTCATATGTACTCCAAATTGAATGATTCTAGTGGCTAAAAATCCAAGACGCACATAGCTATAATTATTATGTTAACCATTTATTTTAATTCCATACACAAAATTCCCAGAAATTAAAATACAGAAGCTATCCTAACATATTCTTCCCTGATGAACCATTTTCTGACCTTTGACTACTAACCGGACCATATCTACCTCATATGGACTCTAAATTGAATGATTCCAGTGGCTAAAAAGACGTGACACATATATCTTTAATTTGTATGTTAACCATTTATTTTCATTCCCTACAGATAATTCCCAGAAATTAAAACACAGAAGCTATCCTAACATATTCTTCCCTGACGAACCATTTTCTGACCTTTGATGACTAATCAGACCATATCTACCTCATATGGACTCCAAATTGAATAATTCCAGTGGCTTAAAATTCATGACACATATATCTTTAATTATTATGTTAACCATTTATTTTAATTCCCTACAGATAATTCCCAGGAATTAAAACACAGAAGATAAAAATTTTGCCACCCACAGCCATACCTATGCAGAACTTTCTATACCAATCTATGTTTTCAAACATACATCACATGCAGGATCAATATGTAACATGATATAGCAACATCATGACCAATCATCAAAGTTCTAAGATCAAAATCTCATATAAATATTATAAGTTTCAAAAGTTTTCTTCAAAAAGAAATATTGTTAAACTTACCTGGAGCACTTAGTCCCCTAGACTTCTCCTTCCTCTTCTTTCCTCACTCTACCTTGCTTCTATTTTTCCTCTCCCTCACTTGGACGAAATTATAATGTTGTAAGGGTGGGTTTTCTTATATAGACCACCAAATAATTCACCTTTCATGATCATGGGTATACCTTATCACAATTAGGATACACTTTGTTGAATTTTTGGAAAAAAAACAACTTAAGTTCTTGTCTTCCTCTTCCTTAGTCAAGATATGCATAGGAAAAGGAGATTTGTATTTTGAAAATTATGATGATATGTTCTTAAGATAAGGGACAAGGTCCCTTTGATTTAGGGATTCTTTTCCATTT
The DNA here is from genome assembly GCA_037074535.1 of Gleditsia sinensis. Lineage (NCBI taxonomy): Eukaryota > Viridiplantae > Streptophyta > Magnoliopsida > Fabales > Fabaceae > Gleditsia > Gleditsia sinensis. Next base: position 35,654,624 of record CM073466.1, on the reverse strand, counting down.
TCTTTTGTCTTAAACAAGTATGATAGGTTTGCCTTTTTAGGTGGCAAATTTCTAGCCCTTGAATCTCCATTATTTGGTTGATATTATTTGTGTGGGATAGGAATGTTTTGTCCTAATGCCATGTATTATCATACCACTTGCTAGAATTATGAGTGTAGGATATAGATGTTTTTGTCCTAGAGCCTTGTATTATCATGCCACTTGCCAAAATGATGAATGTAGAATCACACCACTTGCTAAATTTTTGTCTTAATGCCATGTAACCTAATATTTATTATTATTACATTATTATATCATCACCTAATGTATTTTATTTTATTTTTTCTCTTGGATTTGGGCTTATTTCTACCCATTATGGGCTTATTCCTACCCATTTTCTTTGCTTTGGATAAAATTCTACCTTTCTTGGAGGGCTTGGTCACATTTTCATAATTTTTGAGCTATCGGCCCAATTAGTATATCCTAGTCGAAGTCTATGTTTTATTTCTTGCTTAGGTTATCCAATGGGCTTGCTAAAAACTTATGTGAAGTGGAAAAACTCTATATGAAGTGTCCATAGGTAAAATCCCAATGTATGGGTAAAGATTTTAAACTTAGTAACTCTAGTTCTTGAATTAGCAAAAATTACCCTAATCCAATGTTCTTGAAATTTTATGACCTTTACTTGTTTCTAAAAATTTATCTTCCTTATCCAAGAATTTTACATCTCTTTAGTATGCGATTTCTAATTTTTTTTCCAATTAGGTTTTCCCTCTTTATTTGTTCTCTTAATGTTAGAAACATTTTCTATGCATATACATAAGGTGAAGAATTTCTAAGGATTATATTTCCTTAGATATCTAAAATATTGTCTAATAAATTTTATTTCCTTAATTAAATATTTATGTACCTTTATCAATAAAAGAAACGAAATTAGGGATGTTACAGTGTGTGTCTATAGTTGCACATGTAGGAGGATGTCAAGTTCTAGGTTTTATTCCTACAGCTCTAGCTGTATCTAACATCATAGGGAAGACAATTGAGGAAGAATTTAGGGTAGTTTCCATGCATGAGAACATGGCTAGAATGATTAGCAATGTTGATGCCTTCATTGCCTTACCAGAGGATTTTAGTGCTTTAGAACAGACTTTCCAGGTAGTCTTTTGGACATAACTGAATATCCATCACAAACCAAAAGTTTTGTTAAATGTTAACCATTTCTTTGATGGTCTGTTGTCTTTTCTTGATCAAGCTGTGGAACAGAGGTTCATCTCACACTCAGTACGACAAATTCTCATCTTAGCTTCAAATGTTGAGGAGTTGATCGATGCTTTACAAGTATATGTTAATGTACTTGATCTAACTATGAATCGAATAGATTTGAAGACAGTTAACCGTGGAAAGCGCAAGTTAGATTTGGATCTTCATCTGTAACTGTAGTAAGACATGCCATTGTTGTATCACTTCTACTTTCTTATGGTCAACTTGGATACCATCCTTACCAACCATACTCTCTTAGAGTTGGTAAAACTATCTTTAAATGTTGCTTATGATCCTTTGTACTCTCCAAACATATTAGTATTTCGTTAATAAAGACAATAATAAATTTATCTAAGAATAATTTAAATACATTATTCATTAAGTCCATGAATGCAGTTAAAACATTTGTCAAACTAAATGACATCACCAAGAACTCATAATGCTCATAATGAGTCCTAAAAGAAATTTTTTGAATATCCTCTTCCCTTATCCTCAATTAATGATACTCATATCTCAAATCAATTTTTGAAAAAAATATTGAGCACCTTGTAACTAGTCAAATAGATCATCTATACAAGATAATAGGTATTTATTCCACACTGTCACCTTATTCAACTGCCTATAATCTACACACAATCGTACAAATAGTATTGGAGCTCTCCAAGAAGGAGTACTAAGGTATATAAATCTCTTGTCCAACAAGTCTTACAACTAATTTTTCAATTTCTTGAGTTCAGTCATTGCCATTCTATATAGGAATATAGACACTAGTTAGGTTCCAGGAAATAAATCAATACCAAAATCTATTTTACATTTCAGGGTAATCCTGGCAATTCCTCGAGAATTACATCAGAAAATTCTTTAACCAATGGATGTTGATTTACACTAGTATGTTTTATATGAACATCTTCCACCACTACCAAATATCCTTGGCATCATTTTGTAATAACTTACAAGCTGCTAAAACAAAGATTAAATTTTTGGGTACCTCACTACGGTCTTCTTGTATCAAGAAAGAAGATTCTTCAAGAATATTGAATTTAATGATCTTAGGATGACATTCAAAAATGGCTTGACATGTTGTTAACCAATCCATTTCTAATATCACATCAAAGTCTACCATATCTAGATAATTGAGTAAAACAGATATCATATTCTGAAATGATCACAATTGGCATTTGTCTCAATTATTTAAATTCTCTTGTACGCCTATCCCTTTCACTTTCAGGCAGTAATTGACCCATAGATACTTCTTAAGATGCCACAAAATTCAATCAATCTTATACTAGGAAATTTAACAAACTTGGAATAGAAAGGAAATTTAGACCCTATAGAATCCCTCAGTAGCACCTGAAGTATAAATATGTCCGGCTCATATCCATACTAAAAGTCTTACAAAAGAATCCTTTGCTCTGATAGCCATAGGGAAACCTAATACTCTCATACCAACTTGTAACTCCCCCAATTTACAGACATATGAAACAAATAATTTTTTTTCCGCAATCAGATATTTTCCATAGCATGCATAACACTATTCTTTGTCATGGAAATAGATACATATAGATTCTCTCATGTATATACATTATACAGACCAAGTTATAAATCTCAAAGTAACAACTGAAGCAGAGATCCTGCCTGTGGCGTTCAGAGCACACTCTAGAATACAAACACAATATAATTCAAGAAGTGTGAGTCTTGAAAGCAACGTAGACTCGCCTAGAGAATATGTCACCTAAAAAATCACCTATTTGTAGGATCAGACTCTATATTCTTATATAAAAAATGTGGAAATATCATGTTGTGAGTTTGACAACTCAGTGAACAAATAATACCTCCTATAACCTCTTATGCCATCATATGGATGTACTCATGTTTTAAAATTTATCACATAGAAAATACAGTTCAGAAGTACATCCATATAGGACCCGTATTTCAAAATATTCTCAAATAAAAGGAAATTCAGATATCCAAAACTATATTCAGCACGGTATGATTATTAAACAAATGTTGTTATACTCAGCTGTATAAGCTATAGTAAAATATTTAGCTTTTGAGATAAAGTCATAACTTTTGTTGATGCATAATTAACATACTATATATGCACTGAAAATATATTATTTTTACATAATGCTCAAGCATGTTACAGCTTTTAATACGCTCAATTCACTCATTTGCTATACCCATAGTGACCGATCGACTACAGTTACAATAGTGATAAGGAAATATGAGTTTATCACCCATCTGCCTCCTCACATTACCACTATCACTCAGTTAGAATGGCCGTCCCTTGGCTTACTCAAGCTAATAGGGCGTCTCCTACTCGATACCGTCACAAGCAATACAACCCGTCGATATTCATCCATACATATAAATACATATATACAAATCCATATTCATCAAATGCAATGTATAATTATCAAGCAACTCGCCATGAGCTTTACGCTTGCCATTCAATCATAATCAACAACTATATAGTTTTACAAATCAATGCCTCATGCATATAATATTCACTTTATCAAATAATGATAAATACATTTAGAACCATATATTCAATGAGTTTCAAAATCTATTTGCAAATATATACTCGTCTTGAACTATGTGCAAGTTCGTAAGCAAAATAGATATTTTAACATATTTCATAAACTTATGATAGCATAAAGAAATTGTAAACATAACCAATTATACATTTTAAGTTCAATAAGAGCATGGAGTAAGTCATAGAAAGAATTATCTACTCTCAGGGTAAGGGTCCCATATTAGACAGCCCTAAAATGCACTTTTTCATTCTGAATTTGATCAAATAGACCTCAAAAATGAGTCTGGATGGTCTAAAATCCTAGAAAATGACTTCGGGAGCTTGGTTAATGCTGGTCATTGTTCACTGCCAGAAAATACTATTTACGACCGAAAATCGCTATTCATACCTGTGCGGATTTACTATTCACAATGCACAAAAAGTTGTCAGATGGTCGAAAAAATTTCTATCCTAAGGTTTATCTAACTCTTGAATCCATCTACGGTGTCAGATTTTAAATTTGAGATCTCTAAATAGAAGTTTCAGAACTTACCTTTTTCGAAGATTTTCAACTTCCAATCTGCAGCGATTTTACGACTAATTTAAAAAATTGTTCAGTCAAAATTGTAGTATACTCCGTTCTGAATTCAGTGGTATCCTTAGTTTTGAGATCAGAAGCCAATAGGCACTCCAGATTTAGAGAAAAAAAAATAAAAGTTACTATTCACACTATTTGTACTATTCATCAGTTACGGAAATCGGTTCGCATCCCTCTTTCACGCTTCCGTCTCCCCATCCACCTTTTTTTTCTTTTTTTATTACTATTATTTAATAATTAAATATTTTAAATTTAGTATTATTATTTTTATTATATACATATAAATACTATTTTTCATCCTAAAATATCCTAAAAATTTCTAAAAGTTCACATTCTTATAAAACTTTAGTTGAACTCTTAAATCGTGACTTTTCTTTATAAAAATTTTAATTAAACTAATCAAAAAATAAATATTTTTATACATAATAAAAGAAAGAATATTTTGTAAAAATAAAACAATGATTTATTAAAGGTCAATATGATTATTTTAAGCAAAAAAAATATTCTAATTCAAAATATATTTGCTTTTAGCAAAACATAATCATTTAAAATAAAAATATATTTTTTATCGTTAAACATTATTATTTAAAAAAATTACGAGATATTACAAATAGTGTTGCCAAATCTTTAATGCAAACACCACCACTGCCAATTTTAAGATCATGGGTTGGATAATTTCCTTCTTAGGGTCTCAGTTGCCTAGAGGCGTAAGCAACTACTATGTTTTCTTGCATTAACACACACCCAACCTTTTCTTTGAATCATCACTATTCACTTTGAAATGTCCTTTGTGATCTAGAATAATTAAAATAAGAGGAGTGGTCAATCTTGTCTTAAGTGTAACGTCCTTAATTCCGTTTCTTTTATTAATAAAGGTACATAAATATTTAATGCAACATCCCTAATTTTGTTTCTTTAAAAGTACATAAATATTTAATTAAGGAAATAAAATTTATTAGACAATTTTTAGATATCTAAGGAAATATAATCCTTAAAAATTCTTCACCTTATGTGTATGCATAGAAAATGTTTCTAATATTAAGGGAACAAGTAAAGAGAGAAAACCTAATAGGAAAAATTAGAAATAACATACTAAACAGAGGCAAAATTCTTTGGTAAAGAAGATAAATTTTTGTGAAGTAAGTAAAGGTCTTAAAATTTTAAGAAGATTGGATTAGGGTAATTTTTCCTAATTCAAGAGTTAGAAAATTCTAAGTTTAACATTTCCACCCATAAATTGGGCTTTCACCTATGGACACTTCATATAGATTTTTTTCACTTCACATAAGTTTCTAGCAAGCCCATTGGATAGCCCAAGCAAGAAATAAAACATAGACTTGGACTAGGATATAGAAGTTGGATTGATAGCCCAAAATTATGAAAATATGACCAAGCCTCCATGAAAGGTAGAATTTTAGCCCAAGCAAAGAAAACGGGAAAGAATGAGCCCAAATCCAAGAGGGGAGGAAATAGTAGTGCAATAATAATCAAGATTAGGTCACATGACATTAAGACAAAACATATATATCCTACATTCATAATTTCAACAAGTAGGTAATAATACATGGCATTAGGACAAAAGATCTATATCCTACATTCATAATTTCAACAAGTGGATAATAATACATAGCATTATGACAAAACATCTTTATCCTACACAAATAATTTTAGTCAAGCAAGGGACATCCATTGGCTAAAAATTTGCCACTTAAAAAGGCAAACCTATCATACTTGATTAAGACAAAAGAAAAAGGAAATGAATCTCTAAATCGAAAGGACTTTGTCCCTTGTCTTAAGAACATATTATCATAATTTTCAAAATACAAATTTCCTTTTGCTATGCATATCTTGACTAACGAAGAGGAAGATAAGAACATGAGTTTTGTTTTTCAAAAAATCAACCAAGTGCATCCTAATTGTGATAATGTAGACCCATGATCATGAAAGGTGAACCACTTGATAGTCTATTTAAGCAAAACCCACCCCTATAACATTATAATTTCGTCCAAGTGAGGGAGAGGAAAAATAGATGCAAGGTAGAGTGAGGAAAGGAGATAAAAAGAGGAGAAGAAAGGAAGGAAAAAGAAGGAGAAGTCTAGAGAACTAAGTACCCAAGCTGTTAGAAAAGCTAAGAGAAGGAATGAATCTTGCTACTTCCTTCAAGAGAAAACAAGAAAAAGAATTCACTAAGTGAGCTAGGGAGATCTTTAGGTAGGTTTAACAATATCTCTTTTTGAAGAAAAAATTTGAAATTTGTAACATTTATGTGGGATTTTGATCTTATAACTTTGATGACATTTACAATATTTGTTACTTTGATGATTGGTCATGAATGTTGCTATATCATGTTACATGTTATTTTGCATATGATGGATGTTTTGGACATTACAGTTGGTCTGGAATGTTCTGCATAGGTATGGCTATAGGTGGTAAAAATTTTATGATTTTTATGCTACTATTTTGTATATTTGAATATGGGAAAAAATTGATGTAATATAATGATGAACTAAAACCTTAGGAAAGGATTGGTTAGGAAACTGGATTTCGGGGTAACTAAAGAAGCTTATGTTTTCAAAATTCTAAGAAGAATCGGTTAGGAATTAAAAGAAATGGTTAACATGAGAAATGTAGATGTATGTCTCATGGATTTCTAGCCACTGAAATCACTTAATTTGGAGTCCAGATGAGGGATATATTTCCTGATATGTAAGCAGTGGTCAGAAAATGGTTAACCAGGGAAGAATCTGTTAGGTATGCATCTGTGTTTGAATTTTTGGGATAAATCTGTAGGGAATTGGAAGAAATTCTTAACATAAAAAATGTAGATATATGTTTCACGAATTTATATGCACTAGAATCATTCTAATTAGAATCAATATGAAGGAGATATGATCAAATTAATAACCAAAGGTCAGAAAATACCTAACTAGGGAATTAAAGGAAATTTTTAACATAATAAATAAATAAATATATATATATATATATATATATATATATATATATATATATATATATATATATATATATATATATATATATCTGTGTGTGTGTGTGTGTGTGTCACGGATCTATATGCTCTAAAATCACTTAATTTGGAGTCCATATGAGAGAGATATGGCTAATTAATGAGTAAATGTTAGAATCAGTCTAGAATCTAGAGGGTAAATGTAAGTGTTTTTGTTTTCTATTTTCTAGGAACAATTAGTAAGGAATATGAAAAAATAATAAACATGAAAGTTGTATATAAATGACTTAGAATTTTATTGGATTTTGAATCACCTCAATTAGAGTTTTTAAGTGGGAGATATGGTTTGATTAGTAAGTAGAGGTCTGAACTTACCCGAGAAGAAATAACATTGAATTTGAGGAAGTAGTAACACAATGATTACTTAATATTTCACTAAAATGTTCAACATAAGGTTTTTAGAGGATTCTCTTATCTATCAATTGACACCCACATCACCTTCATCGAATTTAAAATGAGGATGTTATTCTCTGTTTAGTGAAGAGAGGATAATAATATTTAAAAAAGAAGAAGAATCTTATAAATGAAAATAATAAATGACTAGTGTATGCCATAGCCATTGCCATTGCATGAAATCCTTACCATTTTAAGTGCGTAATTTTGACATAGAAATATTTTATAAAGTGATATTTGAAACAATTATGTTTATGGAATTATTACCAATGATTTTTGGTAATGATTATATTTTGATGAAAATTATGGCATGTGAGTATAATGAACATACTTATTATTAAAATCATATTTATGGCTATTAATGTGAAAAGAAAAGAAAAAAAAATGAGCACGATCACATGGTAGTTTGTGTGGTGCACCAGTAGGGGTCACCCTACCAACGGCTATGATTATGTTAATAAGAAAAGAAAGAATGTCATGTCAGACGGAGCGAGAAAAGCCCACACCGAAGAGTAGAAAGTACTCACCCTGACCGAGGTAGCTTGGTATAAAAACAAGTTGATAGCCATCATATGATATTCTAAAAATAGTTATTTATGCCATACATGTTATAACTGTACGATTTTCATGTGCATAGATAAAGTGCATTCATGTGTCCTAAAGATAATTACTGTAACTTATACAGATGAATATGATGTGATAAGCATTATTGATAATGATTTATTGTTGAACCTACTAGAATTTATTTCTCACTATATTTCCATATCATGTTTAGAAAACTAAGTTATGCAAATATTCTCTATAACCGGCTTTTAGCATATGTTGGGTCGAGTTGACTAAGATCCCGGTGAAGGTGCAACCACCAGCACCCGTATCTTCGGAACTGGTCAATATGGGTGAATAAAATGTAGTCTTTTATGTGTTTGATTTTTGTACATATGTTTTGATTAATGATGTGTACGTGAACCCAGAATTGTATAAGTGTTAATGGTATTTCTTAAACCTTATTTATGTTTGGTTAATTTAATTGAATGTTATTATGAGTTAAATAGTTTGAAGAAGAAGGTAATGACTTCATGGAATTTTAGAAATAAACATATATATAAGTATATATGTAAAAAAAAACTGGAGTTGTTACATAAGGCTACTGGAAACTTGCTTTACACTCATTAGTCCATTTGAAAGGACTTTCCTTCCTTATTAATTTAGTCAGTGGAAAGGCTATACGAGAGAAGCCTTGTATGAACCTCCTATAGTATCCTGCCAAACCCAGGAAACTTTTGTCTTCTATAACTGTATTTGGTCTTTCCACTGAATTACTACTTCTGTCTTGCTAGGGTCTATGGCTCCATCTTTCTTCTTAACAAACAATACAGGAGCTCCCCAAGATGATACATTTGGTCTAATAAATTTCTTATCTAATAATTCCTCAAACTATTTCTTGAGTTTCGGTAGTTCCTTCGAGACCATTCTATAAGGTACAATAAAGATAGGCTCTATCCTGACTAGGAAATAAATAAAGAACTCTATCTTTCTCTAGGGAGCTTGAAATATCTGGTGGAAATACTTCAGGAAAGTCACTGGTTATTGGGATTTCATTAAGCTTCAGTTTGACTTATAGGTTTGATAAACACAGGAGAATGTATCCAAATACTCTATTCTTCAACTCCCGATTTACTTGGTTGGCATTAAGTATCAATAACTGCATATCCTCTTATGGAGCAGGAGATAGAAATTCAACGGTCTTAGTGCAACAATTTAGCAAGACCCAATTTTTAGATATCCAGTCTAACCCTAGAATGACCTCAATACCTCTTAAAGGTAAACTGAAGAAGTCTATAGAATTTTTTTTCTCCTAGATGGTTACCTGACAGTCTTTACATAACGCCAGAGTGAAACAACACCATAAGAGAAAATCCATAGATGTAGCACGTACCTTGAATCATTTCAGAGGATTGAGCTGCATTTTAGCCGCTCAAGGTGAAAACCCTTCCTTTCACCTGAGGATGGTTCCCATATTTTGTGGGCAGTTCTTCACAAAATGACCTTTATGTCCATATTTGAAGCAAATATCTTGTCCTATGTAGCATGGCCAGTTACCATGCATACATCCGCACTTGATTGTGGCTAGTTCTTGTTGAAAAGGTCAGGAACCCATAGTCAATGGTCTCTTACTAGCTCCATATCCCCTTCCCCTCATGTTTTTGCCAAGGTTGGAGAAACCTTTCTTCCTCTTCCACAGGTTTCGCCTCTACTTCTTGTCCTCCACTGCCCTTAAACTCTTCTCCAAAAGTATAGATTTATTTATCAAGGGCACAAACTCCTTTATTTCCAAGGCTATCACCGCATTCCTAATTTCTAGATTCAGTCATACTTTAATTTAACAGCCTTCCACGCTTCATCAAGGTTAAACCTCAAGTAAGATGAGAACTTAGACAACTCTTCAAACTTAGCAATGTATTAATCTATTAACATGTTACCCAGTCTGAGTTAGAGAAGTTTAATCTCCTTCTCTGCCTTTTCTGGTGAATTGGCAATTCTTTGGCCTTATGCCACCAACACTCAGCTTCATCCTTTAACATATACGCAGCAAAGATAACTTGCTTCTCAACAGTACATCCCATTACCTCAAAGATTTTCTCTAGTTCCCTTATCCACCTTTCAACTACAGTTAGGTCATAGAATCCTTAGAAAGACAGTGGCCTGGTTCTTAAGAACTCAGATAGGCCATTATCGTTTGTGGTCAATTGGTAGTTTGTATTGTTTTCTCCATACACGTTATTATTTTGGAAATATTGAAGAATTTGATTGGTGGCTTTGACTTGGTCTCGAATTGTTGTAGCCAAGTTGTGTAAGGTTTCTTCTGCATTTTTTGCTGGGTTCCTCCTCAGTGGTACCATATCCTACTATGGCAAAAACATAGTTATGTTGTTTTTGAGTTGATCAATCCTAATAGTTAATTCATAAATATTTACAGTAGTCATAACACCACCTCGGCATATAGATAGGAAACACTAGTAATTTCTTACCTATATGAAATCATTGATCCCCCACATAACATAACCATAAACATACTTAAGACACTATAAGATCGATTCAGATAACTATCCATCCACTGGTCATCAAGGATTGACCTTCCTCTGATACTAATTATGTAACATCTCCATTTTTTTTACAATATATAATTGTAAAATCCCATAAAGTCATTACCTCTTTAGTTGTAACTACTTAACTCATAATAACGTTCAATTAATTTAACCTAGCATAATTAAGATTTAAGGTTTACCATTAGCACTAATACAATTCTGAGTTCACATACACATTAGTAATAAAAAAACGTCTGTACAAAAGTAAAATAAATATATGTCTATATCTTATTCATCCCTGTTGACTAGTACCAGATATACCAGTGCGAGTGTTTGTACCTTCACTAGGATCTTAGTTAACTCAACCATAGACACCTTATTAATTGCTGGGTTTAGCCTCAAAATAGAGTAACACAATCCAACGTACGCTAGAAGCTAGAGTCATAAACAAAATCTGCATATTCAGCTTTCTAAACATGATATGAAAATATAGTGAGAATTAAATCCCAGTAGGTTCAACAATAAATCATAATCATCATCAATATAGATCATTATGTCATGTTAATCTGTATAAGCTACAACAAATGTTTTAAGTCACATGAATGCACTTTATGTATGCACATGAAAATCATGTAGTAATAACATGTATGGCATGAATAACTATGCTCAGAATATCATACGATGTCTATCAACTTATTATCATATCAAACTACCCCGGTTAGGGTGAGTATTTTCTACTCTTCAGTATGGGTTTTTTTCGCTCCATTTGACATAGCACACTTTCTCTTTCTTTTCTCATTAGCAAAATCTTAGCTGTGAGTAGAGCTTCCCCTTCTGGTGCACCACACGGACCGCCATGTGACCATGCTCGTCTATTTTCTTTTCACATTAATAGTCAAAAATATGATTTCAAGAAAAAGTATGTTAATTATACTTACATGCCATAATTCATCATCAAAGCATAATCATTACCAAAAATCATTGGTAAAATGCAATCATGCCATAAACATAATCATTCTCAAATATCACTTTATAAAATATTTCTATGTCAAAATTACACACTTAAGATGGTAAGAAGTTCATGCAATGGCGATGGATAGGGCATACGCTAGTCATTTATTATTTTCATTTATAAGATTCTTCTTCTTTCTTAAATACTATTTTCATCTCTTCATTTTCTGTATGCTCGTTCTCTAGTCACTTTCCTCCTACTTATATCATTTCCAACACATGTTCTTACAAATTTTATAAGGCATTCTTCTTCAATTTGGTTTCTATTATTACTCTATAGTTAATAAGGTTCATTTAAGTTAGAAAAATATTAAAAATAAGCTTTACCAGCTCTCAACATGGCTTAGCCATGTCCTGTGACACGGCCTTGCCATTTCCTATAATACAGCCATGCTCTAGACTTCAAAAAGCACTTACCCACACCAAACATGGCCTGGTCGTGTCTTGGAACATGGCCATGCTCTGTATTGTGTGTTGTCCCGTGATGTAGGTTTTCATCCAGCCTTATATTTTCTCACTAATCAAAGTATAACTCCCTTATTTTAACTCGGATTAAGGTGATCTTGATGTCCATTTAAAGATAAGATAATCCTCTAAAACTAATATGTTGAAAATTTTAGTGAAATCGTAAGGAATCTTGGTGTTATTACTCCCACAAATTCAATGTTATTTCTTCCCAGGTATGTTCTGACCTCTACTTACTAATATGACCATATCTCCATTCTATGGACTCCAAATTGAGTTATTCTAGTGGTTAAAATTTTTGAGACATATAACTATATTTTTTTATTTTAACAATTTCTTATAATTCCCTATAAATGTTGCTCAGAAATTGAATCACAGAAGCATACCTAACAGATTAACTAGTTTTTGACCACTATTTACTAATCTGACCATATCTCCCTCATATAGGATCCAAATTAGGTGATTCCAATGGCTTCATGTAACATTCCTAATTTTGTTTCTTTTATTAATAAAGGAAAATAAATAATTAATTAAGGAAATAAAATTTATTAAACAATTTTTAGATATGTAAGAGAATATTAGCCTAAAAAATCCTTCACCTTATGTGTATAAATAGAAAATATTTCTAACAGAATAAGTAAAGAGAGAAAACCTAATAGGAAATATTAGAAATAATGTCCTAAAGAGGCACAAAATTCTTAGGTAAGGAAGATAAATTTTTGGAAGTAAGTAAAGGTCTTGAAAATTTAAGAAGATTGGATTAGTGTAATTTTTTCCTATTTCAAGAACTAAAGTTCCTAAGTTTAACATCTTCATTCATACATTGGGCCTTAACCTATTGATACTTTATAGATTTTTTCTGTAACACCCCTAATTTTTGAGCACGTGAAATAAACATTTTTTTTCTGCAATCACATATTTTTCATAACATGCATAACACTATTATTTGTCATAGAAATAAATACATATAGGTTCTCTCATGTGTATACATTATACAGACCAAGTTATAAATGTCAAAGTAATAATAGAAGCAGGGATCCTGTCTATGGCGTTTAGAGCAGACTTTAGAATACAAACACAGTATAATTCAAAACTATGAGCCTTGAAAGCAACGTAGACTCACCCAGAGAATGTCACATAACTGATCACCTATCTGCAAGATCAGACTCTGCATTCTTATCTAAAAAATGTGGAAATATCGTGTAGTGAATTTGATAACTCAGTGAGTAGATAATACCTCCTATGACTTTTTAGGTCAACATATGGATGACTCATGTTTTAAAATTTGTCACATAGAAAATACAGTTCAGAAGTACTTCAATATGGAACTCGTATTTTAAATATTCTCAAATAAAAGGATATTCAGATATCCAAAACCATATTCAACACAGTATGATCATTAAACAAATGTTGTTATGCTCAGCTGTATAAACTATAGTAAAATATTAAGCTTTTGAGATAAAGTTATAACTTTTAATACACCTACCTCACTCGGCGATCTGGTACACTTAATTTAAAATAACTTGCTTTATTCGACGATTTGGTCAACTCACACACTTAATTCACTCATTTTTTATACGCATATTAACCGATCGACTACAGTCACAATAGTGATCAAGGAATGTGAGTTCATCAATCATCTGCTTCCTCACATTACCACTATCACTTGGTTGGAGCGGCCCTTCCTTGGCTAACTCAAGCTAATATGGCATCTCTTACTCGATACTGTCACAAGCCATACAACCCGTTGATATTCATCCATACATATAAATACATGAATATAAATGCATATTCATCAAATGCAATGTGTAATTATCAAGCAACTCGCCATGAGCTTTACGCTTTCCATTTAATCATAATCAACAACTATATAGTTTTACAAATCAATGCCTCATGCACATAATATTCACTTTGCCAAATAATGATAAATACATTTAGAACTACATATTCATTGAGTTTCAAAATCTATTTTCAAAACCATACTTTTCTTGAACTATGTGCATGTTCGTAAGCAAAACAGATATGTTAACACATTTTAAAAACTTATGATAGCATAAATAATTTGTAAACATAACCAATTATACATTTAAGTTCAAGAAGAGCATATGGTAAGTCATAGAAAGAATTATCTATTCAGGTCAGGGCTCCAGGTTGGACAGCTCCAAATGTAATTTTCCAAGTCAAATATGATCAAATGGATCTCAAAAACGAGTCCGGAGGGTCCAAAAACCTAGAAAATGACCCCAAGAGTTGGGTCAACGCTAGTCACTATTTATGACTGAAAAACATTAATCGCCGCTGGAAATTACTATTCATACCCACCGAATTTACTGTTCACGACGCACAAAAAGTTGTCAGATGGTTGAAAAAATTCCTATCTTAAGGTTTATCTAACTCTTGAATCCATCTATGGTGTGAGATTTTTAATTTTAGATCTCTAAATAGAAGTTTCAGAACTTACCTTTTTCTAAGATTTTCTACTTTCGATCTGCGGCGATTTTACGGCTGATTTAAAAAAGTGTTCTATCAAAATCGTAGTATACTCTGTCCTGAATTCAGTGGTACCCTTAGTTTTGAAATCGGAAGTTAATAGACACTCTAGATTTAGAGAGAAAAATGAAGGTTACTATTTAAACTATTTATCGATTACGAAAATAAAATTCTACATTCTTTGCTTTCGTCTCCCCTCCTCGTTTTTCTTTATTTTTTATTTATTATTATTTAAAAAATAAATATTTAAAATTATTATTATTATTTTCATTATATACATATATATACTATTTTTCATCCTAAAATATGTCAAAATTTTCTAAAAATTTACATTCTTATAAAACTTTAGTTGAACTCTTAAATCATGACTTTTCTTCATAAAAATTCTAATAAAACAAATCACAAAATAAATATTTTTAAACATAATAAAAGAAAGAATATTTCTAAAAATAAAACAAAAATTTATTAGAGGCCAATATAATTATTTTAAGCAAAAAAAATTATTTTAATTAAAAATATATTTTCTTTTCGCAAAACATAATCTTTTAAAATAAAAATATTTTTTTATCGTAAAACATTATTATTTAAAAATTACGGGATATTACATTTTTCCCCCTTTAAGAAATTCGGTCCCCAAATTTCAACACATCCTACTACATGTAGGGAATGAAGTCAACGCATAATTCAGAGTTACCAACCTTATTACTTAAATAATTAAGGATATCTCATCTACATGTCTTCTTATACTTCTCAGGTGGCTTCCTCACTTCAGTGGTTTTTCCATATAATCTTAACCATTGGAATTTCCTTCAACCATAAGTTCTTCACTTGTCGATCAATAATAAATATCGGTTTTTCTTCATGATTAAGCCAAATTCTTGTCCAATTGAATTTCATAGAATTAAATAACATGGGAAGAATCAGATAGGTACTTATTTAGCATTAATGCAAGAAAAACTATACTAACATTACTTAATCCTGATAGCAAAGTTAGATGATATATACTATGCATACTTTATCCAAAATTTCAAAAGAGCTTATATACTAGAGCTTAACTTTTTCCTTCTTTCCAAACCTTATTACCTCTTTCATGGGTAAGTCTTTCAAGAAAATTTGATCAACAACTGATAATTTTTAATGCTCAACATTCATGGTCCTTTTAGACTTTTGGCATGTATTGAGTTTCTTGTATTTTTTTTTAATCAATTTCACTTTATTAACGATATCTTACCATAAGTCTGACTCCACTGAGTCATCTAACAAAAAGTTTGTAACCCCTCTTACATAAGGCTTTAAGTTATCCAATAACACTTTATTATAGGCAAATTTTGCTAAGGGATTTCCCTCCAAACTCGAAGACATACGCTTGAAGCATACTCTCTAAATTAACATCATCAATTTAGGTTAGTCATATTCTATCTATTTCATGATATTCCAAATTAGAATCTCAAAACTTAACCTTATTCAACTCATTCAACTATTAGGAGTCCTACGATGTTTAATGTAAAACCTCAAATAGTGCAATTTGTTTGTTGGCCTGATAATTATTGATATGGGCAAGTTCAACTAAAGATAAACGATTTTCTCCAAAATTTTACCAAAATTTTATAAAGATACCTAAAGCATAACTTCTAATGTATAAGTACATCATTTAGATTTACTATCAGCTATACTATAATCTAGCTAAGATCCTAAACTTCCTTATTAGCTCTCTTGAAACAATATATTCAATTCTTACTTGTTGACATACCAAACAACGAAAATTATTTCACTTGTATTTTCTTTTTACCATTATACTAGTACAATTCTTTTATATCTTAGTATATCCTTATTGCCTCGGGTTATCCATATTTACAATCTATGGCTTCCTCTGAAATGTCCTTTCTCAACTATTGTTCACACGTGAATTTTCAATTTCAATATAATTCACATCTTGGGTCCTAGACTCAACTTAGCATGGTATAAACCCTTCACACAAGGTTCTCAAATTATTCTCCTTTCCCTTCTCAACCACATTAGGTAAACTTAACTGTTCTTCATACCTTAATACTCAATCAGTATATATTGTAAACTCATTATTCTTTCTAATTTGCACATAATTTTCCAACTTACACATTATACATACTTGATATACTTTTTTTTAAATGCGTTTCTTGTTAGATAAATTCTTTTAAAATCTCCATATTTTAACCTACTAACCCTTTGGACACCATAATAGCTAAGTTTCAAAGAAAAGAAATTAACTTTGCTTGTAATGAGGGAAAAGAACTTTACATTTAAAGCCAAATATTAATAAGAGAGAATGTAGTAGAATAGACAAAAAGAATAATAAAGAACGGTGCCAAAATAGAAAGTCAAAAAATTCAACAAAGCTTTAAAAGAAAATTAAATTTGGTGGCCGTAATTCTTGAAAATCTATAAACAAAATCTAGCTATTATTTCAGCAAAAATCGGTGGCCGCAAGTTTTGAATATATGTGCCAAAATCTACTTTAAACCTATTGGTATATTCGGTGGAAAAGAAATATTTATGAACTTATAAAAGTTTGTGAAAAAGAAAGAATACATAGTTAACTGGTAGGATGTAGTTGATTGCTTCAAAATAGATATAATCAATCAATTGTAAAATAAACTAGTCCAAATTAAAAGTTCTCAAAATATCTAGTTGACTTAATAATACCGATAGTTGAAACTAGCAAGAACATTGGAAAAAAAAAATAAAACATTTGATTGTCCCTTTTCAACAATTAACTTGTTTGCATTTTCACTCTTTTTTTTTATATTTACGCCTATCACGTATAACTTTCCTACAAGAATCAAGACATCAATGCTTCATCAAGGACAACAAGGAAAAGAGAAATTTCTGGTGATATCTTAACCTGATTTTCTTTATGTGCTTAATATGAACCACGATCACAACTACTTTACATATACATTCGAGGTTGTAGCATAGTTGACATTGCATCTAATGCTTGCCGTCATTTTTGAAAATTTTCAACTTTAATTTTGCTAATATCCACCAATCACTCACATAATTATTCTAATTATGTCTGGCCAATTTGCATAGCTATTGTAAGTATGTCTTTCTATGAGTTTTATAAACGTTCACGTTAGTATATTACCTTCATACTCAAAGTTAGGGTGTGTACAGCTATGGAGGAAACCGTATTCCGTCAGTTTCGAAATATTTGTGTCTTTTGTGGTTCCAATCCTGGAAAAGATGGAGAGTATGTAAAAACAACACAAAATCTGGGTATGGTGCTGGCTAGGAGAAAGATTCATTTAGTTTATGGTGGAGATAATCGTGGGTTAATGGGGTGTATGTCTACTGTTGCACATGTAGGAGGATGTCAAGTTCTAGGTATTATTCTTATAGCTCTAGTTACATCCAACATCATAGAGAAGACAATTAGGGAATAATTTAGGGTAGCTTCCATGCATGAGTGCATGGCTAGAATGATAAGCAATGTTGATGCCTTCATTGCCTTACCAGGGGGTTTTAATACTTTAGAACAGATTTTCCAGGTACTCTTCTGGGCACAACTGAATATCTATCACAAACTAATAGGTTTGTTAAATGTTAACCATTTATTTGATAGTCTGTTGTCTTTTCTTGATCAAGCTATGGAATAAAGGTTCATCTCACACTTAGCACAACGAATTCTCATCTCACCTTCAAATGTTGAGGAGTTGACTGATGTTTTACAAGCATATGTTCATGTACCTGATCCAATTAAAGCTCAAATAGAATGGATAACAGACAACTGCAAAAATCGCATATTGAACTTGGATCTTCATTTGTAACTATAGTAGGACATGGCCATTGTTGTACCGCTTCTACTTTTTTAGGGTCAACTTGGATACCATCCTTACCAACTATACTCCCTTAGAGTTGGTAAAACTATCTTTAAATGTTGCTTATGATCCTCTGTACTCTCGAAACATATTAGTATTTCGTTAATAAAGATAATGACAAATTTATCTAAGAATAGTTTAAATACTCTATTCATTAAGTCTATGAATGCAATTGAGGCATTTCTCAAAACTAAATGACATCACCAAGAACTCATAATGCCTATAATGAGTCATAAAAGAAATTTTCCAAATATCCTCTTCCGTAATCCTCAATTAATGATACTTATATCTCAAATCAATTTTTGGAAAAAATATTGAGCACCATGTAATTGGTCAAATAGATCATTTAAATGAGGTATTGAGTTTTTATTCTACACTATCACCTTATTCAACTGTCTATAATCTATGCATAGTCATAATGATCTATCCTTCTTTTTCCCAAATAGGTCTAGAGCACCTCAAGGAGAGTACTAGGACGAATCAATCCCTTGTCTAATAAGTTTTACAACTAATTCTTTAAATTCTTGAGTTCAGTCGTTGCCATTCTATATGGGGTTATAGATACTGGTTGGGTTCCAGGAAGTAAATCGATACCAAAATGTATTTTACGTTTTAAGGTAATCCTGGCAATTCCTTAGGAATTACATTAGAAAATTCTCTAACGACTCGGTAATCTGGCACACTCAATTTAAAATGACCTACCTCATTTGGCGATTTGGTCAACCCACATACTTAATTCATTCATTTGCTATACGCATATTGACCAATCGACTACAATCACAATAGTAATAAGGGAATGTGAGTTCATCACCCATCTGCCTCCTCACATTACCACTGTCACCCAGTTGGAGCGGCCCTTCCTTGGCTCACTCAGGCTAATAGGGTGTCCCCTACTTGGTACTGTCACAAGCCATACAACCCGTTGATATTCATCAATACATATAAATACATGAATATAAATGCATATTCATCAAATGCAATGTATAATTATTAAGCAACTTATCATGAGCTTTACGCTTGCTATTCAATCATAATCAGCAACTATATAGTTTTACAAATCAATGCCTGATGCACATAATATTCACTTTGCCAAATAATGATAAATATATTTAAAACCACATATTCAATGAGTTTCAAAATCGATTTGAAAAACCATACTCTTCTTGAAATATATGCCAGTTTTTGAGCAAAACAGATATTTTAACACATTTCAAAAACTTATGATAGCATAAATAATTTGTAAACATAACCAATTATATATTTTAATTTCAAGAAGAGCATGGGGTAAGTCATAAAAAGAATTATCTACTCAAAGGTCAGGGCTCTAGGTTGGATAGCCCCAAATGTAATTTTCCAAGCTAAATCTAATCAAATAGATCTAAAAAAACGAGTTCGGAGGGTCCAAAAACCTAAGAAATGACCTCGGAAGTTTGGTCAATGCTAGTCATTGTTCACGGCCGAAAAATACTATTCACTGCTGGAAATTACTATTCATACCACTAGATTTACTGTTCACGATACAAAAAAAGTTTTCAAATGGCCGAAAAAAATTCATATCCTAAAGTTTATCTAGCTCCTGAATTCATCTACAGTATCAGATTTTCAATTTTGAGATCTCTAAATAGAAGTTTTAGAACTTACCTTTTTCTAAGATTTTCTACTTTTGATTTGCGGCAATTCTACGGTTGATTTGAAAAATTGTTCTGTTAAAATTGTAGTATATTCTGCCATAAATCCAATGGTACCCTAAGTTTTGAGATCGGAAGCGAATAGGCACTCCAAATCTAAAGAGAAAAATGAAAGTTACTATTCACACTATTCATAGGTTATGAAAATCAGATTTTGCATTCTTCGCTTCCATCTCCCCTCCCCCTTTTTCTTTCTTTTTATTATTATTTAATAATTAAATATTTAAAATTTATTATTATTACTTTCATTATATACATATATATATATATATATATATATATATATATACTATTTTTCATCCTAAAATGTACCAAATTTTTTTAAAAATTTACATTCTTATAAAAGATTAGTTGAACTCTTAAATCATGACTTTTCTTCATAAAAATTCTAATAAAAAAATCACAAAATAAATATTTTTATACATAATAAAAAAGAAAAAAATAGTTCTAAAAATAAAACAAAAATTTATTAGAGGTCAATATAATTATTTTAAGAAAAAAAATCATTTTAATTAAAAATATATTTTCTTTTAGCAAAACATAATCATTTAATATAAAAATATTTTTTTATTGTAAAAAATATTATTTAAAAATTACGGGATATTACATTCTTCCCCCCTTAAAAAATTCAGTCCCCGAATTTTAACCTATTCTACCACATGTAAGGAATGAAGTCAAGGCATAATTCGGAGTTACCAACCTTATCAATCAAATAATTAGGGATATCTCATCTACATGTCTTCTTATACTTCCCAGGTGGCTTCCACACTTCAATGGTTCTGCCATATAATCTTAATCATTGGAATTTCCTTCAACTATAAGTTCTTCACTTGTCGATCAATAAAAAATATTGGTTTTTCTTCATGATTAAGCCAAATTCTTGTCCAATTAAATTTCTTAGTATTAAATAACATGAGAAGAATCTGATAGGTACTTCTTTAGCATTAATACAAGAAAGACTATACTAACATTACTTAATCCTGATAGCAAAGTTAGGCGATATATATTAAGTATACTTTATCAAAAATTTTAAAAGAGCCTATACACTAGAGCTTAACTTTTTCTTTCTTTCCAAACCTCATTACCTCTTTCTTTTTGTGATGTAACATCTCTAATTTCATTTCATGTATTAATAAAAGTACAAAAGTATTCAAAGTAATATCCCTAATTTCATTTCTTTTATTGATAAAAGGTACATAAATATTTAATTAAGGAAATAAAATTTATTAGACAATTTTTACATATCTAAGGAAATATAATCCTTAGAAATTCTTCACCTTACGTGTATGCATAGAAATGTTCTAATATTAATGGAATAGGTAAAGAAAGAAAACCTAAAAGGAAATATTAGAAATAAACATGCTAAAGAAAGGTGAAATTCTTAGGTAAGGAAGATAAATTTTTGTGAAGTAAGTAAAGGTCTTAAAATTTCAAGAAGATTGGATTAGGGTAGTTTTTCCTAATTTAAGAGTTAAAGTTACTAAATTTAGTATCTCCATCCATAAATTGGGCTTTCACCTATGGACACTTCATATAGAATTTTTCTACTTCACATGAATTTTTAGGAAGTCAATATGATAGCCCAATGAAGAAATAAAACATAGACTTGGACTAGGATATAGAAATTGGACCGGTAGCTCAAAAAACATGAAAATGTGACCAAGCCCATTATGAAAGGTAGAATTTTAACCACAGTAAAGAAAATGGGCAAGAATGAGCCCAAACCCAAGAGGAAAAGTAAAAATAAAAATAAAATAAAGTGATAAAATAATGGTGTAATCAAGATTAGGTGACATGGCATTAAGACAAAAAATGTAACATGTGGCGTGAAATCCTACACTCATAATTTTAGCAAGTGGGTAATAATATATAGTGTAACAACCTTTTTTTTTCTCGTTATTATTATACAATATTGATTTCACATACACGTCATTAATCAAAACGTACATGCGACATATCAAACACATAGATATTTACATCTTGTTTATTTTGGTTGACCAATTCTGGAGATACAGGTGCGGGTGGTTGCACCTTCACCGGGATCTGAGCCAACTCGCCCATAAACATCTTATTTGATTCTGAGATCTGCCCAACATAAAGTAACTCGATCCAATGTGCACTAAAAGTCAGAGCTATAGAAAATCTGCATAACTAATTTTCTGAACATGATATGGAAATATAGTGAGAATTAACTCTCAGTAAGTTCAACAATAAATCATAATCAATATAGCTCATCACGTCATGTTCAGCTGTATAAACTACAAAAAATATCTTTGGTCACATGAATGCATTACATCTATGCACATAAGAATCATACAGTAATGATATGTATGACAGGATTAACTATTTTCAGAATATCATATGATGGCCATCAACTTATTCTCATTTCAAGCTACCCCAGTCAGAGTGAGTATCCTCTACTCTCTGGTACGGGCTTTTCTCGCTTCGTCTGACATGGCCCACTTTCTCTTTCTTTTCTCATTAACATGATCATAACCGTTGGTAGGGTGTTCCCTACTGGTGCACCACATGGATTGCCATGTGACTGTGCTCATTTCTTTTCATTTCACAATGATAGCCAAAAATATGCTTTCAATAACAAGTATGTTAATCAAAATATAACTATTACCATAAATAATTGGTAATCTTGCCATGAACATAACCATTTCAAATATCACTTTATAAAATATTTCCATGTCAAAATTTGACACTTAAGATGGTAAGAAGTTCATACAATGGCAATGGCTATGGCATATACTAGTCATTTATAAGATTCGTCTTCTTTTTTAAATATTAATTTTATTTCTTTATTTTCTTGATGCAGGTTTTCATCATATCTAACCTTCTCTTACTAATCAGAGCATAACTCCCTCAATTGAACTCCGATGTAGGTGATCTTGGTGTCAATTTAAAGATAAAACAATTATCTAAAACTATTATGTTGAACAATGTAGCATAATATTAAGAAATCAAGGTGATATTACTCCCTACATGTACAGGTTATTTCTTCTCGGATAGGTTCTGACCTCTGCCTACTAATCGAACCATATCTACCTCATACGGACTCCAACTTGAGTGATTCCAGTGGCTAAAAATCCTTGACACAAATATATATAATTCTTATGTTAAACAATTATTTTAATTCCATACAAATAATTCCCAAAAATTAAAATACAGAAGCTATCCTAACATATTCTTCCCTGATGAACCATTTTCTGACCTTTGACTACTAATCAGCTCATATCTTCCTCCTATGGACTTCAAATTGAATTATTCTAGTGGATAAATATCCGTGACAAACATAGATATAATTATTATGTTAACCATTTATTTTAATTCCATACAGATAATTCCCAAAAATTAAAATACAGAAGCTATCCTAACATATTCTTTCCTGATGAACCATTTTCTGACCTTTGACTACTAATCAGCTCATATCTTCCTCATAAGGACTCCAAATTGAACGATTCCAGTGCCTAAACATCCGTGACACACATCGCTATAATTCTTATGTTAACCATTTATTTTAATTCCATACAGATAATTCCCAGAAATTAAGATATAAAAGCTATCCTAACATATTCTTCCCTGATGAACCATTTTCTGACCTTTGACTACTAATCGGACCATATCTACCTCATATGGACTCCAAATTGAATGATTCCAGTGGCTAAACATCCGTGACACATATATATTTTATTCTTATGTTAACCATTTATTTTAATTCCCTACAGATAATTCCCAGAAATTAAAACACAGAAGCCATACTAACATATTCTTCCCTGATGAACCATTTTCTGACCTTTGCTTACAAATCGGCCCTTATCTACCTCATATGGACTCCAAATTGAATAATTCCAGTGGCCAACAATCCATGACACATATATATTTAATTTTTATGTTAACCATTTATTTTAATTCCCTACATATAATTCCCAAAAATAAAAATACAGAAGCTATCATAACATATTCTTCCCTGATGAATCATTTTCTGACCTTTGCTTACTAAACGGACCATATTTACCTCATATGGACTCCAAATTGAATGATTCCAGTGGCTAAAAATCCATGACACATATATCTTTAATTCTTATGTTAACCATTTATTTTAATTTCCTACAGATAATTCTCTACAATTAAAATACAGAAGATAAAAATTTTGCCAACCATAGCCATACCTATGCAGAACTTTCTATACCAGTCTAAGTATTCAAACATACATCACATGCAAGATCAATATGTAACATGATATAGCAACATCATGACCAATCATCAAAGTTCTAAGATCAAAATCTCATATAAATATTATAAGTTTCAAAAGTTTTCTTCAAAAAGAAATATTGTTAAACTTACCTGGAGCACTTAGTCCCCTAGACTTCTCCTTCCTCTTTCTTCCTTTCTTCCTCTCCTTTCCTCACTCTACCTTGCTTCTATTTTTCCTCTCCCTCACTTGGACAAAATTTTAATGTTGTAAGGTTGGGTTTTCTTATATAGACCACCAAATAATTCACCTTTCATGATCATGGGTCTACCTTATCACAATTAGGATACACTTTGTTGAATTTTTGGAAAACAAACAACTTATGTTCTTATCTTCCTCTTCCTTAGTCAAGATATGCATAGGAAAAGGAGATTTGTATTTTGAAAATTATGATGATATGTTCTTAAGATAAGGGACAAGGTCCCTTTGATTTAGGGATTCATTTCCATTTTCTTTTGTCTTAAACAAGTATGATAGGTTTGCCTTTTTAGGTGGCAAATTTTTAGCCCTTGAATCTCCATTATTTGGTTGATATTATTTGTGTGGGATAGGAATGTTTTGTCCTAATACCATGTATTATCATACCACTTGCTAAAATTATGAGTGTAGGATATAGATGTTTTTGTCCTAGAGCCTTGTATTATTATGCCACTTGCCAAAATGATGAATGTAGAATCACACCACTTGCTAAATTTTTGTCTTAATGCCATGTAACCTAATCTTTATTATTATTACATTATTATATCATCACCTAATTTATTTTATTTTATTTTTCCTCTTGGATTTGGGCTTATTCCTACCCATTTTCTTTGCTTTGGATAAAATTCTACCTTTCTTGGAGGGCTTGGTCACATTTCATAATTTTTGGGCTATTGGTCCAATTACTATATCCTAGTCCAAGTCTATGTTTTATTTCTTGCTTAGGTTATCCAATGGTCTTGCTAGAAACTTATGTGAAGTGAAAAAACTCTATATGAAGTGTCCATAGGTAAAAGCCCAATTTATCGGTGGAGATACTAAACTTAGTAACTTTTGCTCTTAAATTAAGAAAAATTACCCTAATCCGATCTTCTTGAAATTTTAAGACCTTTACTTACTTCACAAAAATTTATCTTTCTTTACCTAAGAATTTCACCTTTCTTTAGCATGTTTATTTCTAATATTTCCTCTTAGGTTTTCTTTCTTTACCTATTCCATTAATATTAGACAATTTCTATGTATATATGTAAGGTGAAGAATTTCTAAGGAAAATATCTAAAAATTACGGGATGTTACACATAGCATTATGACAAAACATCCTTATCCTAGACAAATAATTTTAGCTAATCAAGGAAGATTCAATGGTTGGAAATTTTCCACATAAAAAGGCAAACTTATCATAATTGATTAAGACAAAAGAAAAAGGAAATGAATCCCTAAATCAAAGGGACCTTGTCTCTTATCTTAAGAACATATTATCATGATTTTCAAAATACAAATCTTCTTTTCCTATGCATATCTTGACTAAGGAAGAGGAAGACAAGAACATGAGTTGTTTGTTTTCCAAAAATTCAACCAAGTGCATCCTAATTGTGATAAGGTAGACCCATGATTATGAAAGGTGAATTATTTGATAGTCTATATAAGCAAAACCCAACCTTATAACATTAGAATTTCGTCCAAGTGAAGGAGAGAAAAAATAGAAGCAAGGTAGAGTGAGGAAAGGAGAGGAAGAAAGGAAGAAAGAGGAAGGGGAAGTCTAGAGGACTAAGTGCTCAAGGTAAGTTTAACAATATTTCTTTTTGAAGAAAAGATTTGAAACTTGTAATATTTATATGAGATTTTTATCTTAGAACTTTGATGATTGGTCATGGATGTTTCTATGTCATGTTACATATTATGTAACAGCTCCATTTATGTAAATTTTTTTTTAAAAAAAATACGATGAAATTATTACCTCGTTACAACTTAACTCAATATAAAATTTATTTAATTTATACAATACTGAGTTTCCATACACAATATTATTTTACAAACTACACACCATTATTTTACAAACATTTGTACAAAAATACATATTAGTTCTAATCATCCATATCGACTACTTCCGGGGACACTGGTTCGGGTGGCACGTCCACCGGAATCTCAGTTACATCTACGACAGTTATATCTGAAATAACTGGAAGTTGCCCAAGGTAGGGCACCTCGATCCAACGTACAGAGATAATAAGTGTCATAGAGAATATCTGCATATTTATTATTCTGAACATGATATGGAAATATAGTGAGAATTAAATCCCAGTAAGTTCAACAATAAATCATAATTTACCATCAATATAGTTCATCATGTCATGTTCAGCTGTATAAACTACAGAAAATATCTTTAAGTCACATGAATGCACTTTATCATGCATATGAAAATTATACAGTTATGACATGTTTGGTATGAATAACTATTTTTCGAGTTTCATATGATGGCTATCCACTTATTCTTACTTCAAGCTACCCCGGTCAGGGTGAGTATTCTCTACTTTTCGGTACGGGCTTATCTCGCTCCGTCCGACATGGCACACTTTCTCTTTCTTTTCTTATTAACATGATCATAACCGTTGGTAGGGCGTCCCCTACTGGTGCACCACACGGATTGCCATGTGACCGTGCTCATTTCTTTTCTTTTCATATTAATAGCCGAAAATATGATTCCAATAACGAGTATGTTCATTATATTCTCATGCCATAATGTATCAAAACATAATCATTCTCAAAATTCATTGGTAAACTGAAATTATGCCATGAATATAATCATTTTCTAATTTTCACTTTATAAAATATTTCCATGTCAAAATTTCACACTAATACCTCGATAACTGGATAGTAATTGTAGTCTGTAAACAGCGCACCAGGAAAGTTCCCAGAAAAGAGAGGTGGGTCACTAATGGACACGCTTAAGTACCAAGTCTTTCCTTGCCAGAGCTTTCCTTAGACATGCACTTTTCACAAATCACAATTTTTTTCCAGTAACTAGAATAATTCTTTTCATTTTCTTTATGTCTAGGCATTTAGTCATTTTATTTCTACTTATATCATTTCCAACACATGTTCTTACAAATTTTATAGAGCATTTTTCCTCAAATTGATTTCTATTATTACCTTAAAAATTCATCTAGGGTAGAAAAATATTGAAAATAGGTTTACTAACTTTTAATACAGCCTTTGCTTACAAATCAGAGCATAACTCTCTCATTTTAACTCCGATTAAGATGATATTAGTGTCTATGAAAAGCTAAGACAATTATCTAAAACTATTATGTTAATCATATCAACAAAATAGTATGATATTGTGGTGTTATTACTCCTTTAAATTTAGTATTATTTCTTCTCGTTTAGGTTCTGACATTTACTAACTAATTAGACAATATCTCTCAAATTTGAACTCCAAATTGAGTTATTCCAGTTGGTAAAATTCCATGAGCCATATATCTATAATTGTTATGTTGGCGCGCTATTTTAATTCTCTACAGAATATTCCCAGAAATTCAAAAACTAAAACATTAATAACATACTCTTCCCTGAATAAACATTTTCTGACCTCTGCTTACTAATCGGATCATATCTACCTCATATGAACTCCAAATTGCATAATTCCAGTGGGCATATTTCCATGAGACATAGATATATAAGGTTCATGTTAACCATTTATTTTAAATCCATACAAATAATTCCCAGAAATTAAAATACAAAAGCTGTCCTAACATAATCTTCCCTGATGAACCATTTTCTGACCTTGGCTTACTAATCGGACCATATCTACCACATGTGGACTCCAAATTGAATGATTCCAGTGGCTACAAATCCATGACATACATATCTTTAATTCTTATGTTAACCATTTATTTTAATTCCCTACCAATAATTCCCAGAAATTAAATTACCGAAGCTATCCTAACATATTCTTCCCTGATGATTCATTTTCTGACCTTTGACTACTAATCAGACCATAGCTACCTCATATGGACTCCAAATGGAATGATTCCAGTGGCGACAAATCCGAGACACATATATCTTTAATTCTTATGTTAACCATTTATTTTAATTCCTTATAGATTGTTCCCAGAAATTAAAATACAAAAGCTGTCCTAACATAATCTTCTCTGATGAACCATTTTCTGACCTTTGACTACTAATCAGACCATATCTACCTCATATGGACTCCAAATGGAATGATTCCAGTGGCTAAAAATCCGGGACACATATATCTTTAATTCTTATGTTAACCATTTATTTTAATTCCCTACCAATAATTCCCAGAAATTAAATTACCGAAGCTTAAAATTCTGCCACCCATAGCCATAACCATGGAGAACTATCTACACCAACCTAAGTATTCAAACATACATCACATGCAAGATCAATATGTAACATGATATAGCAACATCATGACCAATCATAAAAGTTCTAAGATCAAAATCTCATATAAATATTATAAGTTTCAAAAGTTTTCTTCAAAAAGAAATATTGTTAAACTTACCTTTAGCTTTCTAAACTTCTCCTTCTTCTTCCTTCCTTTCTTCTTCTCTCTTCTCTCCTTTCCTCACTCTACCTTGCTTCTATTTCTCTCTCTTTCTCACTTGGACGAAATTAAAGTGTTGTAAGGGTGGGTTCTCTTATATAGACCACCAAATAATTCACCTTTCATGATCATGGATCTACCTTATCACAATTAAGATACACTTTGTTGAATTTTTGGAAAACAAACAACTTATGTTCTTGTCTTCCTCTTCCTTAGTCAAGATATGCATAGGAAAAGGAGATTTGTATTTTGAAAATTATGATGATATGTTCTTAAGATAAGGGACAAAGTCCCTTTGATTTAGGAATTCATTTAATTTTTCTTTTGTCTTAATCAATTATGATAGGTTGCCTTTTTAAGTGGCAAATTTCTAGCCCTTCAATCTCCATTATTTGGTTGATATTATTTGTGTGGGCTATGAATGTTTTGTCCTAATACCATGTATTATCATACCACTTGGTAAAATTATGAGTGAAGGATATAGATGTTTTTGTCCTAAAGCCTTGTATTATCATGCCACTTGCCTAAATGATGAATGTAGAATCACACCACTTGCTAAATTTTTGTCTTAATGCCTTGTAACCTAATCTTTATTCTTATTATTATATTATCATCTAATTTATTTTATTTTATTTTTCCTCTTGGATTTGGGCTTATTCTTACCCATTATGGGCTTGTCCTACCCATTTTCTTTGCTTTGGATAAAATTCTTCCTTTCTTGGTGGGCTTGGTCACATTTTCATAATTTTTGGGCTATTGGTGAAATTACTATATCCTAGTCCAAGTCTATGTTTAATTTCTTGTTTAGGTTATCCAATGGGCTTGCTAGAAACTTATGTGAAGTGGAAAAACCCTATATGAAGTGTCCATAGGTAAAAGCCCAATGTATGGGTAAAGATTTTAAACTTAGTAACTATAGTTCTTGAATTAGGAAAAATTACCCTAATTCAATGTTCTTTGAAATTTTAAGACCTTTACTTGTTTCTAAAAATTTATCTTCCTTATCCAAGAATTTTGCATCTCTTTAGTATGTTATTTCTAATTTCTTTCCTATTAGATTTTCCTTCTTTATTTGTTCTCTTAATGTTAGAAACATTTTCTATGCATATACATAAGGTGAAGAATTTCTAAGGATTATATTTCCTTAGATATCTAAAATATTGTCTAATACATTTTATTTCCTTAATTAAATTTTTTATGTACCTTTATCAATAAAAGAAACGAAATTAAGGATGTTACATTTCTCTCCCCCTAAAAGTAATTTTGTCCTCAAAATTTCAGAAATTACCTTATAAGAACAATTGCGGATATTTCTTCCTCATGACTTCTTCCAGCTCCCAAGTTGCTTCTTCCGGAGTCAAACCTTCCCATAACACCTTAACTAGGGGAATGGTTTTATTTCTCAGTTGCTTCACGTCAGTGTCCAATATGGATGCAGGTACTAGCTAGTATGTCATGTTCTCCTTTATTTGGATTGGTTCATCCAGTATTATATGTGATGAATCTGAAAGATACTTCCGCAACTGTGATACGTGGAAAACATTATGCAGGTTGGACAAATTAGGTGGGAGAGCAACTTGATATGCTGATGTCCCAACTTTCTTTTGAATTTGGTAGGGTCCTAAAAATCGCGGACTTAGCTTTCTTGTTTTGAGAGACCTACCAACTCCAGTAGTCGGGGAAAGTTTCAAAAATACATGGTCTCCTTCCTCAAACTCTAGAGGTCTATGTCTCTTATCGTAGTAACTCTTTTGCCGACTCTGCGCTGTAAGTATTTTGTTTCGTATCATCCTGATTTGTTCAGAGGTTTGTTGAACTAGATCAGGACCCAACAAGTTCTTTTCTCCTATCTCGAACCAACATAGTGGAGATCGGCACTTTCTACCGTATAAAGCTTCATAGGGGGCCATCTTAATGCTAGAGTGATAGCTATTATTATAAGCAAACTCTACTAAAGGTAGGTACTTATCCCATCCTTTACCTTGCTCTATCACACAGGCCCTCAACATATCTTCTAGGGTTTGAATGGTTCGTTCTGTCTGCCCGTCAGTTTGAGGATGGTAGGCAGTACTGAACCGCAACTGAGTACCAAAAGCTTCTTGCAACGCCTTCCAAAATCTCGACGTGAACCTCGGATCTCTATCAGAAACAATATTTAAGGGAATCCCATGGAGTCTAACTATTTCCTGAACGTACAATTGGGCCAATTTATCTAGTGAAAAGTTAATTTTTATGGGCAAAAAGTGAGCAGATTTGGTTAATCTGTCAACTATTACCCAGATAGAGTCATGTCCCACTGAGGTCTTAGGTAAACCTACAACAAAGTCCATCGAAATACTGTCCCATTTCCATTCAGGAATCTCCAGAGGTTGAAGAAATCCTGCTGGCTTTTGATGTTCCACTTTCACCTTCTGACAAGTTAAACATTTTGCCACGAACTCAGCAATGTCATTTTTCATCCCTAGCCACCAATACATCCTTTTTAAATCCTGGTACATTTTAGTGCATCCAGGATGGATTGTGTATTTACTTTGATGCGCTTCCTTCAGTATCTTAGTCCTCAACTCTTGTTCTTGAGGGACACAAATCCTTCCCTGATACATGATTGCTCCATCTTCCATTACAGAAAAATTACCTTGGTCTTTATGATCTTGTAAGTATTGATCGTGAGCTTGAGCTTCTTTGATCTGGGCTCTAAGGTCAGACCCTATACTTAAACCATTAATGACTAGATTCTTTGGAGTAAGAGTAGTGGCTAGCTTCAAATTTCGAAACTCCTCTAGCATCTGCATCTCATACACCATCATCTGACCCATATGCAGAGATTTTCGACTCAAGGCATCTGCTACAACATTCGCCTTTCCGGGATGATACTTTATCTCAAACTTGTAGTCATTGAGGAATTCTACCCATCTTCGTTGCCTCATATTTAACTCCTTCTGATCAAAGAGGTATTTAAGACTCTTATGATCACAATATACTTCAAAGGTTGCCCCGTACAAATAGTGTCGCCAAATCTTTAAGGCAAACACTACTGCCGCTAATTCAAGATCATGGGTTGGATAGTTTCCTTCGTGGGGTCTTAGTTGTCTAGAGGCGTAAGCAACTACTCTCTTGTCTTGCATTAACACACACCCTAGCCCTTTCTTTGAAGCATCACTATACACTTCAAAATGTCCTGTGGGGTCTGGAATAATTAAAACAGGAGGAGTGGTCAGTCTTGTCTTCAGCTCCTGAAAACTAGCATCACATTGATCAGTCCATTTGAAAGGACTTCCCTTCCTGGTCAATTTAGTCAATGGCAAGGCTATACGAGAGAAGTTTTGTATAAATCTCCTGTAGTATCCTGCCAAACCAAGGAAACTTCTGATTTCCGTAACCGTCTTTGGTGTCTCCCACTTAATCACTGCTTCCGTCTTGCTAGGATCTACGGCTACCCCTCTATTAGAGATGACATGTCCGAGAAACTTCACCTCTGACAGCCAAAATTCACACTTCTCCAATTTAGCATATAACGTTTTCTCTTTCAGCACTTGCAGCACGATTCGGAGATGTTGTTCATGTTCTTTCTTACTCTTAGAATATATCAAGATGTCATCAATGAACACTACAACAAATTGATCTAGGTAGGGTCGAAAAATGCGATTCATGTAATCCATGAAAATTGCAGGTGCATTCGTTAACCCGAAGGGCATTACGAGAAACTCATAGTGCCCATACCTAGTCCTGAAGGCAGTTTTTGGTACGTCCTCCTCCTTAATCCTAATCTGATGATATCCTGACCGCAAGTCAATTTTAGAAAAGATGGAGGCTCCCTTTAATTGATCCAATAAGTCATCTATCCTAGGGAGAGGATACTTATTTTTGATAGTCACCTTATTCAGCTGTCTGTAATCTATGCATAATCTCAAACTCCCGTCTTTCTTCTTAACAAACAATACAGGAGCTCCCCAAGGTGATACACTCGGTCTAATGAATTGCTTGTCTAATAGTTCCTCCAACTGCTTCTTTAGTTCTTGTAGTTCCTTCGAGGCCATTCGATATGGTGCAATAGAGATAGGCCCTGTCCCAGGTAGGAGATCAATAGAGAACTCTATCTCTCTCTTGGGAGGTAAGCCTGGAATATCTGATGGAAACACTTCAGGAAACTCGTTGGCTATTGGAATTTCATCAAGCTTCGATTTGACTTCTAGGTTTGATAAATACAAGAGAATGTATCCAAGTACTCCATTCTTCAACTCCCTATTAACTTGATTGGCATTTAACATCAATAACTGGACCTCCTCTTTCGGAGTAGAAGGTAGAAATTCAACGGTCTTGTTACAACAATTCAACAAGACTCGATTTCTAGACATCCAGTCTAACCCTAGAATGACCTCAATACCTCTTAAAGGTAAACTGACGAGGTCTATAGAAAAAGTTTTCTCCTGGATGGTGACTTGACAGTCCTTACATACAGAGGAAGTTAATACCTGTTCCCCTGTAGGGGTTACTACAGATAGCTTATAGGGAGTTTCAGAAATAGGGAACTGAAACTTCCTAATACATTCTTCTGATATAAATGAATGACTAGCACCAGAGTCAAATAACACCATAAGAGCAAATCCATAAATATAGCATGTACCTTGAATCATTTCAGAAGATTGAGCTGCCTCTTGGCCGCTCAGGGTGAAAATCCTTCCTTTCACCTGAGGCCTCTGTTCTGGCTGCTTTCCTACATTCTGTGGGCAGTTTTTCGCAAAATGTCCCTTCTGTCCGCAATTGAAGCAGACATCTTGTCCCATGTAGCATGGCCGGTTACCATGCATGCGTCCGCATTTAGCGCACTTGACTGAGGCAAGGTCTTGTTGAAAAGGCCTAGGACCCGCAATCAATGGCCTCTTACCAGCTCCATATCCACTTCTTCTCACGTTCTTTCTAGGGTTGGGAAAATTTTTCTTCCTTTTCCATAGGTTTCGCCTTTGCTTCTCGTCCTCTACTGCCCTTAAACTCTTTTCCAGGAGTCTGCATTTATTTATCAAAGGTACAAACTCCCTGATCTCCATAGCTATAACAGCATTCTTTAACTCTGGGTTTAGTCCCGCTTCAAACTTAACCGCCTTCCATGCTTCATCTGGGTTATATTGCAGATAAGAGGAGAACTTAGACAGCTCCTCGAACCTTGCGATATACTGGTCCACGGTCATGCTTCCTTGCCTGAGTTGGAGAAATTCGATCTCTTTCTCTGCCCGTACAGTACTTGGAAAGTACTTTTCAAAAAAAATGTCCTTGAACACTTGCCAGGTGATATGTCTTCCCTGATGAGCTAAAAGTTCTCTAGCTCCACGCCACCAGTATTCTGCTTCATCCTTTAACATATATGCAGCAAAAATGATTTGCTGCTCTTCAGTACAGCCCATCACTTCAAAGATTTTCTCTAATTCCCTAATCCACCTTTCGGCTACCGTTGGGTCATAACCACCTTGGAAACAAGGTGGTCTAGTCCTCAGGAACTCGGATATACCATTATCTTTTCCAGCCGTCCGGTTGTTAGGACCAATCTCAACATTTGTGTTATTAGCATTCTGGAGATGTTGTAAAATTTGGTTGGTGGTCATAACTTGGTCTCGAATTGCCGTGGCCAGGTTGTGCAGGGTTTCTTCTGCATTGGTTGCTGGATTCCTCCTTGGTGGTGCCATTTCCTACTATGGTACAAAACAAAGTTATGCTGCTATTGAGGTGATCAAGCCCAATAGTTAGTTCAAAAATATTTAATAGCAGTCATAACACCACCTCGGCATATAGATAGGAAACACTAGTAATTTCTTACCTATATGAATCACTGATCCCCTACACAGCACAACCACAACATACTCAAGACACTATAAGATCCATTCAGATAACCATCAAACCATTGGCCATCTAGGATCGACCTGCTCTGATACCAATTATGTAACAGCTCCATTTATGTAAATTTTTTTTTAAAAAAAATACGATGAAATTATTACCTCGTTACAACTTAACTCAATATAAAATTTATTTAATTTATACAATACTGAGTTTCCATACACAATATTATTTTACAAACTACACACCATTATTTTACAAACATTTGTACAAAAATACATATTAGTTCTAATCATCTATATCGACTACTTCCGGGGACACTGGTTCTGGTGGCACGTCCACCGGAATCTCAGTTACATCTACGACAGTT
Source organism: Gleditsia sinensis (assembly GCA_037074535.1). Taxonomy (NCBI): domain Eukaryota; kingdom Viridiplantae; phylum Streptophyta; class Magnoliopsida; order Fabales; family Fabaceae; genus Gleditsia; species Gleditsia sinensis. Next base: position 35,619,254 of record CM073466.1, on the reverse strand, counting down.
ATATCTGAAATAACTGGAAGTTGCCCAAGGTAGGGCACCTCGATCCAACGTACAGAGATAATAAGTGTCATAGAGAATATCTGCATATTTATTATTCTGAACATGATATGGAAATATAGTGAGAATTAAATCCCAGTAAGTTCAACAATAAATCATAATTTACCATCAATATAGTTCATCATGTCATGTTCAGCTGTATAAACTACAGAAAATATCTTTAAGTCACATGAATGCACTTTATCATGCATATGAAAATTATACAGTTATGACATGTTTGGTATGAATAACTATTTTTCGAGTTTCATATGATGGCTATCCACTTATTCTTACTTCAAGCTACCCCGGTCAGGGTGAGTATTCTCTACTTTTCGGTACGGGCTTATCTCGCTCCGTCCGACATGGCACACTTTCTCTTTCTTTTCTTATTAACATGATCATAACCGTTGGTAGGGCGTCCCCTACTGGTGCACCACACGGATTGCCATGTGACCGTGCTCATTTCTTTTCTTTTCATATTAATAGCCGAAAATATGATTCCAATAACGAGTATGTTCATTATATTCTCATGCCATAATGTATCAAAACATAATCATTCTCAAAATTCATTGGTAAACTGAAATTATGCCATGAATATAATCATTTTCTAATTTTCACTTTATAAAATATTTCCATGTCAAAATTTCACACTAATACCTCGATAACTGGATAGTAATTGTAGTCTGTAAACAGCGCACCAGGAAAGTTCCCAGAAAAGAGAGGTGGGTCACTAATGGACACGCTTAAGTACCAAGTCTTTCCTTGCCAGAGCTTTCCTTAGACATGCACTTTTCACAAATCACAATTTTTTTCCAGTAACTAGAATAATTCTTTTCATTTTCTTTATGTCTAGGCATTTAGTCATTTTATTTCTACTTATATCATTTCCAACACATGTTCTTACAAATTTTATAGAGCATTTTTCCTCAAATTGATTTCTATTATTACCTTAAAAATTCATCTAGGGTAGAAAAATATTGAAAATAGGTTTACTAACTTTTAATACAGCCTTTGCTTACAAATCAAAGCATAACTCTCTCATTTTAACTCCGATTAAGATGATATTAGTGTCTATGAAAAGCTAAGACAATTATCTAAAACTATTATGTTAATCATATCAACAAAATAGTATGATATTGTGGTGTTATTACTCCTTTAAATTTAGTATTATTTCTTCTCGTTTAGGTTCTGACATTTACTAACTAATTAGACAATATCTCTCAAATTTGAACTCCAAATTGAGTTATTCCAGTTGGTAAAATTCCATGAGCCATATATCTATAATTGTTATGTTGGCGCGCTATTTTAATTCTCTACAGAATATTCCCAGAAATTCAAAAACTAAAACATTAATAACATACTCTTCCCTGAATAAACATTTTCTGACCTCTGCTTACTAATCGGATCATATCTACCTCATATGAACTCCAAATTGCATAATTCCAGTGGGCATATTTCCATGAGACATAGATATATAAGGTTCATGTTAACCATTTATTTTAAATCCATACAAATAATTCCCAGAAATTAAAATACAAAAGCTGTCCTAACATAATCTTCCCTGATGAACCATTTTCTGACCTTGGCTTACTAATCGGACCATATCTACCACATGTGGACTCCAAATTGAATGATTCCAGTGGCTACAAATCCATGACATACATATCTTTAATTCTTATGTTAACCATTTATTTTAATTCCCTACCAATAATTCCCAGAAATTAAATTACCGAAGCTATCCTAACATATTCTTCCCTGATGATTCATTTTCTGACCTTTGACTACTAATCAGACCATAGCTACCTCATATGGACTCCAAATGGAATGATTCCAGTGGCGAAAAATCCGAGACACATATATCTTTAATTCTTATGTTAACCATTTATTTTAATTCCTTATAGATTGTTCCCAGAAATTAAAATACAAAAGCTGTCCTAACATAATCTTCTCTGATGAACCATTTTCTGACCTTTGACTACTAATCAGACCATATCTACCTCATATGGACTCCAAATGGAATGATTCCAGTGGCTAAAAATCCGGGACACATATATCTTTAATTCTTATGTTAACCATTTATTTTAATTCCCTACCAATAATTCCCAGAAATTAAATTACCGAAGCTTAAAATTCTGCCACCCATAGCCATAACCATGCAGAACTATCTACACCAACCTAAGTATTCAAACATACATCACATGCAAGATCAATATGTAACATGATATAGCAACATCATGACCAATCATAAAAGTTCTAAGATCAAAATCTCATATAAATATTATAAGTTTCAAAAGTTTTCTTCAAAAAGAAATATTGTTAAACTTACCTTTAGCTTTCTAAACTTCTCCTTCTTCTTCCTTCCTTTCTTCTTCTCTCTTCTCTCCTTTCCTCACTCTACCTTGCTTCTATTTCTCTCTCTTTCTCACTTGGACGAAATTAAAGTGTTGTAAGGGTGGGTTCTCTTATATAGACCACCAAATAATTCACCTTTCATGATCATGGATCTACCTTATCACAATTAAGATACACTTTGTTGAATTTTTGGAAAACAAACAACTTATGTTCTTGTCTTCCTCTTCCTTAGTCAAGATATGCATAGGAAAAGGAGATTTGTATTTTGAAAATTATGATGATATGTTCTTAAGATAAGGGACAAGGTCCCTTTGATTTAGGAATTCATTTAATTTTTCTTTTGTCTTAATCAATTATGATAGGTTGCCTTTTTAAGTGGCAAATTTCTAGCCCTTCAATCTCCATTATTTGGTTGATATTATTTGTGTGGGCTATGAATGTTTTGTCCTAATACCATGTATTATCATACCACTTGGTAAAATTATGAGTGAAGGATATAGATGTTTTTGTCCTAAAGCCTTGTATTATCATGCCACTTGCCTAAATGATGAATGTAGAATCACACCACTTGCTAAATTTTTGTCTTAATGCCATGTAACCTAATCTTTATTCTTATTATTATATTATCATCTAATTTATTTTATTTTATTTTTCCTCTTGGATTTGGGCTTATTCTTACCCATTATGGGCTTGTCCTACCCATTTTCTTTGCTTTGGATAAAATTCTTCCTTTCTTGGTGGGCTTGGTCACATTTTCATAATTTTTGGGCTATTGGTGAAATTACTATATCCTAGTCCAAGTCTATGTTTAATTTCTTGTTTAGGTTATCCAATGGGCTTGCTAGAAACTTATGTGAAGTGGAAAAACCCTATATGAAGTGTCCATAGGTAAAAGCCCAATGTATGGGTAAAGATTTTAAACTTAGTAACTATAGTTCTTGAATTAGGAAAAATTACCCTAATTCAATGTTCTTTGAAATTTTAAGACCTTTACTTGTTTCTAAAAATTTATCTTCCTTATCCAAGAATTTTGCATCTCTTTAGTATGTTATTTCTAATTTCTTTCCTATTAGATTTTCCTTCTTTATTTGTTCTCTTAATGTTAGAAACATTTTCTATGCATATACATAAGGTGAAGAATTTCTAAGGATTATATTTCCTTAGATATCTAAAATATTGTCTAATACATTTTATTTCCTTAATTAAATTTTTTATGTACCTTTATCAATAAAAGAAACGAAATTAAGGATGTTACATATTATGTATGTTTGAATACTTAGGCTAGTGTAGATAGTTCTGCATAGGTATGGCTATGGGTGAAAAAACTTTGAGCTTCTATTTTTTAAAATTCTGGAAACAATCGGTAAGGAATTAAAACAAATAGCTTACATTAAAAATGTATATCTATGTCTCACGGATGTTTAACCACTAAAATCACTCAATTTGGAGTTCAAATGAGGTAGATATGGTCCGATTAGTAAGCAGTGGTCAGAAAATGGTTAATCAGGGAAGAATATGTTAGGATAGCTTCTGTATTTTAATTTCTGGAAACATTCTATAGAGAATTAAAATACATGGTTAACATAAGAATTATATATATATGTGTCACAGATTTTGACCCACTAGCATCACTCAATTTAGAGTCCATATGAGGTAGATATGGTCCGATTAGTATGCCATGGTCAGAAATTGGTTAATCAGGGAAGAATATTTTAGGATAGCTTTTGTGTTTTGATTTCTGGGAATATTTGTAGTGAATTAAAATAAATGATTAACATAACAATTATTTCTATATGTGTTAAGGAGTTTTAGCCACTGGAATCACTTAATTTGGAATTCGTTTGAGGGAGATATCGACAGATTAGTAGGTAGAGGTCAGAACCTACCTGAGAAGAAATAACATGTACATTGAGGAAGTAATATCACCTTGATTTCTTAATATTTTGCTTAACTATTCAACATAATAGTTTTAGATAATTGTTTTATTTTTAAATTGACACCAAGATTACCTGCATCGGAGTTAAATTAAGGCAGTTATGCTCTGATTAGTAAGAAAAGGTCAGATAGGATGAAAACCTGCATTGAGAAAATAAAGAAATAAAATTAATATTTAAAAAAAAAGAATCTTATAAATGAAAATAATAAATGACTAGTATATGCTATATCCATTGCCATTTTATGAACTTCTTACCATCTTAAGTGTGAAATTTTGACATGGAAATATTTTATAAAGTGATATTTGAAATGGTTATGTTCATGGCATGATTACCAATGATTTTTGGTAATAATTATATTTTGATGAACATACTTGTTATTGAAAGCATCTTTTTGGCTATTATTGTGAAAGGAAAAGAAATGAGCACGGTCACATGGCAATCTGTGTGGTGCACCAGTAGGGGATGCCTTACCAACGGTTATGATCCTGTTAATGAGAAAAGAAAGAGAAAGTGGGCCATGTTGGACGGAGCAAGAAAAGCTCGTATCCGAGAGTAGAAAATACTCACCCTGACTTGGGTAGCTTGATATTAGAATAAATTGATAGTCATCATATGATAGTTAATCCTATCATACATGTCATTACTGTACGATTTTCATGTGCATAGATAAAGTGTATTCATATGACCAAAGATATTTGTTGTAGTTTATACAAATGAACATGACTTGATGAGCTATATTGATGTTGATTTATTGTTGAACTTACTGGATTTAATTCTCACTATATTTCCATGTCATGTTCATAAAATTAGTTATGCAGACATTTTTATGGCTCTAGCTTTTAGTGCACGTTGGATCGAGTTACTCTAAGATGGGCATATCCCAGAAACAAATAAAATGTTTGTGGTCGAGTTGGCTCAGATCCCGGCGAAGGTGCAACCACCCGCACCTGTATCTCCAGAATTGGTCAATTAGAATAAATAAGATGTAGATATTTATGTGTTTAATATATTGTACTTGAGTTTTGATTATTGACATGTATGTGAACTCTATATTGTATAATAATAATAAAATAAAAATTTGTTACAAGTGAGTCCTTCAAGAAAATTTGATCACCAACTGATAATTTCTAGTGCTCAACATTCATGGTCTTTATAGACCTTTGGCTTGTACTGAGTTTCTTGTATATATATATTTTTAATCAATTTCACTTCATTAAGGACATCTTACCCTATGTCTGACTCCACTGAGTTATCTAACAAAAAGTTTGTAACACTTCTTACATGAGACTTTAAGTCATCCAATAACACTTTATTATAGGCAAATTCTGCTAAGGGATCTCCCTCCAAACTCGAAGACATACGCTTGAACCATACTTTCTAAATTAACATCATCAATTTAGGTTAGGCATATTCTATCTATTTCATGATATTCCAAATTAGATTCCAAAAACTTAAACTTATTCAACTCATCCACCTATTAGGAGTCCTACCAAGTTTAATGTAAAACCTCATATAGTGCCATTTGTTTGTTGGCCTGATAATTACTGATATGGGTAAGTTCAACTAAGGATAAATTATTTTCTCCAAAATTTTACCAAAATTATATGAAGATACCTAAAGCATAACTTCTAATGTATAAATACATCATTTAGATTTACTATTAGATATACTATAATCTAGCTAAGATCCTAAACTTCCTTATTAGCTCTCTTAAAACAATATATTCAATTCTTACTTGTTGACATACTAAACAACGAAAAGTATTTCACTTGTAATTTCTTTTTACCATTATACTAGTACAATTCTTTTATATCTTAGTATATCTTTATTGCCTCGGGTTATCCATATTCACAATCTATGGCTTCCTCTAAAATCTCCTTTCTCAACAATTGTTCACACGTAAGTTTCCAATCTCAATATAATTCACATCATAGGTACTAGACTTAACTTAGCATGGTATAAACCCTTAACACAAATACCTTGATTGCTTAACATTATTTTTGAACATGGTTCTCAAATTATTCTCCTTTCCCTTCTCAACCACATTAGGTAAACTTAAGTGTTCTTCATACCTTAATACTCAATCAGTATATACTGTAAACTCATTATTCTTTCTAATTTGCACATAATTTGCCAACTTACACAGCTATACATACTTGATATAATTTTTTTTTAAATACGTTCTTTGTTAGATAAATTCTTTCAAACTCTCCATACTTTAACCTACTAACCACTTGGACACCATAATAGCTGAGTTTTAAAGAAAAGAAATTAACTTTTCTTGTAATGAAGGAAAAGAACTTTACATTTAATGCCAAAAATTAATAAGGGAGAATGCAGTAGAACAGGCAAAAAGCATAATAAAGAATGGTGCCAAAATAGAAAGTCAAAAATTTGAACAAAGCATTAAAAGAAAATTAAATTTGGTGGCCGTAATTCTTGAAAAATTATAAACAAAATCTAGCTGTTATTTTAGTGGCCGTAATGCAGTAGAACAGACGTAAGTTTTGAATATATGTGCCAAAATCTACTTTAACGTTGTTGGTATTTGGTGGAAAAGAAAAATTTATGAGCTTATAAAAGTCTGTGAAAGACAAAGAATACATAGTTAACTGGTAGGATGCAGTTGATTGCTTCAAAATAGATGTAATCAATCAACTATAAAATAAACCAGTCCAAATTAAAAATTCTCAAAATAACTAGTCGACTTAATAATACCAATAATCGACATTGGCAAGAAAATTGGAAAAATAAATTAAACCATTTGATTGTCCCTCTTCAACAATTAACTTGTTCGCATTTTCATTCTTTTTTTTACAGTTATGCCTATCACCTGTAACTTTCCTATAAGAATTAAGACATCAATGCTTCATCAAGGATAACAAGGAAAAGACAAATTTCTGGTGATATTTTAACCTTAATCTCTTTATGTGCTTAATATGAACCACGATCATAATTATTGTACATATACATGCTTGCCGTCATTTTTGAAAATTTTTACCTTTAATTTAGCTAATATCCACCAATCACTCACATAATTGTTCTAATTATGTCAAGCCAATTCGCATAGCTATTGTAAGTATGTCCTTCTTTGAGTTCTATAAATGCTCACGTTAGTATCTTTACCTTCTTACTCAAAGTTAGGGTGTATGCAGCTATAAAGGGAACCACATTCCATCATTTTCAACATATTTGTGTCTTTTGTGGTTCCAGTCCTAGATACGATGGAGAGTATGTGAAAGCATCACAAAATCTGAGTATGGTGTTGGCTAGGAGAAAGATTCATTTAGTGTATGGTGGAGGTAACCGTGGATTAATGGGGTGTATGCCTACAACTACACATGTAGGAGCATGTCAAGTTCTAGGTCTTATTCTTACAGCTCTAGTTGCATCCAAGATCATAGAGAAGAAAATCGGGGAATAATTTAGGGTAGCTTCCATGCATGAGCGCATAGTTAGAATGATGAGCAATGCTGATACCTTCATTGCCTTACTAGGGGGTTTTCGTACTTTAGAACAGATTTTTTAGGTAGTCTTTTGGGAACAACTGAATATCCATCACAAACCAATAGGTTTGTTAAATATTAACCATTTCTTTAATGGTCTGTTGTCTTTTCTTGATCAAGCTGTGGAACAAAGGTTCATCTCACACTCAACACAACGAATTCTCATCTCACCTTCAAATGCTGAGGAGTTGACTGATGTTTTACAAGCATATGTTCATGTACCTGATCCAATTACAACTCAAATAGAATGGACAACAGACAACTACAAAAATCGCAAATTGAACTTGGATCTTCATTTGTAACTGTAGGAAGACATGACTATTGTTGTACCGCTTCTACTTTCTTAGGGTCAACTTGGATACTATCCTTACCAACTGTACTCCCTTAGAGTTGGTAAAACTATCTTTAAATGTTGCTTATGATCCTCTGTACTCTCGAAACATATTAGTATTTTGTTAATAAATATAATAACAAATTTATCTAAGAATAGTTTAAATACTCTATTCATTAAGTCTATGAATGCAGCTGGGGCATTTGTCAAACTAAATGACATCACCAAGAACTCATAATGCCCATAATGAGTCATAAAAGAAATTTTCCAAATATCCTCTTCCGTAATCCTCAATTAATGATACTTATATCTCAAATCAATTTTTGAAAAAAATATTGAGCTCCTTGGAACTGGTGAAACAGATCATTTGTACGAGGTAATGAGTTTTTATTCCACAATGTCACCTTATTCAACTGTCTATAATCTATGCACAGTCATAATGATCTATCCTTTTTTTTCACAAATAGGACTAAAGTACCTTAAGGAGAGTACTAGGGCGTATAAATCCCTTGTCTAAGTTCAGTCGTTGCCATTGTATATGAGGGTATAGATATTGGTTGGGTTCCAAGAAGTAAATCGATACCAAATTCTTTTTTACGTGTCGAGGTAATCCTGTCAATTCATCAGGAATTACATCAGAAAATTCTCTAGCCACTGGAACTTGATTTACACTGGTATATTTTATATCAACATCTCCCACTACTACCAAATATCCTTGGCACCTTTTTGTAATAACTTATAGGCTGCTAAAACAGAGATTAGATTTTTAGGTAGCTCACTACGGTCTCCTTGTATCAAGAAAGAAGATTCTCCAAGAATATTGAATTTAATCATCTTCGAATGACATTCTAAAATGGCTTGACATGTTGTCAACCAATTCATTTCTAATATCACATCAAAGTCTACCATATCTAGACATTCAGGTAAAATGGATATTATATTCATAAATGATCATATTTGGCATTTTTCACAATTATTTAAATTCTCTAAGACACCTATCCCTTTCACTTTTAGGCAGTAATTGACCCATAGATACCTATTAAGATGTCACAATATTCAATAAACTTTATATTAAGAAATTTAATAACTTGGAATAGAAAGAAAATTAAAATTTTATAGAATCCCTCAACAGCACCTGAAGTATAAATATGTCCGGCTCATACCCATACTAAAGGTCCTACTAAAGAATCCTTTACTCCGATAACCACAAAGAAACCTAATGCCTCAGATACCAACTTGTAATGACCCCAATTTTCGAGCACGTGAAACCGGCATTTTTTCCCGCAATCAGATGTTTTTCATAACATGCATAACACTATTCTTTGTCATAGAAATAGATACATATAGATTCTCTCATGTATATACATTAAAGAAACTAAGTTATAAATGTCAAAATAACAATAGAAGCAGAGATCCTGCCAGTAGCATTTAGAGCACACTCTAGAATACAAACACAGTATAATTCAAAACTGTGAGCCTTGAAAGCAACGTAGACTCAACCAAAGAATATATCACCTAACTGATCACCTATCTGTAGGATCAGACTCTATATTCTTATTTGAAAAATGTGAAAATATCGTGTAGTGAGTTTAACAACTCAGTGAGCAGATAATACCTCCTATGACCTCTTAGGTCAGCATAAGGATGTACTCATATTTTAAAATGTCACATAGAAAATACAGTTTAGAAGTAACGTAGACTCACCCAGAGAATATGTCACCTAAATGATCACCTATCTGTAGGATCAGACTCTGTATTCTTATTTGAAAAATGTGAAAATATCATGTAGTGAGTTTAACAACTCAATGAACAGATAATACCTCCTATGACCTCTTAGGTCAGCATATGGATGTACTCATGTTTTAAAATTTGTCACATAGAAAATACAGTTTAGAAGTACATCCATATAGGACCCATATTTCAAATATTCTCAATTAAAAAGATATTTAGATATCCAAAACCATATTCACTATGGTATGATCATTAAACAAATGTTGTTATGCTCAGCTGTATAAACTATAGTAAAATATTAAGCTTTTGAGATAAAGTTATAACTTTTAATAGTCCTGCCTCACTCGGTGATCTGGCACACTCAATTTAAAAAGACCTGCCGATATTCATTGGTGCGTACTATCGCAGGTACACCAAAATTGATACCTTACCTCAAAACTAACCTGTAGTAGTGGGAGTAAGGGTCGATCCCACAAAGACTAGAATTACCTTATATGATTGGGAAAGGGGGGATTGATAGTTGCAAATAAAACTAAGTAAACAATAATGAAAGTAAATAAGAGAGAGTGATTAATGATAAAGACGTTGGTTTCGGTTGATATCCACCGTCAAGGGATTGTATTAATCATTGATAACTTAATCAATATGTAATTGAATATCTATCATTGGGTTTCTAACCCTGTTCCTCCTTAAGTCTAGTAAATTAATGACAATAGCACCAATTAAACCCTAATTAACAAGCAATACTTTAGCACATCGGTAAAGCATAACTTATTAACCGCATGAAGAACTAGAGAAACTGACAGAGCTAAACAAATATAAACACATCGGTTATATCTAATTTAGTTAATTACTCATCATAGGTTCAATGATTTATAATCTACAATTCTCAAACCTATTTGCCTCATGAATTACAGAATTGAAGACTTTGTTCAAAACATAACTCAGCGGTAGATTAAGACAGACAATATACTAGTAGGCCTCCTAGCAATCATATGAATAATGATCGAGAAGAAGAGCAGATGAATAATCAAATTGAAATAATAAAATCAAATCCACATCTCACAATGCATGAAGATCCCTTGAGGTTTCAATCTACCTCAACCAACTAAAAAGAACTAGCCACGCAAGGCTATAAGAAAATCTAAAGAAGAATTGAAGAATGTAACTAAGAATTTCGATGAATGATTGAATGAATTCTCTGCTTGCTTTGCTCCCTTTTTATAGATTAATTCCTCCTAATCGAAGTAAGAGTGTTTCTAGGTCAAATTTCGGCCTATCGGGCTTCAATTGGAGTTAACAAAACCTAAAAATCACGAATTCAGTGACCTGGTACAGCGGTGGGCATTGTGGCGCACTACAGTGGCACTGTGATGCTCCAAAAATCCAAAGACGAGGCGCCGTGGTGCCCTAGGCCAGCACCGTAGTGCTCATTGCTAGGATGCTCAGTGTCGTGGTGCCCAAAAAACTCCAGAATTTCCCAAAGTGCCAAACACAAAAGTTGTAGCTATGTCGCTTTTCTCCATAGCCACTGGAATCACCTTAATCCAATCTAAATTGAAGGCGATATGCTAAATTTAGTGATCAAAGGATAGAATTCATCCTACTACACTATGATTCTGATTTGGAAGCTCTGTAATGCTATTAAATCTCCTGAATTTGACCAAGTGATCAAGATAAAAGTTGTAAATAATTGTGTTATCTTTTCACAACCAATTGAATCACTTCTATTAGAGTTCATAAGAGGGAGATATGCTCAAAACAATGCTGAAAGGTCTGGAATCCCTGCAATGTAGCATTTTTCCATGAATTTCTTTTCTTTTTCTTCTCTTTTCTTCTTTCTTTGTTCCTACAACACAAAACACAAAACTAAGCTAATTCCTAATTATATTTTACTTAAATAAAAAAAAAGTAAATTTAAAGGTATTAATATCATGCTTAATTAAGATCACATCATTCATCCATACATATAAATACATAAATATAAATGCATATTCATCAAATGCAATGTATAATTATCAAGAAATTTGCCATGAGTTTTATGCTTGCCATTCAATCATAATCAGTAACTACATAGTTTTACAAATCCATGCCTCCTGCACATAATATTCACTTTGTCCAATAATGATTAATACATTTAGAACCACATATTCAATGAGTTTCAAAATCTATTTACAAAACCATACTCTTCTTGAACTATGTGCCAGTTTGTAAGCAAAATAGTTATTTTAACACATTTCAAAAACTTATGATAGCATAAAAAATTTGTAAACATAACCAGTTATACATTTTAAGTTCAAGAAGAGCATGGGGTAAGTCATAGAAAGAATTATCTATTCACAGGTTAGGGCTCTAGGTTGGACAGCCCCAAATGTAACTTTTCAAGCCAAATATGATCAAATGGATCTCTAAAACGAGTCTGGAAGGTCCAAAAACCTAATAAATGACCCCAGGAGCTTGGTCAACGCTAGTAACTGTTCACGGGGCGAAAAAAACTATTCACTGCCGAAAATTACTATTCATACCCATTGGATTTACTGTTCACGACGCACAAAAAGTTTTCAAATGACCGAAAAAATTCATATTCTAAGATTTATCTAGCTCCTGAATCCATCTATAGTGTCAGATTTTCAATTTGAGATCTCTAAATAGAAGTTTCAGAACTTATCTTTTTCTAAGATTTTCTACTTCCGATCAATGGCGATTCTATGGCTGATTTAAAAAATTGTTCAGTCAAAATCGTAGTATACTCTATCCTGAATCTAATGGTACCCTTAGTTTTGAGATTGGAATCCAATAGGCACTCCAGATCTAGAGAGAATAATGAAAGCTACTATTTACACTATTTATCCGTTATGAAAATCGAATTTTGCATTCTTCGCTTTTAGCAAAACATAATCATTTAAAATAAAAATATATTTTCTTTTATCGTAAAACATTATTATTTTAAAAATATGGGATATTACATTTTCCACTTCACATGAGTTTCTAACAAACCAATTGGATAGTCTAACCAAGAGAAATAACATAGACTTGGACTAAGATATAGAAGTTGGACCGATAGCCTAAAAATCATTAAAATGTGAACAAGCCCTCCATGAAAGGTAGAATTTCAACCAAAGTGGTGCGCACTGTCGCAAGTGCACCCAAATTAATACCTTACCTCAAAACTAACCTGTAGTAGGGGGAGTAAGGGTCGATCCCACAGAGACTGGAATTACCTTATGTGATTAAAAGGGGGGAATTGATAATCACAAATTAAGTAAAGTAAACAATAATGAAAATAAATAAGCGAAAGTGATTAATGATAAAGACGTTGGTTTCGGTTGGTATCCACCGTCAAGGGATTACATTAATCATCGACAACATAATCAATCTGCAAATGAATATCTATCATTGGGGTTTTAACCCCGTTTCTCCTTAAGCCTAGCAAATTAATGACAATCGCACTAATTAAACCCTAATCAACAAGCCATCTTTTAGCACATCGGTAAAATATAACTTGTTAACCGCATGAAGAACTAGGGAAACTGACAGAGCTAAACAAATATAAACACATCGGCTATATCTAATTTAGTCAATCATTCATCATAGGTTCAATGATTTATAATCTAAAACCCTTAAACCTATTTGCCTCACGAATCGCAGAATTAAAGACTTTGTTCAAAACACAATTCTGCGGTAGATTAAAACAGATGAAATACTAGTAGGCCTCCCAGCAATCATATGAATAATCATTAGGAATAAGAACAGATGAACAATCAATATTCAAAACAAATTGAAATAATAACATTAGATCCACATCTTACAATGTATAAAAATCCCTTGAGGTTTCAACTCACCTCAACCAACTAAAGAGAATTAGCCACGCAGGGCCATAAGATAAACAAAAGAAGAATTGAAGAATGTAGATGAAGAATTCGGTGCAAGATTGGATCAGAATTCCCCCCCCCCTCTCTGCTTGTTTTGCTCCCTTTTTATAGATTAACTCCTCCTAATTGATGTAGGAGTGTTTCTAGGTCAAATTTTGACCTATCAGGCTTCAATTGGAGTCAAAAAAATCCTTAAAATTTCGAATTCAGCGACCTGGTGCGGCGGCGCTCAAGTGGAGCACCGTAGCACTGTGGGGAATCAGGGACGGGGCGCCGCGGCGCTCACATGCTGCGAAACTTGGCTGGGTTGTTCAGCGCCGTGACGCTCACTTACAAGCGCCGCGGCGCCCAGAAATTTCCAGAATTTGCCAAAGTTCTGAACACGAAAGTTGTAGCTCTATGTCTCTTAGTTCCATAGCCGCTGGAATCACCTCAATCGGATCTAAATTGAAGGAGATATTATAAATTTAGTGACCAAAGGTCAGAATTCATCTTGCTGCACTGTGATTCTGATTGGCGAGCTCTGTAAGGCTATGAAATCTCTGGAAATTGACCAAGTGTTCAACATAAAAGTTGTAGTTTATTGTGTTATCTTTTCACAGCCACTTGAATCACTTTGATTGGATTTCATAAGAGGGCGATATGCTCAAAACAGTACTAAAAGGTCTGGAATCGCTGCAATGTAGCATTTTTCCATGAATTTCTTATCTTTTTCTTCCATTTTCTTCTTCATTTGTTCCTACAACACAAAGCACAAAACTAAGCTAATTCCTAATTATATTTTACTTAAGTCAAACAAAAGGTAAGCATAAAGGTATTAAAATCATGCTTAATTATGATCACATCAAATACCCGCACACTCAACCTTTTGCTTGTCCTCAAGCAAAATAATCCCTAAAGACAAAATCAAAAATCAATATCTGTGGTGAGTGTTAGGCTTCCCAAACTTTTTGCCTCATATCTTAAAAATATTCTCAAGAAAAATTTTGAAAGATCATAATCATACACAAGATTAACTAAAATGCAATTAATTATTTTATTCTCTTGAATCCCGAATGTGTGTGTGTGTTTTGGGTCACTAAATTTTCTTTTACCCAGATGAGTTTATATATCTCAAAATTTTGGTTGTAGATCTCTAAATAGTTTAGGATTTCCATATGCTTATTTTTCATGCCACTCTCCACTAATGTAGGCCAAAACTACCTCTAGGATCAATAGGACTTTATTAGGCTTATAATGTGGCCAGGGTATAAGGTGGGATAAAGGATACAAATGTAGGTTCAATCACCCAACACCACATGACTAAATATGATCTATTGAGATTTTTCAAGTTTGGAGGACTTTCCCCCACATTCATTTTCTTACTTCAATTGAGTTTGATCCATCATTTTCCTTGATTCTCAAAAGGTATTTTTTTTTCACAACATATGCTTTTATTCTCTTTGAAATTTTCTTTTCTTCCTTTTTCATAATTCTCTCTTTTTCTTCTTTGCATAAATCTTTTCTTTTCCTTGCTCCACCCTTCCACCCTTTTGTCAATTTAAGCTCTACAAAACAAGTATTCAGAAAAATAATCATGGAGTGAGTGAATAGGATCAAAAATAAGGATATTCATACAAAATTTGGCTTTCGGCTCATTTGTGGTTTTTAGAAGAAAAAGTTCATTAAGCTCAAAATAGATGAACTAAGGATATTTCATTGTGTAGGTTAGGCTAGAAAGGCTCAATCTATCCAATAATGCCTAAATCATCTCCTAAATAATAGTATTAACCTAGGATTTCGCCTCAAGCAGCATTCAAATAAGTTCTAGAATCCTGTGGAGATCATGAAATATATTTGAATTATATAAACCTTCTATAAGTAAAAGATAAATTGAATGCCCAAATTTATTGTGCAAAATATTTTAGAATTCTAAAGTCAAAAGTAATAAATTGCAAAAGAGATAAAATTGCATACAACCATGAAGTTTCTACATTTTTCAAGAGCTAAAAAAAAATTGGATAGTCATATCGTTGGCTGTTGGTTGTGCCTAACATCCCAAAACATAAATTGAATACTCACACAATCACTCAACTTGCTAAACGCAATAAAAGTGCATTGATAGTGAAAATCAGAAAATTAATGCTCATAATAAGGTCACAATAATTCCGAAAAAATATAATTCTAGCCCCACACTCAAACTTTACATTGTCCTCAATGTAAAAGAAAGATAAGAATTAGGGAAAGATATAAAAAAACATATGAGTTAAGTGAACTTCCCTGAATTTGTTTGGAGTGGAATGAGCATGTTGCATTACTGGACCATGAATATTTCTGACTCCCATTTTTTTTTTGATTATGTTGGGTTGCCTCCCAATAAGTGCCTTTGTTTAATGTCGTTGGCTCGACTCAAGGCTCCTTATGTCATTCAAGGAGGATCCTTGATGTCAACTTTGAATTGTCTTGCCTTTGAATGTGCAGAATTCTGAGGTTCAGCTGCATTATGAAAAGGGAAGTTAGTATTAGTCAAAGATTTAATTAAATGAGAACTCAACTTACCTGGAAATAATCGATGTCTTAAGTAGCTTTTGGCATCCAATTTAATTTCATCTTTTTCAGATTCTACCAAAGCATGTGGTAACTTTCCTCTATCTTTGAGTAGGGCATAATTATTTGAGGTTATAACTGTAGCTGGTTCTCCACTGTATAGGCCCTTTAATTGGCTAGGGAGGCTCTTTAAGCCTAGGTCAGAATACTTCAAAATAGAAGGTACAGGCATCTTATTAGAAATTGATAACAACATAGAAAAATCCTTACCTGTTTGCTGCAGTTCTAGTGCTTCCTCTCCTACTATAATATTCTCTTCAAATTTGACGTTTAGGGTACATTCCATAACCTCTTTCTTAGTAGGCTTACAAGTGTCAACTTCCAAGTCATCTTTTTCATTCAGTGCAGAATTTTCTTCCTTTTGCATTAACGATGCTAGGGCTAGACTTTCAATTTTTAAATTTTGAGCCTCTAGCCTGCTGACTGTTGTTGCTAATTGTCCAATTTGATTTGTTAAGCTTTGAATGCTGGCCCTTACCTCTTGTTGAAATTGATGAGTACTTTGTGTAAGAGATTTAACGATATCTTCTAAAGGAGTACTTACCTGAAAATCCTGAGATGTATTCTGTCTAGGATAATAGGCCTGTTGAGTATGTTGAAAATTTGCAAAATTTTGTTCTGCAAGACTATTTTGTGCATTCTCATACTTGAAGTTGAGATGATCCTCCCATCCAGTATTGTACATGTTTGAATAGGAATCATACCTCACTTGTTGTGGTTCATGGAAACCATTAACCATATTTACCTGCTCAAATGACTCATCATAGAAAGTTGGGTACCCAAAAGAAGGATGCCCTATGGCTGAATAATTTCCATAGCACTTCTCTCTTTGCATATTTTCTACACGTTGACGAACAAGAGAAGTTAAATTTGCAAGTTGCTCTTCAAGGGAAGAACTACATACCTCACCAGCATATCTTAATGGAGAGCCCAGCCTAGTGCCAAATTGTTGAAAATTGGCTGCCATATTCAAAGTTATGAACAAAAAGAAAAGAAAAGAAAATCACAAAAGGTAAATAGACATAGTCCCCGGCAACGGCGCCAAAATTTGTGCACACTGTCGCAGGTGCCCCCAAATTAATACCTTACCTCAAAACTAACCTGTAGTAGTGGGAGTAAGGGTCGATCCCACAAAGACTGGAATTACCTTATGTGATTAAAAGGGGGGAATTGATAATAGCAAATTAAGTAAAGTAAACAATAATGAAAAGCAATAAGCGAAAGTGATTAATGATAAAGACGTTGGTTTCGGTTGGTATCCACCGCCAAGGGATTACATTGATCATCGACAACATAATCAATCTGTGAATGAACATCTATCATTGGGGTTTTAACCCCGTTTCTCCTTAAGCCTAGCAAATTAATGACAATCGCACTAATTAAACCCTAATCAACAAGCCATCTTTTAGCACATCGGTAAAATATAACTTGTTAACCGCATGAAGAACTAGAGAAACTGACAGAGCTAAAAAAATATAAACACATCGGCTATGTCTAATTTAGTCAATCATTCATCATAGGTTCAATGATTTATAATCCAAAACCCTTAAACCTATTTGCCTCACGAATCGCAGATCTATAGACTTTGTTCAAAACACAATTCAACGGTAGATTAAAACAGACGAAATACTAGTAGGCCTCCTAGCAATCATATGAATAATCATTAAGAATAAGAACAGATGAACAATCAATATTCAAAACAAATTGAAATAATAACATTAGATCCACATCTTACAATGTATAAAAATTCCTTGAGGTTTCAACTCACCTCAACCAACTAAAGAGAATTAGCCACGCAGGGCCATAAGATAAACAAAAGAAGAATTGAAGAATGTAGATGAAGAATTCGGTGCAAGATTATATCAGAATTCGCCCCCCTCTCTGCTTGTTTTGCTCCCTATTTATAGATTAACTCCTCCTAATTGATGTAGGAGTGTTTCTAGGTCAAATTTCGACCTATCAGGCTTCAATTGGAGTCAAAAAATCCTTAAAATTGTGAATTCAGCGACCTGGTGCGGCGGCGGGTGCCGCGGCGCTCCACTTGAGCGCTGCAGCGCTCACATGCTGTGAAACCTGGCTGGGTTGTTCAACGCCGTGGCGCTCACTTGCAAGCGCCGCGACGCCCAGAAATTTCCAGAATTTGCCAAAGTGATGAACACGAAAGTTGTAGCTCTATGTCTCTTCGTTCCATAGCCGCTGGAATCACCTCAATCGGACCTAAATTGAAGGAGATATTATAAATTAAGTGACCAAAGGTCAGAATTCATCTTGCTGCACTGTGATTCTGATTGGCGAGCTCTGTAAGGCTATGAAATCTCCAGAAATTGGCCAAGTGTTCAACATAAAAGTTGTATTTTATTGTGTTATCTTTTCACAGCCACTTGAATCACTTTGATTGGATTTCATAAGAGGGCGATATGCTCAAAACAGCATTGAAAGGTCTGGAATCGCTGCAATGTAGCATTTTTCCATGAATTTCTTATCTTTTTCTTCCATTTTCTTCTTCATTTGTTTCTACAACAAAAAGCACAAAACTAAGCTAATTCCTAATTGTATTTTACTTAAATCAAACAAAAGGTAAGCATAAAGGTATTAAAATCATGCTTAATTATGATCACATCACAAAGCAATAGAAATGGGCAAGAATGAGCCCAAATCGAAGAGGGAAAAATAAGAACCATGTGAGAAAATAGTAGTGTAACAATAATCAAGATTAGGTCACATAGGATTACGACAAAATATCTATATCTTACACTTATAATTTCAGCAAGCCATGTGGTGAAATAGTAGGTAATAATACATGACATTAGGACAAAATATCTATATCCTACACTCATAATTTTAGCAAGCCATCTGATGATATAGTAGGTAATAATACATGGCATTAGGACAAAGCATACATATCCTACAAAAATAATTTCAGTCAAGAAAGGGAGACTCATAGGCTGAAAATTTTCCACTTAGAAAGGAAATCTATCATATTTGAGTGAGACAAAAGAAAAAGAAAATAAATTCTAAAATTAAGGGACCTTGCCCCTTGTCTTGAGAACATTTTATCATAATTTTCAAATAACAAATCCTCCTTTTGCTATGCATATCTTGACTATAGGAGAGAAAGACAAGAACATGATTTTTCTTCCACTAAAAAGTAACCAAGTGCATCTTAATTGTGATAAGGTAGACCCATGATTATGAGAGTTGGCCACTTGATAATTTATTTTAGCAAAAACCACCCTTATAACATTATAATTTCATCCAAGTAAGGAAGAGGAAAAACATAAGCAAGCTAGAGTGGGGAAAGTTGAGAAAGAGAGGAAGGAAGAAGAAGAAATTTAGAGGACTAAGTACTCAAGGTAAGTTAGCTTAATCTTCACTTGAATCTATCTGTTCTCTTCATCCTTGGGGTTTAAAACTCAACCTCCCTCTCTTATTCAAGCTGTTGGAAAAGCTAAGGGAAGGGAGGAATCTTGCCACTTCCTTCAAGAGGAAACAAGAAAAAGAATTCACTAAGTGATTTAGGGAGATCTTTATGTAGGTTTAACAATATCTCTTTTTCAAGATAAGCTTCGAAATTTGTAACATTTATATGAGATTTTGATCTTAGAAATTTGATGAAATTTACAATATTTGCTACTTTTATGATTTGCCATGGATGTTACTATATCATGATACATGTTGATCTTGCATGTGATAGATGTTTTGAATACTTTTGTTGGTGTAGAAAGTTTTGCATAAATACGGCTATGGGTAGCAAAATTTTAGGGCATTTATGCTACTGCTATGTACATTTGAATATGGTGAAAAATTGATAGAACATGATTAGATTGATAAAATGAGTTTGGCCTTAAACACTTAGTAGAAGACCATGATAAATTTCTATTGGGAAACACCCTTAATAATACATGATTTGATTTTTGTTTTCTTAAGAAGTAGATGATGGAATATGTTAAATTAAGTGTAAGGAATATAATTAAAATGTTGAAATGTGTAATTATGGTTAAATATAAATTAGGAAGAAAATGGAAAAGGACTTAATAAAATGATGAACTAGAGCCTTAGGAAGGGTTTGGTTTAAAAACTAGATTTCGAGGTAACCAGGAAAGTTTCTATTTTTGAAATTCTGGGATGAATCGGTTAGGTGTTAAAAGAAGTAGTTAACATTAAAAATGTAGATATATGTCTCATGGATTTTTAGCCACTGGATTTACTCAATTTGGATTGCATATGAGGGAGATATGGTCAAATTAATAAGTAGTGGTTAGAAACTAGCTAGCCAGGGAAGAATTTGTTAGGTAAGCTTCCGTGTTTGAATTTTTAGGCCCACTATGTAGGGAATTAAAGGAACTTGTTAACATAATAAATATAGATATATGTATTGTGCATTTTTAGCCACTAGAATCACTCAATTTGGATTCCATGGGAGGGAAATATGGTTGGATTGGTAAGTAGAGGTCAGAACCTACCCAGGAAGAAATAACATTGAATTTGATGGAGTAATAACACCAAATCCTTATGATTTCACTAATATGTTCAACATAATAGTTTTAAAGGATTTTTGTAGATTTAAATTTACATCAAGATCACCTCAATCAAAGTTAAAATAAGAGAGTTATGCTTTGATTAGTGAGAGATGGTCAAGCTGGATGAAAACCTGCATCAGGGGACAACACACAACATAGAGCATGGGCGTGTTTAGTGTGGGTAAGGGCTTTTTGAAGCCTAGAGCATGGTTGTGTTACAAGAAATTGCCAGGCTATATTACAGGACATGGCAAAGGCGTGTTGGGAGCAAGTAAAGATTATTTTCAACAATTTTCTACCCTATATGAACCTCATTAAACTATTGGTTAATAATAGAATCTAAATTAGAGAAGAATGCCCTATAAAATTTGTGAGAACATGCATTGGAACTTATATAAGTAGGAGGAAAGTAACTAGAGGCCAAGCATAAAGAAAATGAAGAGATGAAAATAATATTTAAGAAAGAAGAAAAATCTTATAAATGAAAATAATAAATTACTACTGTATGCCCTAGCCATTGTCATTGCATGAACTCCTTACCATTTTAAGTGTGTAATTTTGACATGGAAATATTTTATAAAATGATATTTGAAAATGATTATGATTATGGCATGATTGCCTTTTACAATTGATTTTTGGTAATGATTCTGCGTTGATGATAAATTATGGCATGTGATTATAATAAACATACTTGTTATTGAAATCATATTTTTTGGATATTAATGTGAAAAGAAAAGAGACGAGCATGGTCACATGGCGGTCCATGTCGTTCACCGGTAGGGGACACCCTACTCGCTAAGATTATGATAATGAGAAAAGAAAGAGAAATTCTGCCATGTCAGACGTAGCGAGAAAAGCCTGTATCAGAGAGTATAAAGTACTCACCTTGACCGGGGTAGCTTGATATGAAAATAAATTGATAGCCATTATATGATATTCTAAAAATAGTTATTCATGCCATACATGTTATTACTGTACGATTTTCATTTGCATAGATAAAGTGCATTCATATGACCTAAGACATTTACTGTAGCTTATACAGATGAATATGACATAATGAGCTATATTGATGATAATTATGACTTATTATTGAACCTACTGAGATTTAATTCTCACTATATTTCTATATCATGTTCAAAAGACTAAATATGCATATTGTCTCTTTGACCGGCTTTTAGCGTACGTTGGGTCAAGTTGGCTATGATCCCGATGAAGTTGCAACCACCCGCAACCGTATCCCCAAAACTAGTCAACATGGATGAATAAAATGTAGAAATATATGTGTTTGAATACGAATACTTTTTTATTAATGATGTATATGTGAACCCATAATTGTATTAGTGTTAATGGTATACCATAAACAATAATTATGTGTATTTAATTTAATTGAATGTTATTATGAATTAAATAGTTAGAAGTAAAGAGGTAATGACTTCATGAGATTTTACAAATATATATATATATATATATATATATATATATATATATATATATATATATATATATATATATATATATATATATATATATATATATGTGATGTGATCTTAATCAAGCATGATATTAATACCTTTAAACTTACTTTTTGTTTGATTTAAGTAAAATATGATTAAGAATTAGCTTAGTTTTTTATTTTTTGTTGTAGGATCAAAGGAAGAAGAAAAAAAATAAGAAAAAAAATAAGAAATTCATGGAAAAATACTGAATTGTAGCAATTCCAGACCTTTTAGTATTGTTTAGAACATATCTCCCTCATATGAACTCTAATCAAAGTGATTCAAGTGGCTGGGAAAGGATAAAACAATTATCTGTAAGTTTGATGTTGAACTCCAATCATGGTTAGGTGCACTTTTTTTTTGTTTTGCAATTTATTACTTTTGACTTTAGAATCCTGAAATATTTTTGCACAATAACTTTGGGCATTCAATTTATCTTTTACTTAGAGAAGGCTTATATAATTCAAAAATATTTCATGATCTCAATAGGATTCTAGAACTTATTTAAGGATGCTTAAGGTAAAATCTTAGGCTAATACTACTATTTAGGAGATGATATAGGCATTATTTGATAGATTGAGTCTTTCAAGCCTAACCTAAGAAAAGAAATATCCTTAGTTCCTCTATTTTGAGCTTAATGAAAATTTTCTTCTAAAAACCACAAATGAGCCAAAAGAAAAATTTTGTATAAATATCCTTATTTTTTATCCTATACACTTACTCCATGATTATTTTTTTGAATAATTTTTTTGTAGAGATTTGTTTACAAAAGGGTGGAAGGGTGGAGCAAGGAAAAGAAAAGAATTATGTGAAGGAAATAAAAGAAAAATCCAAAGAGAATAAAAGCAAATGTTGTGGAAAAAAATTAGAGAACCGAGGAAAAGGATGGATTAAATTCAATTGAAGCAAGAAAATGAGTGTGGGAGGAAAATCTCCCCAAATTTAAAAAATCTCAAGAGATCATATTTAATCATGTGGTGTTGGGTGACTGAGCATAAATTTGTATCCTTTATCCTACCTTATACCCTGGCCACATTACAAGCTAAATAAAGTTCTATTGACCCTAGAGGTAGTTTTGGCCTACATTAGTGGAAAGAATGAGCATATGGAAATCCTAAACTAATTAGAGACCGACAGACAAAATTTTGTGATATATAAACAAATCCGGGTAAAAGGAAATTTATTGACTCAAGAACACACACAAATTAGGGATTCAGAAGAATAAAATAATGGATAGCATTTTTGGTAGTCTTATGCATGATTATGACATTCCAAAATTTTTCTTCAGTATATTTTTCATGTTATGAGCCAAACTTTTGGTAAGTCTAACACTCACTACATATATTGATTGTTGTTTTTCATCGTTAGTGATTATTTTGCTTGAGGACTAGCAAAAGGTTGATTGTGGGCGTATTTGCTGTGATCTTAATTAAGCAAGATATTAATACCTTTAAACTTAATTTTTGTTTAATTTAAGTAAAATATGATTAGGAATTAGTTTATTTTTGTGTTTTGCGTTGCAGGATCAAAGGAAGAAGAAAAAAGAAGAAAAATATAAGAAATTCATGGAAAAATGCTGAATTGCAGTGATTCTAGACCTTTCAGTACTATTTAGATTATATCTCCCTTATATGAACTCCAATCAAAGCGAATGAAGTGGCAGTGAAAATATAAAACAATTATCTATAATGTTTATGTTGAACACTTTGTCAAATTCAGGAGATTTCATAGCGTTATAGAGCTCGTAAATCAGAATCACAGTGCAGCAGGATGAATCCTGACCTTTTGTCACTAATTTTGGCATATCTCCTTCAATTTAGATCTGATTAAAGTGATTCCAGTGGATATGCAAAGAAGATATATAGGGCTACAAATTTATTGTTCGGTACTTTGGGAAAATCTAGAAGTTTCCAAGCGTTGTGGCGCTACGTCATAGCAGATTCGAAGGGCTGGGCTTTCCCTAGCACGCCACAGCGTTGCTTGCCCAGAATCATTGGAGGCTGCAGTGCCCGAGCATCAAAACCAGAGCACCCCAGCTCTAGCTCAAGCACTGGGGTGCCTCGTCAGTCAATTTTTGAATCACTGCGGCACTCGCCGCTGCACTAGAATGCTGAAATTGTGATTTTTATGGTTTTTTAACTCCAAATAAAGCCCAATGGGCCGAGATTTGACTTGGAAACAACCTTACTTCATTTAGCAGTAGCCAATTCATAAAAGAGGGCAGAAAGCAAGCATCAAAGGAAGGAATTCAATCATTCAAGTTCTTAATTATCTTCTTTAATTCTTCTTTCGATTTTTTATAGCCCTACGCGGCTAATTTATTTTTAGTTGGTAAAGGAAGATTGAAACCTCAAGGGATCGTTATGCATTGTGAGATTTGGATTTGATTTTATTATTTCAATCTTAATTGAGTATTGATTATTCATCTTCTCTTCTTTTCTCAATGATTATTCATATGATTGCTAGGAGGCCTACTAGTATATTGTCAGTTTTAATCTACTACTGAATTAAGTTTTGAACAAAGTTTTCATTACTACATTCATAAAACAAATAGGATTAAGGATTCTGGATTATAAATCATTAACCCTATGATGAATAATTAACTAAATTAGATATAGCCAATGTGTTTATATTTATTTAGCTCTATTAGTTTCTCTAGTTCTTCATGCGATTAATGAGTTGTGGTTTACCGATCTGCTAAAGGATTACTTGTTAATTAAGGTTTAATTGGTGCGATTGTCATCAATTTACTAGACTTACGGAGGAACAGGGTTAGAAGCCCAATGATAGATATTGAATTACAGAGTGATTATATTGTCAATGGTCAATGCAATCCCTTGACGATGGATATTAACCGAAACTAATGCCTGCATCATTAATTACTTTCATTAGTGTTTACTTTATTTTATTTGCACTTATCAATCCCCCATTTTCTCAATCACATAAGGTAATACTAATCTCTGTGAGATCGACCCTTACTCCCACTACTACAAGTTAGTCGATAGGTAAGGTATCAATTTGGGTGTACCTGCGACAGCATGCACCAAATTTTGGCTCCGTTGCCGAGGACTGCGTTTATTTCCTTTTGTGATTTTTATTTTGATTTATGTCTGTGACTCGTTCTTCTAATTCTCAAGATTTACAGTTTAATCCAAATATTGGAAAATCTATTCACATGCATAGAAGTGAACTTCAAGGGGATATTTATCAGGAGAAAGAAGAAGTAATCATGGCCAAACACCCCACTCTAAAGGAGCTTGTAGTTCCATATCTACACCATCAGCATTTATGCATTACTTTTCCTAACCTTGATGAAAACATTAATTTGGAATTAAAATCAGGACGGATTCATCTCTTACCCAATTTTCATGGTCTTGCAGGTAAAGACCCACATAAACACTTAAAGGAATTCCATGTGGTATGTACCAGTATGAAGCCCCCTGGAGTAATAGAAGAACAAATTAAACTCAAGGCTTTCCCTTTTTCCTTAATAGACTCAGCCAAAGATTGGCTATATTATTTACCATTTGGCACTATTACTACTTAGAATGAGATGAATAAATTGTTTTTAGAGAGATATTTTCCTGCATCTAGAGCCATAAATATAAGAAAGAAAATATGCAACATTAGGCAACTATATGGAAAGACACTTTTTGAGTATTATGAGAGGTTTAAAAAGCTTTTTGCAAGCTGCCCACATCATCAAATTATTAAGCAACTACTGATCCAATTTTTTTATGAAGGTCTTTTGTAGATAGACAAGAGCATGATAGATGCAGCTAGTAGATAAGGACTAATAGATAAGACTTCTAAAACAGCCAGAATCCTGATATCAAACATGGCTTCCAATTCCCAACAATTTGGTGTTAGGAATGATTCTCCAATTCAACATGCCCATGAGGCAAGTAATTCCAACCTTCAGCAACAGATATCTGAACTGACATCTTTTGTATGCCAAATTGTTATAGGTACACTGCAGTAAGTGAGAATATATGGAATATGTTCAGCAAAGGGGCACCCAACTGATATGTGCCCTACACTTCAAGAAGAATCCACAGAACAAGCTAATGCTGTGGGAGGGTTCCTAGTGCAACCAAAGAGGTATGATCCTTATGCTAATACATATAATCCTAGATGAGAGGATCATCCCAATTTCAGGTATGGGAATACACAAAATAGACATGCAGAACAAAAATTTTAGCATCCTCAATAGGCCTATTATCCTAGACAGAATACATCTCAGGATTCCCAAGTAAGTACTTCTTTATAAGATATTGTTAAATCTCTTGCACATAAAACTCAAGAATTTCAACAAGAGACAAGAGATAGTATTCAAAATTTGGAAAATTAGATGGGTCAATTAGTGTAACATCCTAAGCCTCTAATAAAGTTATATAAATTTAAGGATGAGTAGAAAACACATATGACAAGTGATTAAGATACTTACTTATATGATTATAAGGCAAGAATAAAATAGTTAACATAGTTAATGTTGAATCATATAAATAAAATATTTTTGGAGCATAAATAAGAGGAATAGGATACAAAGATATTCCTTAAGATACTAATTTAGGATTAACAACATAATAAGGAAGGAAGAAGCATTATTTGATGCTATATAAATATATATACATATTTCCTCTCACCTCCACTGTACACATTATTATATATATTTGCACATGCAAAAGGAGGAGCTTTACGTGGATATATATATATATATATATATATATATGTGTGTGTGTGTGTGTGTGTGTGTGTGTGTGTGTGTGTGTGTGTGCATTTCTCTCATTTATGCCATGCATAGCATAATAGATATACCACCCATGCATGCACATAATTTTGAAACAAAACACAATAGCCATGGTAGGTCAAAAAGCATGAATGCAACTAGGAATACAAGCTGAAACATGCACCCATCCTTGCCACCAACATGCAGCAGAAAACGTGTAGAAACATGCAGCTGAAAATACCACCTAACCTTGCCCCACATCCAGCATGTTCATGCCACATTGCTCCACCAACATGCAGCAGAAAACCTGCCCCAGAATGCAGCAGAAAACATGCCCAACATTGCCCCAAAAATCCAGCTAGAACATGCCCCAATAGGCAGCAGACTCAGCGCCACATCAACTATGAGAAAGCATCCGACATGGCAACATTTCCACACCCACATGTGCTCCTTAAACCTGTAACAACTCTATTTAAGTATCAAATTTTTTTTTCAATACCATGAAGTTATTACCTCGTTACAACTTAACTCAATATAACATTTATTTAATTTATACAATACAGAGTTCACATACATGTCATTAATCAAAACATACGTATAACATATCAAACACATAAAAATCTACATTTTATTTATTCTGGTTGACCAATTCCGGAGATACAGGTGCGGGTGGTTGCACTTTCACCGGGATCTAAGCCAACTCGACCACAAACATTTTATTTGCTTCTGGGATCTGCCCAACATAAAGTATTCAATCCAACGTGCACTAAAAGCTAGAGCTATAGAAAAATCTGCATAACTAATTTTCTGAACATGATATGGAAATATAGTGAGAATTAAATCTCAGTAAGTTCAACAATAAATCATCATCAATATAGCTCATCACGTTATGTTCAGCTGTATAAACTACAGAAAATATCTTTGGTCACATGAATGCATTATATCTATGCACATAAGAATCATACAGTAATGATATGTATGACAGGATTAACTATTTTTATAATATCATATGATGACCATCAACTTATTTTCATTTCAAGCTACCCCGGTCAGGGTGAGTATCCTCTACTCTCCGGTACGTGCTTTTCTCGCTCCATCCGACATGGCACACTTTCTCTTTCTTTTCTCATAATCATAATCATAACCGTTGGTAGGGCGTCCCCTACTGGTGCACCACACGAATTGCCATATGACCGTGCTCATTTCTTTTCTTTTCACAATGATAGCCAAAAATATGCTTTCAATAACAAGTATGTTCATCAAAATATAACTATTACCATAAATCATTGGTAATCATGCCATGAACATAACCATTTCAAATATCACTTTATAAAATATTTCCATGTCAGAATTTCACACTTAAGACGGTAAGAAGTTCATACAATGGCAATGGCTATGGCTATGGCATATACTAGTCATTTATTATTTTCATTTATAAGATTCGTCTTCTTTTTTAAATATTAATTTCATCTCTTCATTTTCTTTTTGCTTGTCCTTTAGTCAATTTCTTCTTATTTATATGATTTCTAACACATGTTCTTACAAATTTATAGAGCATTTTTCTCCAATTTGATTACGACAATTACCCTATAGATAAAGAGGTTCATCTAGGGTAGCAAAATATTGAAAATAGGCTTCAACAGCTTCCAACACGGTCCGACCATGTTCCAGGACACGGCCATGCTTTAAAAATACTTCAAATGTATTCAAAAACAGCCCCGAACACGGCTAACATGTGCTTGAAGCACCCAGAACACGGTCTGGCCGTGTTCTGTGACCTTTGCTCACTAATCAGAGTATAACTCCTTCATTTTAACTCCGATTGAGGTGCTCTTGGTGTCTATGGAACGCTAAGACAATTATCTAAAACTATTATGTTAATCATATTAGTAAAATAGTAATAAATCTTGGTGTTCTTACTCCCTTAAATTCAATATTATTTCTTCTCGAGTAGGTTCTAACCTTTACTTACTAATCTGACTATATCTCCCACATAAGAATTCCAAATTTAGTGATTCCAGTTGCTAAACATCCCTGACACATAAATATATAATTAACATGTTAACCATTTATTTTAATCCCTTATAACATTTTCCCAAAAATTAAAACACCAAAGCTATCCTAACATATTCTTTCCTGATTAACCATTTTCTGACCTTTGTTTACTAATCGGAACATATCTACCTCATATGAAATCTAAATTGAATGATTCCAGTGGATAAAAATCTGTGACACACATAGGTATAATTCTTATGTTAACCAGTTATTTTAATTCCCTACAGATAATTCCCAAAAATTAAAACACTGAAGCTATCCTAACATATTCTTCCTTGATGAACCATTTTCTGACCTTTGCATACTAATCGGAACATATCTACCTCATATGAACTCCAAATTGAATGATTCCAGTGGCTAAAAATCTGTGACACATATATCTTTAATTCTTATGTTAACCATTTATTTTAATTCCCTACAAATAATTCCCATAAATTAAAACTCAAAAGCTATCCTAACATATTCTTCCCTGATGAACCATTTTTCTGACCTTTGATTACTAATCGGCTCATATCTTCCTCATAAGGAATCCAAATTGAATAATTCTAGTGGCTAAAAATCCATGACACACATAGCTATAATTCTTATGTTAACCATTTATTTTAATTTGTTGGGATGTAATTCATACAAAGATGAATACAATGTCAGAACGCAAGTGCACGTGTCGTGACCAAGTAATAAAGTGATGAGTGAGTATCGTCCCACGAGGAGTGAACTAAAACTATTTAGAGACTTTTTGCTGTATGAATGCTGTAGCAAAGTTAAGATGGTACACAAGATTGATATAAAAGTAGATTGACTGACTACAACCTTAACTAAAATAAGGAGTAATAAGAAGTAAAGAGGAAACTATATTGGGAGATCTAGGGTTGCTCAGGGTTGTCATGGACTTTAGCACTCATATATGCTCTAGGCTTTGCTACAGCAATTGCTCTAAGTGCCAAATTCAGTCATGAATGGAGTCTTCCCAGACTGCCATTCCTTATAATTCTAAGGTTCAGACACGTATTCCTGCATCAGTCCTCACCTTCAAATTGTGCATGAAGTTCATTATGGGACTAATGGGGTACCCGTATATCCCTACATGAGGTAACCCCTTACATTTAACTTTTTCCCAGCCTCTATTACCTTCCCAGGTGAATGTTGGCCTCAGTTTTCTTCCTCCAAACTTCCGTTATTAAGGAAAGAAAAACTAGCAGGAAACATAATTGAATGGTGAACAACAACTGCAGCAAAATGGATTAATGATAAAAATGTGCTTCAGTTCATTACAACCCTTGTGCAACCCTAGTTGGAAACTAGCAAAGCCTCATGGGTGCACTGGTTACAAAAATCGCAAAAACACTGGTGTGCATCCTAAGTGATATGTATAAAATTACAAAGTGCAGTTCTTTCTTTTTTCTTTCGCTAAAACAATAAAACAACAACAGAAATTAAAATTCCTTTCTAAAATAACGCACTATCCCTTTATGCTGCACCTCCCAGTATCAGCAGCACTCTAGGCTATGGTGTTCTTTGCTCCAAATTCTCTCCTCTTTCTCTAGTCCCTCACGGGCTTTTTTTGCAATAGCTACTTTATGGCCTTTTATAGGCAGCCCTTGTGGTCCCAGTAAAGTGCCCTGGGTTGCTAACATTCCTTCTGCTCTGCAGCCAACGCCCTTGTTGTGCAGCTTTTTTCCTCTCCACCTTCAGTAGTGGAGGCAGTTCTGTACCAGTAGCCTACAGTGTCCCTGCTGTTGTCTCCTGCTCGATGGTGGCTGCTCCTGCTACGCAGCTCTGCCACCTGCACCATATCAAATAGAATTAGTGGACTACAGGAAAGAAGGAGCAGCTCACCCACTATCAACTGGGGTTCTGCTATTGTTGCCACATATGCCTACTGAAATGCTGCAGCAATGGGGTAACTGATGTTATATCTAGAAGAGTCATCCCATTTAATTAAATCAAGGGGCAAGAGTGCTTAAAACACCAGAAAATTTCAGTAAACATACACAGTCAGCACATAGAAACTATAATGAAATGCAGCCATCAAATCCCCCCAAACTTAAAGGATTGCTTGTCCCCAAGCAACCTACTCTGTTCACTACATTCCTACCACCTAGAAATTCCAGACTTTTCTCATGCATGAATCCATAGTTCTGCTGATAGCTCTCAACTCTCAGGATTTCTTCCATATAAAGGACACCACAAACCTTTCTCCCAATCATAGCAAAAACCTTCCTTGAAGTTGTGTGTGTGACATGGACAGTTTCCCTAAGAGCTACTTGGGTCAAAAACAGCCAGAGTTCCGAAGACTTCATGCTAGTATATCGAGCTTCCTAGGTTAAGCTAGCATTAGGTGCAGACAGGGCAGCAAATATGGGGGGGGGTGGTAGCTCACTGATTTTCTTTCTTCATTGTTTTTTTTTTGCATAGATCTTATTCTAGAAGAGGTCATTACAGCCTTTTGACGCGAATGCCAACATGTTCAATGCAGGCACCCCGTTACTCAGCCTTATCACCCTTAAACCGCTTCCCACTCATACTCTATATCCCTATTTTACTTAAAGGCACACATGGGGCTCATGCATACCCCTAGTTACTGAGGAACTACAGAGCATTGGAGTGTCCACTCTATGTCTCTGTTTTACGCAAGGGCACACATGGGGCTCATGCATACCCCTGGTTACTGAGGAACTACAGAGCATTAGAGTGTCCATATTTCTCTCTTTATTTCCTACTTCCCCCCTCAAACTTAAGCCTTTTTGACCCTTTGCGTCTGCCTCTTCTATAATTCTACAGAGAGCTCTCAATACTAGCTCTAAGACTTAGGTCCAATTTCTGAAAGATCACCAAATTTTTCCTTGGAAAATTGCCCATGATCCTGTGCTTATTAGAAGAGGGTTCTATGTGTGATTGGGTGAGGTTGTAGGTCTCTATCCTGGTTTCTAGGGAACTACCTAATCCTCCTCATGGAGTATCCCAGAACTTTCAGCAGGCTATGGAAAATGCTGACTTATTCTCTTATATATATATATATATATATATATATATATATATATACACACACATCTAATTCAGATAATTTCTGCAGGTAGCAACTAGTAACACAGTAGTTTCATCTAATTCAGTCAGGCAAGAAAACAAATAACAGCACTCAGACAAACAGAACACAAACAAACAAGTTCAACCTAACATTTGCTCTAGCAAATACTATAGCATAAAATCAATGCTTCAGCAGATACCACAGCAATGAACAAAACACAAAAGTGCCACAGCAACATTATGTTACACCCCAGCAGACATTATATCACACCCCCCAATCCCCCCAAACTTAAATTGAGCAGGGTCTTCACTGCTGATGCAATGGCCATAAAACAAAAGACACCCAAATACAACAGAAGCAAAAGAATTCCAAATACAGTAGAGAAGGAAGAAGAGTTGAGGGAACTTTTTGAGGGTGGTAGCAGGTATGCTACAGTACCTTAGGGGCATTGACCCCCATAAGACCTTGATGAACTTCTAAGCCCGCTCCTCCGTTGTGTTGATTGCTTTGGGGCCTTTCTTTTACACATCATTACTGCCTGTTTTGCAATGGGCTCATTGTCATCAGAGGACTCAGTTCCCTTCGGTGTCTGGTGGGGTTCCAGATGGCGCTCCTTGCTGGAGGAGGATCCTTTAGAATCCTTGTGCTGCTCTGTCTGTGGTGCAGGTGCTGAGGATGACTCCTCGAAAGTTGTATGGAGCAAGTCAGTTGGAAACTCCGAGAATGGGAAGAATTGCTTAAAGTTATGCTCCAAGGTGGTGTGGAGGGCGAAGTCCCTCTTCTGTGCATATCGCCAAAAGGTCTGCTGATGCTGCAACAGCTGTGCTTGCTGTCTGATGATTGTAGCTTGTTGCTGTAGAATATGCTGAAGGGTCTTGTCAGCTGGCTGAGTGGCAGAGGAAGAAGCAGATGGTCCTACAGCTTGTGGAGGGTCTCGAGAGGCAGCTAGTGGGTGTGGGGCTGACCTATCCAGAACAATGCGAGCAATGGTGGTAGTAGTAATGGGGTTGGTGTCCTTCAAGACTTCCTCATCAATGGAGACTGGTACTCCACGATTCATGCATAGTATGGTGATGAGGGAAGGAAACAATAGGCTTCCCTTTTTTCGGCTGGCGCAGGATTGGATTTGGCCACTGATGATGCGGCCAACGTTGAGTGGTCTGCCGAATAGGAGGGCATCCACCATTGCCACTCTATCGCATTTTACTATCTGCCCATGGGTGAAAGGTAGCAGACGAGTCTTGAGAAAATGATACCAGACTTTCGCTGCTGGCACCAGGGAGATACGATTGATAGTGGTGGAGCCCTGAGGAGATTTATCCCAGGTGATGCCAGGAAGGCACACCTGGGTGAGCATTGCAACCCAGTCCTCATCCCATAACCCATGTAGATATTCCTCATAGTTATCCTCTTCGTCGGGTAGATTGTAGGCATTATTGATTGAAGCTTAGTCAAAACACACCTTCGTCTCCCAAACTATCACCCACTTCTCAGTTTCTGGTGAGAAGTTTGCATAGAACTCCCGAACCAGAGGAACAAGGGCCGGTTGCGGGTGGCTTGCGAAGTTTTCCCAACCCCTCTGCTTGACCACCGTACCAACGTACATTGGCATCCCCAAATCTCCAGCGGAGGTGAAGGTGAACCCTTTCTTAGTGCAGAAGTTTCTGGGCACAATCTCTTCGTCGTGCTTCTTCTGGTTTTCCTCAGAGGTGAATTTCTTCACCTTGCTTGCTTTTCTAGCCATTATCTTGATTCTGGGCATGATTGGTTCGAGGATTTGGAGGTAGGGATTTCCGGAACGACGGAGGTGAGGAAGTTGTAGGGCTTGAGAACTCGGGAGAGGTGAAGTGAGAAGGGGAGTTGCAGAGGTGAAAACGTGGGTGCCTTAACTTGAGGGTGAAGTGGGTTGGAAGTTACAGAGATTTAAGACCGTGGGTGTCTTATGGCCTTCTGCCCGTTTTCCCGCCCACTTTTTTTTAAAAGCGCAGAAAAGTGGAAACCCTTGATTTATAGCTAACTGCGTTGCTGCAGAAATGTTGCAGCAAAACTGGGTTGCCTAGGATTTTTGCTGCAGCAGAGAGCGCTTGTTATTAATCCTGCTGTAGCAAAGCAGAACTATTTTTAGTATAGAGTTGCTGCAGCAAAACAAAACTGGTTCTGTAACTTTTACGATTCCTATCCTGCACAACAAACACGAAAGCTATTAGACTCATGATTTAAACTATCTTAAAACTATTAATTCAAACAATAAATTTAAACATGGGTTGCCTCCCATGAGCGCTTGTTTTAGAGTATTCAGCCTGACTTCCTTCCTATTCATTCCTCTTGCAGCTGGATGGAGGTGTGCTGTCTATCCACATCACCCCCCAGATAGTGCTTGACTCTTTGTCCACTAACCCTAAATGTCCTCCCTTCCTTTTCTTCTTCCAATTTAATAGTCCCAAATGGGAAGACCTTGCTTATGCGAAAGGGACCAGACCAATGTGATTTCAACTTCCCAAGAAATAAGGTCAGCCTGGAGTTGTAAAGTAGTACTCTCTGTCCCACTTCAAAGCTCCTGGGTTGTATCTTCTTGTCATGCCATTACTTTTCTTTCTCCTTGTATAGTTTGGGATTCTCATAGGCCTGACCACAAAATTCATCCAGCTCACCCGCAGCTTCCAGGTTCAAGTTTAGCTTCTTCACTGCCCAGTATGCTCGATGTTCCAACTCTACTGGTAGATGACAAGCCTTCCCGAATACCAGCCTGTAAGGTGACATGTCCAGTGGTGTCTTATAAGCTGTTTTATATGCCGAAAGTGCATCATCCAACCTTGAGGACCAATCCTTCCTCGTGGGGCCTACTGTTTTTTCCAAGATTCTCTTGATCTCTCTTTGGAGACATCATCCAGCCCACTTGTTTGTGGGTGATTGATAAAGTTGTATTTTGAGTGTTTAATGGCTATATCTTACCCTTTAATTCATGCAAACTTGTGGTTATTTCCCTGCTTTTGGTTATGTTTTGCTTTGGATACTGCTTTGGTTATTTTTATGCTTGTAGGTGAGCAAAAGATGCCAAGAAGCAAGGGAAAACATTCATGAAAAATGCCAAAAGGATATGGAACCATGATGAGAAGGAAGCAAGGAGGAAGCTTACCAAAATTCAACCAAAAAGAAGCATGGCAGCCCCCAGCATTTGACCTTTCAGCATTGTTTTAAGCATATCTCCGTCTTATGACCTCTAATCAAAGTGATTCAAGTTTTTGTGCAAAGCTAACACAATGATATACAACTTTCATGTTGAACACTTGGTCAAATTCAGGATATTTCATGGCCTTAAAGAGCTCTCAATTCAAAATCATAGTGCAGTGAGATGAATTCTAACCTTTGGTTACTAATTTGGTCATATCTCTCTCAATATAGATCCGATTAAGGTGATTCCGGTGGCTGTGGAAAGAAGAGACATAGAGCTACAACTTATATGTTTAGTACTTTTGCAAATTCGGAAGATTTGGGGCGGCACGGCCCTAGCACGGCCAGGCCGTGCTTGGTGGCATGCACCACGGCCAGGCTGTGCTCGGGGCGGATGCTGCAGCATTTCCCCAAAATTCTAGCCAGAAGCACGGCCAGGCCGTGTCCTGGACCACGGTCGTGCTGCGGGTCTGCAACCTCCGTGTTTTTTAGGGTTTTGGTCGCCCAAAGTGATATATATTGAGGGGAAATTGCTGCCAAGGCGGGGAGAACTCATTTCAGACCTTCTCCACTTAGTTTTAGGGTTAGGAAACACCTTAGGAGTAGATTTAGAGTAGGATTAGAGTTTACTTTCATGTTCTTAGCTTAGTTTTGACAGCAATTCAGCATTGTATTCCTTTGTATTCAACAATCCAGGTTTTATCTTTCTATCTCTGCACTCATCTCCATTTTTACTGCTTTCTCTTGGTTTGTATTGAACATTTATGGTTTTTTTAATGAATTTGGATTTGGTTTCTGTTTCTATCATACTTGAGTAGTTTTTATCTAGGGTTTTGGTGAACCCACTTATGGTGTGATGATACTATGTTGAATTGAACAATTGGAACCCTAATTGCATCATCCATGGTTGATTAGGATTGGCTATTATGCATTGGTTATAGGTGTTGATGAATGTTTGGCCAACAATTTATCACGTCTTAGGATATTAGTTGATGGACTGAAAGGTGAAAACTAATACCGGAACCTAATGGTTAATTAGGGATTTCTCAATCACAAAAGTAGTTTGAGATTCTCTAAGAATGAATCAATTAATGGGCACGAGAAAACCGATTTATTGTATTCCATGGTTGGCATAGAACTTAATGGACTTAGGTTGAACTAAGAACCACGAAAGTAGGCAATTGGATTAACCTAGGTACGATTAGCATCGCTTGAAAGAGGTTGCTAGTTAATTAAGGCTAAACCATCCCCAATAACCTAGATAATTGCAATTAGAGGTATAAATTGGATGTTGAATATCATAAGTGTGGTGAACCGTAACCCTAGGCTTTGTTTAATTGTTTATCTTTACTTGTTTAATTGTGACAAACTCTATCATATTACATCGATCTAGATAGCTCGTTTTGCATAATTCTAGTAGTTGACCTTGCTCTCTGTGGAATACGACCCGTACTCGCCGGACTAGCTATAGCTACGCCGTGCGCTTGCGGTTATTTAGTAAAACTGTACAACACATCAAGTTTTTGGCGCCGTTGCCGGGGAGCAATTGTCAATATTAGAAATTTTTCGAAATAGCTAGACTAGATCATTTTCTTTTCTGTTTTTCTGCATTATTTTCTTTTGCAGGTTTTTGTTCCTTTTTCTTCCTTCATAGGTGTGTAGCTATTTTATGCAAAGAGGCCACGAACTCTTTGTTGAATTTGACCCATAGATTGAGCACACCCTACGGAGAAGAAGAAGTAGACAGCAGTAAGATCCCGCTGCACCTACCATGGCGGAGAAAGATAACCGTTCAATGAGGGATTTTACCACCCCAGAAACTCATGGCCTGATTCATAGTATAGTCAAAATAATCGTAGAGGCCAACAACTTCAAGCTGAAGCCGTCTCTTTTGCAGATGGTTTAGCAGAATCAATTTGGAGGGTCACCTACTGAAGACCCTAATTTTCACTTGTCAGGATCTTCAAAGGGCATTAGGCAAAGCCTAAAGCAACATAATAAGAGGCAATGGATAGCAAAGAGAGTTATTGAAACTCTCTTCAAGCCTCCATGAGTGGAAAGCATGAAAAGGGAGTCGAGCTAATGACTTTAAACAAGCGCTTTGTGGGAGGCAACCCACATTTTAATTTTTAAAGTTTCTTTTAGTTTTGTTTTCTGGTTTTTAGTTCAGTCTTCATCTTTAATTTTAGTTGATTTCTTTGGTCGTAGGTTTAATGAGTGTTTCCTCATGTATTTTAGGTTCAATCCCATGTGCTCAAAGTGATATCAAAGGATTAGGATCAAAGGAGCTGAAAGAGAGTCAAAAGCTGAAGCAAAAACTGA
Organism: Gleditsia sinensis; assembly: GCA_037074535.1. Taxonomy (NCBI): domain Eukaryota; kingdom Viridiplantae; phylum Streptophyta; class Magnoliopsida; order Fabales; family Fabaceae; genus Gleditsia; species Gleditsia sinensis. The sequence continues at coordinate 35,581,585 of CM073466.1, read as the reverse complement.
AGATTTGTAGCTTCCAGCCTGTAGCATGAGCTGCCCGTGTCCTCCACCACGGCCGTGTTGCAAGCACGGCCAGAAAGCTGCAAAATCTGGAGAAACCCGCGAGAAGCACGGGCAGGCCGTGTCCTAGGACACGGCCGTGCCCCAGGTACCCAAGAAAAAAACAGAGAGAGAGAAGGGTCCTCCAGACAAATGCATAAGTGAGCCATGTAAACAAGTAAGTTACTTCTCCCTTTGCCTGTACTTTCATTGATATTGACATTGAGGACAATGTCAAGTTTAAGCATGGGGGAGTGACTTTAGGATTGTGATTTTTACTGGTTGCATATTTAATGTCCTATTTCATTGTATAATCATAAAGTTTGCTATTTTAGAGATAGATTGGCATAATATTGGTTAATTCTAACTCATGAACATGTGATGCACAATAGGGTATGAAATAGGTAGTTTAAACTTTAGTCTCTCTCTTCTAAGATTAAACCTCTAATTTTTTGAAAAATATCTCTCTATTGTGCTGTGAATTGCATGTTATTTTTGATTTTAACACTATGAGAGTGTGGAGGAAGGGAGAGGTGAAAAATGAGGGAATGTGCACCCCAAAAAGTTTTCACTCTGAGTACCTCTTCAAGGCACCAAAAAGGCCTTAGTATGAGTACCTAGATGCCTTTACCCTAGTAAGATGGAGCATAAAATGCACTCACTGCATGTTTCTAAAAAAAATGAATGAAAGAAAAAAAATGATGGAAAGTAAAAGAGTTTGAATGAAAACCAGAGCGATAAAATAGAAATAAGGGTAAGGCAACATAGGGAGATCTAAAGGATGAGGTGGCCTACTTGAGTGTTGGAAAATCAATTTGATGCATACATTCAATGGTACCAATAGAAGCAAATATATAATAGGAGAATTCTGGTTTAGTTTTAGAAGAATAAAGACTATCTTGTAAATTTCTATTCATATGCCTATTGTGTGCACATTGATTAAGTGACAAATTATCTATGTTGCATTTTTCTATCTTCTGGAATTTGATTACATCTTTCCACCTTCCCGATATGTTATTTTATTTGCTTGAGGACAAGCAAAGGTTTAAGCATGGGGGAGTTGATAAAGGTGTATTTTGAGTGTTTAATGGCTATATCTTACCCTTTAATTCATGCAAACTTGTGGTTATTTCCTTGCTTTTGGTTATGTTTTGCTTTGGATACTGCTTTGGTTGTTTTTATGCTTGTAGGTGAGCAAAAGATGCCAAGAAGCAAGGGAAAACATTCATGAAAAATGCCAAAAGGATATGGAACCATGATGAGAAGGAAGCAAGGAGGAAGCTTACCAAAATTCAACCAAAAAGAAGCATGGCAACCCCTAGCATTTGACCTTTTAGTACTGTTTTAAGAATATCTCCGACTTATGACCTCCAATAAAAGTGATTCAAGTTTCTGTGCAAAGCTAACACAATGATATACAACTTTCATGTTGAACACTTGGTCAAATTCGGGATATTTCATGGCCTTAAAGAGCTCTCCATTCAAAATCACAGTGCAGTGGGACGAATTCTGACCTTTGGTTACTAATTTGGTCATATCTCCCTCAATATAGATCCGATTAAGGTGATTCTGGTGGCTGTGGAAAGAAGAGACACGGAGCTACAACTTTGATGTTTAGAACTTTTGCAAATTCGGAAGATTTGGGGCGGCACGGCCCTAGCACCGCCAGGCCGTGCTTGGGGCGGATGCTGCAGCATTTCCCCAAAATTCCATCCAGAAGCACGGCCAGGTCATGTCCTGGACCATGGCCGTGCTGCAGGTCTGCAACCTCCGTGTTTTTTAGGGTTTTGGCCGCCCAAAGTGATATATATTGAGGGGAAATCGCTGCCAAGGGGGGGGGGGAGAACTCATTTCAGACCTTCTCCACTTAGTTTTAGGGTTAGGAAACACCTTAGGAGTAGATTTAGGTAGGATTAGAGTTTACTTTCATGTTCTTAGCTTAGTTTTGACAGCAATTCAGCATTGTATTCCTTTGTATTCAACAATCCAGGTTTTATCTTTCTATCTCTGCACTCATCTCCATTTTTACTGCTTTCTCTTGGTTTGTATTGAACATTTATGGTTTGTTTAATGAATTTGGATTTGGTTTCTGTTTCTATCATGCTTAAGTAGTTTTTATGTAGGGTTTTGGTGAACCCACTTATGGTGTGATGATACTATGTTGAATTGAACAATTGGAACCCTAATTGCATCATCCATGGTTGATTAGGATTGGCTATTATGCATTGGTTATAGGTGTTGATGAATGTTTGGCCAACAATTTATCACGTCTTAGGATGTTAGTTGATGGACTGAAAGGTGAAAACTAATACCAGAACCTAATGGTTAATTAGGGATTTCTCAATCATGAAAGTAGTTTGAGATTCTCTAGGAATGAATCAATTAATGGGCACGAGAAAACCGATTTATTGTATTCCATGGTTGGCATAGAACTTAATGGACTTAGGTTGAACTAAGAACCACGAAAGTAGGCAATTGGATTAATCTAGGTACGATTAGCATCGCTTGAAAGAGGTTGCTAGTTAATTAAGGCTAAACCATCCCCAATAACCTAGATAATTGCAATTAGAGGTATAAATTGGATGTTGAATATCATAAGTGTGGTGAACTGTAACCCTAGGCTTTGTTTAATTGTTTATCTTTACTTGTTTAATTGTGACAAACTCTATCATTTTACATCGATCTAGATAGCTCGTTTGCATAATTCTGGTAATTGGCATTGCTCTCTATGGATACGACCCGTACTCGCCGGACTAGCTACTGCTACGCCGTGCGCTTGCGGTTATTTAGTAAAACTTACAGCACATCAGTGATAAGGGGTTGCTACCTTGTGCCTGACTCCATATTTGGCAAGTAGTGCCTTGAACTGCCGATTGCAGAAATGGGTCCCTCCATCGCTGATGATGGCTCTAGGGGTTCCAAACCTTGTAAAGATGTTTTTCTTCAAAAATCTGGCCACGATTCTGGCTTCATTAGTCTGGGATGCACTGGCTTTCACCCACTTTGAGACATAGTCTACAGCTACAAGGATGTATTGATTACCGAAACTCGAGGGAAATGGTCCCATAAAATCTATTCCCCGGACATCAAATAATTCCACCTCTAAGATGTTGTTCAGTGGCATTTCCTGTCTGCGAGATATGTTTCCTGTCCTCTGACACCGGTCACATTGCTTTGCAAAGGAGTGGGAGTCCTTGAATAGGGAGGGCCAATAGAACCCTGCCTGCAACACCTTGTTTGCAGTTCTAACTCCTCCAAAATGACCTCCATAAGGGGAAGCATGGCGTTGCTGCAAGATTTGCTCCATCTCTTCGCTGGGTATGCATCTCCTAATCATCTGATCAGTACATTGCTTGTAAAGGTATGGTTCATCCCAGTAGTATGAGTTTACCTCGTGCAGAAATTTTTCTTCTGCTGCCACGTCAAGTCTGGTAAGAGCATTCCACTCACAAGGTAATTTACATAATCAGCATACCATGGCACATCATCTTGAGTCAGGAGATAGAGTTGCTCGTCTGGAAATCTTTCATTGATGTCATCTGCTTCGAAGTTGTGCCCTTCCAATCTGGAGAGATAGTCTACCACTTGATTTTCAGTTCCTTTCCTGTCTCTTATCTCTAGATCAAATTCTTGAAGCAAAAGCACCCACCGAATGAGCCTGGGTTTATAATCCTTTTTCCTAACCAAGTGTTTGATGGCAGAGTGGTCTGTGTGCACTATCACCTTTGTTCCTACCAGATATGCTCTGAATTTCTCAAAGGCAAACACTACTGCAAGCAATTCCTTCTCTGTCACAGTGTAGTTCAGTTGGGCACCTTGCAGCATTTTGCTAGCATAGTAAATAGAGTGAAACAGCTTATTTCTGCGCTGCCCAAGGACTGCCCCCAATGCTGTTTCACTAGCATCACACATCAACTCGAATGGGGAGGTCCAGTTTGGTGCCACGATGACTGGGGCTGTACTCAATTTCTGTTTGAGATCGCAGAATGCTATCATGCAACTTTTATCAAAGCAAAAAAAGTTCTGTCCTTCTCTAGCAAACTACATAAAGGTTTGGCAACCTTAGAGAAGTCCTTAATGAACCTCTTATAGAATCCTGCATGTCCCAAGCTATGGTGTTCTTTGCTCCAAATTCTCTCCTCTTTCTTAAGTCCCTCACGGGCTTTTTTGCAATAGCTGCTTTATGGCCTTTTATAGGCAGCCCTTGTGGTCCCAGTAAAGTGCCCTAGGTTGCTGACATTTCTTCTTCTCTGCAGCCAACGCCCTTGTTGTGCAGCTTTTTTCCTCTCCACCTTCAGTAGTGGAGGTAGTTCTGTATCAGCAGCCTGTAGTGTCCCTGCTATTGTCCCCTGCTCGATGGTGGCTGCTCCTGCTGTGCAGCTCTGCCACCTGCACCATATCAAATAGAATCAGTGGACTGCAGGAAAGAAGGAGCAGCTCACCCACTATCAACTGGGGTTCTGCTATTGTTGCCACATATGCCTACTGAAATGCTGCAGCAATGGGGTAACTAATGTTATATCTAGAAAAGTCATCCTATTTAATTAAATCAGGGGGTAAGAGTGCTTAAAACACCAGAAAATTTCAGTAAACATACACAGTCAGCACATCGAAACTATAATGAAATGCAGCCATCATAATTCCCTACAGATAATTCCCAGAAATTAAAACACAAAAGCTAAACATTTTGCCACCCATAGCCATACCTATGCAGAACTTTCTATACCAGTCTAAGTATTCAAACATACATCAGATGCCAGATCAATATGTAACATGATATAGCAACATCCATGACCAATCATCAAAGTTCTAAGATCAAAATATCATATAAATATTATAAGTTTCAAAAGTTTTCTTCAAAAAGAAATATTGTTAAACTTACCTGGAGCACTTAGTCCCCTAGACTTTTCCTTCCTCTTTCTTCCTTTCTTCCTCTCCTTTCCTCACTCTACCTTGCTTCTATTTTTTCTCTCCCTTACTTGGACGAAATTCTAATGTTGTAAGGGTTGGTTTTCTTATATAGACCACCAAATAATTCACCTTTCATGATCATGGGTATACCTTATCACAATTAGATTACACTTGGTTGAATTTTTTGAAAACAAACAACTTATGTTCTTGTCTTCCTCTTCCTTAGTCAAGATATGCATAGGAAAAGGAGATTTGTATTTTGAAAATTATGATGATATGTTCTTAAGATATGGGACAAGGTCCCTTTGATTTAGGGATTCATTTACTTTTTCTTTTCTCTTAAACAAGTATGATAGGTTTGCCTTTTTAGGTGGCAAATTTCTAGCCCTTGAATCTCCATTATTTGGTTGATATTATTTGTGTGGGATAGGAATGTTTTGTCCTAATGCCATGTATTATCATACCACTTGCTAAAATTATGAGTGTAAGATATAGATGTTTTTGTCCTAAAGCCTTGTATTATCATGCCACTTGCCAAAATCATGAATGTAGAATCACACTACTTGGTAAATTTTTGTCTTAATTCCGTGTAACCTAATCTTTATTATTATTACATTATTATATCATCACCTATTTTATTTTATTTTATTTTTCCTCTTGGATTTGGGCTTATTCCTACCCATTATGGGCTTATTCCTACCCATTTTCTTTGCTTTGGATAAATTTCTACTTTTCTTGGAGGGCTTGGTCACATTTTCCTAATTTTTGGGCTATTGGTCCAATTACTATATCCTAGTCCAAGTCTATGTTTTCTTTCTTGCTTAGGTTATCCAATGGGCTTGCTAGAAACTTATGTGAAGTGGAAAAACTCTATATGAAGTGTCCATAGGTAAAAGCCCAATGTATGGGTAAAGATTTTAAACTTAGTAACTCTAGTTCTTGAATTAGGAAAAATTACCCTAATCCAATGTTCTTGAAATTTTAAGACCTTTACTTGTTTTTTAAAAATTTACCTTCCTTATCCAAGAATTTTGCATCTCTTTAGTATGTTATTTCTAATTTTTTTCCTATTAGGTTTTCCCAGTTTATTTGTTCTCTTAATGTTAGAAACATTTTCTATGCATATACATAAGGTGAAGAATTTCTAAGGATTATATTTCCTTAGATATCTAAAATATTGTCTTATCAATTTTATTTCCTTAATTAAATATTTATGTACTTTTATCAATAAAAGAAACGAAGTCAAACCTTGTGGATATTTCTTCCTCATGACTTCTTCCATCTCCCAAGTTGCTTCTTCCGGAGTCAAACCTTCCCATAACACCTTAACAAGGGGAATGGTTTTATTTCTCAGTTGCTTCATGGCAGTGTCCAATATGGATGCAGGTACTAGCTGGTATGTCATGTTCTCCTTTATTTGGATTGGTTCATCCTATATTACATGTGATGTATCTGGAAGATATTTCTGCAGCTGTGATACGTGGAAAACATTATGCATGTTGGATAAATTAGGTGGGAGAGCAACTTGATATGCTGATGTCCCTACTTTCTTCAGAATTTGGTAGGGTCCCAAAAATTGCAGACTTAACTTTCTTGTTTTGAGAGACCTACCAACTCCAGTAGTTGGGGAAAGTTTCAGAAATACGTGGTCTCCTTCCTCAAACTCTAGAGGTCTATGTCTCTTATTGTAGTAACTCTTTTGCCGACTCTGAGCTGTAAGTATTTTGTCTCGTATAATCCTGATTTATTCAGTGGTTTGTTGAACTAGATCAGGACCCAACAAGTTCTTTTCTCTTACCTCGAACCAACATAGTGGAGATCGGCACTTTCTACCGTATAAAGCTTCATAGGGGGCCATCTTAATACTGGAGTGATAACTATTATTATAAGCAAACTCTACTAAAGGTAGGTACTTATCCCATCCTTTACCTTGCTCTATCACACAGGCCCTCAACATATCTTCTAGGGTTTGAATGGTTTATTCTGTCTGCCCATCAGTCTGAGGATGGTAGGCAGTATTGAACCGCAATTGAGTACCAAATGCTTCCTGCAATGCCTTCCAAAACCTCGATGTGAACCTCGGATCTCTATCAGAAACGATATTTAAGGGAATTGCATGCAGCCTAACTATTTCCTGGACATACAATTGGGCTAATTTATCCAGTGAATAGTTAATTTTTATGGGCAAAAAGTGAGTAGATTTGGTTAATTTGTCAACTATTACCCAGATAGAGTCATGTCCCACTGAAGTCTTAGGTAATCCCATAACAAAGTCCATTGAGATACTGTGCCATTTCCATTTAGGGATCTCAAGAGGTTGTAGAAATCTTGCTGGCTTTTGATGCTCCACTTTCACCTTTTGACAAATGAGACATTTCGCCACAAACTCGGCAATGTCCTTTTTCATCCCTGGCCACCAATACATCCTCTTTAGATCCTGGTACATTTTAGTGCATCCAGGATGGACTATGTATTTACTCTGATGCGCTTCCTGCAGGATCTTAGTCCTCAACTCTCATTCTTGAGGGACACAAATCCTTCCCTGATACATGATTGCTCCATCTTCCATGATAGAAAAATTACCTTGGTCTTTATGATCCTGTAAGTAATGGTCGTGAGCTTGAACCTCTTTGATCTGGACTCTAAGGTCACACCCTATACTTAAACCATTAATGACTAGATTCTTTAGAGTAAGAGTAATGGCTAGCTTCAAATTTCGAAACTCCTCTAGCATCTGCATCTCATACACCATCATCTGACCCATGTGCAGAGATTTTCGACTCAAGGCATCTGCTACAATATTTGCTTTTCCAGGATGATAATTTATCTCAAACTTGTAGTCATTGAGGAATTCTACCCATCTTCGTTGCCTCATATTTAACTCCTTCTGATTAAAAAGGTATTTAAGACTCTTATGATCACAATATACTTCAAAGGTTGCCCCGTACAAATAGTGTCACCAAATCTTTAAGGCAAACACCACTGCCGCCAATCCAAGTGGTGGTTAAATGTGTAATTCATACAAAGATGAATACAATGTCAGAACGCAAGTGCACGTATCGTGACCAAGTAATAAAGTGATGAGTGAGTATCGTCCCACTAGGAGTGAACTAAAACTGTTTAGAGACTTTTGCTGTATGAATGCTGTAGCAATGCTAAGTTGTTCACAAAATTGGAAGAGACATAGGTTGACTGATCTTTATTATAACTAAACTGAAAAGTATTAGGGAATAGAAAGGAAACTATATGGGGAGAACTGGGGTTGCTCAGGGTTGTCATGGACCACTGCACTCATATATGCTCTAGGCTTTGCTGCAGCAATTGTCCTGAGTGCCAAATTCAGTCCTGGATGGAGTCTTCCCAGACTGCCATACCTTACAATTCCAAGGTTCATACATGCATTCCTACATCAGTCCTCACCTCCGATTTGTACATGAAGTCCATTATGGGACTAATGGGGTGCCCGTATATCCCTACATGAGGTAACCCCTTTACATTCAGCTTTTTTCCAGCCTCCATTACCCTTCCAGGTGAATGGTGGCCTTGGTTTTCTTCCTCCAAACTTCCGTTATTAAGGAAAGAAAAGCTACAGGATATACAACTCAATGGTAAACAAAACTACAACGAAATGTATTAATAATAAAAATGTGCTTCAGTCCATTACAACCCTTATGCAACCCCAGCTGGAAACTAGCCAAGCCTCATGGGTGCACTGGTTACAAAAACTTCAGAAACACTGGTGTGCATTCTAAGAGATAAAAACTAAATTACAAAATATCGTTCTTTCTTTTTGATAAACCAGTAAAACAACAACAGAAAACAAAGTTCCCCTCTACACTAGCACACTATCCCCTCATGCTGTATCTTCCGGTGTTAGCAGCACTCTAGGCTATGGTGTTATTCTTCTCCCAGTTCTTTCCTCTTTCTCCCCGGCGGGCTCTCTTCCATTGGCTGCTTTTTGACCTTTTATAGGCAGCCTTTGTGGTCCCAGTAAAGCGCCCTGGATTGCTGCCATTCCTTCTGCTCTGCAGCAGGCGCCCTTGTTGTGTAGCTTTTTTTTTTCCTCTCCACTTTTAATAGTGGAGGCAGTCCTGTACCAGCAGCCTACAATGTCCCTGCTGCTGTCCCCTGCTCACTGGTGGCTGCTCCTGCTGCGCAGCTCTGCCAGCTGCACCAAATCAAACAGAATCATCGTATTGCAGGGGAGAGAGAAAACAACTTTACCCACTACCACCCAGGGTTTTGCTATCATTGCTATACATGCTCACTGAAATGCTGCAGCAATGAGGTAGTTACGTTATATCCAGAAAAGTCATCCCATTCAATTAAATTAGAGGGTAAAAAGTGCTTAAAACACCAGAAAAATTCAGTAAACAATCATGGGCAACGCATAGAAACTATAGTAAAATGCAGTTATCAAATCCCACCAAACTTAAAGGATTGCTTTTCCCCAAGCATCCTACTCTGCTCACTACAAACTTACCACCCAGAAGTTTCAAACTTTTCTCATGTCAGACTCCATAGCTATGCTGATAGCTCTCAACTCTCAGGATTGCTTTCATATAAATGATACCACAAATCTTACTCCCAATCACAGCAAACACCTTCTCTGAATTTGTGTGTGTGTGATATGGACAGTTTTGTCTAGGAGTTATTCGGGTAAAAAACAGGCAGAGTTCCTAAGACTTTTATGCTAATATTTGGAGCTTCCTTTCTTAGATCAAGCTGGCATTCATCATAGGTACAGTCAGGGTAGCAGATATGGGAAAATGGGGCAGCTTACTGAATTTCTTCCTTTACTGTTGCTTTTGGCATGGATCTTATTCTAGCAGAGGTCATTATAGCCTTTTGACGTGAATGCCAACATGTTCAATGCAGGCACCCGGTTACTCAGCCTTATCACCCTTCAACCGCTTCCCACTCATACTCTACATCCCTATTTTACGCAAAGGCACACATGGGGCTCATGCATACCCCTGGTTACTAAGGAATTACAGAGCATTGGAGTGTCCACTCTTTGTCCCTATTTTACGCAAAGGCACACATAGGGCTCATGCATACCCCTAGTTACTAAGGAACTACAAAGCATTAGTCTGTCCATATTTTTTTTTCTTTATTCTTTATTTTCTACTCCCCTCCCCAAAACTTAAGCCTTTATGTCCTTATCTGTCTGCCTCTTTTATAATTCTACAGGAAGCTCTCAATACTAGCTCTTAGCTAAGGACCACTTTCTGAAAGATCACCAAATTCTCTATTGGGCAAACTGCCCATGATCCAGTGCTTATAAGAAGAGGGTGCTGTGTGATGGGGTGAGGCTGTAGGTTTCCTATTCTGATTTTTAACAAAATACCCAATCCTCCTCATGGAGTATCCCAAAACTTTCAACAGGCTATGCACCTATTCCACCCTCTTTTCTTTCTTTTCTCTCTCTCTCTTTTTATCAAACAATTATAACTGTATTTAACTTAATCAGAATCAGTGATTACTAAGACAGACTTATTCAACACAGGTAGACAAAAACACAAGTGGGCGGCAATATAAACAATCACCTAGATAAGCAGCACAACTAACTATACGATATGCTCCAGCAATACTACAACAATGAATCAAAACACAAGAGTAATATGCTCCAGCAATACTATTCCCAGCAGACATTATATCACACACCCCCCAAACTTAAATTGAGCAGTGTCCTCACTGCTGATGCAATGGCTAGAAAACAAAATACACCCACAAACAGAAACAGAAACAAAGGAATTCCAAATACAGCAGAGAAGGAATAAGGTTTGAGGGAACTTTCCTAAGGGTGCTAACAGGTATGCTGCAGGACCCTAGGGTCATTGACCCCCAGAAGATCTTGATAAACTTTTGAGCTCACTCCTCCTCTGTGTTGATTGTTGTGGGGCCTTTCCTTTGTGCAATACTGCTGCCCTTTTGGCAAGTGGCTCATCGTCATCAGAGGAGGCAGTTTCTTCTGGTGTCTGGTGGGGTTCCGGATAGGGCTCCTTGCTGGAGGAAGATCCTTCAAAGGCCTTGGGTTGCTCTGCTTGTGTTTCTGGTGCTGGGGCTGACTCCTCAAAGGTGGCATGGAGCAGGGCAGTTGGAAACTCTGGGAATGGGAAGAACTGCTTAAAATTTTTCTCCAAAGTGGTGTGGAGGGCGAAGTCCCTCTTCTGTGCATATCGCCAGAAGGTTTGCTGGTGCTGCAGCAACTGTGCTTGCTGTCTGAGGAGGGTGGATTGTTGCTGCAACAGATGCTGAATGGCCTTGTCAGCTGGCTGAGTGGCAGAGGAGGAAGCAGATAGGCCAGTAGTTGGTGGGGGGGTCTTGAAAGGCAGCTGGTGGGTGCGGGGCTGCTTTCTCCAGAATAATGCAAGCAATGGTGGTAGGGGTGATGGGAGTGGTGTCCTTTAAGACCTCTTCGTCAATGGAGACTGGTACTCCATGATTCTTGCACAGGGTGGTGATGAAGGAAGGCAAGAGTAAGCTTCCCTTCTTTCGGCCGGCACATGCTCGGATTTGGCCACTTATAATGCGGCCAACGTTGAGTGGCCTGCCGAGGATGAGTGCGTCCACCATTGCTACTCTTTCTCTGCTCACAGTTTGCCCGTGGGTGGAAGGTAGAAGACAGGTTTTGAGAAAATGGTACCAGACCTTTGTTGCCGACATCAAGGAGATTCGATTTACAGTGGTGGAGCCCTGCGGAGATTTATCCCAGGTGGTGCCAAGAAGGCACACCCGGGTGAGCATTTCTTCCCAGTCTTCATCCCGCAGACTCTGCAGATAGTCCTCATAGTTGTCCTCCTCATCGGGCAAATTGTAGGCCTTGTTGATGGCAGCTTGGTCAAAACGTACCTTCGTTTCCCGAACTCTCACCCACTTGTCAGTTTCTGGTGAGAAGTTCACATAGAACTCCCGAACCAGTGGAATGAGGGCCGTTTGCGGATGGCTTTTAAAATTTTCCCAAGCTCTCTACTTTACCACTGTGCCAACGTACATTGGCATTCCCAAATCACCAGCGGAGGTGAAGGTCAACCCTTTCTCAGCGCAGAAGTTTCTGGGCACGATTTCGTCGTCGTGCTTCTTCCGATTTTCTTCAAAGGTGAATTTCTTCACCTTGCTCGCCTTCCTAGCCACTGTCTTGATTTTCTGCATGTTTGGTTCAAAGGGCTGAAGGTTGGGGTTTTCTGGGTCGAAGGAGGTGATAGGGTTGCAGGGCTTGAGAACTCGGAGAGGTGAAATGAGAAGGGAAACAGCAGAGGTGAAAACCTGGGTGTTTTAACTCGGGGAAGAAGTGGGTTGGAAGTTGCAGAGGTTTAAGGACCGTAGGTTTAAATTCGATAAATATCATTCTATATAGGGATATAGATACTAGTTGGGTTCCAAGGAGTAAATCAATATCAAATTCTCGAATTTTTGTTGCAAGGTTGTGTAGGGTTTCCTCCGCATTGTTTGCCGGATTCCTCCTTGGTGGTGCCATTTCGTACTGGGGCAAAAATAAAGTTATGTTGCTATTGAGGTGATCAAGCACAATAGTTAGTTTTAAAAAAAATTTAACAGTAGTCATAACACCACCTTGGCATATAGATAGGAAACACTAGAAATTTCCTACCTATATGAAATCACTGATACCCTACACAGCACTACCACAACATACTCAAGATACTATAAGATCGATTCAGATAACCCACCACCCACTGGCCATCTAGGATCAACCTTCTCTGATACCAATTATGTAACAACCATTTTTTTCTTTATTATTATACCATATTGAGTTCACATACACGTCATTAATCAAAACGTACATGCAACATATCAAACACATAGATATTTACATCTTGTTTATTTTGGTTGACCAATTCTAGAGATATAGGTGCGGGTGGTTGCACCTTCACCGAGATCTGAGCCAACTCAACCACAAACATCTTATTTGATTATGAGATCTGTCCATCATAAAGTAACTCGATCTAATGTGCAATAAAAGCCAGAGCTATAGAAAATCTGCATAACTAATTTTCTGAACATGATATGGAAATATAGTGAGAATTAAATCCCAGTAAGTTCAACAATAAATCATCATCAATATAGCTCATCACGTCATGTTCAGCTGTATAAACTATAGAAAACATCTTTGGTCACATGAATGCATTACATCTATGCACATAAGAATCATACAGTAATGATATGTATGATGTAACAACTCCATTTATGTAAATTTTTTTTTTTTTAAAATACCATGAAGTTATTACCTCGTTACAACTTAACTCAATATAACATTTATTTAATTTATACAATACTGAGTTTCCATACACACTATTATTTTACAAACTACACACCATTATTTTACAAACATTTGTACAAAGATACATATTAGTTCTAATCATCTATATCGACTACTTCCGGGGACACTGGTTCGGGTGGCACGTCCACCGGAATCTCAGTTACATCTACGACAGTTACATCAGAAATAACTGGAAGTTGCCCAAGGTAGGGCACCTCGATCCAACGTACAGAGATAATAAGTGTCATAGAGAATATCTGCATATTTATTCTTCTGAACATGATATGGAAATATAGTGAGAATTAAATCCCAGTAAGTTCAACAATAAATCATAATTTACCATCAATATAGTTCATCACGTCATGTTCAGCTGTATAAACTACAGAAAATATCTTTAGGTCACATGAATGTACTTTATCATGCACATGAAAATTATACAGTTATGACATGTATGGCATGAATAACTATTTTTCGAATTTCATATGATGGCTATCCACTTATTCTTACTTCAAGCTACCCCGGTCAGGGTGAGTATTCTCTACTTTTCGGTACGGGCTTATCTCGCTCCGTCCGACATGGCACACTTTCTCTTTCTTTTCTTATTAACATGATCATAACCGTTGGTAGGGCGTCCCCTACTGGTGCACCACACGGATTGCCATGTGACCGTGCTCATTTCTTTTCTTTTCACAATGATAGCCAAAAATATGCTTTCAATAACAAGTATGTTCATCAAAATATAACTATTACCATAAATCATTGGTAATCATGCCATGAACATAACCATTTAAAATATCACTTTATAAAACATTTCCATGTCAAAATTCCATACTAATACCTTGGTAACTGGATAGTAATTGTAGTCTGTAAACAGCACACCAGAAAAGTTCTCAGGAAAGAGAGGTGGGTCACTAATGGACACACTTAAGTACCATGTCTTTCCTTGCCAGAGCTTTCCTTAGACATGCACTTTTCACAAATCACAATTTTGTTTTCCAGTAACTAGAATAATTCTTTTCTGATGTGAAAATACTGCAACCACGGAGCATACTAAGATTTTTCAAATAAAACCGGCACTTTCAAAACTTCTTGTAAATTTATATGAGTACTAGGGTAAATTCCATGTTAAAAATTACACACTTAAAATGGTAGTAAGTTCATGCAATGGCAATGGCTATGGCTATACTAGTCATTTGTTAAGATTCATCTTCTTTTTAAAATACTAATTTTATTTCTTTATTTTCTTGATGCAGGTTTTCATCCTATCTAACCTTCTCTTACTAATCAGAGCATAACTCCCTCAATTTAACTCTGATGTAGGTGATCTTAGTGTCAATTTCAAGATAAAACAATTATCTAAAACTATTATGTTGAACATTGTAGCGAAATATTAAGAAATCAAGGTGATATTACTCCCTAAATGTACAGATTATTTCTTCTCGTGTAAGTTCTGACCTTTACTGACTAATTAGACCATATCTCCCAAATTTGAACTCCAAATTGAGTTATTCCAGTTGGTAAAAATCCATGAGCCCTATATCTATAATTGTTATCTTGGCATACGATTTTAACTCCCTACAGAATATTTTCCAGAAATTCAAAAACTAAAGCTTTAATAACATATTCTGAATAAACATTTTCTGACCTCTGCTTACTAATCAGCTTATATCTACCTCAAATGGACTTCAAATTGAATGATTCCAGTGCCTAAAAATCCATGACACATTTATCTTTAATTCTTATGTTAATAATTTATTTTAATTCCTTACAGATACTTCTCAGAAATTAAAATACCGAAGCTATCCTAACATATTTTTCCCTGATGACCCATTTTCTGACCTTTGTCTACTAATCGGCTCATATCTCCCTCATATGGACTCCAAATTGAATGATTCCAGTGGCTTAAAATCCATGACATACATATCTTTAATTCTTATGTTAACCATTTATTTTAATTCCCTACCAATAATTTTCAGAAATTAAATTACCGAAGCTATCCTAACATATTCTTCCCTGATGATTCATTTTCTGACCTTTGACTACTAATCAGACCATAGCTACCTCATATGGACTCCAAATGGAATGATTCCAGTGGCTAAAAATCCATGACATATTTATCTTTAATTCTTATGTTAACCATTTATTTTAATTCCCTACCAATAATTCCCAGACATTAAATTACCGAAGCTATCCTAAAATATTCTTCCCTGATAATTCATTTTCTGACCTTTGACTACTAATCAGACCATAGCTACCTCATATGGACTCCAAATTGAATGATTCCAGTGGCTAAAAATCCATGACATACATATCTTTAATGCTTATGTTAACCATTTATTTTAATTCCCTACCAATAATTCCCAGAAATTAAATTACCAAAGCTATCCTAACATATTCTTCCCTGATGATTCATTTTCTGACCTTTGACTACTAATCAGACCATAGCTACCTCATATGGACTCCAAATTGAATGATTCCAGTGGCTAAAAATCCATGACATACATATCTTTAATTCTTATGTTAACCATTTATTTTAATTCCCTACCAATAATTTCCAGAAATTAAATTACCGAAGCTATCCTAACATATTCTTCCCTGATGATTCATTTTCTGACCTTTGACTACTAATCAGACCATAGCTACCTCATATGGACTCCAAATGGAATGATTCCAGTGGCTAAAAATCCATGACACATTTATCTTTAATTCTTATGTTAACCATTTATTTTAATTCCTTATAGATTGTTCCCAGAAATTAAAATACCGAAGCTTAAAATTCTGCCACCCATAGCCATAACCATGCAGAACTATCTACACCAACCTAAGTATTCAAACATACATCACATGCAAGATCAATATGTAACATGATATAGCAACATCATGACCAATCATAAAAGTTCTAAGATCAAAATCTCATACAAATATTATAAGTTTCAAAAGTTTTCTTCAAAAAGAAATATTGTTAAACTTACTTGGAGCACTTAGTCTTCTAGACTTCTCCTTCCTCTTTCTTCCTTTCTTCCTCTCCTTTCCTCACTCTACCTTGCTTCTATTTTTTTTTCTCTCCCTCACTTGGACAAAATTCTAATGTTGTAAGGATGGGTTTTCTTATATAGACCACCAAATAATTCACCTTTCATGATCATGGGTCTACCTTATCACAATTAGGATACACTTTGTTGAAATTTTGGAAAACAAACAACTTATGTTCTTGTCTTCCTCTTCCTTAGTCAAGATATGCATAGGAAAAGGAGATTTGTATTTTGAAAATTATGATAATATGTTCTTAAGATATGGGACAAGGTCCCTTTGATTTAGGGATTCATTTCCATTTTCTTTTGTCTTAAACAAGTATGATAGGTTTGCTTTTTTAGGTGGCAAATTTCTAGCCCTTGAATCTTCATTATTTGGTTGATATTATTTGTGTGGGCTACGAATGTTTTGTCCTAATACCATGTATTATCATACCACTTGCTAAAATTATGAGTGTAGGATATAGATGTTTTTGTCCTAAAGCCTTGTATTATCATGCCACTTGCTTAAGTGATGAATGTAGAATCACACCACTTGCTAAATTTTTTTGTCTTAATGCCATGTAACCTAATCTTTATTCTTATTATTATATCATCATCTAATTTATTTTATTTTAGTTTTCCTCTTGGATTTGGGCTTATTCCTACCCATTATGGGCTTGTCCTACCCATTTTCTTTGCTTTGGATAAAATTCTTTCTTTCTTGGTGGGCTTGGTCACATTTTCATAATTTTTGGGCTATTTGTGAAATTACTATATCCTAGTCCAAGTCTATGTTTAATTTCTTGTTTAGGTTATCCAATGGGCTTGCTAGAAACTTATGTAAAGTGGAAAAACTCTATATGAAGTGTCCATAGTTAAAAGCCCAATGTATGGGTAAAGATTTTAAACTTAGTAACTATAGTTCTTGAATTAGGAAAAATTACCCTAATTCAATGTTCTTTGAAATTTTAAGACCTTTACTTGTTTCTAAAAATTTATCTTCCTTATCCAAGAATTTTGCATCTCTTTAGTATGTTATTTCTAATTTATGTTTTTCCTATTAGGTTTTGCCTCTTTATTTGTTCTCTTAATGGTAGAAACATTTTCTATGCATATACATAAGGTGAAGAATTTCTAAGGATTATATTTCCTTAGATATCTAAAATATTGTCTAATAAATTTTATTTCCTTAATTAAATTTTTTATGTACCTTTATCAATAAAAGAAACGAAATTAAGGATGTTACATATGACATGATTAACTAGTTTCAAAATATCATATGATGGCCATCAACTTATTCTCATTTCAAGCTACCCCGGTCAGGGTGAGTATCCTCTACTCTCTGGTACGGACTTTTCTCGCTCCGTCCGACATGGCCCACTTTCTCTTTCTTTTCTCATTAACATGATCATAACCGTTGGCAGGGCGTCCCCTATTGGTGCACCACACGGATTGCCATGTGACCGTGCTCATTTCTTTTCTTTTCACAATGTTAGCCAAAAATATGCTTTCAATAACAAGTATGTTCATCAAAATATAATTATTACCAAAAATCATTGGTAATCATGCCATGAACATAACCATTTCAAATATCACTTTATAAAATATTTCCATGTCAAAATTTCACACTTAAGATGGTAAGAAGTTCATACAATGGCAATGGCTATGGCTATACTAGTCATTTATTAAGATTCATCTTCTTTTTTAAACACAAATTTTATTTCATTATTTACTTGATGCAGGTTTTCATCCTATCTAACCTTCTCTTACTAATCAGAACATAACTCCCTCAATTTAACTCTGATGTAGGTGATCTTGGTGTCAATTTCAAGATAAAACAATTATCTAAAACTATTATGTTATATTGTAGCGAAATATTAAGCAATCAAGGTGATATTACTCCCTAAATGTATAGGTTATTTCTTCTCGGATAGGTTCTGACCTCTACCTACTAATTGAAACATATCTACCTCATATGGAATCCAACTTGAGTGATTCTAGTGGCTAAAAATCCGTGACACACATATCTATAATTTTTACGTTAACTATTTATTTTAATTTCATACAGATAATTCCCAAAAACTAAAATACAGAAGCTGTCCAAACATATTCTTCCCTGATGAACTGTTTTTTGACCTTTGACTACTAATAAGCTCGTATCTCCCTCATATGGACTCCAAATTGAATGATTCCAGTGGCTAGAAATCCATGACACATGTAGTTATAATGCTTATGTTAACCATTTATTTTAATTTCATACAGATAATTTCCAGAAATTAAAATACAGAAGCTGTCCTAACATATTCTTCCCTGATGAACCATTTTCTGACCTTTGACTACTAATAAGTTCATATCTTCCTGATATGGACTCCAAATTGAATGATTCCAGTGGCTAAAATTCCATGACACACATAGCTATAATTATTATGTGAACCATTTATTTTAATTCCATACAGAAAATTCCAAGAAATTAAAATACAGAAGCTGTCCTAACATATTCTTCCCAGACGAACCATTTTCTAACCTTTGACTACTAATCAGACCATATCTACCTCATATGTACTCCAAATTGAATGATTCCAGTGGCTACAAATCCGTGACACATGTATCTTTAATTCTTATGTTAACCATTTATTTTAATTCCATGCAGATAATTCCCAGAAATTAAAATACTGAAGCTATCCTAACATATTCTTCCCTGATGAACCATTTTCTGACCTTTGCTTACTAATCGGACCATATCTACCACATATGGACTCTAAATTGAATGATTCCAGTGGCTACAAATCCATGACACACATCGCTATAATTCTTATGTTAATCATTTATTTTAATTCCTTATATAATGTTCCCAGAAACTAAAACACCGAACCTATCCTAACATATTCTTCACTGATTAACCATTTTATGACCTTTGTTTACTAATCGGAACATATATACCTCATATGAACTCGAACTTTAACGATTCCAGTGGCTAAATATCCATGACACACATAGCTACAGTTCTTATGTTAACCATTTATTTTAATTCCTTATAGATTATTGCCAAAAATTAAAACACCGAATCTTAAAATTCTGCCAACCATAGCCATACCCATGCGAACTATCTACACCAACCTAAGTATTCAAACATACATCACATGCAAGATCAATATGTAACATGATATAGCAACATCCATGACCAATCATCAAAGTTCGAAGAACAAAATCTCATATAAATATTATAAGTTTCAAAAGTTTTCTTCAAAAAGAAATATTGTTAAACTTACCTGGAGCACTTAGTCCCCTAGACTTTTTCCTCTTTCTTCCTTTCTTCCTCTCCTTTCCTCACTCTACCTTGCTTCTATTTTTCCTCTCGCTCACTTGGACGAAATTCTAATGTTGTAAGGGTGGGTTTTTCTTATATAGACCACCAAATAATTTACCTTTCATGATCATGGGTCTACCTTATCACAATTAGGATACACTTTGTTGAATTTTTGGAAAACAAACAACTTATATTCTTGTCTTCCTCTTCCTTAGTCAAGATATGCGTAGGAAAAGGAGATTTGTATTTTAAAAATTATGATTATATGTTCTTAAGATAAGGGACAAGGTCCCTTTGATTTAGGGATTCATTTCCATTTTCTTTTGTCTTAAACAAGTATGATAGGTTTGCCTTTTTAGGTGGCAAATTTCTAGCCCTTGAATCTCCATTATTTGGTTGATATTATTTGTGTGGGATAGGAATGTTTTGTCCTAATACCATGTATTATCATACCACTTGCTAAAATTATGAGTGTAGGATATAGATGTTTTTGTCCTAAAGCCTTGTATTATTATGCCACTTGCCAAAATCATGAATGTAAAATCACACCACTTGCTAAATTTTTGTCTTAATGCCATGTAACCTAATCTTTAGTATTATTACATAATTATATCATCACCTAATTTATTTTATTTTATTTTTCCTCTTGGATTTGGGCTTATTCCTACCCATTATGGGCTTATTCCTACCCATTTTCTTTGCTTTGGATAAAATCCTACCTTTCTTGGAGGGCTTGGTCACATTTTCATAATTTTTGGGCTATTGTTCCAATTACTATATCCTAGTCCAAGTCTATGTTTTATTTCTTGCTTAGGTTATCCAATGGGCTTGCTAGAAACTTATTTGAAGTGGAAAAACTCTATATGAAGTGTCCATAGGTAAAAGCCCAATGTATAGGTAAAGATTTTAAACTTAGTAACTCTAGTTCTTGAATTAGGAAAAATTACCCTAATCCAATGTTCTTGAAATTTTAAGACCTTTACTTGTTTCTAAAAATTTATCTTCCTCATCCAAGAATTTTGCATCTCTTTAGTATGTTATTTCTAATATTTTCTCTTATGTTTTCTTTCTTTACCTATTCCATTAATATTAGAACATTTCTACGCATATATGTAAGGTGAAGAATTTATAAGGAAAATATCTAAAAATTACGGGATGTTACATTCTTCCCCCCTTAAGAAATTCGGTCCCCGAATTTTAGTCCATCCTACCACTTGTAGGGAATGAAATTAAGGCATTATTCAGAGTTACCAACCTTATTACCTAAATAATTAGGAATATCTTTTCTGTATAACATCTTTACTTTTTAATATGGCTATTCACTTGAGTGATTTTTCCATATAACTTAACCATAAGGATTTCTTTCACTCATAAGTTCTTCAATTTATATTCTCTAGCTCGCATGGACATATCTATGGGTCAATATTTGAAAACAACACACATATAAAAGAACATATTCACTTTCATATTGGGTAACTATCTTTTCTTATTCCAAACTTCTATCAAGTCATTTTTTTTTATATATCAACATCATCCCCTGAATATCATCATCTTAATCTATCATCTATTTTTTTTCCTCAAATCCTTTAATCAGTATGTTAAACATACGTAGCAATAAATCCTTCAAACCTTTAATAACGTGTACCATTGACACATGTCTAATAATTCCAACTTACCTCATCACAGTAATTCTATACAAGCTTATTAACACCATTAAACTCATTGTCAAAATTTTCAATTATTTCTTCTATCATATCCAAAAGCATCTCATTCTAGTTTATGTCAATCCCATTTAATTCACCCAATCATTTCAAGAAGATTTTTCCTAACAATTACTCATACAAGAATTCTCAATTCCAATATAATTCACATCCTTGATACTAGACTCAATTTAGCATGATATAATCCTTTAACACAAATATTTTGATCACTTACATTATTTTCGGACATGGTTCTCAGAATACTCTTTATATTTCTAAATTAAGATTTCAAAGACTAACTTAAATCCTAAGATCTTCAACACCACTAGTTCTCTTGATTACATTCGTCAAAACACCATAAGACCATCATTCGTCCATTCTTTTCAAACTTTTTATTACTTTAACCTACTAACAACTTAGACACCATAATAACCGAGTTTTAAAGAAAAGAAATTATCTTTCATTGCAATGTGGGAAAATAATCTTGCATTTAATGCCAACCGTTAATGAGGGAGAATGCAATGAAACAAACGAAAAGCATAACAGAGAATGGTGCCAAAAGCGAAAGTCAAAAATTTGGACAAAGCATTGAAAAATATTAAAATCGGTGGCCGTAATTCTTGAAAATCTGTAAACAAAATCTATCTACGATTTCAGCAAAAATTGGTGGCCGTAAATTTTGAATATATGTGTCAAAATCTACTTTAAATCTGTTGGTATTTGGTGGAAAGATATCACATGGAAAAAGAAACATTTATGAGCTTATAAAAGTCTGTGAAAATCAAAGAATACGTAGTTAACTGGTAGGATGCAGTTGATTGCTTCTAAATAGATGTCATCAATCAATTGTAAGATAACCAGTCCAAATTAAAATTTCTCAAAATAGCTAGTCGATTTCATAATACCGATAGTCTACTGGCAAAAACATTGAGAAAACAAGAAAAATGTCCCTCTTCACTAATTATTTGGTTTTCATCTTCATTTTTTTTTATAATGACGCCTATCATCTACAACTTCCCTACATGCCTCAAGACATCACTCCTTCATCAAGGACAACAAGAAAAAGAAAATTTCCTGGTGATATCCTAACTTATTCTCTTTAAGTGCTAAATATGGGTCACAGTCATAACTACTGTACATATACATGCTCGCCGTCATTTTTGAAATTTTGTTTTTACCTTTAATTTAGCTGATATCCACCAATCACTCACATAGTTGTTCTAATAATACCCGGCCTATTCGCATAGCTATTATAAATATGCCCTTCTCTGAGTTCTATAAATACTTACATTAGTATCTTTGTCTATACTCAAAGTTAAGGTGATAGAAATTATGGAGGGAACCGCATTCCGTCAGTTTCGAAATATCTGTGTCTTTTGTGGTTCCAGTCCTAGAAAAGATGAGGAGTATGTTAAAGCAGCACAAAATCTGGGTATGGTGCTGGCTAGGAGAAAAATTCATTTAATGTATGGTGGAGGTAACTGTGGGTTAATGAGGTGTGTGGCTACAGCTGCACATGTAGGGGGATGCCAAGTTCTAGGTATTATTCCTACTGCTCTAGCTACATCCAGCAACATAGGGAAAACAATTGGGGAAGAATATAGGGTAGCTTCCATGCATGAACACATGGCTAGAATGATGAGCAATGCTGACGCCTTCATTGCCTTACTAGGTGGTTTTGGTACTTTAGAGGAGATTTTTCAAATAGTCTCTTGGGCACAACTGAATATGCATCACAAACCGATAGGTTTGTTAAATGTTAATCACTTCTTTGATGGTCTGTTGTCTTTTCTAGATCAAGCTGTGGAACAGAGGTTTATCTCACACTCAGCACGATGAATTCTCATCTCGGCTTCAAATGATGAAGAGTTGATTAATGCTTTACAAGCCTATGTTCATGTACCTGATCTAACTATGACTCAAATAGAATGGACGACAGATAACCATAGGAAGCGTAAATTAGATTTGGATCTTCATCTTTAAATGTAGTAAAACGTAGCTATTATTTTACTACTTTTACTTTCTTAGAGTCTACTTGGATACCATATTTACCAACCATACTCTTTTAGAGTTGGTAAAACTATCTTTGAATGTTGTTTATGATCCTCTGAACTTTTGAAATATTCTAGTATATCATCAATATATATAATAACAAATTGATCCAGGGATGACCTAATTACTATTTATTAAATCTATGAATGCAGCTAAAATATTTGTAAATTTAAATGCATCACCAAGAACTCATAATGCCCATAATAAGTCCTACATCCTCTTCTCTTATCCTTAATTAATGTTACTCATATCCCAAATCTATTTGTGGAAAAATATTGAACACCTTATAACTGGTCAAATAGGTAATCTATACGAGCTAATGGGTTTCTATTCTACATTGTCACCTTATTCAACTGTCTATAATCTATGCATAGTCATAGTGATCCATTTTTCTTTTTCACAGATAGAACTGGAGCACTACAAATAAAAGTACTAGGGTATTTAAATACCTTGTCTAACAAGTCTTGTAAATTTTTTTTTTAAAATTCGATCGATATCATTCTATATAGGGATATAGATACTAGTTGGGTTCCAAGGAGTAAATCAATATTAAATACTTGAATTGTTGTGGCAAGGTTATGTAGGGTTTCCTTCGCATTGTTTGCCGGATTCCTCCTCGGTAGTGCCATTTCCTACTGGGGAAAAAATAAAGTTATGTTGCTATTGAGGTGATCAAGCCCAATAGTTAGTTTAAAAAAAAATTTAACAGCAGTCATAACACCACCTCGGCATATAGATAGGAAACACTAGTAATTTCCTACCTATATGAAATCACTGATCCCCTACACAGCACTACCATAACATACTTAAGATACTATAAGATCGATTCAGATAACCAACCACCCACTGGCCATCTAGGATCGACCTGCTATGATACCAATTATGTAACAACCCATTTTTTCTTTATTATTATACAATATTGAGTTCACATAGACGTCATTAATCAAAACGTACATGCAACATATCAAACACATAGATATTTACATCTTGTTTATTTTGGTTGACCAATTCCAGAGATACAAGTGCGGGTGGTTGCACCTTCACCGGGATCTGAGCCAACTCGACCACAAACATCTTATTTGATTTTGAGATCTGCCCAACATAAAGTAACTCTATCCAATGTGCACTAAAAGCCAGAGCTATAGAAAATCTGCATAACTAATTTTCTGAACATGATATGGAAATATAGTGAGAATTAAATCCCAGTAAGTTCCACAATAAATCATCATCAATATAGCTCATCACGTCATGTTCAGCTATATAAACTACAGAAAATATCTTTGGTCACATGAATGAATTACATCTATGCACATAAGAATCATACAGTAATGATATGTATGACATGATTAACTAGTTTCAGAATATCATATGATGGCCATCAACTTATTCTCATTTCAAGCTACCCCGGTCAGGGTCAGTATCCTCTACTCTCTGGTACGGGCTTTTCTCGCTCCGTCCGACATGGCCCACTTTCTCTTTCTTTTCTCATTAACATGATCATAACTATTGGTAGGGCATCCCCTACTCGTGCACCATACGGATTGCCATGTGTCCTTGCTCATTTCTTTTCTTTTCACAATGATAGCCAAAAATATGCTTTCAATAACAAGTATGTTCACCAAAATATAATTATTACCAAAAATCATTGGTAATCATGCCATGAACATAACCATTTCAAATATCACTTTATAAAATATTTCCATGTCAAAATTTCACACTTAAGATGGTAAGAAGTTCATACAATGGCAATGGCTATGGCTATACTAGTCATTTATTAAGATTCATCTTCCTTTTTAAATACTAATTTTATTTCTTTATTTTCTTGATGCAGGTTTTCATCCTATCTAACCTTCTCTTACTAATCAGAGCATAACTCCCTCAATTTAACTCTGATGTAGGTGATCGTGGTGTCAATTTCAAGATAAAACAATTATCTAAAACTATTATGTTGAACATTGTAGCGAAATATTAAGAAAGCAAGGTGATATTACTCCCTAAATGTATAGGATATTGCTTCTCAGATAGGTTCTGACCTCTACCTACTAATCGGACCATATCTACCTCATATGAACTCCAACTTGAGTGATTCCAGTGGCTAAAAATCCATGATACACATATCTATAATTCTTATGTTAAATATGTATTTTATTTCCATAGAGATAATTCCTAAAAATTAAAATACAGAAGCTATCCTAACATATTCTTCCCTGATGAACCATTTTCTGACCTTTGACTACTAATAAGCTCATATCTTCCTCATATGGACTCCAAATTGAATGATTCCAGTGGATAGAAATCCATGACACACGTAGCTATAATTCTTATGTTAACCATTTATTTTAATTTCATACAGATAATTCCCAGAAATTAAAATACAGAAGCTATCGTAACATATTCTTCCCTGATGAACCATTTTCTGACCTTTGACTACTAATAAGCTCATATCTTCCTCATATGGACTCCACATTGAATGATTCCAGTGGTTAAAAATCCATGACACACGTAGCTATAATTCTTATGTTAACCATTTATTTTAATTCCATACAGATAATTTCCAGAAATTAAAATACAGAAGCTGTCCTAACATAATCTTCCCTGATGAACCATTTTCTGACCTTTGACTACTAATCGGACCATATCTACCGCTTATGGACTCCAAATTGAATGATTCTAGTGGCTGAAAATCCGTGACACATATATATTTAATTCTTATGTTAACCATTTATTTTAATTCTCTACAGATCATTCACAGAAATTAAAATACAGAAGCTGTCCTAACATATTCTTCCCTGATGAATCATTTTCTGACCTTTGACTACTAATAAGCACATATCTTCCTCATATGGACTCAAAATTGAATGATTCCAGTGGATAAAAATCCATGACACACGTAGCTCTAATTCTTATGTTAACCATTTATTTTAATTCCATACAGATAATTTGAAGAAATTAAAATACATTAGCTGTCCTAACATATTCTTCCCTGATGAACTATTTTCTGACCTCTGACTACTAATAAGACCATATCTACCTCATATGTACTCCAAATTGAATGCTTCTAGTGGCTACAAATCCGTGACACATATATCTTTAATTCTTATGTTAACCATTTATTTTAATTCCCTACAGATAATTCCCAAAAATTAAAAAACAGAAGCTATCCTAACATATTCTTTCCTGATGAACCATTTTCTTACATTTGCTTACTAATCAGACCGTATCTACCACATATGGACTCCAAATTGAAAGATTCCAGTGGCTACAAATCCATGACACACATAACTATAATTCTTATGTTAACCATTTATTTTAATTCCTTATATAATATTCCCAGAAACTAAAACACCGAACCTATCCTAACATATTCTTCACTGATTAACCATTTTCTGACCTTTGTTTACTAATCGGAACATATCTACCTCATATGAAGTCGAACTTTAATGATTCCAGTGGCTAAAAATTCGTGACAAACATAGTTAGTATTCTTATATTAACCATTTATTTTAATTCCTTATAGATTGTTCCCAGACATTAAAACACCGAAGCTTAAAATTTTGCCAACCATAGCCATACCCATGTAGAACTATCTACACCAACCTAAGTATTCAAACATACATCACATGCAAGATCAATATGTAACATGATATAGCAAAATCCATGACCAATCATCAAAGTTCGAAGAACAAAATCTCATATAAATATTATAAGTTTCAAAAGTTTTCTTCAAAAAGAAATATTGTTAAATTTACCTGGAGCACTTAGTCCCCTAGACTTCTTCCTCTTTCTTCCTTTCTTCCTCTCCTTTCCTCACTCTACCTTGCTTCTATTTTTCCTCTCCCTCACTTGGAAGAAATTCTAATGTTGTAAGGGTGGGTTTTTCTTATATAGACCACCAAATAATTTACCTTTCATGATCATGGGTCTACCTTATCACAATTAGGATACACTTTGTTGAATTTTTGGAAAACAAAAAACTTATGTTCTTATCTTCCTCTTCCTTAGTCAAGATATGCATAGGAAAAGGAGATTTGTATTTTGAAAATTATGATGATATGTTCTTAAGAAAAGGGACAAGGTCCCTTTGATTTAGGGATTCATTTCTATTTTCTTTTGTCTTAAACAAGTATGATAGGTTTGCCTTTTAGGTGACAAATTTCTAGCCCTTGAATCTCCATTATTTGGTTGATATTATTTGTGTGGGATAGGAATGTTTTGTCCTAATTCTATGTATTATCATACCACTTGCTAAAATTATGAGTGTAGGATATAGATGTTTTTGTCCTAAAGCCTTGTATTATTATGCCACTTGCCAAAATGATGAATGTAGAATCACACCACTTGCTAAATTTTTGTCTTAATGCCATGTAACCTAATCTTTATTATTATTACATTATTATATCATCACCTAGTTTATTTTATTTTATTTTTCCTCTTGGATTTGGGCTTATTCTTACCCATTATGAGCTTATTCCTACCCATTTTCTTTGCTTTGGATAAAATTCTACCTTTCTTGGAGGGCTTGGTCACATTTTCATAAGTTTTGGGCTATTGGTCCAATTACTATATCCTAGTCCAAGTCTATGTTTTATTTCTTGCTTAGGTTATCCAATGGGCTTGCTAGAAACTTATTTGAAGTGGAAAAACTCTATATGAAGTGTCCATAGGTAAAAGCCCAATGTATAGGTAAAGATTTTAAACTTAGTAACTCTAGTTCTTGAATTAGGAAAAAGTACCCTAATCCAATGTTCTTGAAATTTTATGACCTTTACTTGTTTCTAAAAAATTATCTTCCTCATCGAAGAATTTTGCATCTCTTTAGTATGTTATTTCTAATATTTTCTCTTATGTTTTCTTTCTTTACCTATTCCATTAATATTAGAACATTTCTATGCATATATGTAAGGTGAAGAATTTATAAGGAAAATATCTAAAAATTACGGGATGTTACAATATAGCAACATCCACGACCAATCCTCAAAGTAACAAATATTATAAATTTCATCAAAGTTCTAAGATCAAAATCTCATATAAATTTTACAAATTTCAAATCTTTTCTTCAAAAAGAGATATTATAAACCTACCTAAAGATCTCCCTAGCTCACTTAGTGAATTCATTTTCTTGTTTCCTCTTGAAGGAAGTAGCAAGATTCCTATATTTCTTTAGCTTTTCTTGTAGCTTAAATAAGAGAAGGAGGGTGAGTTTTGAACCCTAAGGATGAAGAGAAACAATGGATTCAAGTAGAGAATAAATTAACTTACCTTGTGTACTTAGTCCTCTCGACTTTTCCTTCCTCTTTTCTCCTCTCTTTCTCTCCTTTCTTCACTCTACCTTGCTTATGTTTTTCCTCTCCCTCACTTAGACGAAATTATAATGTTATAAGGGTGGGTTTTGCTCAAATAAACTATCAAGTGGTTCACCTTTCATAATCATAGGTCTACCTTATCACAATTAGGATGCACTTAGTTTTTTTTGGTGGAAAGACAACTCACGTTCTTGTCTTCCTCTCCCTTAGTTAAGATATTCATAGAAAAAGGAGATTTTTATTTTGAAAATTATGATAAAATGTTCTTAAGACAAGGGACAAGGTCCCTTTGATTTAAGGATTCATTTCCTTTTTCTTTTGTCTTAATCAAGTATGATAGATTTGCCTTTCTTGGTGGCAAATTTCCAGCCCTTGATTCTCCCTTGCTTGGTTGAAATTATTTGTGTAGGATGAAGATGTTTTGTCATAATGCCATGTATTATTACCTACTTGTTGAAATTATGAATGTAGGATATAGATGTTTTGTCCTAATTCCATGTGATCTAATTTTGATTATTATTACACTAGTATTTCCTCACATGATTCTTATTTTTCCCTCTTGGATTTGGGCTCATTCTTACCAATCTTCTTTGCTTTGACGGAAATTCTACCTTTCATGGTTTGTGGGCTATCGGTCCAATTTCTATATCCTAGTTCAAGTATATGTTTTATTTCTTTTTTGGGCTATCCTATTGGCTTGTTAGAAACTTATGTGAAGTGGAAAAACTCTATATGAAGTGTCTATAGGTGAAAGTCCAATGAATGGGTAAAGATGTTAAACATAAGAACTCTAACTATTGAATTAGGAAAAATTACCCGAATCCAATATTCTTGAAATTTTAAGACCTTGACTTATCATAAATTTATCTTTCTTAACCAAGAATTTTGCCTCTCTTTAGTATGTTATTTCAAATGATTTCCTATTAGGTTTTTTTCCTTACTTATTCCCTTAATGTTAGAAACATTTTCTATGCATACACATAAGGTGAAGAATTTCTAAGGATTATATTACCTTAGATATCTAAAAATTGTCTAATAAATTTTATTTCCTTAACTAAATATTTATTTACCTTTATTAATAAAAGAAACGAAATTAGGGATGTTACAACTTCAAATCTTGCAAGAGAAGAAACTTTTTGCTAAATTGAAGAAATGCGAGTTTTGGATGGAAGAAGTAAGGTTTCTGGGGCACGTTGTGTCAAAAGATGGTGTATCAATGGATCCTAGCAAAACAGAAGCTGTCACGCCTCCAATTTAAGAGCACGTGAAACATATATTTGCCATAACATGCATAATACACTCCTTTATCATTCAAAACAGTTACATATAGGTATTTTCATGTATACTCAATATACAAACCAAGTCTATAAATATCAAACAGCAGAAGTAGGGATCCTGTCTGTGCCGTTCAGAGCATACTCTAAAGTACAAGTACAATATAACTAAAATCTACGAGCCCTAGAAACAAAGTAGGCTTACCTAGACATTATGTCGTCTAGCTGATCAACTATATAAAGGGGAAGGACCGAACTCTGTATTCTTGTTTGAAAAAAATGTATATATCGTGTAGTGAGTTTGATAACTCAGTGAGCAGATAAAACCTCCTATGACCTCTTAGGTCAACATATGGATGTACTCATATATATATATATATATATATATATATATATATATAAATTTATCATATAGAAAATTTCAGTTCAGAGGTACATCCATATAGGACTTGTATTTCAAATATTCTCAGTTTAAACCGCATTCAGATATCTGAAACCATATGTGATATAGTATGATCGTTAATCAAATATTGATATGCATCAAAACATTTCTCCTGAAAACAATAGAAGGATCCCATATCAAAACCACCATATCAGAGTTGAAGCCCTTCCGTACTTTGGTGGTGTAGGATTTGCCTATACTTAGCATCTTAACTAAGGTTTGCCCTACCACCCTTCAAGAGGACACGCGAAGGGACTCTAATATGGGAATTTCCCAAGCACACAGTAAGGGAGGGTAAATAACATATTATATAGTCGGCATCTTACTCAAATAGGAGGCATCCCGCTCTCCTTAAAATATCATATCCCGTGTGTTGGCCATCACACGAGGCTAGCATCACCCCTGTTAGCTGAGTTGTCAAGGTGCACCAAAGCTAACATCACCTGTTATTAGCAAAAGGTGTTTTCAATAGGATTCCTTTACAGAAATTATATTTGCACATATGCCATATCATTCAAAATAGAGGTTTCAGTATAATACAAAATTTTCAATCTCAGTTTAATTTCTCTGTTAGAAACTTCCCAATCAGGGTTATCACATATACATGCCTTTTTCCAAGGCAATCTTATAGCTTTACATATCAATGTCACGTGCACAATATATTTCCTTTACCATATTATGAGAAATACATTTGAAATCACATATTCAATGAATTCAAAACTCCATTTTCAAAATCATACTCTTCTTGAACTATATGTCATATTACAAATAAATTAGGTAATTTAATCCATTTTAGAGACATATACAAGTATAAATAACTTGTAAATATAACTAATTATACATTTAAAGTTCAAGAAGTGCATAGGATAAGTCATAGAAAGAATTATCTACTCACAAGGTAAGGCTCTAGGTTGGACAGCCCTAAAATATACTTTTTCAATCTGAATTTGACCAAATAGACTTTAAAATCGATTTTGAAGGGTCTAAAAAACTATAAAATGACTCCGAAATCGCCAAATTTGACCTCTGGGAACTTAGTCAACATTGGTCAATTGATTGGTACTATTCACAGTTGGAATTACTATTCATACCACTTGGATTTACTCTTCACGACGCACAAAAAGTTGTTAGATGGCTAAAATATTTCATAACCTAAGGTTTATCTATCTCCTGGATCCATCTACGGTGTCAGATTTTCAATTTAAGGTCTTTAAATAGAAGTTTTAGAACTTATCTTTCTCTAAGATTTTCTACTTCTGATTTGCAGTAATTTTGCGTCTGATTTAAAAAATTATTCGGCCAATATCGTAGTACTCTTCGTCTTGAATCTAGTGGTATCTTTAGTTTTGAGATCAGATGCTCAAAAGTACTTTAGATCTAGAGAGAAAAAATGAAAAGAGAAAAATATTATTTATACTATTCATCATCTCCTTTACAGAAACTTTTTTTTAATATTGATGGAGGGACCATTATGCAAATATTCAATTTTTGAGGGAGGTCCTTGTAAATTTCTTTATTTACATTTTGACCCCTAAACTTTTAGAAAATTACAATTTGACCCCAAAAATATTAATAATTTTTCATTTTCATCCCTAAAACCTTTCAATTACATCCCAAATCCTTTATTTCTTTTAATAATCCATACATAAATGAAAATTACTAAATATTAGGGGTGTTACAGAATCCATACTCAAGTGGGAAATGCCATAAATAGTGACCAAAATTCGAAGCTTTCTAGATTTAACTGGATATTACAGAATATTCATACAGTGTTTTTCATAAACAACGTTACCCTTGACCAGATTGACTGAAAAAGGAAGTTCAGTCAAATGGTCTTCAGAATACGAGAATAGTTTTCTGGAGCTCAAGACTCGACTTATCACACCCCTAGTTTTGGTTATCCCATATCCTTCAGGATGTTTTCAAGTTTATACTAATGTTTCCAAGAAGGGATTGGAGTGTGTTTTTATACAAGAAAGCAGAGTAGTTTCCTATGCCTCCAGGCAACTGAGGTTACATGAAGAAAGTTACCCTACTTATGATCTGGAGTTAGCTGCTATATTTTCTCCATGAAGATTTGGTGACATTATTTATACGGTGCAGTGTATGAAGTATATAGTGATCACAAAAGTCTAAAATATCTTTTCGATAAAAAAGAATTGAACATGAGATATAAAAGGTGGATGGAATTCATTGATGATTATAAATTTAAATTAAAGTATCACCTGGGAAAAGCAACTGTGGTAGCAGATACGTTAAGCAGAAAATCTCTGCATTTGAGCCATATGTTAATGAAAGAGATGAGTTTGATTGAGGAATTCAGGAATTTAAGGTTGTCGGTGGTAACTACTCCTAAAAGTTTGCTGGTTTGTAAGCTATGGTTGGAATGTGATTTGAAAACTCAAATTAAGGAAGCGCAAGCAAAATATTCCTTTCTTCAGAGTCGACATGATTATCCAGACTTCACAAGATCAAAAGAGGGGATCATCCTCTACCAAGGGAGAATATGTGTACCATAGAAAGAAGACATAAGGATAAAAATTCTGGATGAGGGTCATCAGAGTAAATATGCTATCTATCCAAGTGCCATAAAGATGTATCAAGATTTAAAGAGATCCTATTGGTTGTCAGAAATGAAGAAGGATATAGCAGAATATGTAGCAAAGTGCTTAACTTGTTAGAAAGTCAAAATTGAACATTAGAGGCCTTTTGGAATGCTACAATCCTTGGAGATTCCCAAGTTGAAATGGGATGGCATTGCCATGGATTTGGTCACTGGTTTGTCCAAGACTTGAGCTGGTCTTGATGCCATTTGGGTAATAGTGGATAGATTGACAAAATATGCACACTTTTTACCTATAAGAATTAACTACTGGCTGGAAAAGCTGGCACATCTATATATGAAGAAGGTTGTTCGGTTGTATGGGGTTCCAAGTAGCATTGTTTTAGATAGAGACCCTAGATTTACCTCCAGATTTTGGAAGGCTCTACAAGAAGCTTTCGGTACTAAATTACAATTCAGTACTGCATATCATCCATAAATGGATGATCAAATGGAAAGGACAATACAGACGTTGGAAGACATGTTGCGAGCATGCACCTTAGACCAAGGAAAAGAATGGGATAAGTATCTCCCTTTACTGGAATTTACATATAATAACAGCTACCATATGAGTATTAGGATGGCACTATATGAAGCTCTGTATGGCAGAAGATGTAAGTCACCTTTGTGTTGGTATGAAGTCAGTGAGAGGAAGTTGTTAGGCCATACGTTAGTTCAGCATACTACAAAGCAAATAATAATGATTTGAGACAGGATGCGAACTGCCTAGAGTCTATAGAAAAGCTATTATGACCAGAGGAGGAATCCTTTGCATTTTCAAGAAGGGGAACACGTGTTTTTGAAGATTTCTCTGACTACTGGGATTGGTCGAACTATAAAGGTTAGGAAATTAAGCCCACGTTATATAAAACCTTATTAGGTACACAAGAAAGTTAGACCATCGGCATATCAAGTATCTTTACCCCAAGACTATAAAACTTGCATAATGTGTTTCATGTCTCTCAACTTCAGAAGTATCTATTAGATCTGTTGCATGTAATTCAGGAGGAAGAAGTAACAGTAAAAGAAAACTTGACTTTTCAACCGGACCCGATTGCAATCTTGGACAGAAGTGTAAAACAACTAAGTAGTAAAATTGTTCCACTAGTAAAAATGTTGTGGAGAGTTTGAGGAAGAAGCTACATGGGAGAGGGAGGAAGATATGAAACACTCATCCACAACTCTGGGAGGACAAGTAAAATTTTGAATTTTGGGGACAAAATTCCTTTTAAAGGGGGAGAAATGTAACACCCTAGATTTCTCTTAATTATCCTTACAAAATAGAATGTTGAGAAGGGATAAAAAGGATTAAATAAAGCATTTTTAAGGAAAAATTTATGAATATTAAATAAGGGAATTCTCATTTTTGAAGGAAAGGTCTAAGGATGGAATGGTAATTTTTTCGTCTACAGGGCTAGAAATGGGTCACAATAAGAGGGATAAGGAACCATAAAGAGAGTTGCACAATAGGCCATTGGAGTATGCCTCAAGTGAAGATTAAACACTTGGTAAAATTCCTTGTAAACAAACAATGCCTTATCTAATGACATAGTTCAATTTTAATGGCATGGCATCATTGTAATTGTTAGGAAAAGGAAGGGCTTGGTTTAAAGGGGAGAAGCTTCTTCAAGAAGCTTCAATTATTTTATTCTTTCTTGCTTGACTTGGTGAAGAAGTTGTAAAAACTCTATTTTTTTAAAATAAGTCCCATAAAGTCATTACTTCTTTACTTCTAATTACTTAACTCTTAATAACATTCAATTAATTTAACCAGCATAATCAAGGTATAAGGTCAACCATTAACACTAGTATAATTCTGAATTCAGATACACATCATTAATCAAAATTTCGTACAAAAATCAAACACATAAATATCTATGTGTTACTTATCAATGTAAACCAATTCTGAAGATATGGGTGCAGGTGGTTACACCTTCACTGAGATCTTAGCCAACTCAACCACAAACAACTTATTAATTTTTGAGATCTGCCCAACATAGAGTAACTCGATCCAACTTGCACTAAAAGTCAGATGATGTGATCTTAATTAAGCATGATATTAATACCATTAAACTTACTTTTTGTTTGATTTAAGTAAAATATAATTAGGAATTGGCTTAGTTTTGTGTTTTGTGTTGTAGGAACAAAGGAAGAAGAAAAGAGAAGAAAAAGATAAGAAATTCATGGAAAAAATGATACATTGTAGTGATTCCAGACCTTTATCACTATTTTGAGCATATCTCCATCTAATAAACTCTACTCAAAGTGCTTCAACTGGATGTGAAAAGATAACACAATAATCTACAACTTTTATGTTTAACACTTCGACCAATTCGGGAGATTTCATAGCATTACAGAGCTCGCAAATCAGAATCACAGTGCAGCAGGATGAATTCTGACCTTTGGTCACTAATTTTGTCATATCCCCTTCAATTTAGATCAGATTAAGGTGATTCCAGCGGCTATGGAAAGAAGAGACATAAAGATACAACTTTTGTGTTCAAAACTTTGGTAAATTCTAGATTTTTCTAGGCGCCGCGGCGTTGAGCAACCCAGTAATGACTACCATAAAACCCCGTCTTTGGATATCCGGAGCGCCAGGGCACCCGCCGCTGCACCAGGTCACTGAATTTGTGATTTTTAGGGTTTTTCAACTCCAATTGAAGCCCAATGGGCTGGGATTTGACCTAGATACACTTGTACTTCAATTAGGAGGAGTTAATCTATAAAAGGGGAGGAAAGCAAGCAGAAAATTCATTCAATCATTCATCCAAATTCTTAGTAACATTCTTCAGTTCTTCTTTAGATTTTCTTATGGCCCTGCGTGGTTAGTTCTTTTTAGTTGGTTGAGGTAGATTGAAACCTCAAGGGATCTTAATGCATTGTGCGATGTGGATTTGATTTTATTATTTCAATTTGAATTGAGTATTGATTATTTATCTATTCTTCTTCTTAATGATTATTCATATGATTGCTAGGAGGCCTATTAGTATATTATCTGTCTTAATCTACCACTGAATTATGTTTTGAACAAAGTCTTCAATTCTGTGATTCATCAGGAAAATAGGTTTGAGGATTTTGGATTATAAAGCATTGAACCTATGATGAATAATTAACTAAATTAGATATAACCGATGTGTTTATATTTGTTTAGCTCTGTCAGTTTCTCTAGTTCTTCATGCGGTTAATAAGTTATGCTTTACCGATGTGCTAAAGGATTGCTTGTTAATTAGAGTTTAATTGGTGTGATTGTCATTAATTTACTAGACTTAAGGAGGATTTGGGTTAGAAACCCAATGATAGATATTCAATTACAAATTGATTATGTTGTCAATGATTAATGCAATCCCTTGACGGTGGATATCAACCGAAACCAATGTCTTTATCATTAATACCTCTCTCTTAATTACATTTGTTATTGTTTACTTGATTTTATTTACAACTATCAATCCCCTTGGATAAGGAAATAAAGTTTATTAGACAATATTTTAGATATCTAAGGAAATATAATCCTTAGAAATTCTTCACCTGATGTATATGCATAGAAAATGTTTCTACCATTAAGAGAACAAATAAAGAGGGAAAACCTAATAGGAAAAACATAAATTAGAAATAACATGCTAAAGAGATGCAAAATTCTTGGTTAAGGAAGATAAATTTTTAGAAACAAGTAAAGGTCTTAAAATTTCAAGAACATTGGATTAGGGTAATTTTTCCTAATTCAAGAACTAGAGTTACTAAGTTTAAAACATTTACCCATACATTGGGCTTTTACCTATGTTCACATCATGTAGAGTTTTTCCACTTCATATAAGTTTCTAGCAAGCCCATTGGATAACCTAAGCAAGAAATAAAACATAGACTTGGATTAGGATATAGTAATTGGACCAATAGCCCAAAAATTATGAAAATGTGACCAAGCCCTCCAAGAAAGGTAGAATTTTATCCAAAGCAAAGAACATGGGTAGGAATAAACCCAAATCCAAGAGGAAAAATAAAATAAAATAAATTAGGTGATGATATAATAATGTAATAATAATAAAGATTAGGTTACCTGGCATTAAGACAAAAATTTAGCAAGTGGTGTGATTCTACATTCATCATTTTGAAAAGTGGCATAATAATATAAGGCTTTAGGACAAAAACATCTATATCCTACACTCATAATTTTAGCAAGTGATATGATAATACATGGTATTAGGACAAAAAATTCCAATCCCACACAAATAATATCAACCAAATAATGGAGATTCAAGGGCTAGAAATTTGCCACCTAAAAAGGCAAACCTATCATACTTGTTTAAGACAAAAGAAAATGGAAATGAATCCCTAAATCAAAGGGACCTTGTCCCTTATCTCAAGAACATATCATCATAATTTTCAAAATACAAATCTCTTTTTCCTATGCATATCTTGACTAAGGAAGAGGAAGACAAGAACATAAGTTGTTTGTTTTCCAAAAATTCAACAAAGTGTATCCTAATTGTGATAAGGTAGACCCATGATCATGAAAGGTGAATTATTTGGTGGTCTATATAAGAAAACCCACCCTTACAACATTATAATTTTGTCTAAGTGAGGGAGAGGAAAAATAAAAGCAAGGTAGAGTGAGGAAAGGAGCGGAAGAAAGGAAGAAAGAGGAAGGAGAAGTCTAGGGGACTAAGTGCTCCAGGTAAGTTTAACAATATTTCTTTTTGAAGAAAACCTTTGAAACTCATAATATTTCTATGATATTTTGATCTTAGAACTTTGATGATTGGTCATGGATGTTGCTATATCATGTTACATATTGATCTTGCATGTGATGTATGTTTGAATACTTAGGTTGGTATAGAAAGTTCTACATGGGTATGGCTATGGGTTACAGAATTTTAAGGTTCGGTGTTTTAATTTTTGGGAACAATCTATAAGGAATTAAAATAAATGGTTAACATATGAATTATAGATATATATGTCATGGATTTTTAACCACTGGAATCTCTCAATTTAGAGTTCATATGAGGTAGATATGATCCGATTAGTAAAAAAAGGTCAGAAAATGGTTAATCAAGGAAGAATATGTTAGGATAGCTTCAGTGTTTTAATTTATGGGAAAATTATATAAGGAATTAAAATAAATTGTTAACATATGAATTATAGATATATGTGTCATGGATTTGTAGCCACTGGAATTACTTCATTTGAAATTCGTATGAGGGAGATATGGATAGATTAGTAGGTAGAGGTCAGAAACTACCCGAGAAGAAATAACTTGTACATTGAGGGAGTAATATCAACAATCTTTATTACTATTTGGCTGATATGATGAACATAATCGTTTTAGATCATTGTCTTAGCTTTCTATAGACACCAAGAGCACCTCAATCGGAGTTAAAATGAGACATTTATTCTCTGATTAGTGAGCAAAGGTCACAGAACACGGCCAGACCGTGTTCTAAGTGCTTCAAGCACGGGCTAGCCGTGTTCGGGGCTGTTTTTGAGTACATTTGAAGTATTTTTAAAGCATGGCCGTGTCCTGAAACATGGCCATACCATGTTGGAAGCTAGTAAAGCCTATTTTCAATATTTTTATACCCTAGATGAACCTCTTTAACTATAGGGTAATAGTAGAAATCAAATTGGAGGAAAATGCTTTATAAATTTGTAAAAACATGTGTTGGAAATGGTATAAATAAGAAGAAAATTACTAAATTCCTAGCATAAAGAGAAGGTTAGATATGATGAAAATTTTCATGAAGAAAATAAAGAAATAAAATTAATATTTAAAAAAATTAGACAAATCTTATAAATGAAAATAATAAATGACTAGTATATGCCATAGCCATTGCCATTGTATGAACTTCTTACCATCTTAAGTGTGAAATTCTGACATGAAAATATTTTATAAAGTGATATTTGAAATGGTTATGTTCATGGCAAGATTTCCAATGATTTATGGTAATAGTTATATTTTGATGAACATACTTGTTATTGAAAGCATATTTTTGGCTATCATTGTGAAAAGAAAAGAAAAGAGCACGGTCACATGGCAATCCGTGTGGTGCACCAGTAGGGGACGCCCTACCAACAGTTATGATCATGTTAATGAGAAAAGAAAGAGAAAGTGGGCCATGTCAGACGGAGCGAGAAAAGCCCGTACCGGAGAGTAGAGGATACTCACCCTGACCGGGGTAGCTTGAAATGAGAATAAGTTGATGGCCATCATATGATATTCTGAAAATAGTTAATCTTGTCATACATATCATTACTGTATGATTCTTATGTGCATAGATGTAATGCATTCATATGACCAAAGATATTTTCTGTAGTTTATACAGCTGAACATGACGTGATGAGCTATATTGATGATGATTTATTGTTGAACTTACTGGGATTTAATTCTCACTATATTTCCATATCATGTTCAGAAAATTAGTTATGCAGATTTTCTATAGCTCTGGCTTTTAGTGCACGTTGGATCGAGTTATTCTATGATGGGCGGATCCTAAATGAAATGTTTGTGGGCGAGTTGGCACAGATCCCGGTAAAGGTACAACCACCCGCACCTGTATCTCCGAAATTGGTCAACCAAAATAAACAAGATATAAATATCTCTGTGTTTGATATGTTGCATGTACGTTTTGATTAATGACGTGTATGTGAACTCAATATTGTATAATAATAAAGAAAAAAAGGTTGTTACATAATTGGTATCAGAGCAGGTTGATTGTAGATGGCCAGTGGATAGTTGGTTATCTGATTCGATCTTATAGTATCTTGAGTATGTTGTGGTAGTGCTGTGTTGGGGATAAGTGATTTCATATAGGTAGGAAATTACTAGTGTTTCCTATCTATATGCCGAGGTGGTGTTATGACTGCTGTTAAATTTTTTTTTAAACTAACTATTGGGCTTAATCACCTCAATAGCAGCATAACTTTATTTTTGCCACAGTAGGAAATGGCACCACCAAGGAGGAATTCGGCAAACAATTTGGAGGAAACCCTACGCAACCTTGCCACGAAAATTCAAGAATTTGATATTGATTTACTCCTTAGAACCCAACTAGTATCTATATCCCTATATAGAATTATATCGATCGAATTTAAAAAAATAATTTAGTTACAAGACTTGTTAGACAAGGTATTTAAATACCCCAATACTTTTATTCGGAGTGCTCCAGTTCTATCTATCAAAAAGAAAGATGGATCACTATGACTATGCATAGATTATAGACAGTTGAATAAGGTGATAATATAGAATAGAAACCCATTAGCTTGTATAGATTACCTGTTTGACCAGTTATAAGGTGTTCAATATTTTTCCACAAATAGATTTGGGATATGAGTAACATTAATTAAGGATAAGAGAAGAGGATGTAGGACTTAGTATGGGCATTATGAGCTCTTGATGATGCATTTAAATTTACAAATATTTTAGCTGCATTCATAGATTTAATGAATAGTAATTAGGTCATCCCTGGATCAATTTGTTATTATATATATATTGATGATATACTAGAATATTTCAAAAGTTCAGGGGATCATAAGCAACATTCAAAGATAGTTTTACCAACTCTAAAGGAGAATGGTTGGTAAATAAGGTATCCAAGTAGACTCTAAGAAAGTAAAAGTAGTACAATAATAGCTACGTTTTACTACATTTAAAGATTAAGATCCAAATCCAATTTACGCTTCTTGCGATTATCTGTCGTCCATTCTATTTGAGTCATAGTTGGATCAGGTACATGAACATAGGCTTGTAAAGCATCAATCAACTCTTCAGCATTTGAAGCCGAGATGAGAATTTATCGTGCTGAGTGTGGGATAAACCTCTGTTCCACAGCTTGATCTAGAAAAGATAATAGACTATCAAAGAAGTGATTAACATTTAACAAACCTATCGGTTTGTGATGCATATTCAGTTGTGCCCAAGAGACTATTTGGAAAATCTCCTCTAAAGTACCAAAACCACCTGGTAAGGCAATGAAGGCGTCAGCATTGCTCATTATTCTAGCCATGCGTTCATGCATGGAAGCTACCCTATATTCTTCCCCAATTGTCTTCCCTATGTTACTGGATGTAGCTAGAGCTGTAGGAATAATACCTAGAACTTGGCACACACTCCATTAACCCACAGTTACCTCCACCATACACTAAATGAATTTTTCTCCTAGCCAGCACCATACCCAGATTTTGTGCTGCTTTAACATACTCATCATCTTTTCCAGGACTGGAACCACAAAAGACACAGATATTTCGAAACTGACAGAATGCGGTTCCCTCCATAATTTCTATCACCTTAACTCTGAGTATGAAGATAAAGATACTAATGTAAGCATTTATAGAACTCAGAGAAGGGCATATTTATAATAGTTATGCGAATAGGCTGGGTATTATTAGAACAACTATGTGAGTGATTGGTGGATAACAACAAAATTAAAGGTAAAAAAAAATCAAAAAATGATGGCAAACATGTATATGTACAATAGTTATGACTATGACCCATATTAAGCACATAAAGAGCATAAGATAAGATATCACCAGAAATCTATCTTTTTCTTGTTGTCTTTGATGAAGCATTGATGTTTTGATTCTTGTAGAAAAGTTGTAGGTGATAGCCGTCATTGTAAAAAACAAAAAAACAAAAAAAAAGTGAAAATGCAAACCAATTAATTGTTGAAAAGGAACAATCAAATGGTTTATTTTGTTTTCTTAATGTTTTTTCTAGTCGAC
Source organism: Gleditsia sinensis (assembly GCA_037074535.1). Classification (NCBI taxonomy): domain Eukaryota; kingdom Viridiplantae; phylum Streptophyta; class Magnoliopsida; order Fabales; family Fabaceae; genus Gleditsia; species Gleditsia sinensis. Next base: position 35,539,951 of record CM073466.1, on the reverse strand, counting down.
TATCGGTATTATTAAGTCAACTAACTATTTTGAAAATTTTTAATTTGGACTGGTTATTTTACAGTTGATTGATTACATCTATTCTGAAGCAATCAACTGCATCCTACCAGTTAGCTACATACTCTTTGTTTTTCACAGACTTTTATAAGTTCGGAAATGTTTCTTTTCCACCGAATATCAACAGCTTTAAAGTAGATTCTGACACATATATTCAAAATTTGCGGCCACCGATTTTTGCTGAAATCGTAGATAGATTTTGTTTACAAATTTTCAAGAATTACGGCCACCGACTTTTGCTGTAATCGTAGATAGATTTTGTTTACAGATTTTCAAGAATTACGGCCACCGATTTTAATATTTTTCAATGCTTTGTCCAAATTTTTGACTTTCACTTTTGGCACCATTCTCTATTATGCTTTTCGTCTGTTTCACTGCATTCTCCCTCATTAACAGTTGGCATTAAATGCAAGGTTATTTTTCCTCATTGCAATGAAAGATAATTTCTTTTCTTTGAAACTCGGTTATTATGGTGTCTAAGTTGTTAGTAGGTTAAAGTAATGAAAAGTTTGAAAAGAATGGACGGATGATAGTCTTATGGTGTTTTGACGAATGTAATCAAGAGAATTAGTGGTGTTGCAGTTCTTGAGGAATAAAATATAGGAAGTAGGATTTAAGTTAGTCTTTGAAATCTTAATTTGGAAATATAGAGAATATTCTGAGAATTATGTCCGAAAATAATGTAGCTTATCAAGATATTTGTGTTAAAGGATTATATCATGCTAAATTGAGTCTAGTATCTAGGATGTGAATTTTGTTGGAATTGAGAATTCATGTATGAGTAATTGTTAGGAAAAATCTTCTTGAAATGATTGGGTGAATTAAAAGGGATTGACATAAGCTAGAATGAGGTGCTTTTGGATATGATAGAAGAAATAATTGAAATTTTTGACAATGAGTTTAATGGTGTTAATAAGCTTATATAGAATTACTATGATGAGGTAAGTTGAAATTATTAGACATGTGTCAATGGTACATAAACGTTATTAAAGGATTGGAGGATTTATTGTTACGTATGTTTAACATATTGATTAAAGGATTTTAGGATAAAAATAGATGATAGATTAAAATGATGATATTCAGGGGATGATGTTGATATATGAAAACCAAAAATGACTTGATAGAAGTTTGGAATAAGAAAAGATAGTTACCCAATATGAAGGTGAATATGTTCCTTTATGTGTGTGTTTTTTAATATTGACCCATAGATATATCCATACGAGTTAGAGGATATAAAGTGAAGAACTTATGAGTGAAAGAAATCCTTATGGTTAAGTTATATAGCAAAATCACTAAAGTGAATAGACATATTAAAAATTAAAGATGTTATACAAAAAAAAAAGATATCCCTAATTATTTAGGTAATAAGGTTGGTAACTCTGAATAATGCCTTAATTCCCTACAGGTGGTAGGATGAACTGAAATTCAGGGACCGAATTTCTTAAGGGGGGAAGAATGTAACATCCCTAATTTCGTTTATTTTATTGATAATTTAATTAAGGAAATAAAGTTTATTAGACAATATTTTAGATATCTAAGGAAATATAATCCTTAGAAATTCTTCACCTTATGTATATGCATAGAAAATGTTTCTACCATTAAGAGAACAAATAAAGAGGCAAAACCTAATAGGAAAAACATAAATTAGAAATAACATACTAAAGAGATGCAAAATTCTTGGATAAGGAAGATAAATTTTTAGAAACAAGTAAAGGTCTTAAAATTTCAAGAACATTGGATTAGGGTAATTTTTCCTAATTCAAGAACTAGCGTTACTAAGTTTAAAACATTTACCCATACATTGGGCTTTTACCTATGGACACATCATGTAGAGTTTTTCCACTTCATATAAGTTTCTAGCAAGCCCATTGGATAACCTAAGCAAGAAATAAAACATAGACTTGGACTAGGATATAGTAATTGGACCAATAGCCCAAAAATTATGAAAATGTGACCAAGCCCTCCAAGAAAGGTAGAATTTTATCCAAAGCAAAGAAAATGGGTAGAAATAAGCCCAAATCGAAGAGGAAAAATAAAATAAAATAAAATAGGTGATGATATAATAATGTAATAATAATAAAGATTAGGTTACATGGCATTAAGACAAAAATTTAGCAAGTGGTGTGATTCTACATTCATCATTTTGGCAAGTGGCATAATAATACAAGGCTTTAGGACAAAAATATCTATATCCTACACTCATAATTTTAGCAAGTGGTATGATAATATATGGTATTAGGACAAAACATTCCTATCCCACACAAATAATATCAACCAAATAATGGAGATTCAAGGGCTAGAAATTTGCCACCTAAAAAGGCAAACCTATCATACTTGTTTAAGACAAAAGAAAATGGAAATGAATCCCTAAATCAAAAGGACCTTGTCCCTTATCTCAAGAACATATCATCATAATTTTCAAAATACAAATCTCCTTTTCCTATGCATATCTTGACTAAGGAAGAGGAAGACAAGAACATAAGTTGTTTGTTTTCCAAAAATTCAACAAAGTGTATCCTAATTGTGATAAGGTAGATCCATGATCATGAAAGGTGAATTATTTGGTGGTCTATATAAGAAAACCCACCCTTACAACATTAGAATTTCGTCCAAGTGAGGGAGAGCAAAAATAGAAGCAAAGTAGAGTGAGGAAAGGAGCGGAAGAAAGGAAGAAAGAGGAAGGAGAAGTCTAGGGGACTAAGTGCTCCAGGTAAGTTTAACAATATTTCTTTTTGAAGAAAACCTTTGAAACTCATAATATTTCTATGATATTTTGATCTTAGAACTTTGATGATTGGTCATGGATGTTGCTATATCATGTTACATATTGATCTTGCATGTGATGTATGTTTGAATACTTAGGCTGGTATAAAAAGTTCTGCATGGGTATGGCTATGGGTGACAGAATTTTAAGGTTCGGTGTTTTAATTTCTGGGAACAATCTATAAGGAATTAAAATAAATGGTTAACATATGAATTATACATATATGTGTCATGGATTTTTAACCACTGGAATCTTTCAATTTAGAGTTCATATGAGGTAGATATGATCCGATTAGTAAAAAAAGGTCAGAAAATGGTTAATCATGGAAGAATATGTTAGGATAGCTTCAGTGTTTTAATTTCTGGAAAAATTATATAAGGAATTAAAATAAATTGTTAACATATGAATTATCGATATATGTGTCACGGATTTGTAGCCACTAGATTACTTCATTTGAAATTCGTATGAGGCAGATATGAATAGATTAGTATGTAAAGGTCAGAAACTACTTGAGAAGAAATAACCTGTATTTTGAGGGAGTAATATCAACAATCTTTATTACTATTTGGCTGATATGATAAACATAATAGTTATAGATAATTGTCTTAGATTTTCATTGACATCAAGATCACCTCAGTCGGAGTTAAAATGTGAGACTTATGCTCGGATTAGTGAGCAAAGGTCACAGAACACGGCCAGACCATGTTCTGGGTGCTTCAAGCACGTGCTAGCCGTGTTCAGGGCTGTTTTTGAGTATATTTGAAGTATTTTTAAAGCGTGGCCGTGTCCTGGAACATGACCATACCGTGTTGGAAGTTCGTAAAGCCTATTTTCAATATTTTTCTACCCTAGATGAACCTCTTTAACTATAGGGTAATAGTAGAAATCAAATTGGAGGAAAATGCTTTATAAATTTGTAAGAACATGTGTTGGAAATGATATAAATAAGAAGAAAATTACTAAAGGCCAAGCATAAAGAGAAGGTTAGATATGATGAAAATTTGCATCAAGAAAATAAAGAAATAAAATTAATATTTAAAAAAAGAAGGCGAATCTTATATATGAAAATAATAAATGACTAGTGTATGCCATAGCCATTGCCATTGTATGAACTTCTTACCATCTTAAGTGTGAAATTCTGACATGGAAATATTTTATAAAGTGATATTTCAAATGGTTATGTTCATGGCATGATTACCAATGATTTATGGTAATAGTTATATTTTGATGAACATACTTGTTATTGAAAGCATATTTTTTGCTATCATTGTGAAAAGAAAATAAATGAGCATGGTCACATGGCAATCCGTGTGGTGCACCAGTAGGGGACGCCCTACCAACGGTTATGATCATGTTAATGAGAAAAGAAAGAGAAAGTGGGCCATGTCAGACGGAGCGAGAAAAGCCTGTACCGGAGAGTAGAGGATACTCTCCCTGACCAGGGTAGCTTGAAATGAGAATAAGTTGATGGCCATCATATGATATTATGAAAATAGTTAATCTTGTCATACATATCATTATTGTATGATTCTTATGTGCATAGATGTAATGCATTCATGTGACCAAAGATATTTTCTGTAGTTTATACAGCTGAACATGACGTGATGAGCTATATTGATGATGATTTATTGTTGAACTTACTGGGATTTAATTCTCACTATATTTCCATATCATGTTCAGAAAATTAGTTATGCAGATTTTCTATAGCTCTGGCTTTTAGTGCACGTTGGATCGAGTTATTCTATGATGGGCGGATCCTAAATAAAATGTTTGTGGGCGAGTTGGCACAGATCCCAGTGAAGGTGCAACCACCCGCACCTGTATCTCTGAAATTGGTCAACCAAAATAAACAAGATGTAAATATCTCTGTGTTTGATATGTTGCAGGTACGTTTTGATTAATGACGTGTATGTGAACTCAATATTGTATAATAATAAAGAAAAAAAAGGTTGTTACAGGGCACCTTACTGATATGTGCCCTACACTTCAAGAGGAATCCATTGAACAAGTTAATGGTGCAGGAGGTTTTCCTGACAAACCAAAGAGGTATGATCTATATGCTAATATATATAATCCTGGATGAGAGGATAATCCAAATTTCAGGTATGGGAATGCACAAAATAGGCCTGCATGACAAAATTTTTAGCATAACCAACAGGTCTATTAACCTAGACAGAATGCATCCCAGGATCAACAAGTAAGTAATCTATTGGAAGATATTGTGAAAACTCTTGTACATAATTCTCATCAATTTCAGCAAGAGACAAGAGACAACATTCAGAACCTGACAACTCAAGTAGGTCAGTTAGCAACCACAGTGAGTCAATTGGATGCTCAAAACTCATGTAAGTTACCTTCTCAAACTGTGGTATATACTAGAGAAAATTTCAGTGCAATTATTTCAATGAATGATAAGAAAACTGAAGGTTTACCATCCCTTTCTTCTCCTAAAAAACATGAGAAATTAAATAAGGAGAAAGAAGAATCTACAGGTAAGTCTTTATCTACTCCAAATTATAAAGTAATGCCTCCTTTTCAATAAGCTCTTAAAAAGAATAGGCTAAATGAGAAAACTTCTGAATTGTACGACATCTTTAGAAAATGTAAAGTTAATCTCCCCATTCTAGATACCATTAAACAGGTGCCAAGATATGAAAAGTTCTTAAAAGAGCTATGTACTCAAAAAGAAGGGAAAAAACTAAAAGATTTTGAAAAGGTTCATATGAGTCAGAATGTATCTACTATGATACAAACAAAACTCCCTACTAAATGCAAGGATCCAGGTATGTTTACTATTCCATGCAAAATTGGAGGAACTCGCATTGAAAAGGCTATGTTAGATTTAGGAGCTTCCATCAATGTTATGCCATATTCTGTATATACATCTTTGAATTTAGGACCATTGAAATCTGTAAATTTGATAATTCAACTAGCAAACAGGTCCACTACATATCTTAAGGGAATAATTGAGGATGTCTTGGTGCAGGTAGATGATTTGGTGTTCCTTGCAGATTTTTATGTGCTAGACATGGACAATGAGGATTTTACTTCTCCAATATTATTATCGAGACCATTCTTGAAAACCTCTAGAACCAAGATAGATGTTCACAATGGTACACTCACTATGGAATTTGATGGTGAAGTAATAAAATTTAATATGTATGAAGTCATAAAACACACAGGTGATGATACTTCTATTTATTCCATTGATGTACTTGATTCTTTGGCATATGATGTGTTTGAATTAGATGAAAAGGATAAAATGGAGGAAAGTGTGAACAAATCTATAGCAAAAGATGATGGTGAGATAGACTTAGATGAAGAAATAAAGGAGAAACTGGCTGCACTCAATGATTTTTCAGAAGGGCCACAAAAAGGTAAGGTTGCTTATATGGAATTATCAAATTCTGATACTACTCTTGCACCTTTTGTTTTGCAGGACCGTGGATCAATTTTGTCACCTCTTCCTAATCACCTGAAATACTTGGAAGTAGGAGATGCATCACCTATTATAGTTGCAAAAAGTTCAGGTGTTAAAAAGAAGAGGAATTGATGCATATTCTTCAGAAAAAAGAAATGCCATTACAAAAACAATTGTAAGCCTTAAAGGCATAGACCTGACTACTAAGTTGCATCAAGTTCTAGAAATAAAAGGGGTTAGACCCTTTAAAGGTAAGAAATCTCTCCCTTGGTCAGGACCACTTGTTATTACTAATGTGGCTTCTGGTTATACAGTTGAATTTCAAGGATTGAATCAGTCCCAGATATTTAAAATGAACATCAAAGAGCCTCCATGAACAAAGATAGGGAGCTAGGTTGAGCCAACGACATTAAACAAAGACGCTTATTGGGAGGCAACCCAACATAGTTAAAAAAAAGTGGAAAGCAGAAAATTCAAGATCCAGCAATGCAACACGCTCATTCTCACTTAAACAAATTCAGGGAAGTTCACTTAACTCATATGTTTTTCTATATCCTTCCCTAATTCGTATCTTTCTTTTACATTGAGGACAATGTAAATTTTGAGTGTGGGGGTGGGCGTATATTTTTCTGAATCATTGTGACCTTATTATGAGCATCATTTTTTTGATTTTTCACTATTAATGCACTTTTATTGCGTTTAGCAAGTTGAGTGATTGTGTGAGTATCCAATTTATGTTTTGGGATGTTAGGCACAACAAACAGCTAATAATATGACTGTCCAAATTTTTTTTAACTCTTGAAAAATATAGAAAATTCATGGTAATATGCAATTTTATCCCTTTTGCAATTTATTACTTTTGACTTTAGAATCCTAAAATATTTTTGCACAATAACTTTGGGCATTCAATTTTATCTTTTAATTAAAGAAATTTTATATAATTCAAAAATATTTCATGATCTCAACAGGATTCTAGAACTTATTTGAATGTTGCTTGAGGCGAAATCCTAGGTTAATACTATTATTTAGGAGATGATTTAGACATTATTTGATAGATTGAGCCTTTCTATCCTAGCCTAAGCAATTAAATATCCTTAGTTCCTCTATCTTGAGCTTAATGAACTTTTCCTTCTAAAAACCACAAACAAGCCGAAAGCCAAATTTTGTATGAATATCTTTATTTTTTTATCCTATTCACTAACTCCATTATTATTTTTCTGAATACTTGTTTTGTAGAGCTTTATTTACAGAAGGGTGGAAGGGTGGAGCAAGGAAAAGAAAAGAATTATGCAAAGAAAAAAAAAGAGAATTATGCAAAGAAAATAGAAGAAAAATCCAAAGAGGATAAAAGCAAATTTTGGGGGTGAAAGAAAAAATAAAATTGAAGACCAAGGAAAAGCATGGATTAAACTCAATTGAAACAAGAAAATGAGTGTGGGGGGAAAATCTCCCCAAATTTATAAAAGCTCAAGAGATCATATTTAATCATGTGGTGCTAGGTGATTGAGCCTAAATTGGTATCCTTTATCCTACCTTATACCCTAGCCACATTACAAGCTAAATAAAGTCATATTGATCCTAGAGGTAGTTTTGACCTACATTAGTGGAGAGTGGCATGAAGAATAAGCATATGGAAATCCTAAACTAATTAGAGATCTACAATCAAAATTTTGGGATATATAAACTCATCCGGGAAAAAAAAATTTATTGACCCAAAAACACACACACACTAGGGATTCAGAAGGATAAAATAATAGATTGCATTTGTGTTAATCTTGTGCATGATTATGACCTTCCAAAATTTTTCTAGAGTATATTTTTATGTTATGAGGCAAACATTTGGTAAGCCTAACACTCACTACATTATTGATTGTTGTTTTTTTTGTCTTTAGGGATTATTTTGCTTGACGACAAGAAAAAGGTTAAGTGTGGGGGTATTTGATGTGATCTTAATTAAGCATGATATTAATACCTTTAAACTTAATTTTTGTTTGATTTAAGTAAAATATAATTAGGAATCAACTTAGTTTTGCGTTTTATGTTGTAGGAACAAAGGAAGAAGAAAAGAGAAGAAAAAGATAAGAAATTCATAGAAAAATGCTACATTGCAGCGATTCCTGACCTTTTAGCACTATTTTGAGCATATATCCCTCTTATGAACTCCAATCAAAGTGATTCAAGTGGCTGTGAAAATATAACACAATAATATACAACGTTTATGTTGAACACTTAGTCAAATTCGGGAGATTTCATAGTGTTACAGAGCTCGTAAATCAGAATCATAAGCAGCAAGATGAATTCTGACCTTTGGTCACTAATTTTTTCATATCTCCATCAATTTATATTCGATTAAGGTAATTTCAGCGGCTATGGAAAGAAGAGACATAAAGATACAACTTTTGTGTTCAGTACTTTGGCAACGTTTGGAGTTTTATGTGCGCCGCGGCGCTGAGCATCCCAGTAATGAGCGTTGCGGTGCCCCGTCTTTGGATTTCTAGAGCGCCAGATTGCCCGAGTAGAGCGCCGCAGTGCCCACCGCCGCACCAGGTCGTTGAATTCGTGATTTTTAGGGTTTTTCAACTCCAATTAAAGCCCGATGGGCTGGGATTTGACCTAGATACACTTCTACTATGATTAGGAGGAGTTAATCTATAAAAGGGGATGAAAGCAAGCAGAAAATTCATTCAATCATTCATCCAAATTCTTAGTTATATTCTTCAATTCTTCTTTAGATTTTCTTATGGCCCTGCGTGGCTAGTTCTTTTTAGTTGGTTGAGGTAGATTGAAACCTCAAGGGATCTTCATGCATTGTGCGATATGGATTTGATTTTATTATTTCAATGTGAATTGAGTATTGATTATTTATCTTTTCTTCTTCTCAATGATTATTCATATAATTGCTAGGAGGCGTACTAGTATATTATCTGTCTTAATCTACCGCTGAATTATGTTTTGAACAAAGTCTTAAATTCTGTGATTCATGAGGTAAATAGGTTTGAGGATTTTGGATTATAAATCATTGAACCTATGATGAATAATTAACTAAATTAGATATAAACGATGTGTTTATATTTGTTTAGCTCTGTCAGTTTCTCTAGTTCTTCATGCGGTGAATAAGTTATGCTTTATCGATGTACTAAAGGATTGATTGTTAATTAGGGTTTAATTGGTGCGATTGTCATTGATTTACTAGACTTAAGGAGGAACATGGTTAGAAACCCAATGATAGATATTCAATTACAAATTGATCATGTTGTCAATGATCAATGCAATCCCTTGACGTTGGATATCAACCGAAACCAACGTCTTTATCATTAATCACTCTCTCTTAATTACTTTCATTATTGTTTACTTGATTTTATTTACAACTATCAATCCCCCCTTTCTCAATCACATAAGTTAATACCAGTCTCTATGGGATCAACCCTTACTCCCACTACTACTGGTTAGTTTTGAGGTAAGGTATCAATTTGGGTTTACCTGCGACAATACGCACCACCAGAGCCATAGAAAATTCTACATAACTAGTTTTCTAAACATGATATAGAAATGTAATGAGAATTAAATCCCAGTAGGTTCAACAATAAATAATAATCATCATTAATATAGGTCATCATATCATGTTCATCTGTATAAGTTATAACAAATACCTTAGGTCACATGAATGCACTTTATCTATGCACATGAAAATCATACAGAAATGACATGTATGGCATGAATAACTATTTTTAGAATATCATATGATGACTATCAACTTATTTTCATACCAAGCTACTCTGGTCAGGGTGAGTATTTTCTACTCTTTGGTACAGGCTTTTCTCATTCCATCTGACATGGCACACTTGCTCTTTCTTTTCTCATTAACATAATCATAGCTGTTAGTAGGGCGTCCCCTACTGGTGTGCCACACAAATCGCCATGTGACCGTACTCGTCTCTTTTCTTTTCTTTTCACGTTAATAGCCAAAAATAAGATTTCAATAACAAGTATGTTCATTATACTCACATGCCATAATTTATCATCAAAGAATAATCACTACCAAAAAAAATTGGTAAAATGCAATCATGTCATGTGATAAAGGGAAAATTTAAGTACTTAATTGTTATATTTTATCCTCTAATTCATAGTAAACTTGAGATTATTTCTCTACTTTTGGTTATGCTTTACTTTGGATACTGCTTTGGTTGGTTTTATTCTTGTAGGTGAACAAAAGAGGCTAAGAAGCAATGGAAAATATTCATGTGAAGAGATATGAGGACTTGGAACAAGTTAAGGAGGAAGCAAGGAGGCAACACACTAGAAATTAGCAAATTCTGAGCTTGACAGCCCCCAACACGGCCAGGTCGTGCTCTATGCAAAAGATAAAGAGAAGTCCTAGAAGGCCAGGCCGTGTCAAGAAGCATGGCTGTGCTTCGTGTCCATACACCATGTGATTTTTAGGGTTTAGAGAAACCAAGTTGTTATATATACATTAGGAAGCGTAGCCAAGGAGATCCAGATTTATACAGACATCTTAGACTCAGTTTGAGGCTTAGGAAACACTACTTGATTAGGTCTAGAGTAGGATTAATTGCTAAATTTATGTTTTTAAAGTAGATTTGAGATTGATTCAAGCATTGTATTTTCATTTTTACATTCTGCAAACCAGGTTTCATCTTTCTACTTTACTTCTACTTCTACTTCTACTCATTCTCTTGAATTGTATTGAATTTGAATGATTTACTTAATGAATATGATTTTGGTTTCTGTTTCTATGATGTGTGAGTAGATATTGATTTAGGGTTTTGTTAAACCCACTTATGGTATGATGATACTAAATTGTTGAAACCCTAATTGTGATTACTTTTAAATTAATTAAGATTAACTATTATGTGCATGAATAAGAGTTAGTAGAATGCCTAATCACCAATCTATCACGTCTTAGGTTTTTAATTGATGAACTGAAAGGTGAAAGTTAAAATTAGAATATAATAGTTAATTAGGGATATCTTAATCATAAAAGTATTTTAAGGTTCTCTAGGAATTGAATTAATTAGTGGGCAAGAGAAAACTGATTAATTGTATTCCATGGTTGGATAGAACTTAATGAACTTAGGTTGAATTAAGAACCACGCAAGTAGGCAATTTGATTAACCTAGGTATGATTAGTAACGCTTGAAAAAGGTTGCTAGTTAATTAAGGCTAAAATATCCCCAATAACCTAGATAATTGTGATTAAAGGTACATATTGTAACGCCCCTAATTTACGAGCAGGTGAAACAAACATTTTTCTTTCCGCAATAAGATATTTTCCATAACATGCATAACACTATTCTTTGTCATGGAAATAGATACATATAGATTCTCTCATGTATATACATTATATAGATCAAGTTATAAATGTCAAAATAATAATAGAAGCAGAGATCCTGCCTGTAGCATTCAGAGCACACTCTAGAATACAAACACAGTATAATTCAAAACTGTGAGCCTTGAAAGCAACGTAGACTCACCCAGAGAATATGTCACCTAACTGATCAACTATCTATACGATCAGACTCTGTATTCTTATATGAAAAATGTGGAAATATCGTGTAGTAAGTTTGACAACTCAGTGAGCAGATAATACCTCCTATGACCTCTTAGGCCTGTATATGGATGTACTCATGTTTTAAATTTTGTCATATAGAAAATACAGTTCAGAAGTACATCCATATAGGATCCGTATTTCAAATATTCTCAAATAAAAGGATATTCAGATACCCAAAATTATATTCAACACGGTATGATCATTAAACAAATGTTGTTATGCTCAGCTGTATAAACTATAGTAAAATAATAAACTTTTGAGATAAAGTTATAACTTTTAAAATGACCTATCTCATTCGGTGATCTAGTCAACCCAATTTAAAATGACTTGCCTCATTCAGCGATCTGGTCAACCTACACACTCATTTGCTATACGCATAATGACCGATCAACTACAGTCACAATAGTGATCAGGGAATGTGAGTTCATCACCCATCTTCCTCTTCACATTACCACTATCACTTGGTTGGAGCGGCTCTCCCTCGGCTTACTCAGACTAAGAGAGCGTCCCCTATTCGGTACTGTCACAAGCCATATAACTCGTCGATATTCATTCATACATATAAATACATATATATAAATGCATATTCATTAAATGCAATTTATAATTATCAAATAACTCACCATGAGCTTTACACTTGCCATTCAATCATAATCAATAACTTTATAATTTTACAAATCAATGCGTCATGCACATAATATTTACTTTTCCAAATAATAATAAATACATTTAGAATCACATATACATGCCCTTTCCTGAGGCAATCATATAGCTTTATAAATCAATATCACGTGCATAAATATTCATTCAACCATTTAATGAGAAATACATGTGAAATCATATATACCATGAGTTCAGAAATCCATTTCTCAAAACTATATTCTTGAACTATAATCAAATTTTTAAGCAATTTAGATAATTTTAATGCATTTCAAAAACATATAGAAGTGTAAATATCTTATAAACATAATCAAATACACGTTTAAAGATCAAGAAGAGTATAGGGAAAGTCATAGAAAGAATCATCTACTTATAGGTCAGGGCTCTAGGTTAGACAGCCCAAATGTTATTTTCCAAGGCAAATTTGATTAAATGGATCTCAAAAAGAGTCCAGAGGGTCTAAAAACCTAAGAAATGACTCTAGCAGCTTGGTTACTATTCACGATCAAAAAATACTGTTCATGCCGGTCAAATTACTATTAACAAAGAACAAAAAGTTGTCAGATGACTAAAAAATTTCATATCTTAAGGTTTATCTAGCTTCTGAATCCATCTACTGTGTCAGATTTCTAATTTGAGGTCCATAAGTAAGAGTTTTAGAGTTTATCTTTTTCTGAGATTTTTTATTTTCAATCTGCAGGTATTCTTTGGTTGATTTGAACAATTGTTCAGTCAAAATCATAGTATACTCTGTCCTGAATCCAATGGAACCCTTAGTTTTGAGATCGGAAGACAATAGGCACTACAGATTTAGAGATGAAAGGGAGGTTACTATTCACACTATTCATACTATTACGAAAATCCCGCATTCTCTTCAACTTCTGTGTCACCCTTCCCTTTTCTCTTTCTTTTTATTATTTTTATTTATTATTATTTAATAATTAAATATTTTAAAAAAAATTTATTTTTATTTTTATTATATACATATAAATACTATTTTTCATCCTAAAATATCCCAAAAATTTCTAAAAATTTACATTCTTATAAAACTTTAGTTGAACTATTAAAGAATGACTTTTCTTGATAAAAATTTTAATAAAACATCATAAAATAAAATATCTTTATGCATAATAAAAGAAAGAATATTTCTAAAAATAAAACAAAAATTTATTAGAGGCAAATATAATTATTTTAGGCACAATAGAAATCATTTTATTTAAAAATATATTTGTTTATAGTAAAACATTATTATTTAAAAAAATTACATGATATTACATTCTTCCCCTTTAAGAAAGTCGGTCCCCGAATTTCAAACCATCCTATCATATGTAAGAAATGAAGTCAAGGCATAATTCGAAGCTACCAACCATATTACTCAAATAATTGGGGACATTTTTTTTGTATATGATATTTACTTTCTAGGAAATCTCTTCACTTGTATGATTTTGTCATATAACTTTAACTATAGGGATTTCCTTCAACCATAAGTTCTTCACTTTTCGATCAATAATTAACATCGGTTTTTCTTCATGATTAAGCCAAATTCTTGTCCAATTGAATTTTTTAGAATTAGATAACATGAGAAGAATCCGATAGATACTTCCTTAGCATTAATGTAAGAAAGATTGTACTAACATCACTTAATCCTGATGGCAAAGTTAGGCGATATATACTATGCATACTTTGTCCAAAATTTCAAAAGAGCCTATATATTAGAGCTTAACATTTTTCTTTTTTCCAAACCTCATTACTTCTTTTATGGGCAAGTCCTTCAAGAATATTTGGTTACCAACTAATAATTTTTAGTGCTCAACATTCACAGTCCTTATAGACTTTTGGCTTGTATCGAGTTGCTTGTATTCTTTTTCTAATCAATTTCACTTTTTCAACAGTATTTTACCATAAGTTTGACTCCACTGAGTCATCTAATAGAAAGTTTGTAACACCTCTTACATAAGGTTTTAAGTCATCCAATAACACTTTATTATAAGCAAATTCTACTAAGAGATCTCTCTCCAAACTTGAAGCATACTCTCTAAATTGATGTCATCGATTTAGGTTAGTCATATTCTATCTATTGCATGATATTTCAAATTAGATTCTCAAATCATAACTTTATTCAATTCACTTACCTATTAAGAGACCTACGATATTCATGTAAAACCTCAAATGGTGCCATTTATATGTTGACCTAATAATTAATGATAGAGGCAAGTTCAACTAAGGATAAATGATTTTCTCCAAAATTTCACCAAAACTATATAAAGATACCTAAAGCATAACTTCTAATGTATAAACACATAATTTAGATTTACTATTAGCCATACTATAATATAGCTAAGATCCTAAGCTTCCTAATTAGTTTTCTTGAAACAAAATATTCAATTTTTTTTACTTGCTGACACACAAAGCAACAAAAGAAATATCAGTTGTATATTCTTTTAACCATTATACTAGTGCAATTCTTTCACATGTTAGTATCCTTATTGTAACATACCGTATTTTAATAAAGTGGAAAATAATTCTCATGGTGAAGAAACATTGATAAAATCTTAGAAAAATGATAAAGTGGCTAAATGGAAAAAGTGTAATTCTTAAAGAAAGAGAAAGCATGTATTAAGGAGAGGCAACCTTCTAGAAGATTGAGATTAAAATAATATTTTCCCTTGCCTTGGAGGAGAGGTCGGCTAAGCTTGTTGGAGAAGCTTGGATTAAAATATCTTATCCTTGGCTTGGAGAAGGAGTAGTTGACTTGGAGAAGTGGCTAGGAGGAGAAGTAGTTGACTTGACCAAGTCTTGGCTTAGAGAAGAAGTAGTTGACTTGGAGAAGTGACTTGGAGGAGAAGTAGGCCAAAAAGATTAAGGAGAAGGGAGGTGGCGGCCAAGGAAAAAGGGGAGAAGGGAGAGAGACCGAGAGAAGGAGAGGAAGGAAAAGAAGAGAGAGAAAGAGGAGAGAGAAAGGCAAAGGTGAAAATCCAGGAGAAAGGAAGAGGAAGAGTGATCAAGAGGAAGGAATCCAATGAAAGCTTGAGAAGTGAAAGAATCTCTGGTTTGGTAGGTTTAACATTATTCATGTTTTCATGGAATTTAATGTATATTGAATGATTTATAAGTGTTTCATATATCCTCTTTTGATGATTCATGATGTATATTTATGGTTGGCCATGAAAAGTGAGAGTGGGATGCATAGATCATACATGTGTTTGCTGATTTTTGGCTCGAAAATGGTAGAAATCGATAGTCTCAATGGTTGGTTTTGTTGGATATTATTTGTATCGAATTTGGAAATATGTATAACATATGGGTTGTAGCCCTGTTTCTTAGATTTCTAATTCCTTTGGAATAACCTTGATCGGATTTGAAATGAGAAAGCTATCCTCTGATGAGTGAAGAAAGGTCAGATTTAACGCACAGAATCACGATGCTGTTCTCTGACACATTTTTTAACCTATTTTTGTTTCTAATCTGTTAACATAGTAAAAATAAAAGTTGTAGATAATTGTCTTAGCTTTTGATAGACACTGAAATTACCTTAATCAGAGTTAAATGAAGGGATTTATGATCTTTTTAGTAAGAGAAAGTCTGGTTGGACGGAAATCTAGGCTGTAGGGAAAACCCGAAGCACGGCCGTGCTTGGGGACACGACTAGGTCGTGGTTTGGGCTGTTTTGTGATTTTTTAGTACGGTTTGTACAGCTTGAAGCACAGCAGTGCTTGGTGACACGGCCAGGCCGTGCTTAAGGCTGTTTTTGCTCTGTTTTGTATTTTGAAGGCTCTAAATGAACTCCAATGAATGGATGAAGTCAAATATTGCATATTGATGAGATGTATGTTTTATTTATGGATGAAAATGCATATTAAAGAAACCTATGCAAGTGAATTAGTTATGTATTGATGAGATATATGTAAATAAATTGCATATGATCTAGATGTACGATGTATGGATGAAATGCATGTGATTTGATGCCTATGCTAGTATATCAATGCATGAGGATTACATGATATAAGGTATTCATTGTTGGTAAGTGTATTAATACATATTTGTTAAATGATGTGGTGATGATATTATGCATGATATTAGTGATATGCCTAATTAATGCATAATCCCATTGAGATGGTCATGATGATTAAAGAATATGATGTGTACATTAATGTATGACGATAGAGGAGTTGTTACATATTGATTGTATGAAGAGATGAAGTTGATTGTGGATGGCAAGCATGATGATAAAGTTGAGTTGTTTGATGTATACATGTTTATATCATGTTGATGTACATAGTGGAGATGTGGCTACAGACGATTAGTCACTGAGTGTTGTGATGTGGCTGCAGACGATCAGTCACCCTACATAGAAGTACTGCAAACATGGATACACAAGCATATTATTAAAGTATAACTTGGTTATTATATATGCCTGATATTGATGCATAACCTGTCTGTTGAATATGAAAGCATGCTATACACTCTTGTTATTTTATCATATACAAAGAGAAAATGTTTTCTGTAGTTTATACAGCTGGACATAACACTATGTTTTTCTTATTTACCATATGATGCTTTTAATGTTAAACCTATTGGGAACCTCCATTCTCATTATTGTTGGTGTTATGTTCACATAAGAGTACACAATATGTTAGCTGCTTCCGTGCACTTGATCATGGAAGATCCAGTAGATGGCGATGCTTTGTACAGATCCTGATGCCAGCACTACCTCATCCACCCTTTACACCTATGGGAGATGTGCGATATAGGGTTTAATGTTAAGTTGATGTAGTTATGTGACTCAGTGTCACTGATGTATAAATGTTAAACTCTGATGTAATTCGAATATTATGATAATGGAATATTAGCTGCTTAAATAAATGTGTATGGTTTGCTGCTTGGAATCCGTTATCAGTCGCTATATATATATATATATATATATATATATATATATATATATATATATATATATATATATATATATATATATATATATATATAAAGGTCGTTACACTAATTGCCTTAGGGTTATCAATAATCAAAATCTATGACTTTTCTAAAATCTCCTTTCTCAACAAATATTCACACATAAATTTTCAACCTTAACATAATTCACATCCTTGATACATCCTAAATACTATACTCAACTTAGCATGATATAAACCATTAACACAAATACCTTGATCACTTTACATTATTTTCGAATATGGTTCTCAAATTATTCTCTTTTCCCTTCTCAACCACATTAGGTAAACTTAGGTGTTCTTCATACTTTAATACTCAATCAGTATATACTGTAAACTCATTATTCTTTCAAATTTGCACCTAACTTGCCAACTTACACAGTTATAGATAATTGATATAAATATTTTTTTTCAATACGTTCTTTGTGAGATAAATTCTTTCAAAATCTCTATACTTTAACCTACTAACCACTTGGACATCATAATAACTGAGTTTCAAAGAAAAAAAATTAACTTTTCATATAATGAGGGAAAAGAACTTTGCATTTAATGTCAAACATTAATAAGGAAGAATGCAGTAGAACAAACGAAAAGCATAATAAAGAACGGTACCAAAATAGAAAGTCAAAACTTTGGACAAAGCGTTGAAAGAAAATTAAATTCTTTGGTCATAATTCTTGAAAATCTATAAACAAAATCTAGTTGTTATTTTGGCAAAAATAGGCGGCCGCAAGTTTTGAATATATGTGCGAAAATCTACTTTAAAGCTGTTGGTATTCGATGGAAAAGAAACATTTCTGAGTTTATAAAAATATGTGAAAAATAAAGAATACATAATTAACTAGTAGGATGCAGTTGATTGTTTCAAAATAGATGTAATCAATCAACTATAAAATAAATCAGTCCAAATAAAAAATTCTCAAAATAGTTGGTCGACTTAATAATACCGATAGTCGACTAGAAAGAACATTGGGAAAATAAAATAAACCATTTGATTGTCCTTCTTCAACAATTAACTTGTTTGCATTTTCATTTTTTTTTTGCAATTATGCCTATCACCTACAACTTTCCTACAAGAATCAAGACATCAATGCTTTATCAAGGACAACAAGGAAAAGACAAATTTCTAGTGATATCTTAACCTTATTCTCTTTATGTGCTTAATATGAACCACGGTAACAACTACTTTACATATACATGCTTGCCATCATTTTTTAAAATTTTCACCTTCAATTTAGCTAATATCCACCAATCACTCACATAGCTGTTCTAATTATGTTCGGCCTATTTGCATAGATATTGTAAGTATGCCCTTCTCTTAGTTTTATAAATGCTCATGTTAGTATCTTTACCTTTATACTCAAAGTTAGAGTGTGTGTAGCTATGGAAGGAATCGCATTTCGTCAGTTTCAAAATATTTGTGTCTTTTGTGGTTCCAGTCCTAGAAAAGATGGAGAGTATGTGAAAGTAGCACAAAATTTGGGTATGGTACTGGCCAGAAGAAAACTTCATTTAGCGTATGGTGGAGGTAACTGTGGATTAATGGGGTATGTTTCTACAACTGCACATATAGGAGGATGTCAAGTTCTAGATATTATTCCCACAGCTCTAGCTGCATCCAATATCATAGGAAAGAAAATTGAGGAAGAATTTAGAGTTTATATATAAAAAGGTGTGTGTCCACAGCTCTAGCTGCACAGATAGGAGGATGTCAAGTTCTATGAATTATGAATTATGAATGTAGGATATAGATGTTTTTTCTTAATGCCATGTAACCTAATTTTGATTATTATTAAACTACTATTTTTTTGCATGATTCTTATTTTTTTCTCTTGGATTTGGGCTCATTCATGCCC
The DNA here is from genome assembly GCA_037074535.1 of Gleditsia sinensis. Lineage (NCBI taxonomy): Eukaryota > Viridiplantae > Streptophyta > Magnoliopsida > Fabales > Fabaceae > Gleditsia > Gleditsia sinensis. The sequence continues at coordinate 35,520,678 of CM073466.1, read as the reverse complement.
ATTTCCTTTTCTTTGGCTGAAATTCTACCTTTCATGGAGAGTTTGGTCACATTTTCATGATTTTTAGGCTATCAGTCCAACTTCTATATCCTACTCCAAATCTGTGTTTTATTTCTTTCTTGGGCTATCCAATTGTCTTGCTAAAAACTCATATGAAGTGTAAAAACAAACTCTATGAAGTGTCCATAGGTGAAAGCCCAATGTATGTGTGGAAATGTTAAACTTAGGAACTCTAGCTCTTAAATTAGAAAAAATTACCTTAATCCAAATTTCTTGAAAGTTTAAGACCTTTACTTACTTCCCAAAAATTTATCTTCCTTACCCAAGAATTTTGCCTCTCTTTATTATGTTATTTCTAATTTTTCCTATTAGGTTTTCTCTCTTTACTTATTACCTTAATGTTAGAAACATTTTCTATGCATACACATAAGGTGAAGAATTTTTAAAGCTTATATTTCCTTAGATATCTAAAAATTGTCTAATAAATTTTATTTCCTTAATTAAATAATTATGTACCTTTATTAATAAAAGAAATAAAATTTTGGATGTTACAGAAGTCGCCAACCTCATGGAGAAGAAACACCACCCATGGCAAGGGAAAAAAGAGGAAGAAAGAAAAAGAAAAAGAGAAGAAAAGAGAGAGAGAGAAGAAGAAGAAGAAGAAGAAGAAGAAGAAGAGGAAAGAGAAAGCTAAAATAAGAAGGGAAAAGAGAAAATCTAACTCTTTTGATCTGATTTTGATCTTGAATCTTTGGAAATAAGTGATGGAGGAAATATTCTATAGCTTGGGGTTGAAGGAAGAGAGAGAAAGCCCAGCAACATAATGAGAGAAATAAGTATTCTTGATGTATAAAGTAAGAACAACACCCTTTTATGAACTTTCTTGATTAAATGACTTTGTGTGTGTTTTATATGCATTAATGGAAGTTTAATAGTAGAATAGAAGAGAGCATTGATGAAGCATTTATGGTGGTGATGGTTGGCTTTTATAATTATGCATTATATAGTAATGGTGAGATTTTATTGTAGTTGGATTTTGAGTTTATTTCATGATTTTTGAGGGATATATGCAGTTGTTAATTTGGATTTTATATGCCTAAGATGTATGGTTGGTTATTTTCTAGATTGATGGAGGGTTTGGGAAGAGAAAGAAGACTTTTCGGGGCTAGTTAGGGGAATCCCAGTACTAAGCACGGGTGCAACATGACTGTGCTTGATGGGACAACTAAGCCATGTTATGTGCTGGAATGTGATAACATGGGCTCTATTGTGGGGAGCACAGGTATGGAACATGGACATGAAGCACAACCGTGCTTCATGCTGTTTGCTCATTTTGGTTGTTTTTATTTCTTTTTTGAATCTTAACTAAGAACCAATGATTATGATACCATAATTAAAGTTCCATAAGCCATATATTAGAGAAAAATTAAGTGTCACTTAGTTGTGTAATATCCTTTTTGAATTAAATATGAGCGCATAAAAGAATGGTGTATGAATACTACATTAAAATGCCATAAATTACTATTATGTGTAACCAAAAAGGGTAAATGATATATGTATGCTATAGGAAGATGTAGATGCATGAGTACTTTATCTCATATTATATGATGGGTCATTATAGCATGCATAAGAACAATGGTTGATCATTCTCATAATGATTAATGATGTATGTACTTTGTTGAGACAAGTGGCTGGAAAATATGTAAAAGACATGTACTTATCAGGAGGACCCTCTCCGAAGCAGGTTGGCTTGGTAACAGGTGTCACTTTGCTGTGTTGAGGCAACTGATGGTCAGAAGGATCTTCTTCGAAGCAGAGTGGCTTGGAAACAGGTGTCACTTTGTTGTGTTGTGGAAACTGAGAATTCCAGGTTGACCCTTACCGACCAAGGTGACTCGGCGACATACGGTACCTTGTGAATATAAGGCGACTAAAAGTTTGTGGTTATGATACAGTATCGGGATAGGGGATGCCCTATAGCCTAGAGTAGTCAATGTGGGAAGGACCGCTCCGCTCTGACCAAGGAACCCAGTGGTGGGTGCGTAGCTGGAGATGGTAAGGGCTCACACCACCCTGAGGTTAGATAATTTAAGAACTATCAGATGATCATATAATATGTGAAGGAAAGTGGGATGCCTCCTATTTGGGAGAGATGCCGACTATATGATATGTGATTTTCCCTCCTTTACTGTGTTTTGGGAAATGCCCATATTAGAGTCCCTTCGCGTGTCCTCTTGAATGGTGGTAAGGAAAACCTTAGCTGGGATGCTGAGTTTAGGCAAATCCTATACCACCAATGCACAGAAGGGCTTGAACTCTGATATGGGATCCTCCTAATATTTTCATGTGAAATATTTTGATGCATAACAACATTTGTTTAATGATCATACAGTACATTATATAGTCTTAGAAATCAGAATATCTTTTGTTTTGAGAATATTTGAAATGCGGATCCCATATGTGTACCGTTCCCAATTTACGAACAGGTGAAACAAACATTTTTTTTTGCAATAAGATATTTTTCATAATATGCATAACACTATTCTTTGTCATGGAAATATATACATATAGATTCTCTCATGTTTATACATTATACAGACCAAGTTATAAATGTAAAAGTAACAACAGAAGCAGAGATCTTATTTGTGGCATTTAGAGCACACTCTAGAATACAAACACAGTATAATTCAAAATTGTGAGCTTTGAAAGCAACGTAGACTCAACCAGAGAATATGTCACCTAACTGATCACGTATCTGCAGTATCAGACTCTGTATTCTTGTTTGAAAAATGTGGAAATATCGTGTAGTGAGTTTGACAACTCAGTAAACAGATAATACCTCCTATGACCTCTTAGGTTTGCATATGAATGTACTCATGTTTTAAAAATTGTCATATAGAAAATATAGTTCAGAAGTACATCCATATGGGACCTGTATTTCAAATATTCTCAAATAAAAGGATATTCAGATATCCAAAACCATATTCCGCATGGTATGATCATTAAAAAAATGTTGTTATGCTCAACCGTATAAACTATAGTAAAATAATAAGATTTTGAGTTAAAGTTATAACTTTTAAAATGACCTGCCTCATTCGGTGATCTGGTTAACCCAATTTAAAATGACCTACCTCATTGGGCGATCTGGTCAACCCACACACTCATTTGCTATACGCATAGTGACTGATCAACTACAATCACAATAGTGATCAAGGAATGTCAGTTCATCACCCATCTGCCTCCTCACATTACCACTGCCAACCGGTTGGAGCGGCCCTCCCTCGGCTCACTCAAGCTAATAGGGCGTCCCCTATTCAGTACCGTGACAAGCCAAACAACCTGTCGATATTCATCCATACATATAAATACATATATATAAATTCATATTCATCAAATGCAATGTATAATTATCAATCAACTCGCCATGAGCTTTACGCTTGCCATTCAATCATAATCAGTAACTTTATAGTTTTACAAATTAATGCTTCATGCACATAATATTCAATTTGCCAAATAATGATAAATACATTTAGAATCACATATACATGCCCTTTCTCGAGGCAATCATATAGCTTTATAAATCAATATAACGTGTATAAATATTCATTTTATCATTTAATGAGAAATACATGTGAAATCAGATATACCATAAGTTCAGAAATCCATTTCTCAAGATTATACTGTTCTTGAACTATAATCAAAATTGTAAGCAATTTAGATAATTTTAATACATTTTAGAAACATATAAAAGTGTAAATATCTTATAAACATAATCAAATACACGTTTAAAGATCAAGAAGAGTATAGGCAAGTCATAGAAAGAATTATCCACTCACAGGTCAGGGCTCCAGGTTGGACAGCCCCAAATGTAATTTTTCCAAGCCAAATATAATCAAATGGATCTAAAAAATGAGTCTGGAGGGTCCAAAAGCATAAAAAATGACTTAAGGAACTTGGTCACTATTCACCACCAAAAAATATTATTCACGCCAGTCGAAATCACTATTTATCGCCTAAAAAACTATTTACCGCCAGAAATCACTATTCACAAAGAACAAAAAGTTGTCAGATGACTAAAATATCTTAAGGTTTATCTAGCTCCTGAATCCATCTACGGTTTCAAATTTCCAATTTAAGGTCTCTAAGTAGAAGTTTCAACACTTACCTTTTTTTAAGATTTTCTACTTCCGATCTACGACGATTCTGTGACTGATTTGAAAAATTGTTCAGTTAAAATCGTAGTATTCTCCATCTTGAATCCAATGGTACCCTTGGTTTTGAGATCGGAAGCCAATAGACACTCCAGATCTATAGTGAAAAATAGTGGTTGCTATTCACATTATTCATACTATTACGAAAATCGGTTGCATCCCTCCTTCACTCTTCTAACTCCCCCTCCCCCTTTTCTTTCCTTTTCTTTTATTTTTATTAAATTTATTTAATATTTTAATATTTTAAATTGGGTATTATTATTTTTTATTATATACATATAAATACTATTTTTATCCTAAAATATCCCAACAAGTTCTAAAAATTTACATTCTTATAAAACTTCAGTTGAACTCTTAAATCATGAATTTTCTTGGTAAAAATTCCAATAAAAAAAATCACAATTAATATCTTTATACATATTAAAAGAAAGAATATTGATGAGTGAGTTTTATACTCATAAATTAAATATTTTCATCTTATCTTTTGCCATAATTAAGCATAAATCTCCCTTACTTGTCTTTAGTTTTGTGTCTTTCTTACAGATGGAGAGAAGAGTAGAAAATGGACTTAATTGGAGGAATCAGAGTTAAATTGTGGTTCTTTGGAAATGATGTCTATAAATCAAGTAGATAAAACAAATTCATTAAGGATGGCTGAGTAAGGAGCATTATCATATTGTCTCTTGAGACGCATCCTAATGGATATATGCACAAATTTATTCTTGATTTATGATCACATTTCCAAAAGAACTAAAACATAAAGATTCAAGGCAAAGCACCCAATGTTGAGAATATGTTTGCTGGTTGTAGTGCAGCCCAACCTTGCTGTAGTACTTGGGCCATATCTCTGAAAATACATATCCAATATGTATGAACTTTGGTAGGTGTGTAGCTGACACAATTGGGTACAACTTTCATGTTCAAGTGGTCAGAAAATACGGACATTAAAAGGGCCAAAAGTGGGCTAGAAGAGAATCTGACTACTGCTACAGTCCAGCCCGACTTTGCTCTAGTATTTTGACCATAACTCACACATTACGTATCCAATTTGTCCACAATTTGTCTTGACGGAAAGCTAATGACATTGTCTACAACTTTCGTGTTGATGAAGTCAGACAATTCGGCGGTTTTCAAGACGATATTCAAGGATCAATTTCGGTGCACATATGGAATTCAAATTGTCAACTTTGTACAACTTCTTACCTAACAATTTTGACAATTACCACACCAACCACACTTAATTGTATCTATAAATAGAGGGTTTGAGGGGTGAGTTAGGGAGTTTTTGGAGAGTTTTAGATAGAGTTTGGGAAAACTTTGTTGGAATTCTACGAACTTGGAATGTTATTCTCTCTTTAGACATCTTGTATTTTTCATTTTCTTTCGTAATATTATCATGTTTTTTCATCTTTCATTTCACTTTCTTGCCTTGATTATGGAGAACTAATCTCCTAATGCTAAGGTGAAAGGGTGAAACTCTTGGTATGAGAATAATAATTTATCTAAGATATTGTATTTACCTTCCTATTTCTTTTCTCATAATTATTTCTTAATGGCTGGTTTTATCATACCGCCGATTTCTTGTTATGTTATTGGCTGGTTTTATTAGACCGCCTATCTCTTATTATTTTCATGGTTGGCTTTACCACCTACTTTATTTTATTTTACTATTGTTTGGCTTTGCCACCTATTCTATTTCATTTTATTTTGTTATGTTAATTAATTTTCTACCTTTCATTTTTTTTTGCATAAGTTAATCTTGTAAAATGTGAATTTTGATATATTGTAGACAATATAATGATTGGCACAATTTATGCTTGAATCCATTTACAAGTTATCTTTTGCATCTTTGTATTTCGAATCTTGTGAAGTGTGAACCTTGATACATTGTAGACAATTTTTGGCATAATAAATACTTGAATCACTCTTGATTTATTGTAGACAATATGGTGATTGGCACAATGTACGCTTGAATCCATTTTACAAGAATGTTTTAATTATTAGAAAGGAGGTAAATATAATTCATGTATAAACAAAGTTGAGCTTAAATTAACATATTATCCGATTAGAACTTTATTCGTGTAAAGATTCCAATTGAGTAATAAAAGAGTTAAATTTATTTTTATTCGATATACCAAGAGTGGATCCCCTAACCTTAGCATGCTTCTTTACTTTGAATACATCTTCATTTAATTTCCGTATATTAGTTCTTTGTGTAATTTGTTGAATATTCCTCTCACAAAACAAGACATCGGGAACTAGGTTAGAAGTATTTATTTCGGATCTATATTAGAACTTTCTCTCAATTGGCAATCTCTGTGGGATCGACCTTGCATACCACTAAATCTATACTCCAATAGATTCGTGCACTTGTGAGTTTTAATTAAAACAACAACAAATATTTCTAAAAATAGAACAAAAATTTATTAGAGGCCAATATAATTATTTTAAGCAAAATAATAATAATTTTAATTAAAAGTATATTTACTTTTAGCAAAACATAATCATTTAAGGTAAAAATATATTTTTTATCATAAAACATTATTATTTAAAAAATTACAGGATATTACAATATAGATGTACTTTCGAACTGTATTTTCTATGTGAAACATTTTAAAATATGAGTATATCCATATATTAACCTAAGAGGTCATAGGAGGTATTATCTAGTCACTGATTTGTCAAACTCACTACACGATATTTACATTTTTTTTCATATAAGAATACAGAGTTTGGTCATTCCCCTTCAGATAGTTGATTAACTAGATGACATAATCTCTGGGTGAGCCTACCTTGTTTCTAGGGCTCGTAGATTTTGGTTTTTATTGTACTTGTACTTTAGAGTATGCTCTGAACACCATAGGTAGGATCCTTGCTTCTGTTATAATATATGTATAAAAACTTGGCGTGTATATTTAGTTATATTAAAAAACTTGTGAACGTATGATATTATTAAAATATGTGATATACTTGGAGCATGTATGCAATAAAATAAGGGTAAAGTTATTAGCAACTCGTGACAATCGCCTACCCTTAAATTGAGTGTGTGACATGGGAAATTAAAAAAAAAAGATACTCATTGAAAAGAAAAACTTGTTATAAATCCGATAATGTTAGTGTCTCGCAATTCGAACAAGCCGACAGTCTAATCGAGTTGCCATGAAAACATAACGGCCATTTTTGTGCTTCCAGTTCACTGTCACAGAAGTTCAAAAAAAGATATTCGTGCAAAAGAAGAATTTGTTACTAATGTGATGACATAAGTTTTGCATAATTTGAAAAAGTCGGCGGTATAATTGGATTGCCGTGAAAACCTAACGGCCATTTTCGTTCTTCCTGTTAACTGTCACGAACATTCAAAAAAAGGTATTCTTTGGAGGGCATAATTCAATACGATTGCGACAATCTTTGGAAGGATAATTCGACAGTCGAATTGTGCAGTCGTGAAAACCTAACAGTCATTTTTGTGATGTCGGTTGATCAATAGGGATATTCAAAATAATATACTCTTTGGAAAGAAGAACTCGTTATGAATGCGATGACATCCGTTTCGCGCTAGTCAAATATGTTGCCGATCAAATCAGGCTGTCGTGATTACCTAACGGCCATATTAACTCTTCCAGTTGACTGTCACAGAAATTCAGAAAAAGATACTCCTTAGAAAGAAGAACTCATTAGAACGCGAGGACATTAGTCACTCACGATTTGGACAAGCCAGCAATATGATTAGGTTACTGTGAAAATATAATAATCACTTTCTTGCTTCCAGTTAACCATCACAAAAATTTAAGAAAAGATACTCGTTTGAAAGAAGAACTCGTTACAAATACGATGACGTAAGTTTCGCGTAATTTTGAAAAACTGACGGTCTAATCAAATTGGCATGAAAACCTAATGTCCATTTTCATGCTTCCTATTAATCGTCACAAAAATTCAAAAAAAGGTACTCTTTAGAAGGACGAACTCGATACGACTGCGATATCATCAATTATGCACGATTCGGACAATACGGAGGTTGAATCGTGCTGTCGTTAAAACCTAATAGTCATTTTTGTGTTGTCGGCAGACCGAGAGGAAAATTCAAAAAAATATACTCTTTAGAAAGGAGAACTCGTTTTGAATGCGATGACGTCTATTTCTAATGATTCGGATAATCCGATGGTCGAATCAGGCCGTCGTGAAAACCTAATAGCCAATTTTGTGTTTTTGGTTGACTGTAATGGAAATTCGAAAAAAGATACTCGCTCAAAAGAAGAACTCGGTACTAACGTAATGACATTAGTTTTGCACCATTTGAAAAAGCAAGGGGTTTAATCAAATTCTCATGAAACATAACATTTATTTTCCTACTTCCCGTTTACCATCACAAAATTAAAAAAAAGGACTCTTTAGAAAGAAGATCTCGTTATTCACGCGATGACATTAGTTTTGCACGATTCAAAAATGCCAGCATTCGAATCGGGCCATTGTGAAAACTTAATAGCCATTTTCCTTCTTTTAATTGACTATCACAAAAAATTGAAAATAGATACTCGTTGGAAAGAAGAACTTGTTATGAAGGCGATGACATTAGTTTCGCCCAAGTCGAGTAAGCCGTTGGTCGAATAGGGTTGTCATAAAAACCTAGCGGGCATTTTCTTGCATTTGGTTGACCATCACGAAATTTTGAAAAAGGATACTTGTTGGAAAGAAGAAGTCATTATGAATACGCTGACGTTATTTTTGCGCGAGTCAGATAAGCCGTTGTTCGAATCGAGCCTTCGTGAAAACTTAACGACCATTTTCCTCCTTCCGGTTAACTGTTACAGAAATTCAAAAAGGTTACTTGTTAAAAAGAAGAACACGTTACGAATGTGATTACATCAGTGTCTCACGATTCAAACAAGCCAACAGTCTAATCAGGTTGCCGTGAAAACATAACAGTCATTTTCATGCTTCCGGTTGACCATCACGAAAACTCGAAAAAAGATACTGGTTCAAAAGAAGAACTCATTACTAACATGATAAGGTCAATTTTGTATGATTTGAAAAAGCCAAAAGACTAATCATGTTGCCGTGAAAACATAACGGCCATTTTTGTTCCTCCCGCTAACCGTCACAAAAATTCAAAAAAAAGGACTCTTTGAAAAGAAAAACTCATTATGATCGCGATGATGTCAGTTTCATGCGATTCAGAGAAGCTAACGGTCGAATCATACCGTTGTGAAAACCTAAGGGCCATTTTCGTGCTCTCGGTTGACTGGTTGGAAAATTCAAAAAATATACTCTTTCGAAAGAAGATCTTGTTACGAATGCAATGAAGCATATTTTGTGCGATTCGGATAAGCCGGCAGTTGAATTAGGCTGTCGGTAAAACCCAACTGCCATTTTTTCCATTCTAGTTGACTGTCACAAACATTTGGAAAAAGATACTCCTTGGAAAGAACTCATTACCAACGTAGTGACATTTGTTTCTTGCAACTCAAATAAGCTGGCGGTCGAATCGGGCTGTTGTGAAATCCTCAAGTCCGTTTTCCTACTTTCGGTTGACTGTCATCGAAATTCAAAAAAGAATACACGTTGGAAAGAAGAACTCATTCCTAATGCAATGACATCAGTTTCACATGATTCAGAAATGTCGGCAGTCAAATCGAGCTATCATGAAAACCTAACAACCATTTTTGCACTTTCGATTGACTGTCACGAAAATATGAAAAAAGATACTCGTAAGAAGAAGAACTCATTATGAACGCGGTGATGTTAGTGTCGCATGAGTGAGATAAGCTGACGGTCGAATCGGGCTGTAACAACTCCATTTTATTTATACATATATACATATATATATATATATATATATATATTTGTAAAATCCCATGAAGTCATTATCTTTTTACTTCTAACTATTTAACTCATAATAACATTCAATTAAATTAACCAAGCATAATTAAGGTTTATGGTATACCATTAACATTTATACAATTCTGGGTTCACATATACATTATTAATTAAAAACGTCCGTACAAAAATCAAACACATATAGTCTATATCTTATTCATCCATATTGACTAGTTCCGAGGATACGGGTGTGAGTGGTTGTACTATCACCGGGATCTTAGCCAACTTGACCCAACGTGCACTGAAAATCGATAATAGAGAATATCTTCATATTAGTCTTCTAAACATGATATGAAAATAGTGAGAATTAAATCCTAGTAGGTTCAACAATAAATCATAATCATCATCAATACTGCTAATCACTTCATGTTCATATATCTAAGCTACAGAAAATATCTTAGGTCATGAATGCACTTTATCTAAGCACATGAAAATTGTGCAGTAATGACATGTATGGCATGAATACCAATTATCAAAATATTATATGGTAGCTATCAACTTATTTTGATATCAAGTTACCCCCGTCCGGATGAGTACTATCTACTCTTAAGTACAGGATTTTCTCGCTCCGTCCGACATAGCACACTTTCTCTTTCTTTTCTCATTATCATAATCATAGCTGTGAGTAGGGCATCCCTTACTAGTGCACTACACAGACCGCCATATAACTGTGCTCATGTCTTTTCTTTTGACATTAATAGCCAAAAATATGATTTCAATAACAAGTATGTTTATTATACTTATATGCCATAATTTATCATCAAAGTATAGTCATTACCAAAAATCATTAGTAAAATGCAATCATGCCATGATCATAATCATTTTCGAATATCACTTTATAAAATATTTCCATATCAAAATTACACACTTAAGATGGTAAGGAATTCATGCAATGGCAATGGCTACGACATACAATAGTCATTTATTATTTTCATTTATAAGATTCTTCTTCTTTCTTAAATATTATTTTCATCTTTTCATTTTCCTTATGCTTGGTCTCTAGTTACTTTTCTCCTACTTATATTAGTTCCAACACATGTTCCCATAAATTTTATAGGGCATTTTTCTCCAATTTGGTTTCTATTATTACCCTATAGTTAATGAGATTCATTTATGGTAGAAAAATGTTGAAAATAAGCTTTACTAGCTCCCAACATAGTCTGGCCTTGTCTTATAACACGACCTGACCATTTCCTATAACACAGTCATGCTTTAGGTTTCAAAAAGCCCTTACTAGCACCGAACATGGCCTTGTCGTGTCTTGGGACATGGCCATGCTCTGTTTTGTGTGTTGTCCCCTGATGCAGATTTTCATTAAGCCTGACTTTCTCTCACTAATCAGAGCATACCTCTCTCATTTTAACTCCGATTAAGATGATCTTGGTGTCCATTTAAAGTTAAGACAATCCTATATAACTATTATGTTGAACATTTTAGTGAAATCGCAATTAATCTTTATGTTATTACTCCATCAAATTCAATGTTATTTCTTCTTGGGTAGGTTCTGACATCTACTTACCAATCAGAGCATATCACCCTCTTATGAACTCCAAATTGAGTGATGCCAATGGCTAAAAATCCATGAGACATATATCTATATTTATTATGCTAACAAGCTCTTTTAATTCCCTATAAATTTGTCTCAAAAATTCAAACACATAAGCTTACCTAACAAATTCTTCCTTGGTTAGCTAGTTTCAGATCACTATCTGACAATATCTCCCTTTTATGGAATCCAAAATGAGGGATTCTGGTGGCTAAAAATCCATGAGACATATATCAACATTCTTTAGGTGAACCATTTCTTTTAACTTCTAACTGAATCTTCCCAGATTGTCAAAAACAGAAGCTTCCTTAGTTACTCCAAAATCCAATTTTCAAACCAAACCCATCATATGGTTCTAGTTCATCATTTTATTACGTCTTTTTCCATTTTCTACATAATTTACATCTAATGATAAGATTAATTATTTCAAAATTTTAATTAGATTCCTTACACTTAATTTAACATATTCCATCATCTACTTCTTAAGAAAATAGAAATCAAATAATGTATTATTAAGGGTATTTTCCAACAAAAATTTCTCTTGGTCTTCTTCTAAGTGTTTAACGCCAAACTCATTTTATCAATCTAATCATATTCCATCAATTATTCACCGTATTCAAATACACATAATAGTAGCATAAAAGCCCTAAAAAATTTCCACCCACAGTCATATCTATGCAGAACTTTCCACACCAACCAAAGTATTCAAAACATCCATCACATGCAAGATCAACATGTAACCTGATATAGCAACATCCATGGCCTATCATCAAAGTAGAAAATTTTATAAATTTCATCAAATTTCTAAGATCAAAATCCCATATAAATGTTACAAATTTCAAAGATTTTCTTCAAAAAGAGATATTGTTAAACCTACCTACAAATCTCTCTAGCTCACTTAGTAAATTATTTTTCTTGTTTCCTCTTAAAAGAAGTGGCAAGATTTGTCCCATCCTTTAGCTTTTCCAGTAGCTTGAATAAGAGAGGGAGGGTGAGTTTTGAGCCCCAAGGATGAAGAGAAAATATGGATTCAGGTGGAGATTAAACTAACTTACCTTGAATACTAGTCCTCTAGACTTCTCCTTCTTCTTCCTTTCTCTCTTCTCCTCTCTTTCTCTCTTTTCCTCACTCTACCTTGCTTCTGTGTTTCCCTCTCCCTCACTTAGATGAAATTCTAATGATATAAGAGTGGATTTTGCTTAAATACATTATCAAATGGCCATTTTCTCATAATTATGGGTCGACCTTATTACAATGAGGATGTACTTGGCTGCTTTTGGGGGAAGACAAATTATATTCTTGGCTTCCTCTCCCTTAGTCAAGATATGCATAGCAAAAGGAGGATTTCTTATTTGAAAATTATGATAAAATATTCTCAAGAAAAGGGGCTAGGTCTCCTTAATTTAGGGATTCATTTCCTTTTTCTTTTGTAACACTCAAATATGATAGATTCTAAGTGGTAAATTTCTAGCCCTTAAATCTTATTTGCTTTGCTGAAATTATTTGTGTACGATAGGGATGCTTTGTCCTAATGCCATGTATTATGACCTATTATATCATCACATGGCTTTCTAAAATTATAAGTGTAGGATATAGATGTTTTGTCCTAATGCCATGTATTATTACCTATTATTTTATCACATGGCTTGTTGAAATTATGAGTGTAGGACTTAGATGTTTTGTCCTAATGCCATGTGACCTAATCTTGATTATTATTAAACTATTATTTCATCATATGGTTCTTTTTCTTTCCCCTCTTGGATTTGGGATCATTTTTGCCCATTTCCTTTGTTTTGGTTGAAATTCTACCTCTCATGGAGGGTTTGGTCACATTTTCATGATTTTTGGGTTATTGGTCCAACTTCTATATCCTAGTCCAAGTCTATGTTATATCTCTTGCTTGAGCTATCCAATTGGTTTGCTAGAAACTGATGTGAAATGGAAAAAAATTCTATGAAGTGTCCATCGGTGAAGGCCCAATGTATAGGTGGAGATGTTAAATTTAGCAATTGTAGCTCTTGAATTAAGAAAAATTAACTGAATCCAATCTTCTTGAAATTTTAAGACCTTTACTTAGTTCCAAAAATTTATCTTCCTTACCTACAAATTTTGCCTTTCTTTATGATGTTATTTCTAATTTTTCCTATTAGGTTTTCTCTCTTTACCTATTCCTTTAATGTTAGAAACATTTTCTATGCATACACATAAGGTGAAGAATTTCTAAAGCTTATATTTTCATAGAAATCTAAAAATTGTTTAATAAATTTTATTTCATTAATTAATATTTATGTACCTTTATTATGAAAAGAAATAAAATTAGGGATGTCACATAGGCCGTCGTGAAAACCTAATGGCCATTTTCTTACTTCTGGTTAATTGTCACGAAAATTTGAAAAAAAATACTCGTTGGAAAGAAAAACTCATTACAAATGCGATGACGTCAGTGTCTCGTAATTCAGACAAGCTAGCAGTTTAATTGAGTTGCCATGAAAACCTAACGGCCGTGTCTTGCAATGACAGTCACGAAAATTTGAAAAAAGATACTTGTTGGAATGAAGAACTCGTTAGGAATGCGGCGACGATAGTTTTGCGTGAGTCGTATAAGTCGGCAGTCAAATCGGACCATTGTGAAAACCTAACATCCATTTTCTTGCATATGGTTGACCATCATGGAATTTTGAAGAAAGATACTTGTTCGAAAGAAGAACTCGTTACAAACGCGATGATGTCAGTGTCTTGCGATATGGATAACTCAATGTTCAAATCAAACTATCGTGAAAACATAACAAACATTTTTCGTACATCTAGTTGACTATCATGGAAATTCAAAAAAGGATACTTGTTGGAAAGAAGAACTCATTACGAAGCCAATGACGTTAGTGTTTCATGATTTGGACAAGCCGTTGGTCAGATCGGGTTATTGTGAAAACATAACGGCCATTTTCGTGCTTTCGGTTGATCATTAGGGAAATTCGAGAAAAGATACTCGTTTGAAAGAAGAACACATTACTAACACGATGATGTCAAAATTGTTCTATTCAAAAAAGCCAGCAGTTTAATCGGGTTACCATGGAAACCTAGTAGGCATTTTCGTGCTTCTCGTTAACCATCACGAAAATTGGAAAAGGAGAATATTTGAAAATAAAAACTTGTTACGATCGCGATGACGTCAATTTCGTATAATTCAGACAAGGCGACAATTACATCATGCCATCGTGAAAACCTAAGAGTCATTTTCGTGCTGTCAGCTGACTGGGTGGAAAATGGAAAAAAATATACGCTTTAGAAAGAAGATCTCATTACGAATGCGATTATTTCTATTTTGTACGATTTGGATAAACTGACGGTCGAATCAGGCTGTCATGAAAACCTAACGGCCATTTTTGCACTTCCGGTTAACCGTTTTAGAAATTTGGATAAAGATAATCATTGGAAAAAGAACTCGTTACAAATACGATGATGTTAGTTTCTTGTAGGTCAGATTAGGTAGCAACGAAATTGGGTCATCGTGAAAACCTAACGGCCATTTTCTTACTTCCAGTTGACTGTCACAGAAATTCAAAAAAGGATACTTGTTGGATTAAAAAACTCGTTACGAACGCAATGATGTCAGTTTTATGCGATTCGGACATGCCAGCGATCAAATTGTGCTGTAGTGAAAACCTAACGGCCATTTTCCAGCTTCCAGTTGACTGTCACATAAATTTGAAAAAAAAATATTTGTTGTATAAAAGAATCCGTTACGAATGCAGTGACATTAGTTTTGTGCAAGTCGGATAAGTCGGTAGTCAAATAGGGCCATCGTGAAAACCTAATGGCCATATTCTTGCTTTCGGTTAACCATCACAGAAATTCAAAAATAGAGACTTGTTGAAAAGAAGAACTCGTTACGAACGTAATGATGTCAATGTCTTGCGATTCAAATAAGCCAACGGTCTAATCGAGTTGCCGTGAAAACATAACGGCCATTTTCTTCCTTCTAGTTGACCGTCATAGAAATTCAAAAAAAGATACTCCTTCGAAACAATAACTCGTTACCTATACAATGACATCAATTTTGGGCGATTCGAAAAGGTTGATGGTTTAAATAATGTTGATGTGAAAACCTAATGGCCATTTTTGTGTTTCTTGTTAACCGTCACATAAATTCAAAAACAGGACTATTTGTAAAGAACTCATTGATGAGATCATTGTAGAGCTGACAAACGAAAATGGAATGTGGACCCGCTTCAAGTCCCAGTTGGACCTATCATAAGAGCTTGGGCTAAAATATTCAAAAAAGCACTTAATAGTCTAATCCTAGAGGCCCATCAAGGAGATACTTGCATTATTGCAAAACAAGAGTCAAAACTAGTCCATGTCATTAAAACCCATTTAAATATGGTCCAAGACCAGCCAATTTAAATATGGACCTAAAGTACAAGAAGATTGAAGCCTGAAGATTGAATATAGTCCCAAAATCAATGAATTATTTTATGGCCCAAATTAGGCTATGTTTTTTTTTCTGATTTATTTTACGTTATTTGACTAGGAATGTTTAGTATTTGATGGTTTCCTTGTTTGACTAGAAGAGTTTTTCCTAAGCTCTCTAGGAGTTTTAAGTTTAGTATTTGATGGTTTCCTTGTCTAACTAGAAGAGTTTTTCCTAAACTTTCTAGGAGTTTCCTATTTCTAGGTTTCCTTACTCTATAGGAGTTTCTATTACTTTTCCTTGTTTGTTTAGGTTATTGGCCTATAAATAGGCATGTATGCTCATGAACAATTCAGATTATGATTTATATTATTGAGAGTGTTTTCTCTTTGGTTCTTTAAAAAAAATTTCTGAACTTATCAAGATTTATTTTGTGGCGTTTAAGCAAGACTTATCACTCACAATCTTCTTCTTCTTTCTTGAGTGTGGCGTCTGCAATATTTTCTTATACCTTTGGTTCTTTTCTCTTTATAGATAACGGGTCAAGGTATTCTTTTTATTTATTTTCTTATATAAATATGAAATTAGAACACGATCCTTGAACTTGGATCCCATATTGATTCCGGGTCTCACTACTCTTGGTGAGTTTCATATCAGGGGTTCACATCATTTGGTATCAGAGCCTAGGTTCTAAATCAGGTTTGATCTATCCTATTTATTTTCTTATTCTTATTCCATCTTACTATCTTGTATCTTTTTTTTTCTGTGTTCTTCATTCTTCTTATCTTCTAATTTTTATTTTATTTCTAGTGTTCTTAGTTCAAGTGCATATTCTGAAAAAAAAAATTCGATAAAAAAATAGAACCAATTGTTGTTGAAATTCAAGTTCTACCTAGATTTTGCATTCTGATCTTAAAAAAAAAACAATGTGATCTAGTAATTCTAGTTGCATCAATTTTTTTTCTTGCTTTGATATTTGGTTTTCTTATTTTGGTTATTTTTTTGCTATATTAATTGTTTCCTTTTCTCTAGTCATTGATTTCTTTCTATTCTAGTTGCTTCGTGGTGTGATTTTTCTTATTCAACTTCTTATCTTGTCTTTAATTTCGTTTTTTTTTTCTAAAGTTCTATTGCTTTGTTCCTTTTGTTCCTTAAAATTATGTTCTTTTTCTTCTTCCTTAACTCTTTGTATTCTATTAGTTGAGTTTAGATTGTTGCAAGAAAATTTTTGTGTGAGTTTTTTTGAGTTCAATAAAGAATTGAAAGAGGGGACTAAGAGAGGAAAAAGGCAAGAGGGTGTGAGCTTATAAGAGGGTAAAAGCCAAAATTTGAGTAAACACGAGTGTGAGTTCCATTAAGCTTGAGAGAAACACGTAAGCTAGTGTTGTGAGAATTTGTTTTACTCTAACATTATTTTGCAGGAAAATCATGTCCCACAACAAGGACAAAACTACTTCTGAAGGTGGGTCGGGAATGGTGGATCCAAAGTTGATGATGGAAGCTTTAGTAAGTGAGATGAGAAGAGTTTTGAGAGTGGAGATGGAGCAAATTCATGAACGGTTAGATCGAGTAGAGAATGCACATGTGGAAGAGTCACAAAACACTCCTAATATACGTAGGAAGGGTAGAGTTCAATTAAGGGAGAGTGTTAAAGATGAAGAGTATTATAGAGATGGTTTTGATGAAGTTGATAGGAATTTAAGTGGCAACAATAGGAGATATGGTGGGAGGTTTAGAAAAGTTAGGAATCGGGTTGATAATAATTTAGAAAGTATTAAAATGAAATTTCCACCCTTTCAAGGTAAAAATGATGCAGAAGTTTATTTAGAATGGCATAAAAAGATGGAGTTGGTGTTTGATTGTCACAACTATGCTGAATTGAAAAAGGTAAAATTGGCTGCCATTGAATTTACTAACTATGCTATTATTTGGTTGGATCAATTGATTTTAAGCAGGAGACATGTAATTCATGATGGTTATACCAATAGATACTCATTTGTACATGATAAGAGAAAAATCACTCTTGTGCCCTTAACTCCAAAGCAAGTGTTTGAAGATCAAGTGAAGTTGAAAAAAGAAAGTGACATCAAAAAAGTGAGTGATGTTTCAAAAGAAAGAGAGGCTGAATCAAGAGAAAGAGAGAGAAAACAAATGAATTTTTATGCAAGAGAGAGTGAAGCCAAAAGAGAATTGTGTTTAAATAAGCCTTTAATTGTACTATTGTACAAAGAGACTTGTTTAAGTATTAATGAATTTAACTCTTCTTTGCCTAGTGTTGTAGTTTCTCTTTTGCAGGATTATGAGGATGTATTCCCCGAAAAATTACCCAATGGCTTACCACCAATTAAGGGAATTGAGCATAAAGTAGATTTTATACCTGGAGCATCAATTCCAAATAGGCCAGCCTATAGGAGCAATCCAGAGGAGACAAAAGAACTTCAAAAGCAGGTTAGAGAGCTCATGGAGAAGGAGTATGTGTGAGAGAGCATGAGTCCTTGTGTAGTTCTGATGTTACTTGTGCCTAAGAAGGATGGGACATGGAGGATGTGTGTTGACTGCCGTGCTATTAATAATATCACTGTAAAGTATAAACATCTCATTCCTAGATTAGATGATATGCTTGATGAATTGCATGGTTCTTGTGTTTTTACAAAAATTGATCTTAAAAGTGGATATCATCAAATTAGAATGAGAGAAGGTGATGAATGGAAAACTACTTTTAAAACAAAATATGCTTTATATGAGTGGTTAGTTATGCCATTTGGATTAACTAATGCATCAAGTACTTTCATGAGACTGATGAATCATGTTTTGCGTACTTTTATTGGCAAATTTTTGGTTGTGTACTTTGATGATATTCTGATTTATAGCAAAAACTTGAATGAACATGTTGAGCATTTAAAACTTGTTTTAGATGTTTTGAGAAAAGAAAAGTTGTTTGCTAACATCAAGATGTGTACCTTTTGCACAGATAAACTTGTATTCCTTGGATTTATTATTAGTGCTAAAGGAATTGAGGTGGATGAAGAAAAGGTAAAGGCAATTCAAGATTGGCCAAGCCCTACAAATGTGGGTAATGTTAGAAGTTTTCATGTGTTGGCTAGCTTTTATAGAAGGTTTGTAAAAGATTTTAGTAGCCTAGCTGCACCTTTGACTGAAGTCATAAAAAAGAATGTGGGGTTTAAGTGGGGTGATGAACAAGAAAAGACATTTAATTGATTAAAGAAAAATTGATTAATGCACCCTTACTTTCTTTACCTAACTTCACAAAAAAATTTAAAATTGAGTGTGATGTCTCAGGAACAAGTATTGGAGTTGTTCTAATGCAAGAAGGGCGTCCCACTGCCTACTTTAGTGAGAAACTAAGTAGAGCAGCCCTAAACTATCCGACATATGACAAAGAGATGTATGCATTGGTTAGGGCATTGAAAACTTGGCAACACTATCTTTGGCCAAAATAGTTTGTGATTCACACTGATCATGAATCTTTAAAGCATTTGAAGGGTTAACACAAGCTAAACAAGCGACATGCCAAATGGTTAGAGTTTATTGAAACATTTCTTTATGTGATTAAATACAAGAAAGGTAAGAAAAACATTGTGGCTGATGCATTGTCTAGAAGGAATGTTTTAATTTCTACTTTAGATGCAAAATTGCTTAGGTTTGAATATATAAAAGACTTGTATATTGATGATTCTGATTTTCGTAATGTATTCAATGCATGTGAGAAAGTTGTGTTTGGTAAGTTCTTTAGGCATAATGGATTTTTGTTTAGAGAAAATAAATTGTGTGTGCCTAAATGTTCGTTACGAGACTTACTTGTTAGAGAAGCTCATGGAGGTTCTTTGATGGGACATTTTGGCATATCCAAGACTTGGGCTGTTTTGCATGAACATTTCTTTTGGCTTCATATGAAATGTGATGTAGAACGGATATGTGAAAAGTGTATCATCTGTAGACAAGCTAAGTCTACAACTAAACCTCATGGGTTATATACTCCTTTGCCTATACCCAATGAACCTTGGATGGACATATCTATGGATTTTGTATTAGGCTTACCTAGGTCAAAAAGGGGTAGGGATTATATATATTTGGTTGTTGATAGGTTTTCTAAAATGGCACATTTCATACCATGTCATAAAACTGATGATGCATCACATATTGCTGATTTGTTTTTCAAAGAAATTGTGAGATTCCATAGCATGCCTAAGAGTATTGTGTCTGACAGAGATGCAAAATTCATGAGCTAGTTTTGGAAGATTTTGTGGGGTAAGTTAGGGACAAAACTTTTATTTTCTACTACTTGTCATCCATAAACTGACGGTCAAATTGAAGTAGTTAATAGGACTTTATCTACTTTGTTACATGCAATAATACAAAAAATTTTGAAATCACGAGAGGAATGTTTGCCACATGTTGAGTTTGCATATAATAGGAGCGTACATTTTGCAACTAAGTTTTCACCTTTTGAAATTATGTATGGGTTTAATCCATTAACTCATTTGGATTTAACTCATTTACCTATGGCTGAGCGTGTTAACTTAGATGGAAAGAAGAAAGCTGAATTTGTTAAGCAGATTCATGAAAAGGCTCGACAAAACATTGAGAGAAAAACTGAGCAATATGTCAAACAAGCTAATAAGGGGCTCAAGAAAGTTGTATTTGAGCCCAGTGATTAGGTTTGGTTACATATGAGGAAGGAAAGGTTTCCAGCTCAAAGGAAATCTAAATTACTTCCAATAGGGGATGGTCCATTTCAAGTTATTGAAAGGATCAATGATAATGCCTAAAAATTAGATCTTCCAGGTGAGTATAATGTTAGTGCAACTTTTAATGTTTCTGACTTGTCTCATTTTGATGTAGGTGATGATTTGAGGACAAATCCTTGAAATGATGAGATCATGGCTAGAGCTGACAAACAGAAATGGAATGCAGACCCGCTTCAAGTCCCAGTTGGACCTATCATAAGAGCTCAGGCTAAAATATTCAAAAAAGCACTTAATAGTCTAATCCTAGAGGTCCATCAAGGAGATACTTGCATTACTGCAAAAGAAGAGTCAAAACTGGTCCATGTCATTAAAACCCATTTAAATATGGGCCAAGACCAACCAATTAAAATATGGACCTAAAGTACAAGAAGATTGAAGCCTAAAGATTGAATATAGGCCCAAAATCAATGAATTATTTTATGGCCCAATTTAGGCTACATTTTTTTTCTGATTTATTTTACGTTATTTGACTAGGAATGTTTAGTATTTGATGGTTTCCTTGTTTGACTAGAAGAGTTTTTCCTGAGCTCTCTAGGAGTTTCAAGTTTAGTATTTGATGGTTTCCTTGTCTGACTAGAAGAGTTTTTCCTAAACTCTCTAGGAGTTTCCTATTTCTAGGTTTCCTTACTCTATAGGAATTTCTATTACTTTTCCTTATTTGTTTAGGTTATTGGCCTATAAATAGGCATGTATGCTCATGAACAATTCAGATTATGATTTATATTATTGAGAGTGTTTTATCTTTGGTTCTTTAAAAAACTTTTCTAAACTTATCAAGATTTATCTTGTGGCGTTCAAGCAAGACTTATCACTCACAATCTTCTTCCTCTTTCTTGAGTGTGGCATATGTAATATTTTCTTATACCTTTGGTTCTTATCTCTTTATAGATAACGGGTCAAGGTCTTTTATTTATTTATTTTCTTATATAAATCTGAAATTAGAACACAATCCTTGAACTTGGATCCGATATTGATTCCGGGTCTCACTACTCTTGGTGAGGTTTATATCAGGGGTTCACATCACTCATTATGAAGGCGATGATGTTAGTTTCGCACGATTTGGATAAGCCGACGGTCAAATAGGCTCGTTGTGAAAACCTAGCGGACATTTTCTTACTTTCAGTTGACCGTCATAGAAATTCAAAAAAAGATACTCGTTGGAAAGAAGAACTCGTTATGAATACAGTGACGTTAGTTTCTTGCGAGTCAAATATGCCGGTGGTCGAATCGAGTCATTGTGAAAACCTAATGGCCATTTTCATACTTCTGGTTGAACATTATAGAAATTTGAAAAAAGATACTCGTTACTAACTCGATGAGGTAAGTTTCACACGATTCTGAAAAGTCAGCGGTCGAATTGGGCTGTCATGAAATCCTAGCAGCTATTTTCCTACTTCCGGTTGATTGTCATGGAAATTTGAAAAGAGATACTTGTTTGAAACAAGAGCTTGTTACTAATGCAATTACGTCAATTTCACGCAATTCAAAAAAGTCAGCGTTCGAATCGAGCCGTCGTGAAAACCTAACTTCTATTTTCCTCCTTCCTGTTGATTTTCATAGAAATTCGAAATAAATACTCGTTGGAAAGAAAAACTTATTACGAATGCAATGATGTCAATTACTCATGATTCGAACAAGACGGCAGTCTAATCGGGTTGTTGTTAAAACCTAACGACAATTTTCGTGCTTCTAGTTGATCGTCCTAAAAATTTGAAAAAAGATACTCTTCGAAATAAGAACTTGTTACTAAATTATATCAGTTTCACATGATTCAAAAAAAAATTGGTGCTTGAATTGAGTTGCCGTGAAAATCTAACGGCCATGTTCCTGCTTTCGGTTGATCGTCACAAAAATTTGAAAAAGATACATGTTGGAAATAAGATCTAGTTACAAACGCAATGACGTCAGCGTCTCGCGTTTTGGATAAGCTAGCAGTCTAATCGGGTTGTCGTGAAAACATAATAGCTATTTTCGTGCTTCTCGTTGACCATCACATAATTTCAAAAAAATGGACTCTTTGGAAAGAAGAACTTGCTACAGTCGCGATGACGTAAATTTTGCCTGATTCGTGGAGTCATGAAAACCCAAGGGTCATTTTCATGCTGTCAGCTGATTGGGTTGGAATTTCAAACAAATATACTATTTAGAAAGAATAACTTGTGATGAACGTGATGTGTAATGAACCTTTTTTTACACAAATAACACAACAGATAATTAGCTAACCAAAACATATGCATCTTATATATATATATATATATATATATGTGTGTGTGTGTGTGTGTGTGTGTGTGTGTGTGTGTGTGTGTGTGTCTACATTAAACTAGATATTAGCTTGTATGTACAAGTGTAACCCTGGGTACTAAGCGTTATACTCAAAAGAATGTATAATATGCATACATAATCATTATACAAGTTATGCATCAATATCATGCATACATGTCAAATTATGTATGAATAGGATATATGCATGTTTTTCATAATGGCTCATCATATGAGATTCTCAATTTATATAACCTCAGGGTGGTGTGAGCCACTTCCACCTCTAGCTACTCACCCACCACTGGGTTCCTTGGTCGGATCGGTCCTTCCCACATTGACCACTCTAGGCTATAGAGCATCCCCTATCCTGGTATCATAACAAAGCCATGACTCCTTAGTTGCCTTACCTCCTCAAGGTGCCACATGTCGCCAAGTCACCTTGGTTGGTTAAGGGTTATCTTGGAATTGTCAGTTTCTTCAACACAGCAAGATGCACCTGTTGCCAAGCCACTCTACTTCGGAAGGGATCCTTCTAACCGTCAGTCTCCTCAACACAACAAGGTCACACCTATTGCCAGGCCACCCTCCTTTAGAGAAGGTCCTTTCAGCCTTAACATGTCTTTTAACATATTTTTTAGCCACTTTCCTCAACAAATTATATACATCAATCTCATTATGTGCATGGTTCAATCGTTGCTCTTATGTATGCATCATATAATTAATAACATAAAAATAAGGTTAGGTAATTGTGCACTTGCACCTTCATATAACATGCATATATCATTTACCCCTTACTTGTATGTATTTATGATTTATAACACTTACATAGGGCATACACACATCATTTACTCCTTTACTTCCATGCATTTGTGATTCATTCAAGAAGAGTGACATACAATCAAGCAAACCATGATATATTTCCTCAATTTATAGCTCATAAAACTCTAATTGAGGTTATATATTTATTAACTCATGATTGGAACTTAAAAGGGAAACAAAAACAAGCAAAAATGGGTAAAACTGCATGCAACACGACTTGGTTGTGTCACAAAACACGGCCATGTTGCATACCTGTGCTCTGTCCTGTGTTTTCCCATTCTATACCAGAGCATGGCCTAGTTGTGCCACAAAGCACGATCGTGCTCTGGGCATCAAAATGTAAAAAGTCTCCTTTTCCTTTCCCAATCAGCCACTAAACTAGAAAATAACCAAAACATACATTATAGGCATATAATTCTAGGTGAAAAGAAACATTTAACCCTAAGACATTATGAGTTATAGCCCCTAAATTCATCCACAAAAAGAGTCTTAGACAACACTTTACCACTCATATTTATGGAAGACAACCATTTACACCATAAATACTTCATCAATGCATTCAACTACTTCACCAGTATGCTTTCATTGATGTATATAAATACATACACAATGTCATTTATTCAGGAAATTCAAGGAATAGGTGTTGATCTTACTCTATTACACCAATTAGCTCTTTCTCTCTCTAGCTTTGGCTAGATTTCCTTACTCTTCTTCCAACCCTAAGCTGCAGAATTTTTCTCAACCATTAGAGTTACAAGAAACCCATGAATAAACTCAAGGTTAAGGAAGATTGCAGGGTCCAAACTCAACTTTTCCCTTCTCCTTTAGCTTTCTCTCTCTTCTCCTTCTCCCTCATTCCTTTCTTTCCTCTTTTTCTTCTTTCTTCCTTCTCCTCCTAGCAGTGAGTCTGGTCTTCTCCCTTTGGTTGGCTGACTTCTCCCCTTGAGTCAACAAGAAAATAATAAAAAAACTAAAGCTTCTCCAAAAAGCTTCCCACTCCCTTAACTAAGGCCCCTATTTCTCTAAAATTTTCCTTTGTGCCATATCATTATATTAGAACTATATCCTTAGCTAAGGGCTTGTTTGGTTAGTTGAAAATTTTCCAAGTTTTTAATCTCATCTTGAGGTATATTCCAATAGCCTTATGTGTCACATTCTCCATGGTTCCTTATCACTTATTGCTGCCCAATTCTAGCCTTGCAAGCGAAGAAATTACTATTTTTCCCTTAGAACTTTTCTCCAAAAATGAGAATTCTCTTATCTAATATTCAAAATTATTTTCATACAATTGCTTTATTTAATCCTTTTGACCCTTCTCAACATATTATTTTATAAAAAAAAAATAATAAAAAATCTGAGGTGTTACACTTCTCCCACATTTAAAAGGAATTTTGCCCCAAAATTCAAGACTTACCTATCCTCAAAAAGTTGTGGATAAGAGTGTCTCATATCCTCCTCCCTTTCCTATGTAACTTCTTCGTCAGTCAAACCTCTCCAAATCACCTTTACTAACGGAACAATTTTACTCCATAGCTATTTCATACATCAATCCAAAACTGCAATTGGCTCCGATTGGTAAGTTAGGTTTTGTAACATCCCTAATTTCATTTCTTCTATTAATAAAGGTACATAAATTTTTAATTAAGGAAGTAAAACTTATAAAACAATTTTTAGATATCTAAGAAAATATAATCCTTAGAAATTCTTCACCATATGTGTATGCATAAAAAATGTTTCTAACATTAAGAAAATAGGTAAAGAGAGAAAACCTAATAGAAAAAAAAATTAGAAATAACGTCCTAAAGAGGAGCAAAATTCTTAGGTAAGGAAGATAATTTTTTGGAAATAAGTAAAGGTCTTAAAATTTCAAGAAGATTGGATTAGGGTAATTTTTTCTAATTCAAGAGATAAAGTTCCTAAGTTTAATATCTCCACCCATACATTTGGGCCTTAACCTATGGGCACTTCATATAGAGTTTTTTCAGTTCACATGAATTTTTATCAAGCCAATTGGATAGCCCAATCAAGAGATATAACATAGATTTGGACTACGATATAGAAGTTGGATCGATAGCCTAAAAATCATGAAAGTGTGGCTAAGCCATCCATGAGAGGTAGGAATTTCAACCAAGGAAAAAAAGGAATAGACAAGAATGAGTCCAAATCCAAGAGAAAAAAATAGGAGTCATGTGAAGAAATAGTAGTGTAATAATAATCAATATTAAGTCACATGAAATAGTAAGTAATGATACATGGCATTAGGTCAAAACATCCATATCCTACACTCATAATTTTAACAAGCCATGTGATGAAATAGTAGGTAATGATACATGGCATTAAGACAAAATATCCATATTCCACACAAACAGTTTCAACCAAGCAAGGGAGACTCAAGGGCTGGAAATTCGCCACTTAGAAAGGCAAATATATCATACTTGAGTGAGACCAAAGAAAAAGAAAATGAATCCCTAAATTAAGGGGACCTTGCCCCTTGTCTTGAAAACATTTTATCATAATTTTTCAAAAAACAATTCCTCTTTTTGCTGTACATATCTTGACTAAGGGAGAGGAACATAAGAACATGATTTGTCTTCTCTCTAAAAGTAACCAAGTGCATCCTAATTGTGATAAGGTAGACCTATGATTATGAGAGGAGGACCACTTGATAATTTATTTAAGCAAAAACCACTCTTATAACATTAGAATTTCGTCCAAGTAAGGGAGAAGGAAAAATAGAAGCAGGGTAGAGTGATGAAAAGAGAGAAAGAGAAGAAAAGAGAGGAAGGGAGAAGAAAGAGAAGTCTAGAGGACTAAGTACTCAAGGTAAGTTAGCTTAATCTCTACTTGAATCCATCCTTTTTCTTCATCCTTGAGGTTCAAAACTCACCCTCCCTCTCTTATTCAAGATGTTAGAAAAGATAAGGGAAGGGAGGAATCTTGTTACTTCCTTTAAGGGAAAACAAGAAAAAGAATTCACTAAGTGAGCTAGGGAGATCTTTAGCTAGGGGAAACAAGATTCAAGGAATTAGCCAAGTTCTCGTCTTATCTAAAATATAATCTGAATGAATCTTGGAAAGCTGTCAAGTTTGAAGTTAGTCTGAATTCGAAAATTCACAATATAGTAGTAGCCTTGGAAATTCGTGAATTCGTCCCCTTGATTAACAAGTGACGATTGTTGGAAAAGAGTTTGAAGGCAGTAGAGGAAGAGAAGGACAGACAGGCTCCATAGAAGAGAAAGAGAGAATTCTCAACTCCTGATCGTTTTGTTAAGGGAAGAAACACATCTGTAGGCAAGAAACCCTTAGCCATGAGGGCTAAACCTTTGGTGCAGAATTTTAGTGGGAGTGAGTACGGGAAATATGGGTGACTTTATGGGAATAGACCTTGTGTTCGTAACCTGGTTACTTGTTTTCAATGCAGGTAAAAAGGGCATATAGCTCGCTGGTGCCCCCTAGAGGATGGGAAGAAGGTCGAGCAGACTTAACCAGTTAAAGGGAGAGTTTTTACTTTGAGCAGGACTGAAGCAAAACAATTTCATAATTTAATTCATGGTATATGTTATCTCCACTGCTATCCTTTGGTTGTGCTTTTCTATTCTGGTGCTAGTCATTCTTTCATATCATCTGCTTATGTAGGGAAGCTACTTTACTCTGTGTCTAAGTTAACATACAAATTAGTAGTGTTAACCTCTACGGGAGGAAAGGTGAGCACCTCGTCAGTCTGTAAAAACTGTCCAGTCAAAGTGTATGGCAGATCCTTTATTGTGGATTTTATTTATTTACCCCTAGAAGATATAGATGTGATTCTGGGGATGGACTGGCTCAGCAACAACTAGATTCTCTTAGATTGTTATGCGAAGACTTTGGTTTTTCGTTCAGAGTTTGACAAAGAACTTAAAAGCAAAGATGAACATATCAACGAACTCTAGAGGGAATTAGTTGATGACGATTTAGGCTATACTCTTTTATGTACCCTCAATAGGGAGGCTGAGCAAGAGCTGGCAGGATTTCAGTAGTTTGTGATTTTTTGGTAGTCTTTCCTTTGGAAATTACTGAACAACTGCCTAACCGGGAAGTAAAGTTTCCTATTGAATTGGTACTAGGGGCAACTCCTATTTCTATTACACCATATCGGATGACTCATGTAGAATTAAAAGAGCTTAAGAAGCAAATTGAGGATATTTTGGAAAAGAATTTTATCTGACCCAATGTTTTGCCTTGGGGATCTCCAGTGCTATTTGAAAAGAAGAAGGATCAAAGTTTGTGGTTATGTATTAACTACATGCAGCTTAACAAGGTGACTATCAAGAATAAGTATCTATTGCCGAGAATAGATGATTTGTTGGATCATCTTAAGGGCACAACTATTTCCTCTAAAATAAATCTGAGATCAGGTTATCATCAGATTCGAGTAAAGGAAGAAGATATCCTTAAAACAGCCTTCAGATCTCGATATTGGCATTACGAGTTCTTGGTCATGCCGTTCAGAGTTACCAATGCACGTACAGTCTTCATGGACTACATGAATCAAATTTTTCAATCCTATTTAGATCAGTTCGTGGTAGTCTTCATCGACAATATTTTAATCTACTCGAGGAGTATGCAAGAGCATGAACGTCATCTTCATTTAGTGCTTCAATTTTTGAAGGAGAAGAAACTCTTTGCTAAATTGGAGAAATACGAGTTATGGATGCATGAAGTAAAATTTCTGGGGCATATGGTGTCAAAGGATGGAGTGTCTGTAGACCCTAGCAAAGCAGAAGCTATTCCTAAGTGGGAAAGACCAAAGACAGTAACCGAAATCAGAAGCATTCTGGGTCTAGCTGGGTATTATAGAAGGTTCATACAAGGTTTTTGGCAAATAGCATTACCCTTGACCAGATTGACTCGGAAAGGAAGTTTTATCAAGTGGACTGTGGAATGCGAGAACAGTTTTCTGGAGCTAAAGACTCGACTTACTACACCTCATGTCTGGATTATCCTGGATCCCTCCGGCCGTTTTGAAGTTTATACATATTCTTCTAAGAAGGGACTAGGGTGTGTTTTGATGCAAGAAGGAAGATTTCCAGACAGTTAAGGTCACATGAAGAAAACTATCCTGCTCATGATTTAGAATTGGCTGCTATAGTGTTTGCCTTGAAGATTTGGTGGCACTATCTATATGGCGCGATGTTTGAAGTGTACAGTGATCACAAAAGTTTAAAATATCTTTTCGATCAGAAGGAATTAAATATAAGATAGAGGAGATTGATTGAATTTATTGATGATTACAAATTTGAACTAAAATACCACACAGGGAAAGCGAATGTGATGGCAGATACATTAAGCCGAAAGTCGCTGCATTTGAGTCACATGCTCATAAAGGAGATGAACTTGATTGAAGAATTTAGGAATTTGAGATTGTCTGTAGTAACTACTCCTAGAAGTTTTCTTATTAATGAGATACGGGTGGAATGTGATTTGAAGATTCAAATTAAAGAAGCACAAGCACGAGATCCTTTTCTTCAGAATAAATAAAATTCACCGGGCTTCACGAAGTCCGAAGAAGGAATCATCATCCATCGAGGAAGAATGTGTGTGCCTCAAGGGGTTGACCTGAAGACAAAAATATTGGATGAAAGCCATCAGAGTAAATATGCTATCCATTTGGGAACTACAAAGATGTATCAAGATTTAAAGTGATAATTTTGGTGGCCGGGAATGAAGAGAGACATAGCAGAATATGTGGCAAAATGCTTAATTTGTCAGAAAGTCAAGATTGAACATCAAAGGCCTTTTGGGCACTACAGTCCTTGGAGATTCCTGAATGGAAATGGGATGGCATTGCCATGGACTTTGTGGCTGGTTTGTCCAAGACTCAGGTTGGTTATGACGCTATATAGGTAATAGTGGACAGATTGACAAAATCTACACACTTTTTACCTATAAGAATCAATTACTCACTTGATAAGTTGGCACAAATTTATGTAAAGGAGGTTGTCTGATTGCATGGAATTCCAAGCAGCTTCGTTTCTGATCGATATCCTATATTCAATTCTAGATTTTGGGAAGCTTTACAGGAGGCTTTCGGTAATAAATTACGATTTAATACTGCATATCATCCACAAACAGATAGTCAAACTAAAAGGACAATATAGATGATAGAAAACATGTTGCAAGCATTCACCTTAGATCAAGGGAAAGATTGGGATAAGTATCTCCCTCTAGTGGAGTTTGCTTACAACAACAGTTACCATGGGAGTATTGGGATGGCACCGTATGAAGCTTTGTATGGTAGAAGGTTTAAATTGCCTCTGTGTTGGTATGAAGTAGTTGAAAGGAAGTTGTTGGGTCCTAAGTTAGTCCAGCATACTATGCAGCAAATACGAATGATACGAGACAGAATGCGAACTAACTCGAGTCTTTAGAAAATTTATTAAGACCAGAGAGGAGGCCTTTGCATTTGTAGGAAGGGGAACATGTATTTTTGAAGATTCCTCTGACCACTGAAATTGGCCGAGCTATGAAAGTTAAGAAATTGAGCCCACGTTATATAGGACCTTACCAGATACTCAAGAAAGTTAGTCCTTCGGCATATCAAGTAGTTTTACCCCCAAGACTATCCAATCTGCACAATGTGTTTCACGCCTCTCAACTATAGAGACATCTACTGGATCCGTCACATGTGATTCAGGAAGAAGAAGTAGCAGTGAAAGAGAACCTGACTTATCAATCGGAACCTGTTATAATTCTAGACCGAAGTATGAAACAGCTACGTAATAAATCCGTTCTGCTGGTGAAGGTGTTATGGAAAGGGCAATCTGAAGAAAAGCTACATGGGAAATAGAGGAAGATATGAGACATTCTTATTTGCATTTGTTTGAGAACAGGTAAAATTTTTGAATTTTGAGGACAAAATTCCTTTTAAGGGGGGAGAAATGTAACGCCTAAAAATTTGTTAATTATATGCACAAAATGGAATATTAAGAAAGGATTAAAAATGATTAAATGGGGTAATTATAAGAAATAATTGTGAATAATTAATAAAAGGTTTCTCATTTTTGGAAGAGATGTTTAAGAAAGAGGTAGTAATTTCTTTATCTGTAGGACCACAAATGGGCAATCAGAATAAAGATGAGGAGCTATGAAGAAAGTTGCACAAAAATTCTTTGGAATATGTCTCAAGAAGGAATTAAACACTTGGTAAGCTTTCCCTTCACCCGAACAAGGCCTTAACTAACCATATAGTCCCATTGTAATGGAGTAGCATTTTGGAAATTCTTAGGGAAAGAAAGGGCTTTGGTTAAGGGGCAAGGTGGCTTCTTGGAGAAGCTAGTATTTTTCAATTATTTTCCCTTGACTTGGTGACTAAGTCGCCAAGCCACCAGCCCCAAGGAGAAGAAACCCATGGCAAGGAGAAAAAAGAGAAGGGAAAAAGGGAAGAAAGAAAGAAAAAGAAAGAGAATAAGTGGAGTGAGAAAGTGAAGGAGAAGAAGGAAAGAGGTAAAAAAATCTCCCTTAATCTTGTGTTTGACTTATGGAAATCTCTTGGATCTTATGATGGTGGAAAAAAATCTATAGATTGATGAAGATTTCTATAGAGAGAAACCAAGCTGAACCTAGAGAGAGAACTTTTTTAAGAAGAAGAAATTGTTAGATCAACATCCTTCTTTATGAATTTTGGTTGGACAACTTAGTGGCTAACTTGTATGTGTGCATTAAAGTATGTTGGAAGGTAGATAGATCTTTTGTTGAAGCATTTATGGCATGCATGGCTGTTGTTCATTTATATACATGAGATAGTGATTTGGGAAAATTTTGTGTAGTTAGTTTTGGAATAAAATCCATGTTTTGGGTGGGAATATGCTCTGAAAAAATTGTATTTTTCATGCTTAAAATATTGATATAATTATTGTTGGATATTCTTGGCTAGTTTGGGAGAAAAAGAGAAAGTTTGGTGAGTTTTGCACCTAGAGCACGACCAGGTCATGCTTTGGGCTCAAAGTGGAAAAAATGAAGAACATGGCCCAAAGCACGGCCATGCTTAGGGGCACGGCCAGGCCGTTCTTGGTGTTGGTCTGTGTGTAACACGGCCATGTTGTGAGGAAGTACCGGGGGGAACACGGACAGAAAGCACGACCGTGCTTGGTGACACGGCCAGGCCGTGTTTTATGCTGTCTCACCCTTTTTCAACATTTTCTATTTCCTTTTTATTTCCTAATTAATCATAAATGTTTATAGAATGATAATGATAGTTTTATGACTCATGTATGTTAAAAGAAATATGTAATATCCAATTTATTATGTGTGCTCATTCAATTAATTGTGTAAAGAATGAAGGGATGATGCCTGAATATGATATAGATCATTTGCATAAGCAGCCCTAAGCAAATAAATGATGCATGAGTAGTAGGAAAGAATGTAAGAGCATTGTATGTTTAATTTATGATGAAATTGTTATGCCTTATGTTCATGATGGATATTAATATGTATGCTTTTGTTGAGTTAAGTGGATGGAAAAAAATGTAAAAGACATAAACTTAGTCAGGAGGACCTTCTCTGAAGCAGGGTGGCCTAGCAACAAGTGTCTCCTTTGCTATATTAAGGCGACTGATAGGTCAGAATGATCCTCTCTGAAGTAAGGTGGCCTGACAACAGGTGTCTCCCTTGCTGTATTGAGGAGACTGATAAGTCCAGGATGACTCTTACCCATTAAGGTGACCCAACAGCATGTGGCACTTTACAAGGTAAGGTGACTAAAGGGTTATGGCTTGGATACGGTACCAGGATAAGGGACGCCCTATAGCCTAGGATGGTCAATATGGGAAGGACTGCTCCGACCAAAGGCCCTCAATAGTGGGTGAGTAGCTATAGAGGTATGGCTCACGCCACATTAAGGTTTGCAATTGAGAGAGATTATCATATAATAAGCCACTATGAGTGATGTATAAGCTACGAACGGTTGTACAGGTATCCTATTAACACATATTCCATTTATCATGCGTGATATTGATGCATAACCTATAAAAGGCATGTATGTATTTTATTGTACTCTTATTATAAGAAAGAGAAAATGTTTTCTGTAGCTTATACAGCTGGACATAAAATTTAAGTATTTCATTATTCTTGTATTTTGGATGTTGATCTTACTGGGATTTTATATCTCACTATGTTATTAATGTTATGTTCAGATCAGTAGAGATGTCGTTTGTGGTGCTGACCATCTTGTTAGAGCTGCAGACTGTGGATGCCCCTTACTTGGGACAGTTCACTATTATAGTAAACCTCCTAGTTATAAACATGGTGGAGATCCCTATTTCTGGCCCACCTCTTCCACCAGCAGTACCCCAGGGGTGACAGCCAGGGGAGGTAATATAGTGGAATAGTGTTATGTATATAGTTCAAATAATGTAAATGGGCTAACCGTATTGTTTTGAAGTAACCCCATGGTACTTTGCCATTTTGTGATGTATGCTCAGTACCTCGGGTTATATATGTATGTATGTTGCTAATTCTGATGTATGTAACTTTTGTATGTATATAAATACAAGATGCATATCTTTTTAAAAAAATATTAGTCTAATATGTAATCACCTAAAAAAATTACATTATTAATCTATGTTGACTAATTCTAGAGATACGGGTGCTGGTGGTTGCACCTTCACTGAGATCTTAGCCAACTCGATCACAAATGCCTTATTAATTTTTGGGATCTGCCCAACATAGAATAACTCAATCCAAAGTGCACTAAAAGCCAGAGCCATTGAAAAATCTACATAACTAGTTTTCTGAACATGATATGAAAATATATTGACAGTTAAATCCCAATAGGTTCAACAATAAATCATAATCATCAATATAGCTCATCATGTCATGTTTATCTGTATAAGCTACAACAAATACCTTAGGTCACATGAATCTACTTTATCTATGCACATGAAATGACATGTATGGCATGAATAACTATTTTTAGAATATCATATGATGACTATTAACTTATTTTCATAACAAACTATTACGATCAAGGTGAGTAGTTTCTACTCTCTAGAACAGGATTTTCTCGCTTCGTCCAACATGGAACACTTTCTCTTTCTTTTCTCAATACAATAACCATATCCGTGAGTAGGGCGTCCGCTACTGGTGCAGCACATAGACCGCCATGTGACCATGCTCATCTCTTTTCTTTTCTTTTCTTTTTAGGTTAATAGCCAAAAATATGATTTCAATAATAAGAATGTTAATTATACTCACATGCCATAATTTATCATCAAAGCATAATCACTACAAAAATAATTGATAAAATGCAATCATGTCATGAACATAACCATTTTTGAATATCACTTTATAAAATATTTTCATGTTAAAATTACACACTTAAAATTGTAAGGAATTCATGCAATGGCAATGGTTAGGGCATACACTAGTATTTATTATTTCTATTTATAAGATTCTTCTTTTTTTTTTAAATATTATTTTCATTTTTTCATTTTCTTTATGCTTGGCCTCTAATGACTTTCCTCCTACTTATATAATTTCAAACACATGTTCTCACAAATTTTATAGGTCATTCTTCTCCAATTTGGTTTATATTATTTCCCTACAGTTAATGAGGTTCATTTAGGGTAAAAAAATGTTAAAAATAAGCTTTACCAACTCTCAACATGGCTTGGTCATGCTCTAGGACACAGCCACGCTTGAAAAATACTTCAAACATACTCAAAAACAGCCTTGAACACAGTCTACCCGTGCTGAAGGAACCCAGAACAAGCCTGGTCGGGTTCTATGACCTTTCCTCACTTATTCAACCATATCTCCCTCATATGAACTCTAATTGAGGTGATTCCAAAGCCTATCGAAACCTAAGAAAATTATCTACAACATTAATATTTATCATTTCTATAGATTTTTTACGTATTATTCCCATAAAATCAAAAATAATAATTCTTACATTTACCACCCTAGATTCTATACTAATTCTAACCTCTACTTAATAATCAGTCATATCTCCCTCATATGGACTCCAAATTAAGTGATTTCAGATCCTACATATCCGTGAGACAAATATATATATATATATATATATATATATATACACACACACATATTTATTATGTTAGGAATCTCCTTTAATTATATTTAGATTTTTTCCAAAAATTCAAACATAGAAACATACTTAACAGATTATTCCCTAGTTAGCTAGCTTCTTATCACTACTTAATAATCTAACCATATCTTCCTAATATGGATTCAAAATTGAATGGTTCCAGTGACTAAAAATTCTTGAGACATATATATATATAATGTTAACTATTTATTTTACTTCCCTACAGATTTTTCCCAAAATTTCAAAAATAGAAGCTTCCCTAGTTATTCCAAAATCTAGTTTTCTTAGCCTAGCCTTTCGTAAAGTTTTAGTTCATCATTTTCTTAATTCATCATCCATTTTTCTTCCAAATTTCCACCTGACCATAGAATTACTCATCTCAACATTTTATTATATTTCTTACTTAATTTAACATATTCCATCATCCACTTCAAAAGAAAAATAGAATTAAATCATACATCACTAAAGGTGTTTCTCAACAGAAATTTCTCTTGGTTTTTTCCTTAGGTGTTTAAGGCCATACTTAATTTACCAACCTAACCATCTTTTGACCATTTTTATCATACTCAAATATACATAACAACAACAATAAAGCCCTAAATTGTTTTTTGTCACCCAAAGCCATATCTATGAAGAACATTCCATACCAACCAAAGTATTCAAAACATCCATCACATGCAAGATCAGCATGTAACATGATATAGTAACATCTATGGCCAATCATCAAAGTAGCAAATATTATAAATTTCATGAAATTTCTTAGGTCAAAATCCCATATAAATGTTAAACCTACCTAAAGAGATATTGTTAAACCTACCTAAAGATCTCCCTAGCTCACGTAGTGAATTCTTTTTATTTTTTCCTCTTGAAGAAATTAACAAGATTTCTCCATTCCCTTATCTTTTCTAGTAGCTTAAATAACAGAAGGATGGTGAGTTTTGAACCCCAAGGATGAAGAGAAATGATGGATTCAAGTGGAGATAAGGCTAACTTACCTTGAGTACTTAGTCTTCTAGACTTCTCCTTCTTCTTCTTTCCTCTCTTTCTCTCTTCTCCATACTCTACCTTGCTTTTATTTTTCCTTTCCTTCAATTGAACGAAATTATAATGTTATAAAGGTGGGTTTTGCTTAAATAAACTATCAAATTGTTCACCTCTCATAATCATGGGTCTATCTTATCGCAATTAGGATGCACTTGGTTGGTTTTTGGAGAAA
This sequence comes from Gleditsia sinensis, assembly GCA_037074535.1. Classification (NCBI taxonomy): domain Eukaryota; kingdom Viridiplantae; phylum Streptophyta; class Magnoliopsida; order Fabales; family Fabaceae; genus Gleditsia; species Gleditsia sinensis. Next base: position 35,484,491 of record CM073466.1, on the reverse strand, counting down.
GACAACTCATGTTCTTGTCTTCCTCTCCCTTAGTCAAGATATGCATAGCAAAAGGAGATTTGTATTTTGAAAATCATGATAAAGTGTTCTTAAGACAAGGGACAAGGTCCTTTTGGTTTAGGGATTCATTTCCTTTTTCATTTGTCTCACTCAAGTATGATAGGTTTGCCTTTCTAGGTGGAAAATTTTCAGTCCATGAGTCTCCCTTGCTTGGTTGAAATTATTTGTGTAGTATAAGGATGTTTTGTTATAATGCCATGTATTATTACCTACTTGTTGAAATTATGAATGTAAGATACAAATGTTTTGTTCTAATACCATGTGACATAATCTTGATTATTATTACATTACTATTTCCTCACATGATTCTTATTTTTCCCTCTTGGATTTGGGCTCATTCTTACCCATTTCCTTTGGTTTAGTTGAAATTCTACCTTTCATGGAGGGCTTGGTCACATTTTAATGGTTTGTGGGCTATCGGTCGAACTTCTATATCCTAGTCCAAGTTTATGTTTTATTTCTTGCTTGGGCTATCCTATTGCCTTGCTTAAAACTCATATGATGCGGAAAAACTCTATGTGAAGTGTCCATAGTTGAAACCCCAATGTATGGGTAGAGATGTTAAACTTAGGAACTCTAGTTCTTGAATTAGGAAAAATTACCCTAATCCAATCTTCTTGAAAATTTTTAAGCCCTTTACTTACTTCCCAAAAATTTATCTTCCTTACCCATGAATTTCGCCTCTCTTTAGTATGTTATTTTTAATTTTTTCTATTAAGTTTTCTCTCTTTACTTATTTCCTTAATGTTAGAAACATTTTCTATGCATACATATAAGGTGAGGAATTTCTAAGGATTATATTTCCTTAAATATCTAAAAATTGTCTAATAAGAAATTTTGTCCTCAAAATTTTAGAAATTACCTAATAAGAACAATTGCAGATATTTCTTCCTTATGACTTCTTCCAGCTCCCAAGTTGATTCTTTCGGAGTCAAACCTTCCCATAACATCTTAAACAGGGGAATGATTTTATTTCTCAATTGCTTCACGTAAGTGTCCAATATGGATGCTGGTACTAGCTGGTATGTCATGTTCTCCTTTATTTAAATTGGTTCATCTCGTATTACATGTGAAGAATCTGGAAGATACTTTCGAAGTTGTGATACATGGTAAACATCATGCAGGTTAGAAAAACTAGGTGGAAGGGCAACTTGATCTGCTAACATCCCTACTTTCTTTAGAACTTGGTAGGGTCCCAAAAATTGTAGACTTAGCTTTCTGGTCTTAAGAGACCTACTAACTCCAGTAGTCGGGGAAATCTTCTGAAATACATAGTCTCTTTCCTCAAACTTCAGAGGTTTATGTATCTTATGATAGTAACTCTTTTGCCGACTCTGAGCTATAAGTATTTTGTCTTGTATCATCTTGATTTGCTCAGTAGTTTGTTGAACTGGATCAGGACCCAACAAGTTCTTTTCTCCTACCTTAAACCAACAGAGTGGAGATCGACACTTCCTACCGTATAAAGCTTCGTAGGGGGCCATCTTAATACTAGAGTGATAGCTATTATTATAAGCAAACTCCACTAAAGGTAGGTACTTATCCCATCCTTTACCTTTCTCTATCACACAAGCCCTGAACATATCTTCTAGGGTTTGAATGGTCTGTTCTTTCTGCCCGTCAGTTAGAGGATGGTAGGCAGTACCAAACCGCAACTGAGTTCCAAAAGCTTCTTGTAACACCTTCCAAAACCTCTACGTGAACCTCAGATCTCTATCAGAAATAATATTTAAGGCAATTTCTTGTAGTCTAACTATTTCCTAGATGTACAACTGGGCTAATTTGTCTAGTGAATAGTTAATTTTTTTAAGGTAGAAAGTGAGCATATTTGGTTAATCTATCAACTATTACCCTAATAAAGTTATGTCCAATTGAAGTCTTAGGTAAGCCCACCACAAAGTCCATTGAAATATTGTCCCATTTCCATTGAGGGATCTTAAGAGGTTGTTGAAATCCTATTGGCTTTTGATGCTCTACCTTCACCTTTTGACAAATTAAACATTTCTCCATAAACTCAGCATTGTCATTTTTCATCCCTGGCCACTAGTACATCTTTTTTAAGTCTTGATACATTTTAATGGATTCAAGATGGACTGTGTACTTACTCTAATGAGCTTCATGTAAGATCTTAGTCCTTAACTCTTGTTCTTGGAGGACACAAATCCTTCCTTGATACATGATTGCTCTATCTTCCAAGATAGAAAAAATATCTTTATCTTTGTGGTCTTATAAGTATTGGTCGTAAGCTTGAGCCTCTTTAATTTGTGCTCTAAGATCACACTCTATCTCAACCCATTGATGATTAGCTTCTTTGGAGTTTAAGTAGTGGCCAGCTTCAAATTTTGAAACTCCTCTAGCATCTGCATCTCATACACCATCATCTGACCCATGTACAAAGATTTTCGACTTAAGGCATCAGCTACAACATTCGCCTTTCTTGGATGATACTTTATCTCAAACTCATAGTCATTGAGAAATTCTACCCATCTTCGTTGCCTCATATTTAACTCCTTTTGATCAAAAAGGTACTTATGACTCTTGTGATCATAGTATACTTCAAATGTTGCCCTGTACAAATAGTGTCGTCAAATTTTTAAGTAAATCATCACCGCTGCCAATTCAAGATCATGGATTGGATAATTTCTTTTGTGGGGTCTTAGTTGCCTAGAGGCATAATCAACTACTCTCTTCTCTTGCATTAGCACATACCCTAGCCCTTTCTTTGAAGCATCACTATACAGTTCAAAATTTTCTATGCGGTCTGGTGATGCGTATTTTCGCAAGTGTACGAATCGTTCAAGTAATAAAGTGTACAAAAGTACGGATATCGAACCCACAAGGAATGGTGTTACTAAGTACCGAAATTGACTAATCCTAATTTTATCTGAAAACCAAATTATTGATTGTGTAAAAGGCAAATTAACTTACAAATAAATGCAAAGAACACAATTGAATGTTGTTCACAAATGATTAAAACGCTAAGGCATTTGATTTCGCTGAATCAATTCAATCCAATTTCATGGCATGTTATATGAGAATCAAAGCTACAATTAATGGTTGTAAAACCCAAACTTATCTAATACTCTCTCTCAAGTTATATTAGAATTACTTGTCTATGCTAATCAACTATATTTCTATGAAGATTAATCACAAACAAGCACATTATGATCTATGGAATTTCCAGGATAACCACATACATCATGCATTAATTCTCACACTCGCATTCAACATATGGTACTTATCACAAGAAGCATTCATTACACATCTCCTCTCGGTCTCAATATAATGCAACTAATCATCTAAATTTTGGCCATAAATTCAGAAGCATTAATCATGGAAATAAATACTCAACTGAAAACAATGAACTCATATAACCATAACCACAAAAATTAGAGTTTCATGATTCAACTATATCATAGCCTTAGCAAAAATGAATTAGCTCATAATGGAAATAAGAACAAAAACTATCTCAACTGAATACATAACTATAAAAACGAAATAAACTGCAGAAAAACAGAGCTAAGGAAAAGAGATGAAGAACTCTTGGAGATAAACACTTGGCAGCAACAATGGTGATGATCCTTCAAGATTATCCAAGCTTTCTCTCCAAAATGGCTTCTTCTCCTCCAAAAATTCCTCTTCTAGGTCTATTTCGCCGTCCCCTCTCTCTGTACCTTATGGTATTTATAGATCCAGGGTTTTGGGGACAAATTTGGAACAAAAAGTCACAAAAACGCGTTTGGCCGCCGAAACTCGCCGCCGGCGAAGGGATTCTCGTCGCGGCGAGTTTCTGGAAAATTCCCTCGTCGCGGCGAACTAATTTGGCCAGCGGCGAGAGGGAGTTTGCCGGCGGCCAGATTTGATTCTGAATTTGCGCTCTCGAGAAAGTTTGCTGCAGCATTCTCGCCGTGGCCAAAATATTCTCGCCGCGGCCAGACTTCCAAACCTTGAAATCTTGCTTTTCTTGATTCTAACTCAATCTTGGTCATTGAAATTTGTCCCAAACTTCTCCAAACTTATGTTTTTACCTGAAATTGCACTTTAAACACGAAATACCCGTGAAATGACATTTGTGGATTAAATAATCAAATAACCACAATTTTTACACAAATATCAATATTTAAATCATAACAAAAGTGCAATAAATTGGCTCTTATCAACAACCCCCAACCAGCTTCTTGCTAGTCTCTAGCAAGAAAAGCGATCTATGAATAAAATCAAAGGAGACATTAAAAGAAAAATTCAAAGACAATTGATTCTCTTTACAAAATTGCAGTAAGCATATGCAATAAACCTTTAAACCCCTAGGTGGCCCTAGTAGGACGAGTTGTAGTCTCGTGAGGGCTTCCAGTGATGATACCCACAAACATCTTACCCTAAATTATACTAACTCAAAATAATCAAATCACACACAACAATTAATTTGCACAAATGTTTCAAAAATTGTAAATATCACATAACACATAGAATAATTAAATGTCACCTAAGCTTGAAGAAATCTCAAATGCCAATGTCACTTTTGTTATTGACTCTTAAACATCCATCATACCACAAACCAATAGCCATAATGCCTAGATAATATTATGCACAACATCCACAAACACAAAGGTGAAATTTCAAACTCCATATGCTCATTTTTCAAACCTCTCTCCACTAATAAAGGAAAAATACACCATTTTGGATCAATAGGACTTAATATGGCTTGTAATGTTAGGCTTAGGTATTTCGTTAAGAAAAATGGGAAGTGTCAAAATACAAATAAGAGAACTTATTAGATTAAACACAACCAATTAAGCAAAAGAATAACACCATTAAAAACCACATTGTTTCTTCCGATCATATCCCATGTTTCCAAAGATAAACAAGATTCTTTCTCAACCATTCAACTCAGTATATCCATCACTAACACTTTTTTATTTACTATAATGTGAAAGCCCTTTTGATTCTTTTTCTTTTTCTTCTTTTTGTTTTTTTTTTTTGTTTTTTTGAAAATAGATAACCCCCAACCAAATTCTTTCAATATATGTGGAAAATAGCATTCCAATTGCTCTTTACAAGCTTGTGTTCAAAATTAAGTGCTCTTAACAAATAAGGTAGGAATTATATATATATTGTGGCTAAATAAAAGGTAGATTATAGAAAGGTAAAAGAACGAAAAATAAGGCTAACAATGTATATAAATAGGCTCAAATAGGTAACTAGTGATATAAGAATAACAAGGTAAGCTTAAAAATGGCACAATCGATCCAAAAACAGCCTATATCATATCCTAAACAATGCATTTCCAAATTATTTCGCCTCAAGAGGTTTTCAAATGAGTTCTAGAGTTTGTTGAGATCACAAAAATGTCCATGAAAAATTCGCACATAAGACTTCTCTAAGCATTTAAACTAATCAACCAAGTCGTACCACATACCAAAAGAGTCGCCAACTAAGTAAAATCAACATATGAAATTATCTTTAAACCGAAGCAAAATTTAATGTCTTCTAAAAGCTACGTGTTATCACAATCACATTATCATCATCAACGTGCAAATTAAATAAAAAGCAAATGAAATTGAACTGCAGAAATAACATCAAAATTAAACAAACAAACACTACTAAAAATGAAACTAAGAAACTAAGAAAAAGTTAATGAAATCGAACTGCAGAAAGAACATCACAATTAAACAAACAAACACTACTAAAAAAGAAACTAAGAAACTAAGAAAAATTTACCGTTTATCGCACCCCCAATCAGAACCTTACAGTGTCCTCAATGTAAGAAAGAAAAACTGCAAATGGCCATCTACATCTCAAAAACAAAGAAAGCGAGGTGCACCATCACAGTCACAGTAAATCATTAAATTACGGGGTCAATAATAAAAGAAATGCAAACAGAAAGAAACAAAATGAAAAATATGACAAAGAGTAAAACATGTAACAAATATCCAGAAGATTAAGATCAGAAACTAAACAGAAAAGAGAAAAATAAATACATGAAGTACTGAAAACAAAACACAACATCACTCCTCATCCGCATCATCAACTACATCATCATTAGTCCCACTATAAATAGGGGCATCAGGCAAAGGGGGAAAAGTCAGCATCACAAGATAACCACTTAGATCACTCCCAGACTGCAGAGCCATTTGCTGAAGGTAGTCATGCAGGAACTGTGTACTCGCGATCTGGAAGTTCCTCTGCTGTAGGAGTAACTGACTCTGATAATCAAGCTGCTCCCGTTGGTACCCCAAAATACGCTCAACTCAGCCCAAACGATGTTCAACAGATTCAACCCTAGGTTGGGAAGAACTCGCACTAGCCCCTACAGTGGAATGTGGGCGTTTCTGGGGACGTGAGGCAATACCTAGAAATTCTGCAAGCTTGGGGCCATCAATGGAATTCATCACTCCTCCCATTTCCTCATTCGTATCCCAAAACAGGCCTTGATTTGCGCAGATAGTAGAAATCAAGGATGGGAGCCCAAGGCCTCCAGATGCAGCCCGCGCACTCTGTGTGATAGAATCAAAAATGACCCGGCCGATATCAATAGAGGCCCCTGACACAATAGCATGGAGTAGGATGGCCCGCTCTCTGGTGACATCACTAAGATGTGCAGTAGGTAACAAATTAGCGCAAATAAACGCATACCATGGTCGCACATCGTCTAATAAGGCACTCCTGGGGAAATATTTATACACATCCCCCGACATCTTCCAAACTGTGCCTGGCTTATAGACCGATGCACTGACTGTCGCCATGTCAATTTCTACAAGGAAGCAGAGAAAATCCTCATCAGCCCCTATGGTAGGCAAACCGTAATGGCTGTTAATTATGTCTTTGGTGAAAAGTACCCACTGGCCACGCACATAAACCTTATCATCCACTCGCTCGGGGGCATTTGCATAAAATTCCCGCACCAAAGAGAGGCAACCCACCTCAAGAGGACGATAGAAAACCTCCCACTTCCTAGCCTGAAGAATGGGGACATAAGTACCCTAACAGGGAGTCTGATCAATGGAAAACCATCTTTGAGGGATGATTGCCCTCTTAACAACCTTGTCCACAAAACGTTTGGCAGCAAACTCAGAATTAAACATATGCCTATCGAAGGAAGAGGAACGACCTTTCTGAGCGGTGGTTTTCTTAGGCATGTTCACAACACAAAGGCAAGCTAGACAATCCAAACAAGCCAGACAAATCACAATATCCCAATGCGGGCCATTATTCAGCAATCAGATGGCATCAATGGAACCCAAAATAGCAGCAAGTGCAGAAATTCCAAATTGTCAAATCAATAGTAAAAACAAATGCCTAGCTGGCAATTTAATTGCACAATGGAAGTCAAAATGCCACCTACCAAAAACCCCAATGGGTTGTGCCAGAGTACACCATACACGGCCTAAATTCACACACAGGACGACACCAAAATGCGGCCAAATGCAACAAATCAAACACTCCCAAATTGCAGCGCCACAATGTGCATAACTCACCTCAATTACGCAGCCCAAATAGCAGTCAATCACAGATCAAATTCGCGCACAAGGAAGCTCCAAATTCGGCCAAATTCGCACACCACACAGTAGGAATTTCAGCGCCCAATTTTTGGAACAAAACTCCTAGAATCTGCCCCAAATTAGCGCACAAATCACAGCCCAAAACGGTGCCCAAATTAGGGCGCAAAACACAGCCCCAAATCAGTGCAAAAACACCCCCAAATTAGCGCCCCAATCGGATGAAATGGCAACCAATCTCCAAGGAAATGATGCTATGGTGATCGACCGGGCCTTAGATGAATATGGGTGAAGAGATTTCGAAATGGGTAGGAAAGAAAACGGAAGAACTTTGGGAGAAATCTAACCTGGCTACGGCGAAGAGATCCTTTTAAACGAATCTCGCCTCGGCGAGATCCACTTTTCGCCGCGGCGAAAATCGAGCAGCCAATTTTTATTTTTTTTATTTTTTGAAAACAATGAAGATCAAGCAATTAAAATTAGCAAGAAAGGAAATGCAGAAGTGAAATTCTAACTAACAATGCACCAAAACTGAAAATTTAAAGAGAAAAAGGATGAGAAAAAAAATCTGATGGGTTGCCTCCCATTAAGCGCTTTAAGTTATAGTCATTAGCGAGACTGTCGATCAATCTGACTACGGGTTTTGTAGCTCTAGAGAATCCTTCTGCTTGCTGAATTCTCCGTCGAAATATGGCTTCAACCGTTGTCCGTTCACTTTGAAAGTTCCCTTGGTGTCATGACTGATTTCCACTGCTCCATAAGGAAACACCTTGGTTATTTGAAAGGGTCCTGACCAACGAGATCTTAACTTTCCTAGAAAAAGTCTGAGACGGGAATTATAAAGCAGCACTTTCTGTCCCACCTCAAATTGTCTCCTCAGAATGTGCTTATCATGCCAAGCCTTTGTCTTATCCTTGTATATTCGGGCATTCTCATAAGCATCATTCCCCATTTCATCCATCTCATTTAATTTCAGCACCCTCTTTTCACCGGCGGTCTTAAGATCAAAATTTAAAACTTGAATTGCCCAGTATGCTCGATGTTCCAATTCAACTGGAAGATGACAAGCTTTTCCATACACCAATCGATATGGAGAGATGCCAATAGGTGTCTTGAAAGCTGTCCTATAAGCCCAAAGTGCATCATCCAATTTCCTTGACCAGTCCTGACGGGAGTTACTTACGGTCTTTTCAAGGATCCGCTTCAACTCTCGGTTGGACACTTCAACTTGTCCACTAGTTTAAGGATGATAAGGTGTTGCAATCCGGTGTGTTACTCCATACTTTTGCAGCAAAGTTTCAAATTGGGTATTACAGAAATGCTTACCCCCATCACTTATAATTGCTCTAGGTGTGCCAAATCGGGAAAATATGTTCTTCTTGAGGAAATTAATCACAACCCTCGCATCATTGGTAGGTAAGGCAACTGCTTCCACCCATTTAGAAACATAATCTACACCAACAAGAATGTATTTATTAGCATGAGATGAAGGAAAAGGTCCCATAAAATCAATACCCCAAACATCAAATAAATCAATTATCAGAATATTGTTTAAGGCAATTTCATGTCTCCGTGAAATATTTCCACTCCTTTGGCACTCATCACACATTGAAACAAATTTGAAAGCATCTTTAAACAGGGAAGGCCAATAGAATCCAGATTGCAAAATTTTTGCTGCAGTTTTGGTTCCACCAAAATGTCCTCCAACTTCCTTTGAATGGCAATGACGAAGAATGCTTTCCATTTCTTCATTCGGCACACATCTCCTAATGATTTGATCTGCACAATGTTTATACAAGTAAGGTTCATCCCAAAAATAATGTTTCAAATCAGAAAAGAATTTCTTCCTTTGTTGATAAGAAAGGTCAGGAGGTAAAATTTTCTTGACCAAATAGTTTGCAAAATCAGCAAACCATGGAGCCATTCAGATAGCTAGCAATTGCTCATCAGGAAATGTTTCATTAATTTGTTCTTCATCTTCAAGGTAATCTTCCTCCAACCTGGACAAGTGGTCAGCAACCAAATTTTCGGTCCCCTTTTTGTCCCGGATTTCTAAGTCAAATTCTCGCAAGAGAAGAATCCATCTTAGTAATCGCGGTTTGGCATCTTTTTTGGCTAGCAAATACTTAAGAGCAGAATGATCAGTATAAACAATGATTTTAGACCCAATTAAATAAGATCTAAACTTATCAAATGCAAACACTACTGCCAAAAGTTCTTTCTCCGTGGTTGCATAATTAAGTTGTGCATCTGTCAATGTCCTGCTTGCATAATAAATCACATGCAACAACTTAGTCTTCCTTTGACCCAAAACAGCACCTATAGCATAATCACTAGCATCACACATTACCTCAAATGGAAAAGTCCAATCCGGTGCACAAATTATAGGGGCAGAAGTGAGCTTTACCTTCAAAAGGTTAAAGGCCTGCAAACATTCAGAGGAGAAATCAAACTGTGCATTTTTAACCAACAAACTGCAAAGAGGTTTTGTTATTTTTGAGAAATCTTTAATAAATCTTCTATAAAACCCAGCATGTCCCAAAAAACTCCGAATGCCCTTTACAGTTGTTGGAGGTGGTAATTTTTCGATCACTTCCACCTTTGCACGGTCCACTTCTATTCCCTTTGCTGAAATCCGATGGCCAAGAACAATTCTTTCTTGAACCATGAAGTGACATTTCTCCCAATTTAGCACTAAATTTGTGTCTTGACAACGCTGCAAAACTAAAGAGAGATTATGCAAGCAATTATCAAAAGAATGGCCAAAAACAGAAAAATCATCCATAAAAACCTCAATAAACTTTTTGACCATATCAGAGAAAATTGCTATCATACATCTTTGGAAAGTTGCAGGTGCATTACATAAACCAAAAGGCATCCTTCTGTATGCAAAAGTTCCATAAGGACATGTAAATGTTGTCTTATCTTGATCCTCAGGTGCGATTGCAATCTGATTGTATCCCGAATACCCATCCAGAAAATAATAATAAGAATGTCCAGCCAATCTTTCCAACATCTGATCAATAAATGGCAATGGAAAATGATCTTTTCTGGTAGCGTCGTTCAACTTCCTGTAATCAATACACACTCTCCACCCAGTCACTGTCCTTGTTGAAATAAGCTCATTGTTTTCATTTTCTACAACTGTGATTCCTCCTTTCTTTGGTACACAATGAATTGGGCTTACCCAAGCACTATCTGAAATCGGATAAATTACCCCGGCATCTAAAAGCTTAATCACCTCAGCCTTGACCACTCCTTGCATTGTTGGGTTCAAACGCCTTTGTGGCTGAATTGTGGGTTTGTAGTCCTCATTCATCAAGATTTTATGCATGCAAACAGAATTGATAATCCCTTTGATGTCTGCCATTGTCCATCCAATTGCTGCTTTGTAAGTTCAAAGAACTCCTAATAGCTTGTTTTCCTCTTCATCATTCAAAGAATTGTTAATAATAACAGGAAAAGATTCAGAGTCTCCAAGATATGCATACCTTAGATGGGATGGCAGTGGCTTTAGCTCAATCTTGTTGTCTTCCTTCTTTGCCATGGTGGTTGGAGTTTCATTTGTTCCCAACTCCTTGAATGTTTTATCACTAAATAAATATTCATCCAGTGCTGCCAGCAATTCTGAACATTGTCTCACTCCATCATCTTCCTCCTCAATTGTTGCAGATTTCACAAGGCAAGCTTCTAGTGGTAGCAATGGAGTGCTCTCCTCAAAATTTTTTGAGATTAACCTGTCAAGAGTGTCAATTTGAAAACAAGAATGTACCTTACTAGGAAATTTCATTGCTTCAAAAACATCAAAGGTCACTTGTTCATCTTGCACCCTTAGAATTAGTTTTCCTTGCTGAACATCAATCAATGTTCTTCCTGTTGCAAGGAACGGTCTCCCCAATATCAAAGGTATCTCTCTATCTTCCTCCATGTCAAGCACCACGAAATCTGCAGGAAAAATAAATTTGTCAACTTTAATCAAAACATCCTTAACTACCCCTCGAGGATATTTCACTGATCGATCCGCTAATTGTAGAGAAATTGAAGTAGGTTTTACTTCTCCCAGGCTTAGTTTCCTGAAAACAGAAAGTGGCATCAAATTAATGCTTGCTCCTAAATCACATAGGACTTTATCAAAATTGCAACTTCCTATAGTACAAGGTATAGTAAAACTCCCTGGGTCTTTCACTTTCTATGGCAATTTTCTTTGAAGAACTGCACTGCACTCCTCATTTAACATGACAGTTTCATAGTCTCCCAGCTTCCTCTTCTTTGATAGAATTTCTTTCATGAATTTTGCATACTTGGGCATTTGTTCCAACATCTCTGCAAAAGGAATGTTAATATGCAATTTCTTAAAAATTTCTAGAAATTTACCAAATTGATTATCAAGCTTTTTCTTCTGCAATCTTTGAGGATATGGGATAGGAGGCTCATATTTTGCAGTTGGAGAAGGTTGAACATCTTGGGATGTTGATGGCTTCTCTTTAGATTCTTCCACCTTTTGCTCCAATTTTTTCTGCCATTCAAGTTCTTTACCACTTCTCAATGTGATAGCCTTTACATGCTCTTTGGGATTTATTGTGTCACTTGGCAATGATCCTTGAGATCTTTCTGCAATCTGCTTTGAAAGCTGTCCCAGTTGGTTTTGGATATCCCTGTTGATTGCCACTTGATTTCTGAAATTTTTTCTTGACTCCTCAATGAACTTCCCCAAAATTCCTTCCAAATCTGTTTGTTTCTTCTCTTGGGGTTGGTAGGAAGATGATGACGGTTTGAAACCCCCTTGATTATTACCCCATGACAAATTTGGATGATTCCTCCAACCTGGATTGTAGGTGTTGGAATATGGGTTATGTTGAGGTCTTTGGAAATTTGAAACATAATTGGCTTGTTCAGCATTTGGTGAAGCAAATGGATTTCCAACTTGGCATTCAATACTAGCATGATTTCCACCACATAAATCACATTCTGCAGTTGGTTTGGATTCGAATTTGGATGACAAAGAATCCATCTTTCTTGAAAGAGCAGCAACTTGAGCTGACAAAGCATTCACTGAATCAATTTCATGCACTCCTACCGGTCTTTTGCAGTTACCCGCTCTGAATGCCACTGATTGTTGTTTTCTGCCATGATATCTAACAACTCATGAGCATCATCTGGTGTTTTTCCCATTAAAGATCCCCCAGATGCAGCATCAATCATTGCCCGATAGTTTGAAACCAACCCATTATAAAATGTATAGACTTGCAGCCAAATTGGTATACCATGATGTGGGCACTTCCTCAACATTTCTTTGAATCTCTCCCAAGCTTCATACAATGATTCTTGATCATATTGTGTGAAAGATGTGATTTCATTCCGCAATTTTGCTGTCTTAGCAGGAGGAAAGAACTTGGACAAGAACTTCTGAACCAACTCATTCCATGTTGTAATTGATCCCGGTGGTAATGAGTTTAGCCACTCCTTGGCTCTATCCCAAAGTGAAAAAGGAAAAACCCTTAATCTTATGGCATCTTCAGACACACCATTTATCTTGTAAAGATCACACACCTTCAAAAAGTAAGCAATATGTGCATTAGGATCATCCTTTGACATTCCCCCAAACTGATTTGATTGAACCATTTGGAAAAAGGATGGCTTTATCTCAAAGTTATTGGCTTGAACAGTTGGCCTCCTTATACCCGAAGTGGTTCCAGCAACATTAGGTGCAACATAATCCCTCATAGCTCTACGATTTTCACCTCCCTCAACAAATTGTGGATCCATGTCTGATTGCCTATTAGGAGCGGAGGTTGAACGTCTTCTCTCTCGGTTTATACGCCTATATGTTCGATCAATTTCCGGATCAAAAGGAAGAAGGTTAAGGCTTCGTGCACGTCGCATACAAAAGTCCTACAATCTGAAAAATCAACCAGCACTCACACAACACAAAGTTACCCTTTTCTTTTTTCTTTTTTATGATAAAAAAAATAAAAGAGCAAAGTAAACAACTGAAAAATGTGCAAGAAATGACTAAAATGAATATAATGCAAACAAGTAGCAACAACTCTAAATGAACAAATGTTCAACACAACTCACAAACTCAATTTAGAATATAAATAAAATTGAAACAATGATAAAGCAAATTCACTTCAAATTAAAACTAGATTAGGTAGTATCGATATTAATAATCAAACCATTCCCCGGCAACGGCGCCAAAAACTTGATGCGTATTTTCGCAAGTGTACGAATCGTTCAAGTAATAAAGTGTACAAAAGTACGGATATCGAACCCACAAGGAATGGTGTTACTAAGTACCGAAAATGACTAATCCAAATTTTATCTGAAAACCAAATTGTTGATTGTGTAAAAGGCAAATTAACTTACAAATAAATGCAAAGAACACAATTGAATGTTGTTCACAAATGATTAAAACGCTAAGGCATTTGATTTCGCTAAATCAATTCAATCCAATTTCATGGCATGTTATATGAGAATCTAAGCTACAATTGATGGTTGAAAAACCCAAACTTATCTAATACTCTCTCTCAAGTTATATTAGAATTACTTGTCTATGCTAATCAACTATATTTCTATGAAGATTAATCACAAACAAGCACATTATGATCTATGGAATTTCCAGGATAACCACATACATCATGCATTAGTTCTCACACTCGCATTCAACATATGGTACTTATCACAAGAAGCATTCATTACACATCTCCTCTCGGTCTCAATATAATGCAACTAATCATCTAAATTTTGGCCAGAAATTCAGAAGCATTAATCATGGAAATAAATACTCAACTGAAAACAATGAACTCATATAACCATAACCACAAAAATCAGAGTTTCATGATTCAACTACATCATAGCCTTAGCAAAAATGAATTAGCTCATAATGGAAATAAGAACAACAACTATCTGAACTGAATACATAACTATAAAAATGAAATAAACTGCAGAAAAACAGAGCTAAGGAAAAGAGATGAAGAACTCTTGGAGATGAACACTTGGCAGCAACAATGGTGATGATCCTTCAAGATTATCCAAGCTTTCTCTCCAAAATGGCTTTTTCTCCTCCAAAAATGCCTCTTCTAAGTCTATTTCGCCGTCCCCTCTCTCTGTACCTTATGGTATTTATAGATCCAGGGTTTTGGGGACAAATTTGGAACAAAAAGTCACAAAAATGCATTTGGCCGCCGAAACTCGCCGCCGGCGAAGGGATTCTCGCCGCGGCGAGATGCCGTTTTTCGCCGCCGGCGAACTAATTTGGTCGGCGGTGAGAGGGAGCTCGCCGGCGGCCAGATTTGATTCTGAATTCGCGCTCTCGGGAAAGTTTGCTGCAGCATTCTCGCCGCGGCCAAAATATTCTCGCCGCGGCCAGACTTCCAAACCTTGAAATCTTGCTTTTCTTGATTCTAACTCAATCCCGGTCATTGGAATTTGTCCCAAACTTCTCCAAACTTATGTTTTTACCTGAAATTGCACTTTAAACACGAAATACCCGTGAAATGATATTTGTGGATTAAATAATCAAATAACCACAATTTTTACACAAATATCAATATTTAAATCATAACAAAAGTGCAATAAATTGGCTCTTATCATCTGGAATAATTAAAACATGAGAAGGACTTCTCTTTCTGGTCAATTTAGTTAATGGCAAGGCTATACAAGAAAATTTTGTATAAACCTCTCGTAGTATCCTGCCAAACCTAAGAAACTTTTGACTTCTATAATTGTCCTTGGTCTTTCCCACTGAATCATTGCTTTCGTCTTGCTAGGGTCTACGGCTACCCCTTTATTGGAGATGGCTTATCCGAGAAACTTCACCTCTGTCAACCAAAATCCAAACTTCTCTAATTTGGCACACAAAATTTTCTCTTTCAGCACTTACAGCACGATTCAGAGATGTTGTTCATGTTCTTTCTCACTCTTAGAGTATATTAAGATGTCATCAATGAACAATACCATAAATTAATCTAGGTAGGGTCAAAAAATACGATTCATGTAATCCATGAAAAATGTAGGTGAATTTGTCAACCCGAAGGGCATTATAAGAAACTCAGTGCCTATACCTAGTCCTAAAGGTTGCTTTTGTACATCCTCCTCCTTGATCCTAATCTGATGGTATCCCGATCTCAAGTTAATTTTAGAAAAAATGGAGGCTCTCTTCAGTTAATCCAATAAATCATATATCCTAAGTAGAGGGTGCTTATTTTTTACAGTCACCTTATTCAGTTATTTGTAATCTATGCATAGTCTCAGGCTCCCGTCTTTCTTCTTAACAAACAATACAAGAGCTCCCCAAGGTGATACATTAGATCTAACGAATTGCTTGTCTAACAATTTCTCAAACTATTTCTTGAGTTCCTATAGTTCTTTTGAGGCCATTCTATAAGGTGCAATAGAGATAGGCCCTATCCCAGGTAGGAGATCAATAGAGAACTCTATCTCTCTAAGGTAAACCTGGAATATTTGGTGGAATACCTCAAGAAACTCATTAACTATTGGAATTTCATTAAGCGTTGGTTCAACTTCTAGGTTTGATAAACACAAGAGAATGTAACCAAGTACTCCCGATTGGAATTTAGTGGAATTTCATTAAGCTTTGGCTCTGGCTTTTAGTGAATAGATAATTCTTTCTATGACTTACCACATGTTATTCTTGAACTTTAAATGTATAATTGGTTCTGTTTATAAATTAGTTATTCTATCATAAGTTTCTAAAATGTGTTAAAATATCTCCTTTGCTTACTAACTAACATATAGTTCAAGAAGAGTATGGTTTTGCAAATAGATTTTGAAACTCATTGAATATGTGGTTCTAAATGTATTTATCATTATTTGGTAAAGTGAATATTATGTGCACAAGGAATTGATCGATAAAGCTATAAAGTTGTTGAATATGATTGAATGGTAAGCGTAAAGTTCATGGAGTTGCTTGATAATTATACATTGCATTTGATGAATATGCATATATATATATATATATATATATATATATATATTATTTGTATTGATGAATATCGACAGGTTGTATGGCTTGAGATGGTACCAAGTAGATGATGCCCTATTAGCTTGAGTAAGCCAAGGGGGGATCATTTCAACTGAGTGATAGTGGTAATGTGAGGAGGAAGATGGGTGATGAACTCACATTCCCTGATCACTTATAGTCATTGTAGTCGATCGGTCACTATGCATATAGCAAATGAGTGAATTGAGTATATTGAGAGTTGTCACATACTTAAGCATTATGTAAAAAGAGTCGATTCTTAATGCATATATAGTATGTTAATTATGAATCAACAAAAGTTATAATTTTATCTCAAAAGCGTGATATTTTTTTGCAGCTTATACAATTGAAAATAACACCAACCCTTGCTGTGTGCTTCGTATTATTTTATGGTTTTGATATGGGATTCTCTTAATGTTTTAATATGAAATATTTTGATGCATAACAACATTTGTTTAATAATCATACCGTACTAAATATAGTTTTGGATATCTGAATATCCTTTGATTTGAGAATATTTGAAATGCGGATCCCATATGAATGTACTTCCAAATTGTATTTTCTATGTGACAAATTTAAAAATATGAGTACATCCATATTCTAACCTAAAAGGTCATAGGAGGTATTATCTTCTCACTGAGTTATCAAACTCACTACATGATATTTTCATATTTTTTAGATAGGAATATAGATTTTGGTCTTTTCCCTTCATATAGGTGATCAGCTAGGCGACAAATTCTCTAGTGAGCCTATAGTATGCTCTGAATGCTATAGGCAGGATCCCTGCTTTTGCTATTACTTTCATATTTATAGACTTGGTTAGTATATTGTGTTTACATGGGAATACTTATATGAAACTATTTCTAATGATAAAGGATTGTATTATGCATGTTATGGTAAAGATTTTTTCGTGAAGTATGTGTTTCACATCCCCTTAAATTGGGGGAGTGATATCATGCAGATTTGATAACTATGGGGGTAGAGATATCTGATATGGTCCTAAGTATCATTGGCTTAATTTCTTAACTTTCATGGCTTAAACAATTCTAATAGTAGGAGAAATATTTAAAAACACATGTTCTCCTTCTTGGAAATGCAACATCTTCTTCCTCTAGTCTTAATAACTTTTCTGTCAACTCTGGGCAGCTTGCATCCTATCTCGAATCATCTGTATTTGCTCTATAGTGTGTTGTACTAGATCAGGGCCTAACAATTTCCTCACACCCATTTTATACCAACACAGAGGTGACTTGCATCTCCTACCATACAATGCTTCATACGGTGCCATCCCAATGCTTACATGATAGTTATTATTATATACGAATTTTGCTAGAGGTAAATATCTATCCCATTTTTTCCTTACTCTAAAGTACATGCTCGCAATATATCTTCCAAAGTCTATATAGCCTGTTCAGTTTGAACATTGGTTTACAGATGATAAGCAATGTTGAAACGCAATTTAGTGCCAAAAGATTCTTGTAATGCTTTCCAAAATTCAGAGGTGAATTTAGGATCCCGATAAGAAATAATGCTGCTTGGAACTCCATGTAGTCGAACGATCTCTTTCACATACATTTGTGCCAATTTATCTAGTGAATAGTTGATTCTTATTGGTAAAAAGTGTGCAAAATTTGTCAATCTATCCACTATTATCCAAATTGCATCATAGGCATGCCCACATTTTTGACAATTTGATGACGAAATCTATATCAATGCCATCCCATTTCCACTCAGGGATCTTTAAGGGTTGTAGCATTCCAGAGGGTTTTTTATGTTTAATATTAACTTTCTAACAGGTCAAACACTTCGTTGCATACTCAGCCATATAACTCTTCATTCTTGACCACCAATGGGATCTCTTTAAGTCCTTATAAATCTTAGTAGCTCCTGGATGGGTAGTATATTTACTTTGATGACCTTCTTCCAAAATCTTTACCCTTAGGTCTTCTTTTTGTGGCACACAAATTCTTCCCGGGTAAAGGATGTTCCCATCTTCTAGCCTTGTTAAGTTCAAGGAGTCGTTTCGATTGTGAAGAAATGAATCCTGTGCTCGCGCTTCCTTAATCTGTGTTTTTAAATCACATTCCACCCATAGCTCGTAAATAAGCCAGCTTTTAGGAGTTTCCATTACAGACAATCTTAGATTCTTGATTTCCTCGATCAATCCCATCTCCTTCACTAGTATACGACTAAAATGTAGAAATTCTCTACTTAACGCATCTGCTACCACATTTGCCTTCCCTGGGTGATACTTTAGTTAAAAATTATAGTCATTGATGAATTACATCCATCTCCTCTGCCTTATGTTCAATTCCTTCTAATCGAAAAGGTATTTCAGACACTTATGATCACTGTATACTTTAAACATTGCACCATATAAATAGTATCACTAAATCTTCAAGGCATAAACTATGGTAGCTAAATCCAGATCATGAGTAGGGTAATTTTCTTTGTGTGGTTTTAATTGCCTAGATGCATAGACAACCACTCTACCTTCTTGCATCAAAACACATCCCAGCCCCTTCTTGGAGGCATCTGTATACACTTCAAAGTGTCCTGAAGAGTCTGGAATAATCAAAACTGTGGGTGTTATAAGCCGATTCTTAAGCTCCAAGAAACTACTCTCACATTCTGGAGTCCTTTTGACTAAACTCCCCTTCTAGGTTAATCTAATCAAGGGTAAAGGTATCTACAAAAAATCGTGTATGAATCTTTAGTAGTATCTGGCCAGACCTAAGAAACTTTAGATTTTAGTTACTGTTCTTAGCTTGTCCCACTTAAAAATTGCCTCTATTTTACTCATATTCACCGACACACCATCTTTTGATACAACTTGTCCCAAAAAATTTACTTGCATCCAATTTAGCAAAAAGGTTATTTTCCTTCAACGTTTGAAGTACTGTTTGAAGATGTTATTCATGCTCTCCTACGTCCTTTGAGTATATTAGGATGTCATCGATGAAAACCACTACGAATTGATCCAAGTAGGGCCAAAAGATACGGTTCATATAGTCCATAAAAACTACAGGCGCATTGGTGACTCCAAACGGCATAAATAGAAATTCATAATGTCCATATCAAGTCTAGAATGCTATCTTCGAAATATCTTCTTCCTTTACTCAATTCTAGTGATACCTTGACCTTAGATCTATCTTAGAGAAAATAGTAGCCCCTTTCAACTAATCTAACAAGTCATATATTCTCGGTAACAGGTACTTATTCTTCATGGTTGCCTTATTTAGCTATCTGTAGTCAGTACATAACCGTAGGCTTCCATCTTTCTTCATTATAAATATAATTAGGGTTACCCAATGTTAGACACTGGGTCGGATAAAGTTCTTTTCCAATAGATCCTCAATCTGCTTCTTAAGTTCTTTCAACTCTATAGGAGACATCCTATAAAGAGTAATGGAAATAGGGGTCGCTCCTGGGACAAGATCAATGGAGAATTCCAACTCTCGCTTAGGCGATGGTTAAGAAATTTTCAAAGGAAAGGCTTTCAGAAAATTACAAACTACTGAAATCTTAGATAGTTCTCGCTCAACTCTTGGGTTAAGAGCATACAAGAGGAAACCGTCTGTATCCACTTTAGTTAACTCCTTCCGAAAATCATTAGCCTGATTAATTCTACACTTCAGCTCTTTAAGAGATTTGGAAGGAAACACAAGAGTCTTCGTGTAACAATCTAAAAGAATTTGATTCCGATTGAGCCAATCCATCCCCAAGATCATATCTATATTTTCCAAAGGTAAACAAATCAGATTTGCAACAAAAGATTTACCATACACTTCAACTGGACAAATTTTACAAATTGTCGAGATACTTACTTTTCCTCCGGTAGGGGTTATCACTATCAACTCAAACATCAAATCAAACACAGGATAATGTAGTTTCTTTACACAATTAGATGCAATAAAAGAATGACTAGCACCCAAATCAAAGAGTGAAATTAGAGGATAACCATAGAGGTAACACGTACCTTGGATCATATTAGGAGCTTGTTTTCCTTTGACCCCACTCAAGGTAAAAACCCTTCCTTTAGCTGGCTGGGCTTGATCCACTTTCTTCCCATCCTCTAGGGGACATCGACAAGCCACACGCCATTTATGCCTACATCAGAAGCATGTAACCAGATTATGGAAGCAAGGTCTATTTCTATGAAGTTGCCCACATATCTTACACTTGTTTCTAGTGGTATTCTGCATAAAAGATCTAGCCCCCTTGGCCAAAGGTTTCTTGCCTATCATCAAATTTCTTCCTTTGACATTACCGTTTAGAACTGGAAATTTTCTTTTCCTTTTCCAAGGAGTCCATCTTTCCTTCTCTTCCTTCACTGCTTTCAGGCTCTTCTTGTAACATCCCTAATTTTGTTTCTTTTATTAATAAAGTTACATAAATATTTAATTAAGGAAATAAAAGTTATTAAACAATTTTTAGATATCTAAGAAAAATATAAGCCTTAGAAATTCTTCACCTTATGTGTATGCATAGAAAAATGTTTCTAACATTAAGGGAATAGGTAAAGAGAGAAAACCTAATAGGAAAAATTAGAAATAACATCCTAAAGAGAGGAAAAATTCTTAAGTAACGAAGATAAATTTTTGGAAGTAAGTAAATGTCTTAAACTTTCAAGAAGATTGGATTAGGGTAATTTTTCTTAATTCAAGAATTATAGTTACTAAGTTTAACATCTCTACCCATACACTGGGCCTTCACCTATGGCCACTTAATAGAGTTTATTTTTCCACTTCACATGAGTTTATAGCAAGCCAATTGGATAGCCCAAGCAAGAGATATAACATAGACTTGGACTAGGATATAGAAGTTGGGCTGAAAGCCCAAAAATCATTAAAATGTGACCAAGCCCTCCATGAGATGTAGAATTTTAGCCAAAGCAAAGGAAATGGGCAAGAATGAGCCTAAATCTAAGAGGAAAAAATAAGAACCATGTAATAAAATAGTAGTG
The DNA here is from genome assembly GCA_037074535.1 of Gleditsia sinensis. Lineage (NCBI taxonomy): Eukaryota > Viridiplantae > Streptophyta > Magnoliopsida > Fabales > Fabaceae > Gleditsia > Gleditsia sinensis. The sequence goes on along the minus strand of CM073466.1, from coordinate 35,462,968 downwards.
TAATAATAATGAAGATTAGGTCACATTGCATTAAGACAAAATATCTATATCTTACACTAATAATTTTAGCAAGCCATATGATGATATAGTAGGTAATAATACATGGCCTTAGCACAAAACATCTATATCTTACACTAATAATTTTAGCAAGCCATGTGATGATATAGTAGGTAATAATACATGGCATTATGACAAAACATCCTTATCCTACACAAATAATTTTAGCCAAGCAAGGGAGACTCAAGGGTTGGAAATTTGCCACCTTGATAGGCAAACCTATCAAACTTGAGTGAGACAAAAGAAAAAGAAATGAATACATAAATTAAAGGGACCTTGTCCCTTGTTTAAAGAACATTTTATCATATTTTCAAATACAAATCTCCTTCTGCAATGCATATCTTGACTAAGGAAGAGGAAGACAAGAACATGAGTTGCCTTTCCCCAAAAAGCAGCTAAGTGCATCCTAATTGTGATAAGGTTAACCGATAATTATGAGAAGAGGGCCACTTGATAATTTATTTAAGAAAAAATCACTCTTATAACACTAGAATTTTGTGCAAGTGAGGGAGACAGAAAAACGAAAGCAAGGTAGAGTGAGGAAAGGAGAGAAAGAGAGGAGAAGAGAGGAAGAAAGAAGAAGTTTAGAAGACTAAGTACTCAAGGTAAGTTAGCTTAATCTCCACTTGGATCCATCTTTTTTCTTCATCCTTGGGGTTCAAAACTCACCCTCCTTCTCTTATTTAAGCTACTGGAAAATCTAAGGGAAGGGAGGAATCTTGCCACTTCCTTCAAAAGGAAACAAGAAAAAGAATTCACTAAGTGAGCCAGGGAGATCTTTAGGTAGGTTTAACAATATCTCTTTTTGAAGAAAATATTTGAAATTTGTAACATTTATATAGGATTCTGATCCTAGAACTTTGATGAAATTTGCTACTTTGATAATTGGCCATGGATGTTACTATATCATGTTACATGTTGATCTTGCATGTGATGGATGTTTGAATGCATATATTGGTATGAAAATTTTTTGTTAGGCATAGATATGGGAGGCAAAATTTTAGGGAATTTTGTACTGTTGTGATGATGTCGTAAAAATGGATGGAAGATGGTTAGGTTGGTAAATTAAGTATGACCTTAAACAACTAGGAGAAGACCATAAGAAATTTCTATTAAGAAACACCCTTAGTGATGCATGATGTGATTCTATTTTACTTTTGAATTGGATGATGGAATATGTAAAATTAAATGTTGAGATGAGTAATTCTATGGTTAGGTGGAAATTTTGAAGAAAAATGGAAGAAGACTTAATAAAAGGATGAACTAGAACTATATAAAAGGCTAGGCTAAGAAAACTAGATTTCGGAGTAACTATGGAAGCTTTTATTTTTGAAATTCTGGGAAGAATCGGTTAGGATTTAAAATAAATTGATAACATAAAAAATATAGATATATGTTTCACATATTTTTAGCCACTAGAATCACCCAATTTGGAGTTTAAATGAGGGATATATGGTTTGATTAGTAAGTAGTGGTCAGAAAATGGTTAACCAGGGAAGAATCTATTAGGTAAGCTTCTGTGTTTGAATTTTTGGGAAAAGTATATGAGGAACTAAAAGAAATAGTTCACATGAAATATATATATATATATATATATATATATATATATATGTCTTATCAATTTGTATCCATTGAAATGATTCAATTCGGAATCCATATTAGGAAGATAATCGTATTAGTAAGCAGTGGTCAGAAAAATGGTTAACCAAGGAAGAATATGTTAGGTAAGCTTTAGTGTTTGAATTTCTAGGACAAAGCTATAGGGAAATAGAAGAAATTGTTAACATGAATATATATATATATATGACTCAAGAATTTTAGCCACTCGAATCTTTCAATTTGGAATCCATATTAGGAAGATATGGTCAGATTAGTAAGTAGTGGTCAAAAAATGGTTAACCAGGGAAGAATCTGTTAGGTAAGTTTCTGTGTTTGAATTTTTGGGACAAATTTGTAGGGAATTAAAAAAATGGTTAACATTACAAATATAGAGATATGACTCACGAATTTTTAGCCACTAGAATCACTCAATTTAGAGTCTATAGGATGGAGATATGATAAGATTAGTAAGTAGAGGTAAGAACCTACCAGGGAAGAAATAACTTTGAATTTGAGTGAGTAATAACTCCACGTTTCCTTATGATTTAACAAAAATGTTCAACATAAGATTTTTATAGGTTTGTCCTAGCTTTAAAAGGATATCAAGATTACCTCAATCAGAGTTAAAATGAGGAAGTTATGCTCTAATTAGTGAGAGATGGAAATAATATTTAAGAAAGAATAAGAACCTTATAAATAAAAATAATAAATGACTAGTGTATGCCCTAGTCATTGCCATTGCATGAACTCCTTACCATCTTAAGTGTGTAATTTTGACATGGAAATATTTGTAAAGTGATATTTGAAAATGATTATGTTCATGGCATGATTACCAATATTTTTTGTAATGATTATACTTTAATGATAAATTATGACATGTGAGTATAATGAACATACTTGTTATTGAAATCATATTTTTGGCTATTCATGTGAAAAGAAAATAGACGATCATGGTCACATGGTGGTCTATGTGGTGCACAGTAGGGACTTCCCTACTCACTGCTATGACTATAAAACTGAGAAAAAAAAAGAGAAAGTGTGCCATGTCGGACGGAGTGAGAAAAGCCTGTATCAGAGAGTATAAAGTACTCACCTTGACCAGGGTAGCCTGATATGAAAATAAGTTGATAGCCATCATATGATATTCTGAAAATAGTTATTCATGCCATACATGTCACTACTGTACATTTTCATGTGCATAGATAAAGTACATTCAGGTGACCTAAGGTATTTGATGTAGCTTATACAGATGAACATGACATGAGGAGCTATATTGATGATAATTATGATTTATGGTTGAACCTACTAGGATTTAATTCTCACCGTATTTCCATATCATGTTCAAAAGAATAAATATGCAGATATTAGCTATGACCGGATTTTAGTGTACATTGGGTCGTGTTGGCTAAAATCCTGGTGAAGGTACAACCTCCCACACCCGTATCCCTGACACTGGCCAATATGGATAAATAAGATATGGATATATATGTGTTTGATTTTTGTATGGACGTTTTTAATTAATGATGTATATGTTAACCCAGCATTGTATCAATGTTATTGGTATACCATAAACCTTAATTATGCTTGGTTAATTTAATTGAATGTTATTATGAGTTAAATAGTTAGAAGTAAAGAGGTAATGACTTCATAGGATTTTACAAATATATATATATATATATGTAAAAAAAATGGAGCTGTTACACTTCTCTAGTCGACGACACTTATTTATCAGAGAAACAAATTCGCGAATCTCTAAGGCCATCACTGCATTGTGAATTTTCAGATTTAGACCCGCTTCAAACTTAATTACTTTCCAGGATTCATTCCGATTGTACTTTAGATAAGAGGAGAATTTTAATAACTCTTGAAACTTTGTAATATACTGGTCGATAGATCATCCTCCTTGTTTGAGTTAAAGGAACTCAATTTCCTTCTCAGCCCTTTCACTTATGGGAAAATACTTATCTAGGAAGGTCTCTCAAAAAATAGGCCAAGTAACCTGCCGACCTTGGTCAACCAATATTTCATTGGCCGCTCTCCACTAGAATGCTACTTCCTCTTTCAGCATGTAGATAGCAAAATTCACTTTTTTGCTCATCCAAACATTCCAGAACCCTAAAAATATTCTCTACTTCAGTTAGCCATTTGTCTATAATCATAGGATCATATACCCAAACCAAAAAGGGAGGTCGGGTTCTTATGAAATCTGCCCATCCATTTCTTATGTTCCTTGGGTTTTCTCCCACCTCCCCATTGCTATTACTGTTATTCTCAATATGGCCCAGAATCTGGTTCGTGACAGAAACTTGATCTCGAATAATAGTGGCTAGATCTTGTAGAGTAGCTTATGCACTTAATGTCAGATTTCTCCTTGATGATTCCATTTCCTACTCTATAAACCAAAATAAAGATTTACTATTGAGGTGATTATGCTCAACAATAGTTAAAGAATTTTATAATACAGTAGTCATAACATCATCCAGGCATTTAAATTAGGAAAAATTCTAGCAATTTTCCCTAACCATTATAATATGCTACTCTACTCCTTTTATCTACATCTTATTCAAGATGCTCTTAGATCGATCTAGGTAACCATCCACCGTCATGGCCACTTAGGATCGACCTACTCTTATACCAACTTGTAATGACCGATTTTTTTTTACACAGATGACACAAGAAATAAATAGCCAGCCAAAACATATGCATCTTATATTATATTATATTATATATATATATATATATATATATATATATATATATATATATACATGTCTACATTACATCATATATTAGCTTGTATGTACAAGTGTAACCTTAGGTACTATGCCTTATACTCAAAAGGCAAAGTACTGTTTGGTTACACCAAAACAATGGGTTAGCCCATTAACAAATATATATTAGTCTATTGTACTATTGCTCCTATAGCCATCACCCTTGGGGTACTGCTGGTGAAGGAGGCGACCAAGGTGGAAGTACTTCTACCATATTAACTATGAGCATATTCACGATTGTAATGAATTGTCCCAAGCAAAAGACCTCTACTGTCTGTAGCTGTAGGAGAAGCGTTAGGATAACAAATGACATGTCACTGATATGAGTTTGAACATAATACCATAGAAACATAATGAGATATGAAATCCCATTAAGATCAACATCCAACAAATAAGCACATACCAGGAAAACTCATGTGCTATGTTCAGCTGTGTAAGCTATAGAAAATATTTTCCCTTTGCACAAAATGATACAAGAATGTATAATATGCACACATAATCATTATACAGTTTATGCATCAATATCACGCATAAATGACAAATTATGTATTAACAGGATACATGCATATTTTTCCATAGTGGCTCATCATTTGAGATTCTTAATTTATCTAACCTTAGGGTGGTGTGAGCCATTTTCACCTCCAGCTACTCACCCACCACTAGGTTCCTTGGTCGGAGCGGCCTGATAAATGAGAAAATTGTGTGTTTAATGGTTATATTTTATCTTCTAATTTATAGTGAACTTGTGATTATTTTCTTGCTTTTGTTCTGTTATGTTTTGCTTGCTTTGGATACTGCTTTGTTTTGTTTTCTATTTATAGGTGAGCAAAAGAGGCCAAGAATTAAGGAAAAATATTCAGGTGAAAAGATATATGGACTTGGAACAAGCTAAGGAGGAAGTAAGGAGGGAACCCAAAAGAAATTGGCAAGAAAAGACCTTCACAATCTTCAACATGGCCAGACCGTGTCCTAGAACACAGCCGTGCTTCGAGTCTGTACAGTTTGTGATTTTTTAGGGTTTTAAGCGGTCAAAGTGCTATAAATACATGGGGAAGCATAGATAAACATATACAGACGCAGAGAGACGTATTTAGACCTAGAGAAACTTAGTTTAGGCTTAGGAAACATCATTAAATTAGGTTTTTATTAGGATTATTGATTACTTTATGTTCTTAGAGTAGAATTTGGATTGATTGAAGCTTTGTATCTCTCTTCATTACATTCTGCAAACCAGGTTTTATCTTTCTAGCTTTACATCTACTTCTACACCTTTCTCTTGGATTGTATTGAACATTGATGATTTATTTAATGAATATGATTATGAGTTTTCTTTCAATTATGTGTGAGTAGATTTAATCTAAGGTTTCAGTGAACCCACTTATGCTATAATGATACTGCATTAGTTGAATTGTGAAACCCTAATTGTGATTGTCCATGGTTAATTAGGATTAACTATTATGCATTTTATGAGCTAATGAATGTCTGGCCAATGTTTATCACATCTTAGGTTATTAACTAATGGACTGAAAGTTGAAAGTTAATACCGAAACTTAATAGTTAATTAGGGATATCCTAACCATGAAAGTAGTTTAAGGTTCTCTAGGAATTGAATTAATTGGTAGGCACGAGAATCATTATTAATTGAATCACATGGTAAGCATGGAACTTAATGGACCTAGGTTAAATTAAGAACCACGAAAGTAGACAATTGGATTAACCTAGGTATAATTAGTAATGTTTGAAAGAGGTTATTAATTAATTAAGGCCAAACCATCCTCGAAACCTAGATAATTGCAATTAAAGGTACATATTGATTGTTGATTATCATAAGTGCGGTAAACTCTAACCCTAAGCTTTTGATAGTTGATTCCTATTTGCTTAATTGTAATTTTTCTCTATCAAATTACTTTGATTTAGATAGCTTGATTCGTAGAATTCTAGTAATTAACCATTGCTCTCTGTGGGATACGACCCATACTCGCTGGAATAGCTATAACCATGTCGTGCGCTTGCAGTTAATTAGTGAAACACACACAACAAGTTTTTGGCACCGTTGCCGGGGAACAATAGTTCAATATTAGATATTTTGCGAAATAGCTAGACTGTATCCTTTTGCTTTTAATCTTTTAGCATATTTCTATCTTGCTAAGTTTTATCTTTTTTCTTACTTTATAGGTGTACTGCTCTTTTATGTGAAGGGATTATGAATACTTTGCTAATTTTGACCTAGAAATTGAACGCACCTTATGAAGGAGAAGGAGAAGAAAACACCAAGATCCTACACCACTTACCACGGCAGACAGAGATAATCGATCTCTAAAAGATTTCACTGCCCCAGATACTTTTGGCCAGAATCGGAGCATAGTCAGACTAGTTGTAGAGGCTAACAACTTTGAGCTGAAGCCTTCTCTTTTACAGATGGTTCAGCAAAATTAGTTTGGAGGGTCCTCTATTGAAGACCCAAGTCTTTATTTATCAGTCTTTTTAGAATACTGCTATACATTAAAGTTGAATGGAGTATCTTCTAATGCCATCTGACTGAGGTTGTTCCCATTCTCTCTGTAGGACAAGGCCCGAGATATAAGATAGCAAATTGGCAGTAAATTTATCTAGCCTTTTTAGCCAAGTACTTCCCACTAAGTAGGATAGCCCATCTCAAAAACCAAATTACTACTTTTGCTTAGAAATATAGGGAGTCACTGTATGAAGTTTAGGAGAGATTTAAGGAGCTTATGAGATTATGCCTACACCATGGATTAGAAAATGGCTAATAGTCCATACGTTCTACAATGGACTTGTATATAGCACCTGTATGTCTGTGGATGTTGCAGCAGGAGGAGCCCTAATGAATAAAACAATTGATGAAGCTTATGAGTTAATTGAAGATATGGCTCAGAATCACTACTTCTAGTCTAGTGAGAGGAAGCCATCTAGAAAACCAACAGGTATGTATAAAGTAGATGCATTTAATCATCTAACTTCTAAAGTTGATGCATTATTTCAGAAGTTAGATAAATCTAATATCAATGTTGATGGTTCTTCTCCATTTTCTGCATGTAAGATTTGTGTGTGTGTAAGTCTTGTGACCAATGAATGCTAGCTTAGAAACCCTGCACCTCAGGATTATGAACAGGTAAACTTTGTGAATAATAATAAGAAAAGCAATCTATATAGCAACATCTATAATCTAGGTTGGAGGAATCATCTAAATTTATTATACAAGCCCATTGTGAATTAGCCTCCTCAGAATAACTTCAGGCAACCTCCTGGATTTTAGAATTAGAGGCCATTCAATCCTCTTCCTCAACCGAAGTCAAATTTGCAAGCGCTGATGGAAAATTTCATTGCTACTCAGATTAAACAGAATGATGAGTTTAGAGCCCAGAACCACTCAATGAATGAGGCTATAAGAGATTTAGTAGGGGTGAATGTAACAACTCCATTTAAGTATCAATTTTTTTTTTTAAATACCATAAAGTTATTACCTCGTTACAACTTAACTCAAAATAACATTTATTTAATTTATACAATACAGAATTTACATACATGTCATTAATCAAAACATACATACAACATATCAAACATATAAAAATCTACATCTTATTTATTCTGGTTGACCAATTCTGGAGATACAGGTGCGGGTGGTTGCACCTTCACCGGGATCTAAGCCAACTCGACCACAAACATTTTATTTGCTTCTGGGATCTACCCAACATAAAGTACTCGATCCAACGTGCACTAAAAGTCAAAGCTATAGAAAAATCTGCATAACTAATTTTCTGAACATGATATGGAAATATAGTGAGAATTAAATCCCAGTAAGTTCAACAATAAATCATCATCAATATAGCTCATCACGTCATGTTCAACTGTATAAACTATAGCAAATATCTTTGATCACATGAATGCCTTATATCTATGCACATGAGAATTGTACAATAATGACATGTATGACAGGATTAACTATTTTCAGAATATCATATGATGACTATCAATTTATTCTCATATCAAGCTACCCCGGTCTGGGTGAGTATTTTCTACTCTCCGGTATGGGCTTTTCTCGCTCCGTCTAACATGGCCCACTTTCTCTTTCTTTTCTCATTAACATGATCATAACCGTTGGTAGGACGTCCCCTACTGGTGCACCATATGGATTGCCATGTGACCGTTCTCTTTTCTTTTCTTTTCACAATGATAGCCAAAAATATGCTTTCAATAACAAGTATGTTCATCAAAATATAACTATTACCAAAAGTCATCGGTAATAATGCCATGAACATAACCATTTCAAATATCACTTTATAAAATATTTCCATGTCAAAATTTCACACTTAAGATGGTAAGAAGTTCAAACAGTGGCAATGGCTATGGCATATACTAATCATTTATTATTTTCATTTATAAGATTCATCTTCTTTTTTAAATGTTAATTTTATTTCTTTATTTTCTTGATGCAAGTTTGCATCCTATCTAACCTTCTCTTACTAATCAGAGCATAACTCCCTGATTAACAGGAGCCATCCTAACATATTCCTCCCTGATTAACCATTTTCTGACCTTTGCTTACAAATCGGACAATATCTACCTCATATGAACTCTAAATTGAATGATTCCAGTGGAAAAAAAATATGTGAGACATAGATATACATTTCTTATGTTAACCATTTGTTTAGATTCCCTATATAATGTTCCCAAAAATTAAAACACAGAAGTTATCCTAATATATTCCTCCCTGATTAACCATTTTTTGACCTTTGCTTACAAATTGGACCATATCTACCTCTTATGAATTCTAAATTGAATGATTCCAGTGGTTAAAAATCCGTGAGACATAGATATACATTTTTCATGTTAACCATTTCGTTCAATTATTTACTGATTCGTCCCAGAATTTTAAAAACAGTAGCTTAAAATTTTGCCAGCTATCGCCATACCCATGCAGAACTATCTACACCAACCTAAGTATTCAAACATACATGATATGTAACATGATATAGCAACATCCATGACCAATCATTAAAGTTCTAAGATCAAAATCCCATATAAATAATACAAGTTTCAAAACTTTTCTTGAAAAAGAAATATTGTTAAATTTACCTGGAGCACTTAGTCCTCTAGACTGCTCCTTCCTCTTTCTTTCTTTCTTCCTCTCCTTTCCTCACTCTACCTTGCTTCTATTTTTCCTCTCCCTCACTTGGACGAAAAATTCTAATGTTGTAAGGGTGGGTTTTGCTTAAATAGACCGTCAAATAATTCACCTTTCATGATCATGGGTCTACCTTATCACAATTATGATACACTTGGTTGAATTTTTGGAAAACAAACAACTTATGTTCTTGTCTTCCTCTTCCATAGTCAATATATGCATAGCAAAAGGAGATTTGTATTTTGAAAATTATGATAATATGTTTCTAAGATAAGGGACAAGGCCCCTTTGATTTAGGGATTCATTTCCTTTTTATTTTATCTTAATCAAGTATGATAGGTTTTCCTTTTTAGGTGGCAAATTTTTAGCCCTTGAATCTCCATTATTTGGTTGAAATTATTTGTGTGGGATAGGAAATGTTTTATCCTAATGCCATGTATTATCATACCACTTGCTAAAATTATGAGTGTAGGATATAGATGTTTTGTCCTAGAGCCTTGTATTATCATACCACTTGCTAAAATTATGAATGTAGGATATCACACCACTTGCTAAATTTTTATCTTAATGCCATGTCACCTAATCTTAATTACACCATTATTTCATCACTTTACTTTTATTTTTATTTTTATTTTTCCTCTTGGGTTTGGGCTCATTCTTGTCCATTTTCTTTACTTTGATTAAAATTCTACCTTACATAATGGGCTTGGTCACATTTTCATGATTTTTGGGCTACCAGTCCAATTTCTATATCCTAGTCCAAGTCTACATTTTATTTCTTCATTGGGCTATCCTATTGGTTTGCTAAAAATTTATGTGAAGTAGAAAAATATATATGAAGTGTCCATAGGTGAAAGCCCAATTTATGGGTGGAGATACTAAATTTAGTAACTTTTGCTCTTAAATTAAGAAAAATTACCTTAATCCGATCTTGAAATTTTAAGACCTTTACTTACTTCACAAAAATTTATCTTCCTTACCTAAGAATTTCACCTTTCTTTACATGTTTATTTCTAATATTTCCTCTTAGGTTTTCTTTCTTTACCTATTCTATTAATATTAGAACATTTCTATACATACACGTAAGGTGAAGAATTTCTAAGGATTATATTTTCTTAGATATCTAAAAATTGTCTAATAAATTTTATTTTCTTAATTAAATATTTATGTGCCTTTATCAATAAAAGAAATGAAATTATGGATGTTACTTTGAATACTTTTGTACTTTCATTAATACATGAAACGAAATTAGGGATGTTACATTTTTCTCCCCCTAAAAGAAATTTTGTCCTCAAAATTTCAGAAATTACCTAATAAGAACAATTTCGGATATTTCTTCCTCATGACTTCTTTTAGCTCCCAAGTTGTTTCTTCCGGAGTCAAACCTTCCCATAACACCTTAACTAGGGGAATAGTTTTATTCTGCAATTGCTTCACGTCAGTGTCCAATATAGTTGCTGGTACTAGCTGGTATGTCATGTTCTCCTTTATTTGGATTGGTTCATCTCGTATCACATGTGAGGAGTTTGGAAGATACTTCCAAAGCTGTGATACATGGAAAACATTATGCACGTTGGACAAATTAGGTGGGAGAGCAACTTGATATGCTGATGTCCTTACTTTCTTCAGAATTTGGTAGGGTCCCAAAAATCGCAGACTTAGATTTCTTGTTTTGAGAGACCTACCAACTCTAGTAGTCGAGGAAAGTTTCAGAAATACATGGTCTCCTTCTTCAAACTCTAGAGGTCTATATCTCTTATCGTAGTAACTCTTTTTCTGACTCTGAGCTATAAGTATTTTGTCTCGTATCATCCTAATTTGTTCAGTGGTTTGTTGAACTAGATCAGGACCCAACAAGTTCTTTTCTCCTACCACAAACCAACATAGTGGAGATTGGCACTTTCTACCGTATAAAGCTTCATAGGGGGCCATCTTAATACGGGAGTGATAGCTGTTATTATAAGCAAACTCTACTAATCGTAGGTACTTATCCCATCCTTGACCTTGCTCTATCACACAGGCCCTCAACATATCTTCTACGGTTTGAATGGTTCGTTCTGTCTGCCTGTCAGTCTAAGTATGGTAGGCAGTACTGAACCGCAACTGAGTACTAAAAGCTTCATGCAATGCCTTCCAAAACCTCGATGTGAACCTCGGATCTCTATCAAAAATGATATTTAAGGGAATTCCATACAGTCTAACTATTTTCTGGACATACAATTAGGCTAATTTATCCAGTGAATAGTTAATTTTTATGGGCAAAAAGTAAACAGATTTGGTTAATCTGTCAACTATTACCCAGATAGAGTCATGTCCCACTGAAGTCTTAGGTAATCCCACAACAAAGTCCATTAAGATATTGTCTTATTTCCATTTAGGGATCTCAAGAGGTTGTAGAAATTTCGCTGGCTTTTGATGCTCCACCTTCACCTTTTGACAAACGAGACATTTCTCCACAAACTTGGCAATGTCCTTTTTTATCCCTGGCCACCAATACATCCTCTTTAAATCCTGGTACATTTTAGTGCATCCAGGATGGACTGTGTATTTACTTTGATGCGCTTCCTGCAGGATCTTAGCCCTCAACTCTCATTCTTGAGGGACACAAATCCTTCCCTGATACATGATTGCTCCATCTTCCATGACAGAAAAATTACCTTGGTCTTTATGATCCTGTATGTATTGGTTGTGAGCTTAAGCCTCTTTGATCTGGGCTCTAAGGTCACACCCTATACTTAAACCATTAATGACTAGCTTATTTGGAGTAAGAGTAGTGGCTAGCTTCAAATTTTGAAACTCCTCTAACATCTGCATCTCATACACCATCATCTGACCCATATGGAGAGATTTTTGACTCAAGGCATCTGCTACAACATTCGCCTTTTTGGGATGATACTTTATCTCAAACTTGTAGTCATTGAGGAATTCTACCCATCTTCGTTGCCTCATAATTAACTCCTTCTGATCAAAGAGGTATTTAAGACTCTTATGATCATAATATACTTCAAAGGTTTCCCCGTACAAATAGTGTCGACAAATCTTTAAGCCGAACACCACTGTCGCTAATTCAAGATCATAGGTTGGATAGTTTTCTTTGTGGGGTCTCAGTTGCCTAAAGGCGTAAGCAACTACTCTCTTATCTTGCATCAGCACACATCCTAGCCCTTTCTTTGAAGAGTCACTATACATTTAAAAAGGTCCTGTGGGGTTTGGAATAATTAAAACAGGAGGAGTGGTCAGTCTTGTCTTAAGCTCTTGGAAACTAGCTTCACATTGATTTGTCCATGTGAAAGGACTTCCCTTCCTAGTCAATTTAGTCAATGGCAAGCCTATACGAGAGAAGTTTTGTATAAACCTCCTGTAGTATCCTGCCAAACCCAGGAAACTTTTGACTTTCGTAACTGTCTTTGGTCTCTCCCACTAAATCACTTCTTTCGTCTTGCTAGGATCTACGGCTACCCCACTATTAGAGATGACATGTCTGAGAAACTTCACCTCTGACAGCCAAAATTCACACTTCTCCAATTTGGCATATAACTTTTTCGCTTTTAGCACTTGCAGCACGATTCAGAGATGTTGTTCATGTTCTTTCTCACTCTTAGAATATATCAAGATGTCATCAATGAACACTACAACAAATTGATCTAGGTAGGGTCAAAAAATGTGATTCATGTAATCCATGAAAAAGCAGGTGCATTCGTCAACCCGAAGGGCATTACAAGAAACTCATAGTGCCCATACCTAGTCTTGAAGGCAGTTTTTGGTACATCCTCCTCCTTGATCCTAATCTGATGATATCCTAACCTCAAGCCAATTTTAGAAAAGATGGAGGCTCCCTTCAGTTGATCCAATAAGTCATCTATCCTAGGGAGAGGGTACTTGTTTTTGATAGTCACTTTATTCAGCTGTTTGTAATCTATGCATACTCTCAAGCTCCCATCTTTCTTCTTAACAAACAATACAGGAGCTCCCTAAGGTGATACACTCGGTCTAATGAATTGCTTATCTAATAGTTCCTCTAACTGCTTCTTGAGTTCTTGTAGTTCCTTCGAGGCTATTTGATATGGTGCATTAAAGATAGGCCCTGTCCCAGGTAGGAGATTAATAGAGAACTCTATCTCTCTCTTGGGAGGTAAGCCTGGAATATCTGATGAAAATACTTCAGGAAACTCGTTGGCTATTGGGATTTCATTAAGCTTCGATTCGACTTCTAGGTTTGATAAATACAAGAGAATGTATCCAAGTACTCCATTCTTCAACTCCCTATTAACTTGATTAGCATTAATCATCAATAACTAGACCTCCTCTTTCAGAGTAGGAGGTAGAAATTCAACGGTCTTGTTACAACAATTTAGCAAGACTCGATTTCTAGACATCCAGTCTAACCCTAGAATGACCTCAATACCTCTAAAAGGTAAATAGACGAGGTCTACAGAAAAAGTTTTCTCCTGGATGGTGACTTGACAATCCTTACATACAGAGGAAGTTAATACCCTTTCCCCTGTAGGGGTTACTATGGATAGCTCATAGGGAGTTTCAGAAATAGGAAACTGAAACTTTCTAATACATTCTTCCGATATAAATGAATGACTAGCACCAGAGTCAAATAACACCATAAGAGCAAATCCATAGATATAGCATGTACCTTGAATCATTTCAGAAGATTGAGTTGCCTCTTGGCCGCTCAGGGTGAAAACCCTTCCTTTCAATTGACGCCTCTGTTCTGGCTGATTCCCCACATTCTGTGGGTAGTTTCTCGCAAAATGACCCTTCTGTCCGCAGTTGAAGCAAACATCTTGTCCCATGTAGCATGGCTGATTACCATTCATGCGTCTGCACTTAGCGCACTTGACTAGGGCGAGGTCTTGTTGGAAAGGTCTGGGACCCGTAGTCAATGGCCTCTTACCAGCTCCATATCCACTTCTTCTCACGTTCTTGCTAGGGTTGGGAAAATTTTTCTTCCTTTTCCAAAGGTTTCTCCTTTTCTTTTCATCCTCCACTGCCTTTAAACTATTCTCCAAGAGTCTGCTTTTATTGATCAGAGGCACAAACTCCCTAATCTCCATAGCTACAACAGCATTCTTTATGTCCGGGTTCAGTCCCGCTTTGAACTTAATAGCCTTCCATGCTTCATCAGGGTTAAATCACATAGAAGAGGAGAACTTAGACAATTCCTCGAACCTCACGATGTATTGGTCTATAGTCATGCTACCCTATCGGAGTTGGAGAAATTCGATCCCTTTCTCCGCCCGCACAATACTTGGAAAGTACTTTTCCAAAAGGGTGTCTTTGAACACCTGCCAAGTGATCTGCCTTCCCTGGTGAGCTAAAAGTTCTCTAACTCCACGCCACCAGTATTTTACTTCATCTTTTAGCATATATGTAGCAAAGATTACTTGCTGCTCCTTCGTACAACCCATCACTTCAAAGATTTCCTCTAACTCCCTTATCCATCTTTCAGCTACAATCGGGTCAAAGCCGCCTTGGAAACAAGGTGGCCTAGTCCTCAAGAACTCGGTTATGCCGTTATCATTTCCAGCCATCCGATTGTTAGCACCATTCACAACATTCGAGTTATTCACATTCTGGAGGTATTGTAGAATTTGATTAGTGGTCATGACTTGGTCTCGAATTGCCGTGGCCAGGTTGTGCAGGGTTTCCTCCGCATTGTTTTCCAGATTCCTCCTTGGTGGTGCCATTTCCTACTGTGGCAAAAACAAAGTTATGCTCCTATTAAGGTGATCAAGCCCAATAATTAGTTCAATAATATTTAACAATAGTCATAACACCACCTCGGCATGTAGGTAAGAAACATTAGTAATTTCTTACCTATATGAATTCACTGATCCCTACACATCACAACCACAAATATAATCAAGACAATATAAGATCGATTCAAATAACCATCCACCCACTGGCCATCTAGGATCGACCTGCTCTGATACCAATTATGTAACAACTCCATTTAGGTATCAATTTTTTTAAAAAAATACCATGAAGTTATTACCACGTTAGAACTTAACTCAAAATAACATTTATTTAATTTATACAATACAGAGTTTACATACATGTCATTAATCAAAACATACATACAACATATCAAACACATAAAAATCTACATCTTATTTATTTTAGTTGACCAATTCCGAAGATACAGGTGCGGGTGGTTGCACCTTCACCGGGATCTAAGTCAACTCGACCATAAACATTTTATTTGCTTCTGGGATCTGCCCAACATAAAGTACTCAATCCAACATGCACTAAAGCCAGAGCCATAGAAAAATCTACATAACAAATTTTCTAAACATGATATGGAAATATAGTGAGAATTAAATCCCAGTAAGTTTAACAATAAATCATCATCAATATAGCTCATCACGTCATATTCAGCTGTATAAACTACAGCAAATAACTTTGGTCACATGAATGCACTATTTCTATGCACATGAGAATCGTACAACAATAAAATGTATGACAAGGTTAACTATTTTCAGAATATCATATGATGACTATCAAATTATTCCCATATCAAGGTACACCGATCAGGGTGAGTATTTTCTACTCTCCGGTACGGGCTTTTCTCACTCCGTCCGACATGGCCCACTTTCTCTTTCTTTTCTCATTAACATGATCATAACTGCTGGTAGGGCATCCCCTACTGGTGCACCACACGGATTGTCATGTGACCGTGCTCATTTCTTTTCTTTTCACAATGATAGCCAAAAATATGTTTTCAATAACAAGTATGTTCATCAAAATATAATTATTACCAAAAATAATTGGTAATCATGCCATGAACATAACCATTTCAAATATCACTTTATAAATATTTCTATGTCAAAATTTCACACTTAAGATAGTAAGAAATACATACAATGGCAATGGCTATGGCATATACTAGTCATTTATTATTTTCATTTATAAGATCCATCTTCTTTTTTAAATATTAATTTTATTTCTTTATTTTCTTGATGCAAATTTTCATCCTATCTAACCTTCTCTTACTAATTAGAGCATAATTCCCTCAATTTAACTCTGATGTAGGTGATCTTGGTGTCAATTTAAAGCTAAAACAATTATCTAAAACTATTATGTTGAATAGTGTTGTGAAATATTAAGAAATCAAGGTGATATTACTCCCTCAATGTACATGTTATTTCTTCTTGGATAGGTTCTGACCTCTGCCAACTAATCGGTCCATATCTCCCTCATAAAAATTCCAAATTAAGTGATTCCAGTGGCTAAAAATATGTGACACATATAGCTATAATTCGTATTTTAACCATTTATTTTAAGTCCCTACAGAATGTTCCCAAAAATTAAAATACAGAAGACATCCTAACATATTCCTCCCTGATTAACCATTTTCTGACCTTTGCTTACAAATCGGACCATATCTACCTCATATGAACTATAAATTGAATAATTCCAGTGGTTTAAAATCCGTTAGACATAGATATACATTTTCTATGTTAACCATTTGTTTATATTCCCTATATAATGTTCCCAAAAATTAAAACACAAAAGCTATCCTAATATATTCCTCCCTGATTAACCATTTTCTGACCTTTGCTTACAAATTCGACCATATCTACCTCATATGAATTCTAAATTGAATGATTCCAGTGGTTCAAAATCCGTCAGACATAGATATACATTTTTCATGTTAACCATTTTTTCAATACTTTACTTATTCGTCCCAGAATTTTAAAAACAGTAACTTAAAATTTTGCCAGCTATAGCCATACCCATGCAGAACTATCTACACCAACCTAAGTATTCAAACATACATGATATGTAACATGATATAGCAACATCCATGACCAATCATTAAAGTTCTAAGATCAAAATCCCATATAAATAATACAAGTTTCAAAACTTTTCTTGAA
Organism: Gleditsia sinensis; assembly: GCA_037074535.1. NCBI lineage: Eukaryota > Viridiplantae > Streptophyta > Magnoliopsida > Fabales > Fabaceae > Gleditsia > Gleditsia sinensis. The sequence continues at coordinate 35,445,506 of CM073466.1, read as the reverse complement.
AAAGAAATATTGTTAAATTTACCTGGAGCACTTAATCCTCTAGACTGCTCCTTCCTCTTTCTTTCTTTCTTCCTCTCCTTTCCTCACTCTACCTTCCTTCTATTTTTCCTCTCCCTCACTTGGACGAAAAATTCTAATGTTGTAAGGGTGGGGTTTGCTTAAATAGACCATCAAATAATTCAACTTTCATGATCATGGGTCTACCTTATCACAATTATTATACACTTGGTTGAATTTTTGGAAAACAAACAACTTATGTTCTTGTCTTCCTCTTCCTTAGTCAAGATAGCATAGCAAAAGGAGATTTGTATTTTGAAAATTATGATAATATGTTTCTAAGATAAGGGACAAGGCCCCTTTGATTTAAGGATTCATTTCCTTTCTATTTTTTCTTAATCAAGTATGATAGGTTTGCCTTTTTAGGTGGCAAATTTCTAGCCCTTGAATCTCCATTATTTGGTTAAAATTATTTGTGTGGGATAGGAAATGTTTTGTCCGAATGCCATGTATTATCATACCACTTGCTAAAATTATGAGTGTAGGATATAGATGTTTTGTTCTAAAGCCTTGTATTATCATACCACTTGCTAAAATTATGAATGTAGGATATCACACCACTTGCTAAATTTTTGTCTTAATGCCATGTCACCTAATCTTGATTACACCATTATTTCATCACTTTACTTTTATTTTTATTTTTATTTTTCCTCTTGGGTTTGGGCTCATTTTTGCCCATTTTCTTTACTTTGATTAAAATTCTACCTTACATAATGGGCTTGGTCACATTTTCATGATTTTTGGGCTACAGGTCCAATTTATATATCCTAGTCCAAGTCTATGTTTTATTTCTTCATTGGGCTATCCTATTGGTTTGCTAAAAATTTATGTGAAGTAGAAAAATCTATATGAAGTGTCCATAGGTGAAAGCCCAATTTATGGGTGGAGATACTAAATTTAGTAACTTTTGCTCTTAAATTAAGAAAAATTACCCTAATCCGATCTTCTTGAAATTTTAAGACCTTACTTACTTCACAAAAATTTATCTTCCTTACCTAAGAATTTCACCTTTATTTACCATGTTTATTTCTAATATTTCCTCTTAGGTTTTCTTTCTTTACCTATTCCATTAGTATTAGAACATTTCTATACATACACGTAAGGTGAAGAATTTCTAAGGATTATATTTCCTTAGATATCTAAAAATTGTCTAATAAATTTTATTTCCTTAATTAAATATTTATGTGCCTTTATCAATAAAAGAAATGAAATTATGGATGTTACTTTGAATACTTTTGTACTTTCATTAATACATGAAATGAAATTAGGGATGTTACACCTATGACCTCTTAAGTCAACATATGGATGTACTCTTTATTTTAAAACATTTTACATTGAAAATCACAATTCAGAGGTACATCCATATGGGACCCGCATTTAAAATAATCTCTGTTCAAATTCATATTCATATTCAATTCATAAGTAATGCTGTAAGAATGATAATAAAATAATGGCATGCATCAACATAATTCTTATGAAAACATTTGGAGGATACCATATTAGAACCACCATATCAGAGTTTAACCCCTTCCGTACTTTGGTGGTATAGGATTTTCCTAAACTCAGCATCTCGCTGAAGTTTGCCCTACTACTATTCAAGAAGACACGCGAAGGGACTCTATATGGGTATTTCCTAAGCACACAGCAAGGGAAGGTAAATCACATCTCATATAACTGGCATCTCGCCCATATAGGAGGCATTCCGCTCTCCTTCACATATAATCTCTTCTGTGTTGGCCCTCACACGAGGTTAGCACCACCTCCCCGGCTAGTTAAGGCAATCAAGGTGCACTAAGGCTAACATTACCTGCTGTTAGCAGACAGTGTTTCCAATAGGATTCCTCCATAAAACCATAATCTCATATATTTCATATTAATCAAAATAGAGGTACTGTTATAATACAACATTTTCATTCTCAGTATATTCCTCTGTCAAAACTTCTCAATCAGGAGAATCACGTATACATGCCCATATTCGAGGCAAACATATCACTGTATAAATCAATATCATATGCATAATATATTTTCTTTGCCATATAATGAGAAATACATTAAAAATCACATGTTCAATGTGTTTCAAAATTCATTTCAAAAGTCATACTCTTCTTGAACTAGATATCATATTGCAATCGTTTCATATATTCGATATCATTTTAGGATCATATAAAAGTATAAATAACTTGTAAACATACTCATTATCAATTTAAAGTTCAAGAAGAGTAAAGGCAAGTCATAGAATAATCATCTACTCACAAGGCAAGGGCTCCATATTGGACAGCCTTAAAATATACTTTTCCAATCGCAATTTAATCAAATAGACCTAAAAAACGTATCCGGAGGATCCAAAAACCTAGAAAATGACTCCAGGGGCTTGGTCACTGTTCACGACTAAAAAATACTATTCACGAGCAGTAGAAATCACTATTCACCACCAGAAAATACTATTCACCGCCGGAAATCACTATTTACGATGAACAAAAAGTTGTGAGATGACTGAAAATATTTATATCATAAGGTTTATCTAGCTCTTGAATCCATCTACGGTGTCAGATTTTCAATTGGAGATCTCTAAGTAAGAGTTTCAGAGTTTACCTTTTTCTGAAATTTTCTACTTCAAATCTATGGCGATTCAACAGTTGATTTGAAAAATTGATCGGTCAAAACTGTAGTATCATTCGTCCTCAATCCAGTGGTACCCTTAGTTTTGAGATCGGAAGCCAATAGATACTTCAGATCTAGAGAGAAAATTGAAGGTTATTTTTCATACTATTCACTTTTACTATTCATTTCCTCTACAACTCTTCTTCTGCATTTCGTCTCCCCGTACACCAATTCTCTTTTCTTTTAATAATAATAATTATTATTATTTAATAATTAAATATTTAGATTTATTTTTATTTTATTTCATATATATTCATATAAATACCATTTTTCATCTTAAAATATCCCAATTTTTTTAAAACATTTACATTCTCATAAACCTTTAGTTAAACTCTTAAATCATGATTTTTCTTGATAAAAATCATAATAAAACAAATCTCAAAGTAAATATCTTTATACATATTAAAAGAAAGAATATTTCTAAAAATAAAACAAAAATTTATTAGAGGCCAATATAATTATTTTAAGCAAAACAATAATTATTTTAATTAAAAGTCTACTTACTTTTAGCAAGACATAATCACTTTTAAATAAATAAAAATATATTTGTTTATAGCAAAATACTATCATTTAAAAATAAAAATTACGCCCTAAAACACAAATTCTCATATTTTCTTTGTACTTCTTTAACCAATGTAGTAAATATACATATTTTCTGCGGTTCTTATCCCCATTTTCTAAATTCTTTCTTTTATTCCAAATTTTCTTTAATTGAAATTTTTGTTAAATTTTACGATTATTACATTCTTCCCCCCTTAAAGAACTTCAGTCCTCGAATTTCATCACCATAGTTGCAAATAAATACTAACCTCATTGTTCAAACAAATGTGGATATATGGTGCGTATATCCTCCTCTCTTTCCCAAGTAGCTTCCTCAGAAGAGTGATTTTTCCATATCACCTTCACTGTAGGTACTTCTTTTTATCGCAACTTCTTTACTTGTCTGTCCACTATAGCTACTGGTTGTTCCACATAGGTTAAATCTTCCTATAACTGAATCTGTCGACACTGTATAACATGTGTAAGATTCGGTAAATATTTCCGTAGCATAGATACATGAAAAATTGGATGGACATTACCCAATTCAGGAGGTAAAGCCAAACTACAAGCTACCGGACCGATCCTATCAAGAATTTCAAATGGTCCTATATATCGTGGACTTAATTTTCCTTTCTTCCCAAATTTCACTACTCCCTTCATAGGAGATATTTCAGAAAAACATGTTCACCTATGGAAAATTCCAATAGGTGACGTCTATTATCAACATAGACCTTTTGTCTACTCTGAGCTGCTAACAACCTTTCTTTAAATAATTTTACCTTGACCAGTGCATCCTGTACCATATCAGGCCCTAAAACCTTTGCTTTGCCCATCTCAAACTATCTAATCGGGGAACGACAACGCCAGCCATATAATGCCTCAAAAGGAGCCATTTGTATACTGGCTTGATAGCTATTATTATAAGCAAATTTAGCTAAACGAAGAAATCTTTCCCAACTACCCTGAAAATCTAAAGCACAAGCCCGAAGTATGTCTTCCAATATTTGAGTTGTTCGCTTAAACTGCCCATCTGTTTGAGGATGAAATGCAGTACTGAGATTCAACTTTGTGCCCATAGCTTCTTGGAAAGCTCTTTGGAAACGAGCTGTGAATTGTGGTCCTCGATCAAAAATAATTGATATTGGCACTCCGTGAAGCCTCACCATTTCATTCAAATATAATCTTGCATACTGAGCTACATTGTATGTGGTTTTCACTGGTAGAAAATGTGCTAACTTAGTCAACCTATTAATGATCATCCATATTGAATCAAAATCTTTTGGTGTTCTTGGTAACCCCGTAACAAAATCCATAGTTATTCTTTCCCATTTCCATTCAGGTATCTCTATCTGCTGATGTAGTCCTACAAGCCTTTGATGTTCTGCTTTCACCTGCTAACAGGTTAAACATCGAGACACGTAATCCACTATGTCTTTCTTCATACCTTCCCACCAATAAATTTCTTTTAGATCCTTATACCTTTTAGTTATTCCAAGATGAATCATATATATAGATCTATGGGCTTCCTCTAAAATTTCTTTCTTAAGTTCTTCTTTATCAGGTACACATATCCGCTTGCCAAATCTAAGAATTCCTTCAGAGTCTACAGTGAATTCAACTTCACCACCATTCTTCACTTCTTCCATTTTCTTGCACAAATAGGCATCCTCTCTGTGTGCCTTTTTCACCTGTTCGATCAAAGACGATTGAAATTGCATATGGGCTAATAATATTCTAGGCTCCTTCACTTCTATTACTACTCCATCACTTTCCAACTTATGCATTTCTTTAATCAACGGCCTTTTTACCATTGTGATATGAGCTAAACTACTCATAGACTTCCTACTTAATGCATCAGCCACAACATTGGCTTTATCTGGATGATATAGTATTGTGCAATCGTAATCTTTAAGTCATTCCATCCATCGTCTTTGTCTTAAATTAGATCTTTTTGTTGAAAAATATATGTGAGACTTTTATGATCTGTATAAATTTCGCATGTCTCACCATACAGATAATGCCTCCAAATTTTGAGAGCAAAATTGACTGCTGCCATTTCCAAATCATGAGTCGGATAGTTTTGTTCATGTGGTTTAAGCTGTCTAGATGCATATGCAATGACTTGACCATTTTGCATCAATACACATCCTAATCCAATTCTCGATGCATCACAGTATACCGTATATCCTCCAGTACTTAAAGGAATAGCCAGTACTGGCATCCTAGTCAAACATTTTTTGAGTTTTTGGAAACTTCTTTCATATTCATCTAACCAGTCAAACCTTATTCCCTTTCTTGTCAACCTTGTCAAAGGAGTAGCTATCCTTAAAAAATCTTTAACAAATCTACGGTAATAGCCTGCTAAACCAAGGAAGCTACGAATTTATGTAACTGTTGCAAGGCGTGGCCATTTTTACACCGCTTCTATCTTTTTAGGATCAACTTGAATACCATCCTTAGTAACCACATGCCCTAGGAAGGTAACACTACTAAGCCAAAATTCACATTTTGAAAACTTAGCATACAGCTGGTGTTCCCTCAGGGTTTGTGTAACGCCCGATTTTTTTTTTTTTTTTGGTAAATGCAAGAGATCAGATATACCATAAGCTAAACAACCCATACATTCATGCATTCCAAACTATATACATTACAGTTCAACAGCATATATATATATACATACATATATAACCCGAGGTACTGAGCTTACAACATAAAAAGGCAGAGTACCATGGGATTACATCAAAACAATAGGGTTAGCCCATTTACAAAACTAGGGTTAGCTATACATAATAAGATATCCTACGGCCCAACCCTAGCCATCACCCCTCGGGTACTATTGGTGGAGGAGGTGGGCCAGGAGCAGGAATTTCTATCATACTAATCACCATCAGGTTCACAATGATGGTGAACTGTCCTAGATAGGGGACATCAACAGTCTGCAGCTCCAGAAGCAGTGTTAGCACCACAAATGCCATCTATACTTATCTGAACATAGCATTGAAACATAGTGAGATATAAAATCCCAACAAGATCAACATTCCAAAACATATAAGTATGCGAAAACTCACATGCTATGTCCAGTTGTATAAGCTACAGAAAATATTTTCTCTTTTATGCAATAAAGATACAATAAAGTACATACCAGCTTTTTTGTAAGTTATGCATCAATATCACACAAAATAACAAAATATGCATTTGTACAATACCTGTACCGTCGTCCCGGGTCCATACCACACACAGTGGTTCATCATCACTCATAATGGATCACAGACCGATAATCTCTCTCAATTACAATCCTTAATGTGGCGTGATCCTTACTCCTCCAGCTATTCACCCACCCTTTGAGGGCCATTGGTAGGAGGGTCCTTCCTGTATTGACCACTCTAGGCTATAGGGCGTCCCCTATCTCGATACCGTATCACAACCCACGACCCTTCAGTCGCTTTACCTCGTAAGGTGCTACTATCCTAGGTCACCTTAATGGGTAAAGGTCAACTTGGAATTGTCAGTCTCCTCAATACAACAAGGAAGACACCTGTTGCCAAGCCATCCTGCTTCAGAGAGGATCATTATGAGCGTCAGTTGCCTCAATACAGCAAGGGAGACACCCATTTCTGGGCCACCCTGCTTCAGAGAGCGTCCTCCTGACTAGATTAAGTCTTTTATCTCTCTCCAGCCACTTATCACAACAAGAATATGCATATCAATAAGTATCCCAGAACATAAATCATATTCATCCTTAAGCACATTACATTTATTCCTCATAGACAACATACGTGCTTCTATAGCCTCCCAAAGGCACATACATCAATAACTCACTTGTAGCCATGCACACAAGCAGTCTATAATATGCAAATATAACAATCATGCATCATTTCTCATGTCATACCCACATGATTTACCAATCATTCATGATGAAATAATTATAATACATGTGATTGTAACATTCATGCATGCCAAGACCTTTACTAACATCCTAAAAATGTTGGTAATTAGAAAGGATTCAAAAAGGAAATGAAAAACAAGGAAAAAGGGCAACACAACCTGAAACACAGCCTGGCCGTGTCTCCAAGCACGGCTGTGCTTCAAGATGTGCAAAATGTGCTAAAATGTCAAAAAATAGCCCGAAGCACGGCCTGGCCGTGTCCTCAAGCACGGCCATGCTTTGGGTTTTTCCCTTCTCTCTGCATTCCAGATTTCTGGTCCAGCCTGACCTTCCTTTACAAAAAAGACCACAACTTCCTCATTTCAACTCCGATTAAGATGATTTTGGTGTCTATGGAAATCTAAAACAATTTCCCACAACTTTCATTCCTATCACTTTAACAAATAAGAAACAAAAACTGGGAAAAATGTGTTTGAAAACAGCGTCAGAACTCAGCTTGTTAGATCTGGACTACCCTCACTCATGATGGCATATCTCTCTCATTTCGAATATGATTTAGGTGATTTTAGGGGCATATGAAAGCTAAGAAATAGGGCTACAATTCATATGTTCAACATATTTCCAGATTCTACATAAACAGTAACATCCAGAACCAACCAATAAGTCGTGAATGATGTTGCTCTTACCTTTCTCCCTCCACAAGTTTGTTTCTTTACCTTGTTTTACCACTTCCTCTCTCTCTAGAAAACATTACCAACCAGAAATTTTCCCATCCATTAGTTCCTATAGAAGGTTTGGGAAGATTAACCAAAAGATTAGGGGTAGGAATCTTACCTCTTCTCCTTGCTTTTCCTCCTTCTTCTCTACTTTCTTCTTCTTTCTCTCCCTTCTTCTTCTTCTTTTCCTTTCCTCCTTTTCTTTCTTCTCTTTCTCCCTTCTCCCTTTTGCTGTGAGTTCCTCTGGCTTTTGGCTGGGCAAATAGACGACTTGGTCCCCCAAGTCAAGAGAAAAGATTAAAATATGGAAGCTTCCTCAACAAGCCATCCAACCCCTTAACCTTTACCCCTACTTTGTCTAACAATTTCAAGATTGCCACTCCCTTACAATAGAACTATATAGTTAGGTAAGGCCTTGTTTGGGGTGAAGAAAACTTATCAAGAGTTTAATCTCTTCTTGAGCCTTACCTCAATGAATTTTTGTGCAACTCCCTTCATGGTTCCACATCTCTATCCTTGCTATTGACTTGTAACCCTGTAGACAAGAAAATTACTATCTCTTTCTCAACAACTTTTTCCAAAAATGAGAAAATCTTTATTAAAAATTTATTGTTATTTCTTTATAACTCCCTCATTTAACTCTTTTAAACCCTTTCTCACCACTCCATTTTGTGAATTTTATGGACAAAATTTCGGGTGTTACAGTTTGCAATGTTATTCTTAAATGCCGCTCATGCTCTTTTGAACTTCGTGAATATACCAAGATATAATCTATGAATACAATGACAAAATTGATCCAGGAAAGGTTTAAATACTCTATTAATCAAATCTATAAATGCAGTTGGAGCATTTGTTAGACCAAATGGCATTACTAAGAACTCATCATTCCCATATCGAGTTCTAAAAGCAGTTTTCGAAATATCCTCTTTCTTAATTCTTCGTTGATGATAACCAAATCTCATAGTAATTTTTGAAAAACATTAAGCACCCTGTAATTGGTCAAATAGATCATCTATTTTGGGTAAAGGATATTTATTTCGTATAGTCACTTTGTTCAATTGCCTATAGTCAATACATAAGCATAGGGATCCATCCTTTTTCTTCACAAAAAGAACAGGAACACCCCAGGGAGATGTACTAGGTCGAATAAAACCTTTGTCTAGTAAATCTTGTAGTTGCTCCTTTAATTCCTTAAGTTTTACAAGTGCCATCCTATAAGGAGGTATAGATATTGGTTGTGTTTCAAAGAGGAGGTCAATATCAAACTCAATCTCTCGGTCTGGTGGTAATCTTGACAATTCCTCAAGAAACACATCAGGGAATTTTCTAACCATTGGAACCTGCTCTACAGTGGTATACTTTATATCAACATCTTTGACTACTGCTAAATACCCTTGGAATCCTTTTTGTAACAGTTTATGAGCTATTAAAGCTGAAATTAAATTACTAGACTCCTTACTATGATCTCCTTGTATCATAACGGAAGATTCTCTAGGGACATTAAACTTAATCACCTTATGGTGACAGTCTAGAATGGCATGATATGATGACAACCAATCCATTCCTAGAATTACATCAAAGTCTACCATATCTAGAACTACCAAATCTGCAAGAGTCTCCTTGCCTTCTATCGAAATCTCACACGATTTATACACATCATTTACCAGTAAGAATTCTCCCATTGGAGTAGCAACCATAAAAGAATAATGTAAACTAGCAAGATCTCTATCCAATTTCTTAGCAAAGCATGGTAATACATAAGAATGAGTGGAACCAGGATCGAAAGGACATATGCTTTATAGGAATATACTGATAATGTACCTGTCATAACTGCATTTGAAGCCTGAGCATCTTGTCGTGTCAAGGCAAAAACTCTAGCTTGTTTTTGGCCTCGATTTCCTAATCCTCTACCAGTACCACCACTACTTGCTTGAACTGAAGATGCTATATTTGGTTGTGCTAGCACAGATGCAAGGGGCGAAGCTGGTTGTACCGATGCTTGACTAAAACTTCATAGCTGTGGGCAATTCCTCATCAAATGACCTATTTGTCCACACTTAAAACATGCACCAGTTTCTCTGTGACACTGTCCATTATGAGGCCTGCCACAATTAGGACATGGCGAAATTGATCTTGAATCTTGTTGGCTAACAGGTCTCATATCTCTTTTATTAGTTCTTTGCTTGTTGATATTCACTAATGTCTGATTAGAGCTACCAGCACCTGTTTGAGTGAAGCATTGTGGATTTTGAATTCTTGATCCTCTAACATTAGGATTATAACTTGTTTAAGCATTACTATCTCAATCTCTTTTTCTTCTCTTTAAATCTTCAATATCTGCTTGCTCACGTGTTTCTATCATTCTAGCGTAGTCCACAGCTGATGAATAAGTTGAAAAATGATTCATCTGAGGACCCACCGATTTAAATAATGGATGTATCAATCTCGAAACAAACCTCTTAATTCTATCTTTTTCAGTAGGGACCAGATATGGTGCATATCTGGACAATTGGATAAAACGAATATCATATTCAGAAACTGTTATGTTCGATGTCTGTCTTAATTCTTCAAATTCTCTGGCCCTCTTGTCTCTTTCACTCATTGGCAGGAAGCGATTCATAAATGCTTCCTTAAATGCTTCACACTCCATTGGTGGTAAAATAACTACCCTTCCTTGTACAAATGTCCCAAACCAAACTTGGGCCACATCAAATAGTTGAAAAGATACCAATTCAACAGATCTTCTACTAGAGTACCTCAGAGCTCTGAAGAATCATTCGACAACATCAATAAATATCTGTGGGTCTTCTTGAACATCTGGCCTAGAAAACGTTGGAGGTTTCAACTTAAGAAATTACGGTAATGACACCTCAATCCTTGTAAGCTTGTCTTCTTGCTCTGCTGTTCTTCCCAGTTCTTGCGCTTCAGGAGCATTTTCTGTTGGCTAGCCTACCCTTCTACTCTGTTCCTCTATAAATCCAGGCAATATCTCTAAACTCCTATGTATACCAGTAATCATATCAACGATTCTATCATGTGGCTCTTGAGGGGGTTCTACTCTTTCCTCAGGAACTCTATCAGATACATGGGCATATTCATCTTGTCTTGGGGTTCTTATACCCCGTGCACGCCCTCAACCTCTACCTCTTCCTCTAGGTCAGCCTCTACCACGGCCTCTTTGTACTGGAATTGTAGATTGTGCAGACTCTTCAGTATATGATGCACGATCTATAGCTTCTTCTCTAGTGACCGCTCTAGTTCTTGGCAGCATCATTTACTATACAGAATCAAAAACCTTTTTAAGATACTATAATATTTAATCAAACCTCACACTAGGAACTTAAGCACACTTGGAATAGAAAGGAAGTTAATATCCTATAGAATCCCTCAGTAGCATCTGAAGTATAAATATGTCCGGCTCATATCCATACTAAAAGTCCTACTAAAGAATCTTTTGCTCGGATAGCCACAGGGAAGCCTAAGGCTCTGGTACCAACTTGTCACGCACTTAATTTTAGGAACGCGAATAACACTATTGTCCAATAACTTTGTCTTTATCTATTTGCAATCAACTTCATATTATGACATAACAGGATAATATCATACGTTTGCAAGTATTCAATATAACTAATTATACATGCCAAGGATACACTTAACAATATTACAACGAAAGCAAAGATCCTGCTTGTGGCATTCAGAGCAAATCTAGAGTATAATTATATTACAATTTTAAACACTGAGAGCCCAAAAAAAATTTAGGCTCACCATAGAAGTACAACACCTAGTCGATCAAGAAGCTACAAGACCATACTATGGGTCTTTATCTGAAAAATATATCAACCACGTGTAGTGAGTTTTACAACTCAGTAAGCAGATAATACCTCCTATGACCTCTTAGGTCAACATATGGATGTACTCTTTATTTTAAAACTTTTTACATTGAAAATCACAATTGGTGCGCACTGTCGCAGGCACGCCCAAATTAAAACCTTACCTCAACACTAACCTGTAGTAGTGGGAGTAAGGGTCGATCCCACAGAGACTGGAATTACCTTATGTGATTCAGAAAGGGGGGATTGATAGTTGCAATTTAAAATTAAGTAAACAATAGCAAAAATAATTGAGAGAAAGTGATTAATGAGAAAAGCGTTGGTTTCGGTCGATATTCACCATCAAGGGATTGCATTGATCATTGACAAAATTATCAATCCTAAACCAAATATCTATCATTGGGATTCTATCCCAGTTCCTCCTTAAGCCTAGTAAATTAATGACAATCGCACTAATTATACTCTAATTAACGAGCAATCCTTTAACACATCGGTAAAGCATCACTTATTAACCGCATGAAAAACAAGAGAAACTAATAGAGCTAAACGAATACAAGCACATCGGTTATATTCAATTTAGTTGATATTCATCATAGGATTAACGATTTATAATCCAAAATCCTTAATCCTATTTGCTTCACGAATCAAGTAATAAAAGCTTTGTTCAAAACCTAATTCAGCAGCTACACATACAATATACTAGTAGGCCTCCTAGCAATCACATGCATAATATTAAGAAAATAAGAACAGATGAATAAACAATACCCGGTTAAGATTGAATGCAATGAAATCAAATTCGTATCTCACAATGACATCAAATCCCTTGAGGTTTCAATCTCCCTCAACCAACTAAAGAAAATTAGCCGCGCAGGGCCATAGAAAACTAAACAAGAAGTAAAGAAAAGAGTTGAGAACTTGAATGAATTCTTTGCTGAATGAATCGATCCCCCCTCTGCTTACTTTCCTTCCTCTTTATAGATTAAACCCTCCTAGTCGAAGTAGGAAAGTTTTTAGGTCAAATCTCCATCAATTAGGCTTCAAATCAGGCGAAAAAAACTCTAAAATCGCGACTTCCGGAGCGGCGGCGCCGCGGCGCATAAGTTCAGCGCCGCGGCGCTGCGAAGCTTCATCCACGGGGTGCCGCGGCGCACCATGCAGCGCCGCGGCGTTCCATTCTTCGTACACGGGCGCCGCGGCGCACCCATGCAGCGCCGCGGCGCTCGTGGTTCTGGGGCAAGGGCGCCGCGGCGCCAATAACCAGCGCCGCGGCGCTACGAGACATCCATGACGGGCTGCCGCGGCGCTGTATTGTGAGCGCCGCGGCGCCTAGAGAACGCCGGATTTTGCCAAAGTGTCGAACACGAAAGTTGTAGCTCTATGTTTCTTCTTTCCATAGCCGCTGGAATCAGCTCAATCGGAGCTCAAAATGAGTGCGATATGCTTCCATTAGTGACGAAAGGTCAGAAATCAGCATTTTTCATGATTTTCTTCTATTTTTCTCTTCTTTTCTTCTTTATTATTCCTAAAAACATAAAACACACAATTTAATTAAAACCTATCTATTTATCATTTAAATAAAATAAAAAGAAACATAAAATATGCTAAATACATGCTTAATTTAAAGCATGTCAAATACCCCCACACTTGCTCTTTTGCTTGTCCTCAAGCAAATTAAACCATGTGAACAATATTCAATAAATAAGGTAAGTGAAAGTCTTTCCAATATATTGCCTCATAGTGAAAATTGAATGCTCTTAAAGAAATTTCAGAAAATTTAATGACTATGTGCAATATTCAATTTAAATGCAATTCAGAATTCATTTTTCTAGAGCCCTGAGTGTGTGTGTGTTTTGAGTAGTTCAATCATCTTTCATTCAAATGAGTTTATATATCTCAAGAAATCAAGTATGGATCTCCTCGTAGGATTTCCATAAGCTTATTTTTCCTGCTGCTCTCCACTAATGTAGGTCAAAACTATTTTTAAGATCAAAAGGACTTTATTTAGCTTGTAATGTGGCCAAGGTGAAGGGTGGGACAAAGGATATCAATGTAGGATCAGTCACCCAGCACCACATGATTAAAATTGATCTCTTGAGCTCTTTGCTTTCCTCCAATAATTTTGGGAAGATTTTCTCCCCACACTACTTTTCCTGCTTCAATCCATCATTGTCCTCTTTTTTCTTTCACCCACAACATTTGTTCTTATATATATATAATTTTTTTTTTTCTTTTGAAAATTTCTTTTCTTTTCCTTGCTCCACCCTTCCACCCTTTTTGTAAATAAAGCAATACAATACAAATATTCATCAAAATAATCATGGAGTGAGTGAATAAGGTAAAGAGAAAAAAAAATAAAATAAGGATATGCAAACTTTGGCTTATGGCTCAATTATGGTTTTCAGAAGGAAAAGTTTATTAAGCTCAAAATAAAGGAACTAGTGTTATTTTATTACTTAGGTTAGGCTTGAAAGGCTCAATCTATCCAATAATGCCTAAATCATCTCCTAAATAATAGTATTAACCTAGGATTTCGCCTCAAGCAGCATTCAAATAAGTTCTAGAATCCTGTTGAGATCATAAAAAATTTCTTTAAGTTGTATAAATTTTCTTTAAATAAAAGATAAATTAAATACTCAAAGTTGTTGTGCAAAATAGATTCAGGATTCTAGAAAATGGATAATAAATTGCAAAAAAAAATTAAAATTACACATAATTATGATTTTCCTACGTTTCTTAGGAGCTATTAGCAATTTAAACATTTATATCATTGGCTATTGGTTTCACTAATACAAACCCATAAATTGAAATTTTGTTCACATGCTCACCTCATGACAGGAATAAAAGTGCACACATCATAGAATTATAGTAATGCATCAAAGTAGAAGAGTGCACAAGTGTATGAGTTATTATACAGTCATCCAGCTGAATCATAAAGTGACCCCCCCACACTTAAAAACATACATTGTCCCCAATGTAAGAATATCAAAGAAAAACACAATAGAGACAAGTAATAAAATAAGGAGGGGTCCAGGGAAACTTCCCTGATCAAGTGTCTTTGAATTCGACTCCATTGCTGATATGAGGTGTATAATCCTGCAAAAGAAGATGAAAAATCAAGTTATACAAGCAATATAATCGAATAGGAGGTGAGTATGGGTGATTGGAGGCAAGAAAAGGGATTTGGGGGTGAGAAAAAGCAAAAACCGCGGGTAGGAGAAGAGGTTCTCGCGAACCTCTTATAGAGAGCGCCGCGGCGCTATCTTCAGGCGCCGCGGCGCTGACCCAATCTGGGTAGGGGCGCCGCGGCGCTGTTCTTGAGCGTCGCGGCGCTCGTGAGTGTCCACAGCTTCTTTTCTTTTTTTTTTTTTTTTTTTTTTTTTAAAAAAAAAAAAAACAAATTAAACTATGAAAAGAAAAAATAATAAGAAGAAGAAAAATAGATGTTGGGTTGCCTCCCAACCAGCGCCTTTGTTTAACGTCGTTGGCTCGACTCAACTCCCTATCTTTGTTCATGGAGGCTCTTTGAGGTTCACTTTAAATTTCTGGGACTGATTCAATCTTTGAAATTCAACTGCATAACCAGAAGGCACATCAGTAATAACAAGTGGACCTAACCAAGGGAGCGATTTCTTACCTTTAAAGGGTTCAACCCCTTTCATTTCTAGAACTTGATGCAATTTTATAGTCGGGTCTATGCCTTTAAGGTTTGCAATTGTTTTTATAATGGCATTTCTTTTTTTCTGAAAAATATGCATCAATTCTTCTTCTTTTTTAACACCCAAATTCTTGGCAACTAGAATAGGTGAAGCTTCCCCTATTTCCAAGTATTTCAAGTGATTAGGGAGAGGTGAAAAATTAGCCCCAGGATCCTGCAAAATAGAAGGTACAAGAGTAGTATCAGAATTTGATAATTCCTTATAAGCAACCTTACCCTTTGGTGGCTCTTTCGAAGAATCATTGAGTGCAGCCAGTTTCTCCTTTGTTTTTTCATCTAAATTTGTCTCACCATCATCTTCTTCTATGGATTTGCTCACAATTACTTCTAATTTGTCTTTTCCATCTAATTCAAATATGTCATGTGCCAAAGAATCAAAGACATCAATAGAGTAAACAGGGGTATCATCACCTGGGTATTTCATGGCTTCATACATATTAAATTTTATTACTTCACCATCAAATTCCATAGTGAGTGTGCCATTGTGAACATCTATCTTGGTTTTGGAGGTTTTCAAAAATGGTCTCCCTAATAATATTGGAGAAGTAAAATCCCCATTGTCCATGTCAAGCACATAAAAATCTGCAGGGAACACCAAATCATCTACCTGCACCAAGACATCCTCAATTATTCCCTTAGGATATGTAGTGGACCTATCTGCTAGTTGAATTATCAAATTTACAGATTTCAATGGTCCCAAATTCAAAGATGTATATACAGAATATGGCATAACATTGATGGAAGCTCCTAAATCTAACATAGCCTTTTCAATGCGATTCCCCCCAATTTTGCATGGAATAGTAAACATACCTGGATCCTTGCATTTAGTGGGGAGTTTTGTCTGTATCATAGCAGATACATTCTGACTCATATGAATCTTTTCAAAATCTTTTAATTTTTGCCCTTCTTTTTGAGTACATAGTTCTTTCAAGAACTTTGCATATCTTGGCACCTGTTTAATAGCATCTAGAAGGGGAAGATTAACTTCACATTTTCTAAAGATGTCATACAATTCAGAGGTTTTCTCATTTAGCCTATTCTCTTTAAGAGCTTCTAGAAAAGGAGGCACTACTTCATACTTTAAATTAGAAAGAGACTTACCTGTAGTTGCTTCATTCTCCTTAATTGATTTTTCTTGCTTTTTAGGAGAAGAAACAGATGGTGGACTTTCAATTTCCTCACCATTTATTGAAATAATTGAACTGACATTTTCTCTAGGATTCACCACAGTTTGTGAAGGTAACTTACCTGAATTTTGAGCATCCAGTCGACTCACTGTGGTTGCTAACTGACCCATTTGAGTTGTCAGGTTCTGAATGCTAGCTCTTGTCTCTTGCTGAAATTGATGAGAGCTATGCACAAGAGTCTTCACAATATCTTCCAATGGATTACTTACCTGATGCTCCTGGGATGCATTTTGTTTAGGATAATAGGCCTGTTGGTTTTGTTGAAAATTCTGTCCTGCAGGCCTATTTTGTGCATTTCCATATCTGAAATTGGGATGATCCTTCCATCCAGGATTGTATGTATTAGCATATGGATCATACCTCTTTGGTTGGCCAGGAAAACCTCCTACAGCATTAGCTTGTTCTGTGGACTCCTCTTGAAGTGTAGGACACATGTCAGTTGGGTGCCCTGTTGCTGAACATATCCCACAGACTTTAACTTGTTGGAGTGTACCTGTAGCCATTTGGCGCACAAGAGAAGTAAGTTCAGATATTTGATTCTGAAGAGAAGTTGTACTTACCTCATGGGCATGTCTAACAGGAGGATCATGCCTAACGCCAAATTGTTGTGAATTGGCAGCCATATTTGATATGAGAATTCTGGCTGCCTCAGGAGTTTTATCTACTAGTGCTCCTCCACTAGCTGCATCTATCATGCTCCTGTCTCCCTGCAAAAGGCCTTCATAGAAATATTGGATTAGTAGCTGCTCACTAATCTGATGATGTGGGCAGCTTGCACAAAGTTTCTTAAACCTCTCCCAATATTCATAAAGGGTTTCACCATGCAATTGCCTAATGCCGCATATTTCTTTCCTAATAGTGGCGGCTCTAGATGCAGGAAAATAACGTTCTAAAAACATTCTTTTCATCTCATTCCAAGTAGTAATAGTACCAGAGGGTAAATAATACAACCAATCCTTGGCTGAATCTTTTAAAGAAAAAGGAAAAGCCCTAAGTTTAATTTGTTCCTCAGTTACTCCAGGGGGCTTCATACTGGTACAAACCACATGGAACTCCTTTAGATGTTTATGCGGGTCCTCACCTGCAAGACCATGAAAACTAGGTAAGAGATGAATTAATCCAGATTTTAATTCAAAATTCACATTATCATCAAGATTAGGGAAAGTAATGCATAAGGGTTGTTGATGCAAATCAGGAGCTGCAAGCTCCTTCAGAGTAGGGTGTCTGGCCATGATCACTTCCTCCGTGTCCTGATCAATGTCTTCTTGAATTCTTCTTCTATGCCTGTATACAGATTTTCCAATATCTGGATTGAACTGTAAATCTCAACAATTAGCAGAACGAGTCACAGGCATAAAATAAAAAAAAATCACAAAAGTAATGACGCAGTCCCCGGCAACGGCGCCAAAATTTGGTGCGCACTGTCGCAGGCACGCCCAAATTAAAACCTTACCTCAACACTAACCTGTAGTAGTGGGAGTAAGGGTCGATCCCACAGAGACTGGAATTACCTTATGTGATTCAGAAAGGGGGGATTGATAGTTGCAATTTAAAATTAAGTAAACAATAGCAAAAATAATTGAGAGAAAGTGATTAATGAGAAAAGCGTTGGTTTCGGTCGATATTCACCATCAAGGGATTGCATTGATCATTGACAAAATTATCAATCCTAAACCAAATATCTATCATTGGGATTCTATCCCAGTTCCTCCTTAAGCCTAGTAAATTAATGACAATCGCACTAATTATACTCTAATTAACGAGCAATCCTTTAACACATCGGTAAAGCATCACTTATTAACCGCATGAAAAACAAGAGAAACTAATAGAGCTAAACGAATACAAGCACATCGGTTATATTCAATTTAGTTGATATTCATCATAGGATTAACGATTTATAATCCAAAATCCTTAATCCTATTTGCTTCACGAATCAAGTAATAAAAGCTTTGTTCAAAACCTAATTCAGCAGCTACACATACAATATACTAGTAGGCCTCCTAGCAATCACATGCATAATATTAAGAAAATAAGAACAGATGAATAAACAATACCCGGTTAAGATTGAATGCAATGAAATCAAATTCGTATCTCACAATGACATCAAATCCCTTGAGGTTTCAATCTCCCTCAACCAACTAAAGAAAATTAGCCGCGCAGGGCCATAGAAAACTAAACAAGAAGTAAAGAAAAGAGTTGAGAACTTGAATGAATTCTTTGCTGAATGAATCGATCCCCCCTCTGCTTACTTTCCTTCCTCTTTATAGATTAAACCCTCCTAGTCGAAGTAGGAAAGTTTTTAGGTCAAATCTCCATCAATTAGGCTTCAAATCAGGCGAAAAAAACTCTAAAATCGCTACTTCCGGAGCGGCGGCGCCGCGGCGCATAAGTTCAGCGCCGCGGCGCTGCGAAGCTTCATCCACGGGGTGCCGCGGCGCACCATGCAGCGCCGCGGCGTTCCATTCTTCGTACACGGGCGCCGCGGCGCACCCATGCAGCGCCGCGGCGCTCGTGGTTCTGGGGCAAGGGCGCCGCGGCGCCAATAACCAGCGCCGCGGCGCTACGAGACATCCATGACGGGCTGCCGCGGCGCTGTATTGTGAGCGCCGCGGCGCCTAGAGAACGCCGGATTTTGCCAAAGTGTCGAACACGAAAGTTGTAGCTCTATGTTTCTTCTTTCCATAGCCGCTGGAATCAGCTCAATCGGAGCTCAAATGAGTGAGATATGCTTCCATTAGTGACGAAAGGTCAGAAATCAGCATTTTTCATGATTTTCTTCTATTTTTCTCTTCTTTTCTTCTTTATTATTCCTAAAAACATAAAACACACAATTTAATTAAAACCTATCTATTTATCATTTAAATAAAATAAAAAGAAACATAAAATATGCTAAATACATGCTTAATTTAAAGCATGTCAACAATTTAGAGGTACATCCATATGGGACCCGCATTTCAAATAATTTTTGTTCAAATTCATATTCATATTCAATTCATAAGTAATGATGTAAGAACGATAATAAAATTATGGTATGCATCAACATAATTCTTAAGAAAAAATTTGGAGGATCCTATATCAGAACCACCATATCAGGGTTTAACCCCTTTCGTACTTTGGTGGTATAGGATTTGCCTAAACTCAACATCTCGCTGAGGTTTTCCTTACTACAATTCAAGAGGGAACGCGAAGGGACTTTATGTAACAACTTTTTATTTATTTATTATTATTATACAATATTGAGTTCACATACACGTCATTAATCAAAACGTACATGCAACATATCAAACACATAGATATTTACATCTTGTTTATTTTGGTTGACCAATTCCGGAGATACAGGTGCGGGTGGTTGCACCTTCACCAAGATCTGAGCCAACTCGACCACAAACATTTTATTTGTTTCTAGGATCTGCCCATCCTAGAGTAACTCGATCCAACATGCACTAAAAGCCAGAGCTATAAAAAATCTGCATAACTAATTGTCTGAACATCACATGGAAATATAGTGAGAATTAAATCCCAGTAAGTTCAAGAATAAATCATCATCAATGTAGCTCATCAAGTCATGTTCATCTGTATAAACTACTGCAAATATCTTTGGTCACATGAATGCACTTTATCTATGCACATTAAAATCGTACAGAAATGAGATGTATGATAGGATTAACTATCATATGATGACTATCAATTTATTCTCATATCAAGCTACCCTAGTCAAGGTGAGTATTTTCTACTCTCCGGTACGGGCCTTTCTCGCTCTGTCTGACATGACTCACTTTCTCTTTCTTTTCTCATTAACATGATCATAACCGTTGATAGGGTGTCTACTACTGGTGCACCACACTGATTGCCATGTGACCGTGCTCATTTCTTTTCTTTTCACAATAATAGCCAAAAATATGATTTCAATAACAAGTATGTTCATCAAAATATAATTATTACCAAAAATCATTGGTATTCATGTCATGAACATAACCATTTCAAATACCACTTTATAAAATATTTCCATGTCAAAACTTCACACTTAAGATGGTAAGAAATTCATGCAATGGCTATGGCTATGGCATATACTAGTCATTTATTATTTTCATTTATAAGATTCTTCTTCTTTTTTAAATTTTATTTTTATTTCATTATTTTCTTAATGCAGGTTTTCATCCTATCTGACCTTCTCTTACTAACTAGAGTATAACTCCCCCATTTTAACTCAGCTTTAGGTGATCTTAGCGTCAATTTAAAGATAAAACAATTATCTAAAACTGTTATGTTGAACAGTCTAGTGAAAAGATTAAGGAATCATGGTGATATTACTCCCTCAATATACATGTAATTTCTTCTCGGGTAGATTCTAACCTCTACTTACTAATATATCCATATCTCCCTCATAAAAATTCCAAAGTAAGTGATTCCAGTGGCTAAAAATCTGAGATACATATAGATATAATTTTTATGTTAACTATTTATTTTAATTTCCTACAGATTGTTCCCAAAAATTAAAACACAGAAGCTATCCAAACATATTCTTCCCTTATTAACCATTTTCTGATCATGGCTTACTAATCGGACCATATCTACCTCATATGGACTCCAAATTGCATGATTCCAGTGGTTAAAAGATCCATGGGACATAGTTTTCATGTTAACCATTTGTTTAAATTCCTTACCGATTCTTCCTATAATTTTAAAAACAAAAGCTCAAAATTTTGCCACTTATAGCCATACCTATCCAAAACTATCTACACCGGCCTAAGTATTCAAACATACATAATATGTAACATGATATAGCAACATCCATGACCAATCATCAAAGTTCTAAGATCAAAATCTCATATAAATATTACAAGTTTCAAAACATTTCTTCAAAAAGAAATATTGTTAAACTTACCAACGCAATGACGTCTGTTTCAACCTATTCGGACATACAGGCGGGCGACTCTGGCTTTTGTGAAAGACTAATAGCCATTTTTACGTTTCTGGTTGTCCATCTCAAAAATTTCAAAAAAAGATACTTGTTGGAAAGAACTTGTTACGAACATGGTCATGTTAGTTTCGCACGTATTTTATAAGCCAATGGTCGAATCGAGCCGACCTGAAAACATAATGGCCATTTTCCTTCTTCCGGTTGACCGTCATGAAAATTCAGAAAAAGATACTTGTTCAAAAGAAGAACTCGTTACGAACGCGATGACGTCAATGTATCGCAATTCGAACAAGTCGACGGTCTAATTGAGTCATCGTGAAAATATAACGGCCATTTTTGTGATTTTGTTTCACTATCACAAAAATTCGAAAAAAGATACTTGTTCGAAATAAGAACTCATTACTAACTTTATGACATCAATTTCTTGCGATTCGAAAAATCTGGTGATCGAATTGGGGTGTCGTGAAAACCTAATAGCCATTTTCGTGCTTCTAGTTGAGCATCACAAAAATTCAGAAAGAGATACATGTTGGAAAGAAAAACTCATTACTTAAGTAATGACATTAGTTTCACACGATTCGAATATGTCGGCGGTCGAATTAGGCTATCATGAAAGCCTAACAGGCATTTTCATGCTTCCAATTGACCGTCACAAAAATTGGAAAAAAGATACTCGATGGAAAGAAGAACTCATTACGAACGCAATATTTTTTTTCATGCAAGTCGTAAAAGGCAACATTCAAATCGGGCTGTAGTGAAAACCTAACAGCCATTTTCCAGCTTCTAGTTGACTGTCATGGAAATTCAAAAAATGATACTCGTTGGAAAAAAGAACTCATTATGAATGCGATAAAGTCAGTGTATTACGATTCAGACAAGCTGGTGGTATGATAGGGTTGTCGTGAAAACATAACGGCCATTTTCATGCTTCTAGTTGATCATCATGAAAATTCGAAAAAAGATACTCTTTCAAAAGAAGAACTCGTTACTAACAAGATGACATTAGTTTTGAGTGATTTAGAAAAGCCAGCTATCTAATTGAATTGCCGTGAAAACCTAACGGTTGTTTTTATGCTTTCTGTTTACCATAATGGAAATTTGAAAAAATGGACTCTTAAAAAAAAAGAACTCATTACGATCGTGATGACTCAGTTTCTCACTATTCGGACAAGTCGATGGTCGAATCGTGTCATCGTGAAAACCTAACAGCCACTTTTGTGTTTCTTGTTAACTGTCATAGAAATTTGAAAAAAGATACTTGTTACAAATGTGGTAACGTTAGTTTCACACAAGACAGATATGTCGGTGGTTGAATTGGGCCTTTGTGAAATCCTAACTGCCCTTTTCTTGCTACCGATTTATCGTCATAAAAATCTGAAAAAAGATACATGTTGGAAAGAAGAACTCGTTACTAACGCGATGAAGTCAGTTTTACTCGATTCGAACATGCCAACAAGTGACTTGGGTTTTCATGAAAGACTAACAGCTATTTTTGAGCTTCTGGTTGTTCGTTATGGAAATATGAAAATAGATACTCATTGGCAAGAATTTGTTATGAACGTGGTGATGTCAGTTTTGCACAATTTTAACAAGCCAGCGGTCAAATCGAGTTGCCATGAAAACCTAACGGACATTTCTATGCTTCCCGTTAACCATCATGGAAATTCAAAAAAAGGGACTCTTCGGCAAGAAGAACTCATTATGATCGTGATGACATCAGTTTCATACAATTCGGACCAGCTGGCGGTCGAATCGTGCTGTCAAGAAAGCATAAGGGTATTTTTGTGCTATCGGTTGACTGGGAGGGAAATTTGAAAAAATATAATTTTTGGAAAGAAGAACTCATTACTAACACGATGACGTCAGTTTCATGCAATTCGAAAAAGCTAACGTTCAAATCGGGCCGTCATGAAAACCTAACGGCCATTTTTGTGCTTCTAGTTGATCGTCGCGGAAATTCGAAAATACACATTGGAAAGAAGAACTCCTTACTTAAGCGATGATGTCAGTTTCACCCGATTTGAACATGTTAGCAGTTGAATCGGGCTGTCGTGAAGCCTAACAGCCATTTTTGTGCTTTCGGTTAACCGTCACATAAATTTAAAAAAAGATACTCGTTAGAAAGAAGAACTCGTTATGAATGGGGTGATGTTATTTTTGTGCGAGTCATATAAACCATCGTTCGAATCAAGCTGTCATGAAAACCTAACGACTGTTTTCCTGCTTCCTGTTGATAATCAAGGAAATTCAAAAAACAATACATGTTGGAAAGATGAACTCATTACGAACGCAATGAAGTCAGTGTATCACGATTTGAACAAGCCGGTGGTCTAATCGAGTTGTCATGAAAACATAATGACCATTTTTGTGCTTGTTGTTGACCATCACAGAAATTCAAAAAAAGATACTCGTTCAAAAGAAGAACTCATTACTAACGCGATGACGTCAGTGTTGCGTGATTCAGAAAAGCCTGCGGTCTAATCGAGTTACCGTGAAAACCTAACGGCTATTTCCGTGCTTTCTATTAACTATCACAAAAATTCAAAAAAAGGGAATCTTTGGAAAGAACTCGTTGTGATAGCAATGACATCAGTTTTGCGTGATTCAGACAAGCCAACATTCGAATGGTGCTGTCATGAATACTTAACGGCCATTTTTGTGCTTTCGGATGATTGAGGGGGAAAGTAAAAAAAAATACTCTTTGGAAAGAATAACTCATTACAATTGCGATGATTTCTGTTTCACACAATTCAGATAAGCTAGTGATAAAGGAGAAAATTGTGTGTTTAATGGTTATATTTTATCTCCTAATTTGTAGTGAACTTGTGATTATTTTCCTGCTTTTGTTCTGTTATATTTTTCTTGCTCTGTATACTAGTTTTCTATTTGTAGGTGAGCAAATGAGGCCAAGAATAAAGGTAAAATATTCATATGAAGAGATATATGAACTTGGAACAAGTTAAGAAGGAAGCAAAGAGGAAACCTAGAATAAGTTGGCAAGAAAGGACCCTCACAACCTCCAACACAGCCAGGACGTGCTTGGTGTACTTAGAGCACGGCCAGGCCATGCTTCGGGTCCGTAAAATATGTGATTTTTAGGGTTTTAAGTAGCCAAAGTGTTATAAATACATAGGGAAGCGTGGAGAAAGATATACAAATACATACAGAACTAGAGAAACTCAATTTAGGCTTAGGAAACACTCTTAGATTAGGATTATTGACTACTTTATGTTTTAAGAGTAGAATTTGGATTAATTGAAGCTTTGTATCTCTTATTTAGTACATTCTGCAAATCAGGTTTTATCTTTTTAGCTTTACATCTATCTCTACTTCTACTCCTTTCTCTTCAGTTGTATTGAACATTGATGAATGGTTTATCGAATATGATTATGAGTTTTCTTTCAATTATGTGTGAGCAGATTTAATCTAGAGTTTTGGTAAACCCACTTATGGTATGATGATATTGCATTAATTGGAATTGTGATACCCTAATTTTGATTGTCTATGGTTAATTAGGATTAACTATTATGCATTATACGAGTTGATAGGATGCCTGATCACCATTTTATCACATTTTAGGTTATTAATTGATGAACTAAAAGGTGAAAGTTAATACCATAACTTAATTGTTAATTAGGGATATCTTAATCATGAAAGTAGTTTAAGGATCTCTAGAAATTGAATCAATTGATAGGCACAAGAACCCCTATTAATTGAATCACATTGTAAGCATAGAAGTTAATGGACTTAGGTTGAACTAAGAACCACGAAAGTAGGTAATTGGATTAAACTAGGTACAATTAGTAACGCTTGAAAGAGGTTATTAATTATTTAAGGCTAAACCATCATTGATTACCTAGATAATTGCAATTAGAGATACATATTGGTTGTTAAATATCATAAGTACAGTAAACCCTAACCCTAGGCTTTTGTTAATTATCTTATTTAATTAATTGTGATATCTCTATCAGATTACATTGATTTAGATAGCTTGTTTCGTAAAACTCTAGTAATTGATCTTTGGTCTCTGTGGGATACAACCAGTACTCGCCGAACTAGCTATAGCTACGCCATGCACTTGTGGTTAATTAGGGAAACACACAGCTGGCTGTCAAGAAAAGCTAACAACCATTTTTGTGCTTTAGGTTGACCGTCATTTAAATTTTAAAAAAGATATTGGTTGGAAAGAAGAACTCGTTACGAACACATTGACGTTAGTATTATGTGAATCAGATAAGCCAGCAGTTAAATTCAACTATCGAGAAAACCTAACAACCATATTCCTACTTCCAATTGATCGTCACAAAAATTCAAAAAGAAGATACTCGTTGGAAAGAACTAGTTTCTAACATGATAATGTCAGTTTCATATGATTCGGACATGCCGACAGTCAAATTAAGCTATTGTGAAAACATAATAGCCATTTTCGTGCTTCTGGTTGACTCTCTCAGAAATTTGAAAACATATACTTGTTGGAAAGAAGAACTTGTTATGAATGTCATGACGTTAGTTTCATACGAGTTGTATTAGTCGGTGGTCGAATTGGGCCAACGTGAAAACTTAACGGCCATTTTTCTACTTTCGGTTAATTGTCAAGGAAATTCTAAAAAAGATACTCGTTGGAAAGAAGAACTTGTTACTAATGCGAAGACATCAATTTCATGCGATTGGGACATGACAGTGGTCAAATCAAGCTATTGTGAAAGTCTAATGGCCATTTTTGTGCTTTTGGTTGACCGTCATGAATATTTGAGAAAAGTACTATTTGAAAAGAAGAACTTGTTATGAATGTGGTGTTGTTAGTTTTGCACAAGTCGATTAAGCTTGTGGTGTAACAACTCCAATTTTTTAAAATATATAATTGTAAAATCCCATGATGTCCTTACCTCTTTAGTTCTAACTACTTAACTCATAATAACATTCAATTAATTTAACAAGCATAATTAAAGTTTAAGGTGTACTCTTAACACTGATACAATTTTGAGTTCATATACAGATCATTAATAAAAAACTTCTATACAAAAGTCAAACACATATATGTTTACTTCTGATTCATCCCTGTTGACCAATACTGAATATACGAGTGTAGGTGGTTGCACCTTCACCGGGATCTTAACCAACTCGACCACATATACCTTATTAATTACTAGCTTCAACCCAAAATAGAGTAACATAGTCCAACAAACACTAAAAGCCAGAGTCATAAAGAAAATCTACATAGTCAGCTTTTTGCACATGATATGAAAATATAGTGAGAAGTAAATAACAGTAGGTTAAACAATAAATCATAATCATCATCAATATAGCTCACCATATCATGTTCATCTGTATAAGCTACAGCAAATGTCATAGGTCACATGAATACACTTTATTTATATACATAAAAATCTTGTAGTATTGACATGTATGGCATGAATAATTATTCTCATAATATCATACAATGGCTATCAACTTATTCTCATATAAAGCTATCCCGGTCAGGGTGAGCATTTTCTACTCTCCAGTACGAGCTTTTCTCCCTTCGTCCGACATGGAACACTTTCTCTTTCTTTTCTCATTAGCATAATCATAGTTGTGAGTAGGGTGTCCCCTACTGGTGCACCACATGGACCACCATGTGACTCTGCTTCTCTTTTTTCTTTTCTTTTCACATTAATAGCCAAAAAATATGATTTCAATAAATATGTCCATTATGTCCACATGCCATAATTTATTATCAAAGCATATTCTTTTCCAAAAATCATTGGTAAAATACAACCATGCCATGAACATAATCAAGGAGTTCATGCAATGGCAATGGCTAGGGCATACACTAGTCCTTTCCTATTTTCATTTATAAGATTATTTTTCTTTCTTAAATATTACTTTTATCTCTTTCTTTTCTTTATTCTTGGCCTCAAATCACTTTTTTCATACTTACATTATTTCCAACACATTCTCTCATAAATATTACAGGATTTTCTTCCTCAATTTGGTTTCTATTATTACCCTATAGTTAATGAGGTTCATTTAGGGTAGAAAAATGTTAAAAATAAGCTTTACCAGCTCCCAACACTGCCTGGCCATGTCCGGTAACATGGCCTAATAATTTCTTGTAACACAACTATGCGCTAGACTTCAAAAACCCCTTACTCACACCGAACACGGCCATGCTCTGTGTTGTGTGTTGTCCCCTGATGTAGGTTTTCATCTAGCTTGACCTTCTCTCATTAATAATAGCATAACTCCCTCGTTTTAATTTTGATTGTGGTGATCTTGGTGTCCATTTAAATATAAGAATATCCTCTAAAATTCTTATATTTAAAATTTTAGTGAAAGCGTAAGGAATATTGGCGTTATTCATCCCTAAATTTCAATGTTATTTCTTTCCAGGTAGATTATGATCATTACTTACTAATCGGACCATATCTCCGTCATCTAGACTCCAAATTGAGTGATTCTAGTGGCTAAAAATCTGTGAGACATATATCTACATTTTTCATGTTAACTATTTCTTTTAATTCCTAATATATTTTTCCCATAATTTCCAAATAATATAAGCTTTCCTAGTTACTCTAAAATATAGTTTTCTTAGCCTAGCTTTTCCTAAAGTTCTAGTTCATCTTTTTATTACGTCATCTTCCATTTTTCTTCCAAATTCCCACCTAACCATAGGATTACTCATCTCTGTAACATCCCGTAATTTTTATTTTAAAATAATAATGTTTTGCTATAAACAAATATATTTTTATTTGTTCAGAAATGATTATATTTTGCTAAAAGCAAGTCTACTTTTAATTTAAGTAATTATTGTTTTGCATAAAATAATTATATTGGCCTGTAACAATTTTTTTATTTTTAGAAATATTCTTTCTTTTATTATGTATAAAGATATTTATTTTGTGATTTGTTTTATTAAGATTTTTATTAAGAAAAATCATGATTTAAGAGTTCAACTAAATTTTTATGAGAATGTACATTTTTAGAAATTTTTGGAATATTTTAGGATGAAAAATAGTATTTATATAAATATATAAAAAATAAATTTTATTATTTAATTATTAAATAATAATAATAATAATAAAGAATAAAGAAAAGGGGGAGGGGGAGACAGAAACCTAAACGTGAAATGGAGGAAGAGAATGAATAGTGTGAATAGTAATCTTCATTTTTTTTCTCTAAATCTGGAGTGTTTATAGGCCTCTGATCTCAAAACTAAAGGTACTATTGGATTTAGGACCGAGAATCCTACGATATTGACCAAACAATTTCTCAAATCAGCTGTAGAATCACCGTAGATCGGAAGTAGAAAATCTCAGAAAAGGTAAACTTTGAAACTCTTACTTAGATACCTCAAATTGGAAATCTGACACCGTAGATGGATTCAAGAGCTAGATAAACCTCAGGATATGAAATTTTTTAGCTATCTGACAACTTTTTGTTCTTGGTGAATAGTATTTTTCAGCCATGAATAGTGACCAAATTCTCGAAGTCATTTCCTTGATTTGTGGACCCTCCGGACACGTTTTTGAAGTTTGTTTAGTCAAATGTGGATTGAAAAGTGCATTTTGAGGCTGTCCAGCCTGGAATCCTAACCTGTGAGTGGATAATTATTTCTATGACTTGCCATATACTCATCTTGATCTTTAAGCATGTATTTGATTATGTTTTTGAGATATTTACACTTTTAAATGTTTCTGAAATGCATTAAAATTATCTGAAATACTTAAAATTTAGAATATAGTTCAAGAAGAGTATAGTTTTGAAAATGGATTTCTAAACTTATGGTATATATGATTTCACATGTATTTCTCATTGAATGATAAGTGAATATTTATGCATATGGCATTGATTTGTAAAACTATAAAGTTATTGATTATGATTGAATGGCAAGCATAAAGCTCATGGCCAGTTGCTTGATAATTTTACATTGCATTTGATGAATATGCATTTATATATATGTATTTATATGTATGGATGAATATCGACGGGTTGTGTAACATCCCTAATTTCATTTATTTTATTGATAAAAGTATATAAATATTTAATTAAGGAAATAAAATTTATTAGACAATATTTTAGATATCTAAGGAAATATAATCCTTAGAAATTCTTCACCTTATGTATATGCATAGAAAATGTTTCTAACATTAAGAGAACAAATAAAGAGGGAAAACCTAATAGAAAAAAAAATTAGAAATAACATACTAAAGAGATGCAAAATTCTTGGATAAGGAAGATAAATTTTTAGAAACAAGTAAAGGTCTTAAAATTTCAAGAACATTGGATTGGGGTAATTTTTCCTAATTCAAGAACTAGAGTTACTAAGTTTAAAATCTTTACCCATACATTGGGCTTTTACCTATGGACACTTCATATAGAGTTTTTCCACTTCACATAAGTTTCTAGCAAGCCCATTGGATAACCTAAGTAAGAAATAAAACATAGACTTGGACTAGGATATAGTAATTGGACCAATAGACCAGAAATTATGAAAATGTGACCAAGCCCTCCAAGAAAGGTATAATTTTATCCAAAGCAAAGAAAATAGGTAGGAATAAGCCCATAATGGGTAGAAATGAGCCCAAATCCAAGAGGAGAAATAAAATAAAATAAAGTAGGTGATGATATAATAATGTAACAATAATAAAGATTAGGTTACATGGAATTAAGACAAAAATTTAGAAAGTGTTGTGATTCTACATTCATAATTTTGGCAAGTGGCATGATAATACAAGGCTTTAGGACAAAAACATCTATATTCTACACCCATAATTTTAGAAAGTGGTATGATAATACATGGCATTAGGACAAAACATTCCTATCCCACACAAATAATATCAACCAAATAATGGAGATTCAATGGCTAGAAATTTGCCACCTAAAAAGGCAAACCTATCATACTTGTTTAAGACAAAAGAAAATGGAAATGAATCCCTAAACCAAAGGGACCTTGTCCCATATCTGAAGAACATATTATCATAATTTTCAAAATACAAATCTCCTTTTCCTATGCATATCTTGACTAAGGAAGAGGAAGACGAGAACATAAGTTGTTTGTTTTCCAAAAATTCAACCAAGTGTAATCTAATTGTGATAAGGTAGACCCATGATCATGAAAGGTGAATTATTTGGTGGTCAATATAAGAAAACCCAACCTTACAACATTATATTTCGTCCAAGTAAGGGAGAGGAAAAAATAGAAGCAAGATAGAGTGAAGAAAGGAGAGGAAGAAAGGAAGAAAGAGGAAGGAGAAGTTAAGGGGACTAAGTGCTCCAGGTAAGTTTAACAATATTTCTTTTTGAAGAAAACTTTTGAAACTTATAATATTTATATGAGATTTTGATCTTAGAACTTTGATGATTGGTCATGATGTTGCAATATCATGTTACATATTGATCTTGCATGTGATGTATCTTTGAATACTTAGACTGGTATAGAAAGTTCTGCATAGGTATGGCAATGGTTGGCAAAATTTTTAGCTTCGGTATTTTAATTTCTGGGAATTATATTTTTGAAATTAAAATAAATGGTTAACATAGGAATTATAGCTATGTGTGTCTCAGATTTTAAGCCTATAGAATCATTCAATTTGGAGTCCATATGAGGAAGATATGAGCAGATTAGTAGTCAAAGGTCAGAAAATGGTTCATCAGGGAAGAATATGTTAGGATAGCTTCTGTGTTTTAATTTCTGGGAATTATCTATAGGGAATTAAAATAAATAGTTAACATAAGAATTAAATATCTATGTGTCACGGATTTTTAGCCACAAGAATTATTCAATTTGGAGTCCATATGAGGTAGATACGGTCCAATTAGTAAGCAAATGTCAGAAAAAGGTTCATCAGGGAAGAATATGTTAGGATAGCTTCTGTATTTTAATTTCTGAGAATTATCTTTATGGAATTAAAATAAATGGTTAACAGAGGAATTATAGCTATATGTGTCTCAGATTTTAAGCCACTGGAATCATTCAATTTGGAGTCCATATGAGGAAGATATGAGCTGATTACTAATCAAAGGTCAGAAAATGGTTCATCAGGGAAGAATATGTTAGGATAGCTTCTTTATTTTAATTTCTTAGAATTATCTGTTTGGAATTAAAATCAATGGTTAACATAAGAATTATAGCTATGTGTGTCATGGATATTTATCCACTGGAATCATTCAATTTGGAGTCCATATGAGGAAGCTATGAGCCGATTAGAAGTCAAAGGTCAGAAAATGGTTCATCAGGGAAAAATATGTTAGGATAGCTTCTGTATTTAAATTTTTGGGAATTATCTGTAGGGAATTAAAATAAATGGTTAACATAAGAATTAAATATATATGTGTCACGGATGTTAATCCACTGGAGTCATTCAATGTTGAGTCCATATGAGGTAGATATGGTCCAATAAGTAGTCAAAAGTCATAAAATTGCTCATCAGGGAAGTATATGCTAGGATAGCTTTTGTATTTTACTTTTTAGGAATTATCTGTATGGACTTAAAATAAATGGATAACATACGAATTATAGCTATGTGTGTCACAGATTTTTAGCCACTGGAATCATTCAATTTGGAGTCCATATGAGGAAGATGTGAGTTGATTAGCAGTCAAAGGTCAGAAAATGGTTCATCAGGGAAGAATATGTTAGGATAGCTAGTGTATTTTAATTTCTGGGAAATATCTTTATGGAATTAAAATAAATGGTTAACATAATAATTATATCTATGTGTGTCACATATTTTTAGCCACTGGAAGCATTGAATTTGGAGTCCATATGAGGAAGATATGAGCTGATTAGTAGTCAAAGGTCAGAAAATGGTTCATCAGGGTAGAATATTTTTGGATAGCTTGTTTATTTTAATTTTTGGGAATTATCTGTATGAAATTAAAATAAATGGTTAAAATAAGAATTATAGATATGTGTGTCATGGATTTTTAGCCATTGGAATCACTCAATTTGGAGTCCATATGTGTTTGATATGATCCGATTAGTAGGTAGAGGTTAGAACCTATCCGAGAAGAAATAACCTGTACATTGAGATAGTAATATCACCTTGATTTTTTAATATTTCACTACATTATTCAACATAATAGTTTTAGATAATTGATTTATCTTGAAATTGATACCAAGATCACCTACATCGAAGTTGAATTGAGGCAGTTATGTTCTGATTAGTAAGAGACGGTTAGATATGATGAAAATCTGCATCAAGAAAATAAAGAAATAAAATTAATATTTAAAAAAGAAGACGAATCTTATAAATGACTAGTATATGCCATAGCCATTTCCATTTTATGAACTTCTTACCATCTTAAGTGTAAAATTCTGACATGGAAATATTTTATAAAGTGATATTTGAAATGGTTATGTTCATGGCATGATTACCAATGATTTATGGTAATAGTTATATTTTGAGGAACATACTTGTTATTGAAAGCATATTTTTGGCTATCATTGTGAAAAGGAAAGAAATGAGCACGGTCACATAGCAATCCATGTGGTGTGTGACACCTCAAAAATATAATACCATTTTTTTTTATAAATTATAAAATGTTCTCTGATACCAACAAATGTAACACCTCCAAAATATAAACCGTAAAAGGTTCCTTATACTCCATAAATTCTTGGCAATGACCACCTACCCATACATTAACCTATTAACTTACATTGTGCCATTTGATTCTTGGGAAAGCATACAAGTACTTCGAGCTATTCTAATTATTTCCAAATCTCATTTCCTTATAGACAACTAGCTAGGCATGATATGCATTACTTACATCATAAAGGATCTCATGCCACAAAGAAAAGGGGTACAACCCATAACTTATATTACATCATATTATCAGCTGTCTAAAAGGGATTTGGCACCCATCTAGGCTATCCCACATAAATGGTACACAACCAAGGAAAATACAATCATGATCATATGAGTCAACCTTGAGACTCCTGTTGCTCACCTCTTGCTAGAGTACCTAGAATGTGATTATGTGGACATAAAAAGTGAGATGATAATCTCAATAGCTAGCAAAGTTTTCAGAAAAATAGTGCACATTCCATTCCTTAAAACATCTCAAATTATTTCACTGAAACATAAGCACTAACCATACATTCATCATACGGCATTATCATACGGCATCTTGGTCACATGGACCCATAACATCATGGTCTACTTACCCAGTGCAGTAAATACGGCCATACCTGCAAAGGGCTATGCATCTCCTATTATTGGCCAATCGTGAGGGAAATGGGGCTTACTTGGCACCCTTTTGTGCACCCCATTAATTCCCGAGAATGCATACATAATATAACTTTAGATCAACATTCATCATAGCATCAAAGTCAGGCAATCAGTGAAAATTCATAATTTCAAATTCATAAGCATAAATAGTGTTTTAAGGAAAGGCTAGCTACCTCATTTTCAGCATAATCACTTCCTTTCCAGGGCTGCCAATGTTACTACCAGCAACTCAAACTAAAACATATAAGAGTTCTTAGTTAATGCATGCATATTAATACCTAAAGTCATAAATCTCTAGTTTAAAAGCTTCTGCTCCTCAAAACAAGACTATGATTTTGCTGAGATTTGGGGTTGATATTAAATATGACAAAAGTCCTCTAAAACTTCTAAAGTTTTGTATGGAGGAACCTTTACATGTTTATTTTATTTATTAATTTTCTCAGCCCTTAACTCTTCCATTCTACTCCAAAAACTACCTCCATACCTAGGACAGTGCAAATTAGTTTCGGTTCCATTTTGGTTCTGTTTTGCAATCATTTGGATTAGTAAAACTACTTCGAAATTCATGATATTTTATATGAAGCATTCTAGATATGTTATATAATCACCATAAAAATTTCAAATAAAAACTAATTCTTTTGACACATAAAATAACCCAAGTTTTAAGGCTGTCCCCGGTTATGGTCTGTTCTGCCTCATTTTCAGATTACCAAATTGTTACATTTTATTATGTGTCTTAACCTACCCAGAATTTTCTAAAATTTGGTAGGATCATTAATTGGGATTCCTTTAACATGTCATAAAATTATAATACGAAATTTCAACATCGAATCACTTCAAACTTTTGTCTTTCCATCGACAGTCTAAGCTGTCCAGCAAATTGTCCTCAACACCTTTTTAATTGCAAAAGACCTAGTTGTAGGTTCTCAAAAATCATGAAACATTCCAGAATTGATTAAGAGTATTTGAAGACTATTCTCACCAAAAATTAGAGAATTTAAAGGTCATTTACTAAATTTACTAAGCCACTATTTTCGGGTGCAAAAAGGTTTCTATTTTCTCAACCTGACTCTTCTATGCTCTATGACCTTTACTCACTAAGCAGACTATAACTCACTCATATGGACTCCAAATTTTTTGATTCCAGTTTCTATGTAACCGTGAGACATATATCTACAACTTTCATTTTACCCACAACTTCATATTCCTTATGGATTAGTCCCATAAATTCGAAAACCGAAGCTATTCTTCACCAGTCTAGATTCCAGACCCGATTTTGACCTCGCATCACTCCATGAACTATAACTCTCTCATTTTACGTCTGATTTATGTGATTCCAAATTTTATGGAAAGCTAAGACATAGAACTACAACTTCTATGTTGAACGTATGTTCATATGGGATACAGAAATCCTCCATGCAGGCCCCCGAAATTTAACCTACTAACTCAAAATCGGATTTTTAAAAGAAGGCAGACTTACCTTATGTAAACCTACTCCTATGGCTCTCAATTTGCAGCTTCCTTCTCCTCTTGGTTTCCTTTGCAACTTAGCCATGTTTCTTGTACCAAATATGGGTTGATCAAGGCCTCTAACCTCAGTAATCACTCTCACTCTCACTGCCTTATGTTGAGGGAAGGAAACTCTCCATTCTTTTCTCTGGTTTTTTCCACTCTCTTCTTCCTCTCTCAACCTTCTTCTTCTTGCTGAATACCCTCTCCCCCTTCCTTCCTCTTCCTCTTCTGGTTTTGGACCTCTTCTCTCCCCCCTTTCCCTTGCTAGCGTGAGGAAAATTCAGGCATCTTCTGCTGCACCAGAGATGCAGGTTGCTGGATGCTAAAGGTTTCTGGAGCTACTTGGATTTTGCAGGGCAGGGGAGTAGGTGTTGCTGCTGCTCTCCACGTGGGTTTGCATGCATTCAAATGTGCTCAAAGGGTCGCCATTGTTTGCCACGTTAGAGGGACCAAGGCTGCCAAGAACAAACTGCTGCAAGGTGCTCTGTTTTCTTGGCGTGAAGCTGCAGCAGAAATGGTGTGTTTCTGCTTGTCCTTGTGGAGCAAAAGTGGGTGTAAAGATTCTGCCATGTGAATGTGTTTTTGCTGCTTGATGTGGAGCTGGCTTTGTGGGTCACTTCCTCTGCTTGCATGTGGCGCCAACTCTGCTCTATAATGGAGCAAACATGGCATGCATTCTGCTGGACATGATGGCTTGTTTTCTTGCTGCCATGTGGGTTGTTTTTCTGCTTGATTTCGCAGCAAGGGATGGTGTGAAGATG
Organism: Gleditsia sinensis; assembly: GCA_037074535.1. NCBI lineage: Eukaryota > Viridiplantae > Streptophyta > Magnoliopsida > Fabales > Fabaceae > Gleditsia > Gleditsia sinensis. Next base: position 35,409,508 of record CM073466.1, on the reverse strand, counting down.
CTGGATGTGGGGCAGGGTTAGGTGGCGTTTTCAGCTGCTTGGTTTAGGAGAAAACGTGGGATGTTTTTATGCTGAATGTGGAGCAAGGATAACGTGAATTCCTGCTGCCATGTGGGTGTGTCTTTCTGCTTGATTTAGCAGCAAGGGATGGTGTTTTCAGCTGCATGTTGGGAGTAAGGATGGTGTAATTCCAGCTTGCATGTCCTATGTGTAATGATGGGTGTAATTCCAGCTTGCATGTTGGGAGCAAGTGTTTTTCTTTTAACCTACCAAAGTTGCTTGTGTATGTGTAATGATTCAAATTTATTTGCATGCATGGGTGAATATTATGCATGGTGTAAATAAGAGAAATGTATCTATATATATACACGTAAATGTATATTGCATGCATGGGTGAACATTATGCATGTGTAAGTAGAGAAATGTATCTATATATATACACGTAAATGTATATTGCATGCATGGGTGAACATTATGCATGTGTAAATGGGGGGAAAATAGCTCTAAATATATATATACGTAATGCTTCTTCTTTTGCATATGTAAAGTATGATATAATATGCATGGTGGAGGTAGAAAAGCTATATATATATATATATACACACGTAAACCTAATTTATTCTTGCATGTGTAAATATATATGTATATATATATGTTATGATGTGTATGGTGGAAGTGAGAGGAAATATGTATATATATTCATATTGCCTCACATAGGAATATATTTGTATCATGTTCCTCTAAGTTATGCTCCAAAAATACTTTATTTATATTACTTTTAAACCATGAAATGGTACCACGTATTTTATGAAGTCTTTATTGTCAAACAACTACACATTTTAATTCTCGTTCCTTATGTCTTAGTTTGTCACTAATCCTAGACTAGTAATGTCTAAGAAAAATGTATTTGTGTTATCTCTCCATCTATTATTATCCTAAGAATTTTAGTTATATGATTCAACATTAACTATGTCACCTAATTTTATGTTTGCCTTATAATCATATAACTAAGCATCTTAATCACTTGGCATATGTATCTTCTATTCATCCTTAAATTTATCTAACTTTATTAAAATTTTAGGATGTTACATGGTGCACCAGTAGGGGACGCCCTACCAACGATTATGATTATGATTATGAGAAAAGAAAGAGAAAGTGTGCCATATCGGACGGAACGAGAAAAACCCGTACCAGAGAGTAGAGGATACTCACCCTGACCGGGGTAGTTTGAAATGAGAATAAGTTGATGGCCATCATATGATATTCTAAAAATAGTTAATCCTGTCATACATATCATTACTGTATGATTCTTATGTGCATAGATATAATGCATTCATGTGACCGGTGATATTTTCTGTAGTTTATACAACTGAACATGACGTGATGAGCTATATTAATGATGATTTATTGTTGAACTTAGTGGGATTTAATTCTCACTATATTTCCATATCATGTTCAAAAAATTAGTTATGCAGATTTTTCTATAGCTGTGGCTTGTAGTGCACGTTGGATCGAGTACTTTATATTGGGCAGATCCTAGAAGTAAATAAAATGTTTGTGGTCGAGTTGGCTTAGATCCCGGTGAAGGTGCAACCACCCGCACCTGTATCTCCGGAATTGGTCAACCAGAATAAATAAGATGTAGATTTGTTTTTATGTGTTTGATATGTTGTACGTATGTTTTGATTAATGACATGTATGTGAACTCTGTATTGTATAAATTAAATAAATGTTATATTAAGTTAAGTTGTAACGATGTAATAACTTCATGGTATTTTTAAAAAAAATTAATACTAAAATGGAGTTGTTACATGTTGTATGGCATGTGATGGCACCAAATAGGGGAAGCCCTATTAGCTTGAGTGAGTCGAGGGAGGGCTGCTCCAATCGGGTGACAATGGCAATGTGAGGAGGCAGATGGGTGATGGACTCACATTCCCTGATCATTATTGTGACTGTTGTCGATCGGTCACTATGCGTATAGAAAATGTGTGTGTGGGTTGACTAAATCGCCGAATGAGACAAGTCATTTTAAATTGGGTTGACCAGATCGTTGAATGAGGTAGGTTATTTTAAAAGTTTATAACTTTATCTCAAAAGCTTATTATTTTACTATAGTTTATATAGCTGAGCATAACAACATTTGTTTAATGATCATACTATGCTTAATATGGTTTAAATATCTGAATATCCTTTTATTTGAAAATATTTGAAATATGGGTCCTATATGGATGTACCTCTGAACTGTATTTTCTAAGTGACAAATTTTAAAACATGAGTACATCCATATGCTGACCTAAGAGGTTATAGGAGGTATTATCTGCTCACTGAGTTGTCAAACTCACTACACGATATTTCCACATTTTTCAAATAGGAATACAGAGTCTGATTCTACAGATAAATGATCAATTAGGTGACATATTCTCTGGGTGAGTCTACGTTGCTTTCAAGGATCACAGTTTTGAATTATATTGTGTTTGTATTCTAGAGTGTGCTCTGATTGCTACAGGCAGGATCCTTGCTTCTATTGTTACTTTGACATTTATAACTTGGTCTGTATAATGTAGATACATGAGAAAACCTATATGTATGTATTTCTATGACAAATAATAGTGTTATGCATGTTAAGAAAAATATTTGATTGTGGAAAAAAAATGTTTGTTTCACGTGCTCGAAAATTGGGGGCGTGAAAAGTTGGTATCAGAGCATTAGGTTTCCCTGTGGCTATCGGAGCAAATGATTCTTTAATAGGACCTTTAGTATGGGTATGAGCCAGACATATTTATACTTCAGGTGTTGTTGAGGGATTCTATAGGATTTCAATTTCCTTTCTATTTCAAGTTATTAAATTTCCTAGTATAAAGTTGATTGGGTATTGTGACATCTTAAGAGGTATCTATAGATCAATTACAGCTTGAAAGTGAAAAGGATAGGTCTCCCAGAGAATTTAAAGAATTGAGACAAATGTCAAATATGATCATTTCTGAATATAATATCCGTTTTACCTGAATGTCTAGATATGGTAGACTTTAATGTGATATTAGAAATGGATTGGTTGGCAATATGTTAGGCCATTTTAGAATGTCATCCAAAGATGATTAAATTCAATATTCTTGGAGAATCTTCTTTCTTGATACAAGGAGACTATAGTGAGGTACCCAAAAATCTAATATCTGTTTTAGCAGCCTATAAGTTATTACAAAAAGGTGCCAAGAATATTTAATAGTGGTAGGAGATGTTGATATGAAATATAGCAGTGTAAATTAAGTTCCAATGGTTAGAGAATTTTCTGATGTAATTTCTGAGAAATTGTCAGGATTACCTCGAAACGTAAAATAGAATTTGATATTGATTTACTTCTTCAAACCCAACCAATGTTTATACCCCCATATAGAATGGTAATGACTAAACTCAAGGAATTAAAAAAAATTAGTTGTAAGACTTGTTGGATAAGGGATTTATATACCCTAGTACTCCTTCTTGGAGAGCTCCAATACTATTTGTGGAAAACAAAATATTGATCATTACGATTGTGTGTATATTATAGACAGGTGAATAAAGTGACAGTGTGGAATAAATATCCATTACTTCGTATAGATGATCTGTTTGACCAGTTACAAGGTGCTCAATATTTTTTTTTCAAAAAATTGATTTGAGATATGAGTATCATTAATTGAGGATAAGGGAAGAGGATATTCAACAAAAAAAAATTTTTAGGACTTATTATGGGCATTATGAGTTCTTGTTTATGTCATTTAGTTTGATAAATGCCGCAGTTGCAATCATAAATTTAATGAATACTAATTAAGTCATCCCTGAATCAATTTGTTATTATATTTATTGATGATATACTATAATATTTCAAGAGTTCAGAAGATCATAAGCAACATCTAAAGATAGTTTTACCAACTCTAAGGGAGTATGGTTGGTAAAGATGTATCCAAGTATACTCTAAGAAAGTAAAAGTGGTACAATGGCTACATTTCACTACATCTAAAGATGAAGATCCAAATCCAATTTACGCTTCCTGCGATTTTCTGCCGTCCATTCTATTTGAACCATAGTTGGATTAGGTACATGAACAAATGCCTGTAAAGCATCAATCAACTCCTCAGCATTTGAAGCTGAGATGAGAATTTGTCGTGCTGAGAGTGGGATGAACCTCTATTCTATAGCTTGATCAAGAAAAGACAACAGACCATCAAAGAAATAGTTAACATTTAACAAACCTATCAGTTTGTGATGCATATTCAGTTGTGCCCAAGAAACTATTTGGAAAATTTCTTCTAAAGTACCAAAACCACTTGGTAAGGCAATGAAAGCATCAACATTGCTCATCATTCTAGCCATGCGCTCATGCATAGAAACTACCCTAAACTCTTCCCCAATTGTCTTTCCTACGATGTTGGATGCAGCTAGATCTGTAGAAATAATACCTATAACTTGACATCCTCCTACATGTACAGCTGTAGACACACACTCCATTAATCCACGGTTACCTCCACCATAGACTAAATGAATCTTTCTTCTAGCCAGTACCATACCTAAGTTTTGTGCAGCTTTCACATACTCTCCATCTTTTCCAAGACTAGAACCATAAAAGACACAAATATTTCGAAACTGACAGAATGTGATTCCCTCCATAGCTGCACACGCTTTAACTTTAAGTATGAAAGTAAAGATATTAATGTGTGCATTTATAGAACTCAGAGAAGGGCATACTTATGATAGCTATGCGAATAGACCGGGAATAATTAGAACAACTATGTGAGTGATTGGTGGATATAAGCTAAATTGAAGGTGAAATTTTCAAAAATGATGGCAAGCATGTATATGTACAGTAGTTATGATAGTCATTCATATTAGGCATATAAAGAGAATAAGGTTAGAATATCACCAAAAAAATTTCTTTTCCTTATTGTCCTTGATGAAGCAATGATGTCTTGATTCTTGTAAGGAAGTTGTAGATTATGGCCATCATTGTAAAAAAAAAAAAAGAATGAAGATGCAAACCAGTTAGTTGTTGAAGAGGGACAATCAAATGAGTTATTTGTTTTCCCAATATTGTTGCCAGTCGACTATCGGTATTATTAAGTCGACTAGCTATTTTGAAATTTTAATTTGAACTGGTTATTTTACAATTGATTGATTATATCTATTTTGAAGCAATCAACTGTATCCTACCAGTTACCTACGTATTCTTTTATTTTCACAGACTTTTATAAGTTCAAAAATGTTTCTTTTCCACCGAATATCAACATCTTTAAAGTAAATTTTGGCACATATATTCAAAATTTGCGGCCACCGATATTAATTTTTTTTCAATGTTTTGTTCAAATTTTTTACTTTCTATTTGGCACTGTTTTCTATTATGCTTTTTGTTTGTTCTACTGCATTCTCCCTTATTAATGTTTGGCATTAAATGCAAAGTTCTTTTCCCTCATTATAAGAAAAGTTAATTTATTTTTTTTGAAACTCAATTATTATGATGTCCAAGTTGTTAGTAGGTTAAAGTAATGAAAAGTTTGAAAGGAATGGATGGATGATGGCCTTATGGTATTTTAACGAATGTAATCAAGAGGATTAGTAGTGTTGAAGTTCTTGAGGAATAAAATATGGAAAGTAGGATTTAAATTAATCTTTGAACTCTTAATTTATAAATATGGAGATTTTGAAAGAATTTATCTAACAAAGAACATATTAAAAAAAACATTTATACCAAGTATGTATAACTGTGTAAGTTGGCAGACTATGTGCAAATTAGAAAGAATAATGAGTTTACAGTATATACTAATTGTGTATTAAGGTATGAAGAACACCTAAGTTTACCTAATGTGGTTGAGAAGGGAAAGGAGATTAATTTGAGAACCATGTTCGAAAATAATGTAAAGCGATCAAGGTATTTGTGTTAAGGGTTTATACTATGCTAAGTTGAGTCTAGTACCTAGGATGTGAATTATATTGAAATTGAAAATTCACGTGTGAACAATTGTTGAGAAAGGAGATTTCAGGGGAAGTCATAGATTGTGAACATGGATAACCCGAGACAATAAGGATATACTAAGATATGAAATAATTGTACTAGTATAATGGTAAAAGAAGATACAAGTGAAATATTTTTCGTTGTTTGGTATGTTAACAAGTAAGAATTGAATATATTTTTTTAAGAGAGCTAATCAGGAAGCTTAGGATCTTAACTAGATTATAGTATAGCTGATAGTAAATTTAAATGATGTGTTTATACATTAGAAATTATGCTTTAGGTCTCTTTATATAATTTTGGTGAAATTTTGGAGAAAATCATTTATCCTTAGTTGAACTTGTCCATATCAGTAATTATCAGGGCTTACAAACAAATGGCACTATTTGAGGTTTTTCATTAAGCATCGTAGGACTCCTAATAGGTGTATGAATTGAATGAGGTTAAGTTTTTTGAATCTAATTTGGAGTATCAAGAAATAGATAGAATATGATTAACCTAAATCGATGATGTTAATTTAGAGAGTATTCTTCAAGCGTATGTCTTTGAGTTTGGAGGGAGATTCCTTAATAGAATTTGCTTATAATAAAGTGTTATTGGATGATTTAATTCCTGAAGTAAAGGTCTTACAAACGTTTTGTTTGATGACTCAATGGAGTCAGACTTATGGTAAGACGACGTTGATAAAGTGAAATGGAATGAAAAAAAAAAATACAAGCAACTCAATACATGTCAAAAGTCTATAAGAACCGTGAATGTTGAGCACTAGAAATTATCAGTTGGTGACCACATATTCTTGAAGGCTCACCAATGAAAGAGGTAATGAGGTTTGGAAAGAAGGAAAAAGTTAAACTCTAGTATATAGAATCTTTTGAAAACTTGAACAAAGTAGCCATAGTAATGTATTACCTAGTCTTGCCATCAGGATTGAGTAATGTGGATACAGACTTTCTTGCACCAATGCTAAGGAAGTAACTATTAGATTCTTCTTATGTTACCTAATTCCAAGAAATTCAATTAGACAAAAATTTGACTTAACTATGGGTACAATCAATGTTTATTGTTGATCGACAAGTGAAGAACTTATGGATGAAAGAAATCCCAATAGTTAAGTTATATAGCAAAATCACTTAAGTGAAAAGACATATTAAAAAGTAAAGATGATATACAAAGAAGGTATCCCCGATTATTTGAATAATAAGGTTGGTAACTCCGGATTATACCTTGATTTCATTCCCTACATGTGATAGGATGGGATGAAATTCAAAGACCGAATTTTTTAAGGGGGGAAGAATGTAACATCCTGTAATTTTTATTTTTAAATAATAATGTATTGCTATAAATAAATATATTTTTATTTGTTTAGAAATGATTATGTTTTGCTAAAAGCAAGTCTACTTTTAATTTCAGTAATTATTGTTTTGCTTAAAATAATTATATTAGCCTTTAATAAATTTTTTTTTTACTTTTAGAAATATTCTTTCTTTTATTATGTATAAAGATATTTATTTTGTGATTCGTTATATTAAAACTTTTATCAAGAAAAATCATGATTTAAGAGTTCAACTAAAGTTTTATGAGAATGTAAATTTTTAGAAATTTTTGAGATATTTTAGGATGAAAAACGGTATTTATATGAATATATATAAAATAAATGTCATTATTTAATTATTAAATAATAATAATAAAGAATAAAGAAAAGGGAAAGGACGAGACGAAAACCTAAACGTGAAATAGAGGAAGAGAATGAATAGTGCGAATAGTAACCTTCATTTTCTTCTTTAAATCTGGAGTGTTTATAGGCCTCTAATATCAAAACTAAGGGTACCACTGGATTCAGGATAGAGAATACTACGATTTTGACCGAACAATTTCTCAAATCAGCCGTAGAATCGTCGTAGATTGAAAGTAGAAAATTTCAGAAAAAGGTAAACTCTGAAACTCTTACTTAGAGACCTTAAATTAGAAATCTGACGCCGTAGATAGATTCAGGAGCTAAATAAACTTTAAGATATTAAAATTTTCAACTATCTAACAACTTTTTGTTCTTGGTGAATAATATTTTTCGCACGATGAATAGTGTTTTCCAACCATAAATAGTGACCAAGTTTTCGGAGACATTTTCTTGATTTTTGGACCCTCCGGACACGTTTTTTAAGTCTGTTTAGTCAAATGTGGATTGAAAAGTGCATTTTGGGGCTGTCCAACCTAGAGCCCTAACCTGTGAGTGAATTATGACTTGTCTTATACTCTTCTTGATCTTTAAGCATGTATTTGATTATGTTTATGAGATATTTACAATTTTAAATGTTTTTAAAATGCATTAAAATTATCTGAAATGCTTACAATTTGGAATATAGTTCGAGAAGAGTATAGTTTTGAAAATGGATTTTTGAACTCATAGTATATATGATTTCACATGTATTTCTCATTGAATGATAAAGTGAATATTTATGCATGTGGCATTGATTTGTAAAACTATAAAGTTACTGATTATGATTGAATGGCAAGCATAAAGCTCATGGCAAGTTGCTTGATAATTTTAAATTGCACTTGATGAATATGCATTTATATATATGTATTTATTTGTATGGATGAATATCGACGGGTTGTATGGCTTGTGAAGGTACCGAATATAGGACGCCCTATTAGCCTGAGTGAGTCGAGGGAGGGTCGCTCCAACCAGGTGACAGTGGTAATGTGAGGAGGCAAATGGATGATGGACTCACATTCCCTGATCATTATTGTGACTGTAGTCGATCGGTCGTTATGTGTATAGCAAATGTGTGTGTGGGTTGACTAAATCGCCGAATGAGGCAAGTCATTTTAAATTGGGTTGACCAAATCGCCGAATGAGGCAGGTCATTTTAAAACTTTATAACTTTATCTCAAAAGCTAATTATTTTACTATAGTTTATACAGCTAAGCATAACAACATTTGTTTAATGATCATACTGTACTGAATATGGTTTGGATATCTGAATATCCTTTTATTTGAAAATATTTGAAATACGGGTCCTATATAGATGTACTTCTGAACTGTATTTTCTAAGTGACAAATTTTAAAACATGAGTACATCCATATGCTGACCTAAGAGGTCGTAGGAGGTATTATTTGCTCACTGAGTTGTCAAACTCACTACACGATATTTCCACATTTTTCAAATAGGAATACAGTGTCTGATTCTGCAGATAAGTGATCAGTTAGGTGACATATTCTCTGGGTGAGTCTACGTTGCTTTCAAGGCTCATATTTTTGAATTATACTGTGTTTGTATTCTATAGTGTGCTCTGATTGCTACAGGCAGATCCTTACTTCTATTGTTACTTTGACATTTATAACTTGGTCTGTATAATGTATATACATGAGAGAACCTATATGTATCTATTTCTATGACAAAGAACAGTGTTATGCATGTTAAGAAAAATATCTTGTATGACAGCAAAATATCATGTATCCCGTCATGTTCATATGTATAAACTATAGCAAATATCTTTGGTCACATGAATGCACTTTATTTATGCACCTGAAAATCATACAGTAATGACATGTATGACAGGATTAACTATTTTCAAAATATCATATGATCACTATCAATTTATTCTCATATCAAGCTATCCCGGTCAGGGTGAGTATTTTTTTACTCTCTGGTATGGGTTTTTCTCGCTCCGTCCAACATGGCACACTTTCTCTTTCTTTTCTCATTAGCATAATCATAACTGTTGGTAAGGCGTCTCTTACTGGTGCACCACATGGAATGCCATGTGACCGTGCTTGTTTCTTTTCTTTTCACATTAATAGCCAAAAATATGATTTCAATAACAAGTATGTTCATTATACTCACATACCATATTGTTTCATCAAAATATTTCCATGTCAAAATTACACACTTAGGATGGTAAAAAGTTCATGCAATGGCAATAGCTATAGCATATACTAGTCATTTATTATTTTCATTGATAAGATTCTTTTTCTTTTTTTAAACATTATATTTATCTCTTCATTTTCTTTATGCATGGTCTTTAGCCACTTTTCTCCTACTTATATCATTTCCAACACATGTTCTCACAAATTTAATACAACATTCTTCATCAATTTTTTTTTTACTAATATCCTATAGGTAATTAGGTTCATTTAGGGTAAACAAAATGTTGAAAATAAGTTTTACCAGCTTCCGAACCGGCCTAAACGTATCGTATAACATGGCTTGGTCATTTACTATAAAAAGGCCATGCTTTAGGCTTGAAAATTCCATTTCTAGCACAAAACACAGCATGGTTGTGCCTTGAAACACGGCCATGCTTTAGGTTGTGTTATTTCCCGATGCAGGTTTTCATCCTGTCTAAACTTCTGTCACTAATTGGAGTATACCTCCCTCATTTCAACTCCAATTTAGGTGATCTTGGTGTCAATGTAAAGATAAGACAATTATCTAAAACTATTGTGTTGAACCTTTTAGGTACAAATTAAGGAATAATGGTGATATTACTCCCTCACTGTACAGGTTATTTCTTCTTGGGTAGGTTCTGACCTCTACTTACTAATATGTCCATATCTCCCTCATGAGAATTCCAAATTGAGTGATTCCAGTGGTTAAACATCTGTGACACATATAGATATAATTTTTATGTTAACCATTTATTTTAATTCCCTATAGAATGTTCCAAGAAATTTAAACACAAAAGCTATCATAACATATTCTTCCCTGATTAACCATTTTCTGACCACTGCTTACTAATTGGATCATATCTACCTTATATGGACTCCAAATTGAGTGATTCCAGTGGTTAAAAATCCATGAGACATAGATATACATTTTTTATGTTAACAATTTGTTTAAATTCCATACCGATTCTTCCCAGAATTTTAAAAATAGAAGCTTAAAATTTTACCACCCCTAGCCATACCAATGTAGAACTATCTACACCAGCCTAAGTATTCAAACATACATAATATGTAACATGATATAGCAACATTCATGACTAATCATCAAAATTCTAAGGTCAAAATTCCACATAGATGTTGTAAATTTCAAAACTTTTCTTCAAAAAGAAATATTGTTAAATTTACCTTGAGCACTTAGTCCTCTAGACCTCTCCTTCCTCTTTCTTCCTTTCTTCCTCTCCTTTCCTCACTCTACCTTGCTTCTATTCTTTCCTCTCCCTCACTTGGACGAAATTCTAATGTTATATGGGTGGGTTTTGCTTAAATATACTATCAAATAATTCAGCTTTCATGATCATGCGTCTACCTTATCACAATTAGGATGCAATTGGTTGATTTTTTGGAAATCAAATAACTCATGTTCTTGTCTTCCTCTTCCTTAGTCAAGATATGCATAGGAAAAGGAGATTTGTATTTTGAAAATTATGTTAATATGCTCTTAAGATAAGGGACAAGGTCCCTTTGATTTAGGGATTCATTTCCTTTTTCTTTTTTCTTAATCAAGTATGATAGGTTTGTCTTTTTAGGTGGCAAATTTCCAACCCTTGAATCTTCCTTGCTTAGCTAAAATTATTTGTGTAGGATAAGGATGTTTTGTCATAATGCTATGTAGTATTATCCACTTACTAAAATTATGAGTGTAGGATATAGATGTTTTATCCTAATGCCATGTATTATCATACCAGTTGCTAAAATTATGAATATAGGATATCACACCACTTGCTAAATTTTTGTCTTAATGCCATGTCATCTAATCTTGATTACACCATTATTTCATCACTTTATTTTATTTTTATTTTTATTTTTATTTTTTCTCTTGGGTTTGGGCTCATTCTTGCCCATTTTCTTTTCTTTGGTTAAAATTCTACCTTTTATAATGGGCTTGGTCACATTTTCATGATTTTTGGGCTACCGGTCCAATTTTTATATCCTAGTCCAAGTCTATGTTTTATTTCTTCCTTGGACTATCTTATTGCCTTGCTAAAAATTCATGTGAAGTAGAAAAAATCTATATGAAGTGTCTATAGGTGAAAGCCCAATTTATGGGTGGAGATACTAAATTTAGTAACTTTAGCTCTTAAATTAGGAAAAATTACCCTAATCCAATCTTCTTGAAATTTTAAGACCTTTAGTTACTTCACAAAAATTTATCTTCCTTACCCAAGAATTTCACCTTTCTTTAGCATGTTTATTTCTAATATTTCCTCTTAGGTTTTCTTTCTTTATCTATTCCATTAATGTTAGAACATTTCTATGTATATACGTAAAGTAAAGATTTTCTAAGGATTATATTTCCTTAAATATCTAAAAAATTTCTATTAAAATTTATTTCTTTAATTAAATATTTATGTATATTTATTAATAAAAGAAAAGAAATTAAGGATGTTACAAAAAGTCCTAAAAGTTTGCCACCCATAACCATGCCTAAGCAAAAATTTCTATACCAACATAAGTATTCAAACATTCATCACATGCAAGATTGACATGTAACATAATATAGCAACATCCATGGCTACTCATCAAAGTAGCAAATATTGAAAATTCCATCAAAGTTCTAGGATCAAAATCCCATATAAATGTCACAAATTTCAAATATTTTCTTCAAAAAGAGATATTGTTAAACTTACCGAAAAATCTCCCTAGCTTATTTATTGAATTCTTTTTCTTGTTTCCTCTTAAAGGAAATGGCAAGATTCCACCCTTCCCTTACCTTTTCCAGCAGCTTGAATAAGAGAGGCAGGGTGAGTTTTGAACCCTAAGGATGAAGAGAAAAGATGAATTCAAGTGGAGATTAAGCTAACTTACCTTGAGTACTTAGTCCTCTAGACTTTTCCTTCTTCCTTTCTTTCTTCTCCTCTTTTTCTCTCGTTTCCTCACTCTACCTTGCTTCTATTTTTCTCTCTCCCTCACTTGGACGAAATTCTAATCTTATAAGGGTGGATTTTGCTTAAAAATATTATCAAGTGGTCCTCCTCCTCTCATAATTATAGGTCTACCTTATCACAATTAGGATGCACTTGGTTGCTTTTTCGGGGAAGACAAATCATGTTCTTGTCTTTCTCTCCCTTAGTCAAGACATGCATAGTAAAAAGAGAATTTTTTATTTGAAAATTATGATAAAATATTCTCAAGACAAGGGACAATGTCCCCTTAATTTAGGAATTCATTTCCTTTTCTTTTGTCTCACTCAAGTATGATAGATTTTCCTTTTTAAGTGGTAAATTTTCAGCCTTTGAGTCTCCCTTACTTGGCTGAAATTATTTTTGTAGGATAAGGATATTTTGTCCTAATGCCATGTATTATTATCTACTATTTTGTCACATGGCTTGCTGAAATTATAAGTGTAGGATATAGATGTTTTGTCCTAATGCCATGTATTATTATCTCTATTTCATCACATGGCTCGCTGAAAATATGAGTGTAGGATATAGATGTTTTGTCCTAATGCCATATGACCTAATCTTGATTATTATTATAGTATTATTTCATCACATGGTTCTTATTTTTCCCACTTGGATTTGGGCTCATTCTTGCCCATTTCCTTTTCTTTTGCTGAAATTCCTACCTCTCATGGAGGGCTTGGCTACACTTTCATGATTTTTGGACTATTGATTCAACCTTTACATCCTAGTCCAAGTCTATGTTATATCTCTTGCTTGGGCTATCATTTGACTTACTAAAAACTCATGTGAAGTGGAAAAACTCTATGAAGTCTCCATAGGTTAAGGCCCAATGTATGGGCGGAGATGTTAAACTTAGGAACTCTAGCTCTTGAATTAGGAAAAATTACTCTAATCATTTTTTTTAATTTTAAAACCTTTACTTACTTCTAAAAATTTATCTTCCTTACCCAAGAATTTCGCCCCTCTTTAGGACGTTCTTTCTAATTTTTTCTATTAGGTTTTTCTCTCTTGACCTATTCACTTAAAGTTAGAAATATTTTCTATGTATACACATAAGGTGAATATTTTCTAAGGCTTATATTTTCTTAGATATCTAAATTTTTTTAAATAAGTATTATTTTCTTAATTAAATATTTATATACCTTTATTAATAAAAGAAATGAAATTAGGGATGTTACATGCAGTGGAATCAGGCTCTTGTGAAAACCTAATGACCATTTTACTACTTCTTATTGATCGTCATGTTAATCGGAAAAAAGATACTCGTTGGAAAGAACAGCTCGTTACAAATGCAACGATGTCAGTTTTTTGCGATTCAGACAAGTTGGCAATCTAATCAGGTTGTCGTAAGAACATAACGCCTATTTATCGTGCTTCCGATTAATCGTCATAAAAATTCAAAAAAAGATATTTGTTCGAAAGAAGAACTCGTTACTAATGTGATGACGTGAGTTTCGTGTGATACGGAAAATTCGGTTGTCTAATCGGGTTGCTGTGAAAACCTAATAGCCATTTTCATGCTTCCTATTAGTTGTCACAAAAATTTCAAAAAATGAAGTCTTTGGAAAGAACTCGTTACGATCACAATGACGCCAGTTTCATGCAATTCAGACAAGCTGGCAGTTGAATTATGCTGTCATAAAATCTAACGGCCTTTTTCCTGGTTCTAATTGATCATCACGGAAAGTGCAAAAAAGAAACTTGCTGGAAAGAAGAACTCGTTATGAACGCGATGACGTCTGTTTCGCGTAATCCAGATAAGCTGGTAGTCAAATCGAGATGTCGTGATAAACTAACAGCCATTTTTGTGCTTGCCGTTAACCGTTAGGGAAATTTAAAAAAAGATACTTGTTGGGAAAAAATCGTTACAAATGCGGTGACATTAGTTTCACGCGAGATGGGTAAGCTAATAATCGAATCGGGCCATCATGAAAACCTAACAGCCATTTTACTACTTTTGGTTGACTGTCATGGAAATTCAAAAAAAGATACACATTGGAAAAAAGAATTTATTACTAATGCGACGACGTTATTTTCAACTGATTCGAACATGCTGGTGGGCAACTCAGGCTTTCGTGAAAGACTAATGGCCATTTTTGATCTTTTGGTTGACTGTCATGGAAATTTGAAAAATGATACTCGTTGGAAAGAAGAACTTGTTATGAACGCAGTGACGTTAGTTTCGCACGAGTTGGATAAGGCGGCGGTCGAATTGAGCAGTCGAGAAAACTTAACGGCCATTTTCCTACTTCAATTTGATCATCACATAAATTCAAAAGAAGATACAAGTTGTAAAGAAGAACTCGTTACTAACACAATGACATCAATTTCACGAGATTCAAACATGCCGGTGGTTAAATCGGGTTATCGTGGAAGTCTAATGCCCATTTTTCTGCTTCTGGTTGATTGTCACAAAATTTTTAAAAGGATACTCTTTGGAAAGAAGAACTCGTTATGAACTTGGTGACATTAGGTTCGTAGGAGTCGTATAAAACGGTAGTTGAATCAAGCTGTCAAGGAAACCTAACGACCATTTTTCTACTTCCTATTAACCGTCATGGAAATTCAAAAAAGGATACTTGTTGGAAAGAAGAACTCGTTACGAACGCAGTGACATTAGTTTTGTGCTAGTCAGATAATCCAGTCGTTGAATTAGGCCATCATGAAAAGCTAATGGCCATTTTCCTACTTTCAGTTGATCACCATAAAAATTTGAAAAAAAGATACTCGTTAGAAAGAAGAACTCGTTACGAACACGGTGACGTTAGTTTCATGCTAGTTAGATAATCCAATGGTCAAATCAGGCCATCGTGAAAAGCTAGCAGTCATTTTCTAGCTTTCAGTTGATCGTCACAAAAATTTGAAAAAAGATACTCGTTAGAAAGAAGAACTCGTTAATAATGCAATGACATCTAGCTCACGTGATTCAGACATGCCAGCGAACGAATCAGGCTGTTGTGAAAACCTAATGGCAATTTTTGCGCTTCAAGTTTACCGTCAGAGAAATTTTAAAAAAGATACTTGTTGGGAAGAAGAACTCATTGCGAATTCGGTGTTGTTAGTTTTGGCCGATTCAGATAACCTACGGTGGAATCGGGTCGTCATGAAAACTTAACATTTATTTCACTGCTTCTAGTTGATCGTCATGGAAGTTCAAAAAAAGATACTCATTAGAAAGAAGAACTCGTTACAAATGCAATGACATCAGTGTCTCATAATTAAGGCAATCCAGCGGTCTAATCAAGTTACTGTGAAAACACAACGGCCATTTTCGTGCATCTGGTTGAACGTCACAGAAATTCAAAGAAAGATACTAGTTCGAAAGAACTCGTTACTAATGTAACATCCCTAATTTGGTTTCTTTTATTAATAAAGGTACATAAATATTTAATTAAGAAAATAAAATTTATTAAACAATTTTTAGATATCAAAGAAAATATAAGCCTTAGAAATTCTTCACCTTATGTGTATGCATAGAAAATGTTTCTAATATTAAAAGAATAGGTAAAGAGAGAAAATATAATAGAAAAAATTAGAAATAACATCCTAAAGAGAGGAGAAATTCTTAGGTAAGAAACATAAATTTTTGGAAGTAAGTAACGGTCTTAAAATTTCAATAAGATTGGATTAGCGTAATTTTTACTAATTCAAGAGCTAGAGTTTCTAAGTTTAACATCTCCACCCATACATTGGGCCTTCACCTATGGACACTTCATAGAGTTTGTTTTTCCACTTCACATGAGTTTCTAGCAAGTCAATTGGATAGCTCAAGCAAGAAATATAACATAGACTTGGACTAGAATATAGAAGTTGGACCGATAGCACAAAAATCATGAAAATGTGACCAAGCCCTCCATGAGAGATAGAATTTCAGCCAAAACAAAGGAAATGGGCAAGAATAAGCCCAAATCTAAGAGGAAAAAATAAAAATCATGTGATGAAATAGTAGTGTAATAATAATCAAGATTAGGTTACATGGCGTTAGGAAAAAACATCTATATCCTACATTGATAATTTCAGCAAGCCATGTGATGATATAGTAGGAAATAATAGATGGCATTATGACAAAACATCCCTATCCTATACAAATAATTTCAGCTAAGCAAGGGAGAATCAAGGACTAGAAATTTGCCACCTAGAAAAGCAAACTTATTGTAATATCCCGTAATTTTTGTTTTTCAATAATAATGTTTTGTTATAAACAAATATATTTTTATTTATTTAAAAAAGATTATGTTCTGCTAAAAGCAAGTATATTTTTAATTAAAATAATTATTGTTTTGCTTAAAATAATCATATTGGCATTTAATAAATTTTTGTTGTATTTTTAGAAATATTTTTTTCTTTTATTATGTATAAAGATATTTATTTTTTGATTTGTTTTATTAAGATTTTTATCAAGAAAAAACATGATTTAAGAGTTTAACTAAAGGTTTATGAGAATGTAAATTTTTAGAAATTTTTGGGATATTTTAGGGTGAAAAACGGTATTTATATGAATATATATATATATATATATAATAAAATCCTATTATTCAATTATTAAATAATTATTATTATTATAATAAAATAAATAAATAAAAGAAAAAGGGGAAGGGGGAAACGAAGACAGAGACGGAAATGAAATTCTGAAATAGATGAATAGTAGAGTGAATAGTGATAAATAGTAACATTCAATTTTCTCTCTAGATCTGAAGTGTCTATTGGTTTCCGATCTCAAAACTGAAGGTACTACTGGATTTAGGACGAAGAATACTACGGTTTTGACCGATTAATTTTTCAAATCAGCCATTGAATTGCCGTAGATCTGAAGTAGAAAATCTCAGAAAAAGATAAACTCTAAAACTCTTAAAGACCTCCAATTGAAAATCTGACACCGTAGATAGATTCAGGAGCTAGATAAACCTTAGGATATGAAATTTTTCAACTATCTGACAACTTTTTGTTCTCGGTAAATAGTATTTTCCGGCAGTGAATAATATTTTCGACGATGAATAGTGTTTTCTAGTGGTGAATAGTGACCAAGCTCCTAGAGTCATTTTTTAAGTCTTTAGACCCTCTGAACACGTTTTTGAGGTCTAATTGGTCAAATTGGACTTGAAAAAGTACATTTTAGGGTTGTCCAACCAGGAGCCCTACCCTGTGAATAGATAATTCTTTCTATGACTTACCCTATGCTCTTCTTGAACTATAAATGTATTATTGTTTCTGTTTATAAATTATTTATACTATTATAAGTTTCTGAAATGTGTTAAACTAGCACATAGTTCAAGAAGAGTATAGTTTTAGAAATGAATTTTGGAACTCAATGAATATGTGGTTCTAAATGTATTTATCATTATTTGATAAAGTGCATATTATGTGCACGATGCATTGATTTGTAAAGCTATATACTTGTGAAAATGATGCATGTCATATTATAAATGAGATTGAATGACAAGCGTAAAACTCATGGAAAATTGCTTGATAAATATGACAAGCGTAAAGCTCATGGCGAGTTGCTTGATAATTTTACATGTATTTATATGTATGTGTAACGCCCCTAATTTACGTTACGTAAAATAAACAATTTTTTTTAAATATAAGATAATCTCCATAAATATACATAATTCAATTCTTTATCATGGGAACAAATACATATAGGATCTCTCATGTATATACAATATACAGACCAAGTCTATAAACATCAGAGTACAGCAGAAACAGGGATCCTACCTGTAGCGTTCAGAGCACACTAGAATACAAATACAGTATAATTCAAAGACCGTGAGTCTTGGAAGCAACGTAGACTCACCCAGAGAATATATCATCTATCTGCCGAATCAGACTCTGATATTTTTATTTGAAAAATGTGAAAATATCGTGTAGTGAGTATGACAACTCAATGAGCAAATAATTCCTCATATGACCTCTTAGGTCAGCATATGGATGTACTTATGTTTTTAAAATATGTCACATAGAAAATATAGTTCAGAAGTACATTCATATGTGACCCGTATTTCAAATATTCGCAAATCAAAGGATATTCAGATATCCAAAACCATATGCACCATGGTATAATCATTAAACAAATGTTGTTATGCTCAACTGTATAAGCTATAGTAAAATATTAAGATCTAGAGATAAAATCATCAGTTTTAAAATGACCTGCCTCACTCGGCGATCTGGTTAATGCAATTTGAAAATGACCTGCCTCACTCGGCAATCTGATCAATGCAATTTGAAAATGACCTGCCTCAGTCGGTGATCTGGTCAATGCAATTTGAAAATGACCAGCCTCAGTAGGCGATTTGGTCAATGCAATTTGAAAATGACCTGCCTCAGTCGGCGATCTGGTCAATGCAATTTGAAAATGACCTGCCTCACTCGGCGATCTGGTCAATGCAATTTGAAAATGACCTGCCTCACTCGGCGATCTGGTCAATGCAATTTGCTATACGTATAGTGACCTCGACCCTAATCACAATAAGTGATCAGGAAATGTGAGTACATCACCCTCCTGCCTCCCCACATTACCACTGTCACTCAGTTGGAGCGGCCCTCCCTCGGCTCACTCAGGCTAATAGGGCGTCTCCTATTTGGTACCATCACAAGCCATACAACCAGCCAATATGCATCAATATATATATATACATGTAAAATATCAAGCAACTTGCCATGAACTTTACGCTTGCCATTCAATCTCATTTATAATATGACATGCATAATTTTCACAAGTATATCGCTTTACAAATCAATGCATCGTGCACACAATATTCACTTTATTAAATAATGATAAATACATTGAGAACTAGATATTCAATGAGTTCCAAAATATATTTCTAAAACCATACTCTTCTTGAACTATGTGCCAGTTCGTAAGTATAACAGATATTTTAACACATTTCAGAAACTTATAATAGTAAATAATTTATAATCAGAAACAATAATAAATTTATAATTCAAGAAGAGCATGGAGCAAGTCATAGAAAGAATTATCTACTCACAGGGTAGGGCTCCTGATTGGACAGCCCTAAATTGTATTTTTTCAAGTTGAATTTGACCAAATGTGTCCAGAGGGTCCAAAAACTTAGGAAATGACCTCAGAATCTTGGTCAACGCTCAGGGTACTGTTCACCGCCAGAATCACTATTCACTGCACTATTCACGCCGTAAATCACTATTCACCGCCACATAAAAAGTTACTAAATGATCGAAAGATATACATATCCTATTGCTTATCTAACTTCTGAATCCATCTACGGTGTCAGATTTCTAATTTGAGGTCTCTAAGTAAGAGTTTTAGAATTTACCTTTTTCTGATATTTTTACTTCAGATCTACGGCGATTCAACGGTGGATTTGAAAAACTGATCGGTCAAAACTGAAGTATTCTTCATCCTGAATCCAGTAACATCTTCAGTTTTGAGATCGAAAGCCAATAGGCACTCCAAATCTAGAGAGAAAGTTGAAAATTACTATTCATTAACTATTCATTTACTATTCATCTTTCTCGAATTTTTTCTGAAATTTTCGCCATCTCCGGTTGTGTATCTCCCCCTTCCCTTTTATTTATTTTTTTATTTTAAATAATAAATATTATTATTTAATATTTGATTAATATGATTTTCTTTCATATAAATTCATATAAATTCCATTTTTCATCCAAAAATATCATAAAAATTTCTAAAAATTTACATTTTCAATAACCTTTAGTTGAACTCTAAAATCATGATTTTTTTCTAGATAAAAATTCAATAAAAAAATTACAAAATAAATATCTTTACACATAATAAAAGAATGAATATTTCTAAAAATATGACAAAAATTCATTAGAGGCCAGTATAATTATTTGAAGCAACACAATAATTATTTTACTTAAAAGTCTAATTACTTTTAGCAAAACATAATCATAAAATTATATTTGCTTATAGCAAAAAATTATTATTTAAAAATAAAAATTACGGGATGTTACAGTATGGATGAAAATCGGCTGGTTGAATGGCTTGTGACGGTATCGAATAGGGGACGCCCTATTAGCTTGAGTGAGCCGAGGGAGAACCACTCCAACTGGGTGATAGTGGTAATATGGGGGGCAGGAGGGTGATGTACTCACATTCCCTAATCACTTATTGTGACTGTGGTCGAGGTCACTGTGCGTATAATAAATGAGTTATATTTTCATTGCATTGACCATATTGCCGAGTGAGGCAAGAACATTAAATTGATGATTTTATTTCTAAATCATAATATTTTACTATAGGTTATACAGCTGAGCATAACAACATTTGTTTAATGATCATACCATGGTGCATATGGTTTTGGATATCTAAAATATC
Organism: Gleditsia sinensis; assembly: GCA_037074535.1. NCBI lineage: Eukaryota > Viridiplantae > Streptophyta > Magnoliopsida > Fabales > Fabaceae > Gleditsia > Gleditsia sinensis. The sequence continues at coordinate 35,388,362 of CM073466.1, read as the reverse complement.
CTTTGATTTGAGAATATTTGAAATACGGGTCCCGTATGAATGTACTTCTAAATTGTATTTTCTATGTGACATGTAACACCCTTTTTTTTTCCTTTATTATTATACAATATTGAGTTCACATACATGTCATTAATCAAAACATACGTATAACATATCAAACACATAGATATTTACATCTTGTTTATTTTGGTTGACCAATCCGGAGATACAGGTGCGGGTGGTTGCACCTTCACCGGGATCTGAGCCAACTCGACCACAAACATCTTATTTGATTCTGAAATCTGCCCAACATAAAGTAACTCGATCCAATGTGCACTAAAAGCCAGAGCCTTAGAAACAAAAGCTGCATAAATAATTTTCTGAACATGATATGGAAATATAGTGAGAATTAAATCTCAGTAAGTTCAACAATAAATTATCATCAGTAAAGCTCATCACGTCATGTTCAGCTGTATAAACTACAGAAAATATCTTTGGTCACATGAATGTATTATATCTATGCACATAAGAATCATACTATAATGATATGTATGACATGATTAACTGTTTTCAAAATATCATATGATGGCCATCAACTTATTCTCATCTCAAGCTACCCCGGTCAGGGTGAGTATCCTCTACTCTCCGGTACAGGCTTTTCTCGCTCCGTCCGACATGGCCCACTTTCTATTTCTTTTCTCATTATCATGATCATAACCGTTGGTAGGGCGTCCCCTACTCGTGCACCACACAGATTGCCATGTGACCGTGCTTATTTCTTTTCTTTTCACAATGATAGCCAAAAATATGCTTTCAATAACAAGTATGTTCATCAAAATATAACTATTACCATAAATCATTGGTAATCATGCCATGAACATAACCATTTCAAATATCACTTCATAAAATATTTCCATGTCAAAATTTCATACTTAAGATGGTAAGAAGTTCATACAATGGCAATGGCTATGGCTATACTAGTCATTTATTAAGATTCATCTTCTTTTTTAAATACTAATTATATTCCTTTATTTTTCTTGATGCAGGTTTTCATCCTATCTAACCTTCTCTTACTAATCAGAGCATAACTCCCTCAATTTAACTCTGATGTAGGTGATCTTGGTGTCCATTTCAAGATAAAACAATTATCTAAAACTATTATGTTGAACATTGTAGCGAAAAATTAAGAAACGAAGGTGATACTACTCCCTCAAAGTACAGGATAGTTCCTCTCGGATAGGTTCTGACCTTTACTGACTAATTAGACCATATCTCCCAAATTGGAACTCCAAATTGAGTTATTCCAGTTGGTAAAACTCCATGAGTCATATATCTATAATTGTTATGTTGGCGCGCTATTTTAATTCCCTACAGAATATTCCCAGAAATTCAAAAACTAAAGCATTAATAACATACTCTTCCCTGAATAAACATTTTCTGACCTCTGCTTACTAATCGGATCATATCTACCTCATATGAACTCCAAATTGCATAATTCCAGTGGGTATATTTCCATGAGACATAGATATATAACTTTAATGTTAACTATTTATTTTAATTCCATACAGATAATTCCCAGAAATTAAAATACAACAGCTGTCCTAACATAATCTTCCCTGATGAACCATTTTCTGACCTTGGCTTACTAATCGGACCATATCTACCACATGTGGACTCCAAATTGAATAATTCCAGTGGCTAAAAATCAATGACACACATATCTTTAATTCTTATGTTAACCATTTATTTTAATTCCCTACCAATAATTCCCAGAAATTAAATTACCGAAGCTATCCTAACATATTCTTCCCTGATGATTCATTTTCTGACCTTTGACTACTAGTCAGACCATAGCTACCTCATATGGACTCCAAATGGAACGATTCCAGTGGGTGAAAATCCGTGACACATATATCTTTAATTCTTATGTTAACCATTTATTTTAATTCCTTATAGATTGTTTCCAGAAATTAAAATACCGAAGCTTAAAATTCTGTCAACCATAGCCATACCCATGCAGAACTATCTACACCAACCTAAGTATTCAAACATACATCACATGCAAGATCAATATGTAACATGATATAGCAACATCCATGACCAATCATCAAAGTTCTAAGATCAAAATCTCATATAAATATTATGAGTTTCAAAAGTTTTCTTCAAAAAGAAATATTGTTAAACTTACATGGAGTACTTAGTCTCCTAGACTTCTCCTTCCTCTTTCTTCCTTTCTTCCTCTCCTTTCCTCACACTACCTTGCTTCTATTTTTGCTCTCCCTCACTTGGACGAAATTCTAATGTTGTAAGGGTGAGTTTTCTTATATAGACCACCAAATAATTCACCTTTCATGATCATGGGTCTACCTTATCACAATTAGGATACACTTTGTTGAATTTTTGGAAAACAAACAACTTATGTTCTTGTCTTCCTCTTCCTTAGTCAAGATATGCATAGAAAAAGGAGATTTGTATTTTGAAAATTATGATGATATGTTCTTAAGATATGGGGCAAGATCCCTTTGATTTAGGGATTCATTTCCTTTTTCTTTTGTCTTAATCAAGTATGATAGATTTGCCTTTTTAAGTGGCAAATTTCTAGCCCTTGAATTTTCCTTACTTAACTAAAATTATTTGTGTAGGATAATGATGTTTTGTCATGATGCTATGTATTATTACCCACTTGCTAAAGTTATGAATGTAGGATATAGATGTTTTTGTCCTAAAGCCTTGTATTATTATGCCACTTGCCAAAATGATGAATGTAGAATCACACCACTTGTCAAATTTTTGTCTTAATGCCATGTCACTTAATCTTGATTACACTAATATTTCATCACTTTAATTTTATTTTTATTTTTTATTTTTATTTTTCCTCTTGGGTTTGGGCTCATTCTTGCCCATTTTCCTTACTTTGGTTAAAATTCTTCCTTTCATAATGGGCTTGGTCACATTTTCATGATTTTTGGGCTATCGGTCCAATTTCTATATCCTAGTCCAAGTCTATGTTTTATTTCTTCCTTGGCCTATCCTATTGGCTTGCTAAAAATTCATGTGAAGTAGAAAAACTCTATATGAAGTGTCTATAGGTTAAAGCCCAATTACGGGTGGAGATACTAAACTTAGTAACTTTTGCTCTTAAATTAAGAAAAATTACCCTAATCCGATCTTCTTGAAATTTTAAGACATTTACTTACTTCACAAAAATTTATCTTTCTTTACCTAAGAATTTCACCTTTCTTTAACATGTTTATTTCTAATATTTCCTCTTAGGTTTTCTTTCTTTACCTATTCCATTAATATTAGAACATTTCTATGCATATATGTAAGGTGAAGAATTTCTAAGGAAAATATCTAAAAATTACGGGATGTTACATTCTTCCCCCCTTTAAGAAATTCGGTCCCCGAATTTCAATCCATCCTACCACATGTAGGGAATGAAATTAAGGCATTATTCAGAGTTACCAAGCTTATTACCTAAATAATTAGAGATATCTTTTCTGTATGACATCTTTACTTTTTAATATGTCTATTCACTTGAGTGATTTTACCATATAACTTAATCATAAGGATTTCTTTCACTCATAAGTTCTTCAATTGATATCCTCTAGCCCGTATGGATATATCTATGGGTCGATATTAGAAAACACACATATAAAGGAACATATACACCTTCATATTGTGTAACTATCTTTTCTTATTTCAAACTTCTATCAAATCAACATTTTTTTTTCATATATCAACATCATCCCCTGAATATCATCATCTTAATCTATCATCTATTTTTATCCTCAAATCCTTTAATCAATATGTTAAACATACGTAGCAATAAATCCTTCAAACCTTTAATAACGTTTATGTACCATTGACACATGTCTAATAATTCCAACTTACCTCATCACAGTAATTCTATACAAGCTTATTAACACCATTAAACTCATTGTCAAAAATTTCAATTATTTCTTCTATCATATCCAAAAGCACCTCATTCTAGCTTATGCCAATCCCATTTAATTCACCCAATCATTTGAAGAAGATTTGTGTTTTTTTTTTCCTAACAATTACTCATACATGAATTCTCAATTCCAACATAATTCACATCCTAGATACTAGACTCAATTTAGCATGATATAATCCTTTAACACAAATATCTTGATAACCTACATTATTTCCGGACATGGTTCTCAGAATATTCTCTATATTTCCAAATTAAGAGTTCAAAGACTAACTTAAATCCTACTTCCTATATTTTATTCCTCGAGAACTTCAACACCACTAATTCTCTTGATTACATTCGTCAAAACACCATAAGACCATCATCCGTCCATTCTTTTCAAACCTTTCATTATTTAACCTATTAACAACTTAGACACCATAATAACCAAGTTTCAAAGGAAGAAATTATCTTTAATTGTAATGAGGGAAAATAACCTTGCATTTAATGCCAACCGTTAATGAGTGAAACAGACGAAAAGCATAATAGAGAATGGTTCCAAAAGAGAAAGTCAAAAGTTTTAACAAAGCATTGAAAAATATTAAAATCGGTGGCCGCAATTCTTGAAAATCTGTAAACAAAATCTATCTATGATTTCAACAAAATCGGTGGTCGCAAATTTTGAATATATGTGTCAGAATCTACTTTAAATCTATTGGTATTCGGTGGAAAGATATCACATGGAAAAAGAAACATTTTTGAGCTTATAAAAGTCTGTGAAAATCAAAGAATATGTAGTTAACTGGTAGGATGCAGTTGATTGCTTCAAAATAGATGTAATCAATCAACTGTAAATTAACCAGTCCAAATTAAAATTTCTCAAAATATCTAGTCGACTTAATAATACTGATAGTCGACTGGCGAAAACATTGAGAATACAAAATAAATCATTTGATTGCATATTTTTTTTTTCAATGACGGCTATCACCTATAACTTTTCTACAAGAATCAAAACATCAATGCTTCATCAAAGACAACAAGATAAAGACAGATTTCTGGTGATATCTTATCTTATACTCTTTATGTGCTTAATATGGGTCACAGTCATACTACTGTACATATACATGCTTGCCGTCATTTTTGGAATTTTTTTTTATTTACCTTTAATTTAGTTGATATCCACCAATCACTCACATAGTTGTTCTAATAATACCCGGCCTATTCGCATAGCTATTATAAATATGCCTTTCTCTGAGTTCTATAAATACTTACATTAGTATCTTTGTCTATTCTCAAAGTTAAGGTGATAGAAATTATGGAGGGAACAGCATTCCGTCAGTTTCGAAATATCTGTGTCTTTTGTGGTTCCAGTCCTGGAAAAGATGAGGAGTATGTTAAAGCAGCACAAAATCTGGGTATGGTGCTGGCTAGGAGAAAAATTCATTTAGTGTATGGTGGAGGTAACTGTGGGTTAATGGGGTGTGTGGCTACAGCTGCACATGCAGGGGGATGCCAAGTTCTAGGTATTATTCCTACAGCTCTAGCTACATCCAGCAATATAGGGAAGACAATTGGGGAAGAATATAGGGTAGTTTCCATGCATGAACGCATGGCTAGAATGATGAGCAATGCTGACGCCTTCATTGCCTTACTAGGTGGTTTTGGTACTTTAGAGGAGATTTTCCAAATAGTCTCTTGGGCACAACTAAATATGCATCACAAACCGATAGGTTTGTTAAATGTTAATCACTTCTTTGATGGTTTGTTATCTTTTCTAGATCAAGCTGTGGAACAGAGGTTTATCTCACACTCAGCACGACAAATTCTCATCTCAGCTTCAAATGTTGAGGAGTTGATTGATGCTTTACAAGCCTATGTTCATGTACCTGATCTAACTATTACTCCAGTAGAATGGACGACAGATAACCGTAGGAAGCGTAAATTGGATTTGGATCTTCATCTTTAAATGTAGTAAAACGTAGCTATTATTGTACTACTTTTACTTTCTTAGACTCTACTTGTATACCATATTTACCAACTATACTCCTTTAGAGTTAGTAAAACTATCTTTGAATGTTGCTTATGATCCTCCGAACTTTTGAAATATTCTAGTATATCATCCATATATATAATGACAAATTGTTCCAAGGATGACCTAATTACTATTCATTAAATTTATGAATGCAGCTAAAGGTTTGTCAATTTAAATGCATCACCAAGAACTCATAATGCCCATAATAAGTCCTACATCCTCTTCTCTTATCCTTAATTAATGTTACTCATATCCCAACTCTATTTGTGGAAAAATATTGAACACCTTATAACTGGTCAAACAGGCAATCTATACGAGCTAATGGGTTTCTATTCTACATTGTTACCTTATTCAACTGTCTACAATCTATGCATAGTCATAGTGATCCATCTTTCTTTTTCACAAATAGAACTAGAGCACTCCAAATAAAAGTACTAGGGCATTTAAATCCCTTGTCTAACAAGTCTTGTAAATTTTTTTTTTTCCAGTAACTAGAATAATTCTCTTCTGATGTGGAAATACTGCAACCATGGAGCATACTAAGATTTTTCAAATAAAACCGGCACTTTCAAAACTTCTTGGAAATTTTATATGAGTACTAGGGTAAATTCCATGTTAAAATTCCACACTAATATCTCGGTAACTGGATAGTAATTGTAGTCTGTAAACAGCGCACCAGAAAAGTTCCCAGGAAAGAGAGGTGGGTCACTAATGGACACGCTTAAGTACCAAGTCTTTCCTTGCCAGAGCTTTCCTTAGACATGCACTTTTCACAAATCACAATTTTTTTTTTAAATTCAATCGATATCATTCTATATAGGGATATAGATACTAGTTGGGTTCTAAGGAGTAAATCAATACCAAATTCTCGAATTGTTGTGGCAAGGTTGTGCAAGATTTTCTCCGCATTATTTGCCGGATTCCGCCTTGGTGGTGCCATTTCCTACTGTGGGAAAAATAAATTTATGATACTATTGAGGTGATCAAGCCCAATAGTTAGTTTCAAAACAATATTTAACAGCAGTCATAACACCACCTCGGCATACAGATAAGAAACACTAGTAATTTCTTACCTATATGAGTCACTGATCCCCTACACAGCACAACCACAACATACTCAAGACACTATAAGATCGATTCAGATAACCATCCACCCACTGGCCATCTAGGATCGACCTGCTCTGATACCAATTATGTAACACCCTTTTTTTTTCCTTTATTATTATACAATATTGAGTTCACATACATGTCATTAATCAAAACATACGTATAACATATCAAACACATAGATATTTACATCTTGTTTATTTTGGTTGACCAATCCGGAGATACATGTGCGGGTGGTTGCACCTTCACCGGGATCTGAGCCAACTCGACCACAAACATCTTATTTGATTCTGAAATCTGCCCAACATAAAGTAACTCGATCCAATGTGCACTAAAAGCCAGAGCCTTAGAAACAAAAGCTGCATAAATAATTTTCTGAACATGATATGGAAATATAGTGAGAATTAAATCCCAGTAAGTTCAACAATAAATTATCATCAGTAAAGCTCATCACGTCATGTTCAGCTGTATAAACTACAGAAAATATCTTTGGTCACATGAATGTATTATATCTATGCACATAAGAATCATACTATAATGATATGTATGACATGATTAACTGTTTTCAAAATATCATATGATGGCCATCAACTTATTCTCATCTCAAGCTACCCCGGTCAGGGTGAGTATCCTCTACTCTCCGGTACAGGCTTTTCTCGCTCCGTCCGACATGGCCCACTTTCTATTTCTTTTCTCATTATCATGATCATAACCGTTGGTAGGGCGTCCCCTACTGGTGCACCACACGGATTGCCATGTGACCGTGCTTATTTCTTTTCTTTTCACAATGATAGCCAAAAATATGCTTTCAATAACAAGTATGTTCGTCAAAATATAACTATTACCATAAATCATTGGTAATCATGCCATGAACATAACCATTTCAAATATCACTTCATAAAATATTTCCATGTCAAAATTTCATACTTAAGATGTTAAGAAGTTCATACAATGGCAATGGCTATGGCTATACTAGTCATTTATTAAGATTCATCTTCTTTTTTAAATACTAATTATATTCCTTTATTTTTCTTGATGCAGGTTTTCATCCTATCTAACCTTCTCTTACTAATCAGAGCATAACTCCCTCAATTTAACTCTGATGTAGGTGATCTTGGTGTCCATTTCAAGATAAAACAATTATCTAAAACTATTATGTTGAACATTGTAGCGACAAATTAAGAAACGAAGGTGATACTACTCCCTCAAAGTACAGGATAGTTCCTCTCGGATAGGTTCTGACCTTTACTGACTAATTAGACCATATCTCCCAAATTGGAACTCCAAATTGAGTTATTCCAGTTGGTAAAACTCCATGAGTCATATATCTATAATTGTTATGTTGGTGCGCTATTTTAATTCCCTACAGAATATTCCCAGAAATTCAAAAACTAAAGCATTAATAACATACTCTTCCCTGAATAAACATTTTCTGACCTCTGCTTACTAATCGGATCATATCTACCTCATATGAACTCCAAATTGCATAATTCCAGTGGGTATATTTCCATGAGACATAGATATATAACTTTCATGTTAACCATTTATTTTAATTCCATACAGATAATTCCCAGAAATTAAAATACAACAGCTGCCCTAACATAATCTTCCCTGATGAACCATTTTCTGACCTTGGCTTACTAATCGGACCATATCTACCACATGTGGACTCCAAATTGAATAATTCCAGTGGCTAAAAATCAATGACACACATATCTTTAATTCTTATGTTAACCATTTATTTTAATTCCCTACCAATAATTCCCAGAAATTAAATTACCGAAGCTATCCTAACATATTCTTCCCTGATGATTCATTTTCTGACCTTTGACTACTAATCAGACCATAGCTACCTCATATGGACTCCAAATGGAACGATTCCAGTGGGTGAAAATCCGTGACACATATATCTTTAATTCTTATGTTAACCATTTATTTTAATTCCTTATAGATTGTTCCCAGAAATTAAAATACCGAAGCTTAAAATTCTGTCAACCATAGCCATACCCATGCAGAACTATCTACACCAACCTAAGTATTCAAACATACATCACATGCAAGATCAATATGTAACATGATATAGCAACATCCATGACCAATCATCAAAGTTCTAAGATCAAAATCTCATATAAATATTATGAGTTTCAAAAGTTTTCTTCAAAAAGAAATATTGTTAAACTTACATGGAGTACTTAGTCTCCTAGACTTCTCCTTCCTCTTTCTTCCTTTCTTCCTCTCCTTTCCTCACACTACCTTGCTTCTATTTTTGCTCTCCCTCACTTGGACGAAATTCTAATGTTGTAAGGGTGAGTTTTCTTATATAGACCACCAAATAATTCACCTTTCATGATCATGGGTCTACCTTATCACAATTAGGATACACTTTGTTGAATTTTTGGAAAACAAACAACTTATGTTCTTGTCTTCCTCTTCCTTAGTCAAGATATGCATAGAAAAAGGAGATTTGTATTTTGAAAATTATGATGATATGTTCTTAAGATATGGGGCAAGATCCCTTTGATTTAGGGATTCATTTCCTTTTTCTTTTGTCTTAATCAAGTATGATAGATTTGCCTTTTTAAGTGGCAAATTTCTAGCCCTTGAATTTTCCTTACTTAACTAAAATTATTTGTGTAGGATAATGATGTTTTGTCATGATGCTATGTATTATTACCCACTTGCTAAAGTTATGAATGTAGGATATAGATGTTTTTGTCCTAAAGCCTTGTATTATTATGCCACTTGCCAAAATGATGAATGTAGAATCACACCACTTGTCAAATTTTTGTCTTAATGCCATGTCACTTAATCTTGATTACACTAATATTTCATCACTTTAATTTTATTTTTATTTTTTATTTTTATTTTTCCTCTTGGGTTTGGGCTCATTCTTGCCCATTTTCCTTACTTTGGTTAAAATTCTTCCTTTCATAATGGGCTTGGTCACATTTTCATGATTTTTGGGCTATCGGTCCAATTTCTATATCCTAGTCCAAGTCTATGTTTTATTTCTTCCTTGGCCTATCCTATTGGCTTGCTAAAAATTCATGTGAAGTAGAAAAACTCTATATGAAGTGTCTATAGGTTAAAGCCCAATTACGGGTGGAGATACTAAACTTAGTAACTTTTGCTCTTAAATTAAGAAAAATTACCCTAATCCGATCTTCTTGAAATTTTAAGACCTTTACTTACTTCACAAAAATTTATCTTTCTTTACCTAAGAATTTCACCTTTCTTTAACATGTTTATTTCTAATATTTCCTCTTAGGTTTTCTTTCTTTACCTATTCCATTAATATTAGAACATTTCTATGCATATATGTAAGGTGAAGAATTTCTAAGGAAAATATCTAAAAATTACGGGATGTTACATGACACATTTTAAAATATAAGTACATCCATATGCTGACCTAAGAGGTCATAGGAGGAATTATTTGCTCATTGAGTTGTCAAACTCACTACACGATATTTCAACATTTTTCATATAAGAATATTAGAGTCTGATTCGGCAGATAGGTGATATATTCTCTGGGTGAGTCTACGTTACTTCCTAGACTCACGGTCTTTAAATTATACTGTGTTTGAAATCTAGAGTGCTCTGAACGCTACAGGCAGGATCTCCATTTTTGCTGTACTTTGATGTTTATAGACTTGGTCTGTATATTATGTATACATGAGAGATCCTATATATATATGTTCCCATGATAAAGAATTGAATTATGCATCTTTATGAAAAATATCTGTTTACGGAAATAATAATTTAAAAAAATATTTATTTTACGTAATGTAAATTGGGGATGTTACACTTATCATACTTGAGTAAGATAAAAGAAGAATAAAATGAATCCCTAAATGAAAGGGACCTTGTCCCTTGTCTTAAGAACATTTTATCATGATTTTCAAATACAAATTTTCTTTTGCTATGCATATCTTGACTAAGGGAGAGGATGACAAGAACATGAGTTGTCTTCCCCTAAAAGGCAGCCAAGTGCATCTTAATTATGATAAGGTAGACCCATAATTATTAGAGGAGGACCACTTTATAATTTATTTAAGAAAAAACCACACTTATAATATTAGAATTTCATCCAAGTGAGGGAGAGGGAAAAACAGAAGCAAGGTAGAGTGAGGAAAGGAGAGAAAGAGAGGAGAAGAGAGGAAGGAAGAAGAAGGAGAACTCTAGAGGATTAAATATTCAAGATAAGCTTAATATCCACTTAAATCCATTAGTTTTCTTCATCCTTAGGGTTCAAAAATCACCCTTTTTCTCTTATTTAAGCTGCTAGAAAACCTAAGGGAAGGAAGGAATCTTGCCACTTCCTTTAAGAGGAAACAAGAAAAAGAATTCACTAAGTAAGTTAGGGAGATCTTTTGGTAGGTTTAACAATATCTCTTTTTGAAGAAAAGCTTTGAATTTATAGCATTTATATAAGATTTTGATCCTAGAACTTTGATGTAATATACAATATTTTCTTCTCTGATGATTGGCCATGGATATTGTAACGCCCCTAATTTTCGAGCACGTGAAACAAACATTTTTTTCTTCTTAAAATGGATAACACTATTATTTGTCATAGAAATAGATACATATAGGTTCTCTCATGTATATACATTATACAGACCAAGTTATAAATGTCAAAGTAACAATAGAAATAGGGATCCTGCCTGTAGCATTCGAAGCACACTCTAGAAACAAACACAGTATAATTCAAAATTGTGAGCCTTGAAAGCACCGTAGATCCACCCAGAGAACATGTCACCTAACTGATCACCTATCTGCAGGATCAAACTCTGTATTCTTATCTGAAAAATGTGGAAATATCATGTAGTGATTTTGACAACTCAGTGAGCACATAATACCTCCTATGACCTCTTAGGTCAGCATATGTGTAACATCCCTAATTTCATTTCATGTATTAATAAAAGTACAAAAGTATTCAAAGCAACATCCATAATTTCATTTCTTTTATTGATAAAGGTACATAAATATTTAATTAAGGAAATAAAATTTATTAGACAATTTTTAGATATCTAAGGAAATATAATCCTTAGAAAATCTTCACCTTACGTGTATGTATAGAAATTTTCTAATATTAATGGAATAGGTAAAGAAAGAAAACCTAAGAGGAAATATTAGAAATAAACATGCTAAAGAAAGGTGAAATTCTTAGGTAAGGAAGATAAATTTTTGTGAAGTAAGTAAAGGTCTTAAAATTTCAAGAAGATCGGATTAGGGTAATTTTTCTTAATTTAAGAGCAAAAGTTACTAAGTTTAGTATCTCCACCGATAAATTGGGCTTTCACCTATGGACACTTCATATAGAGTTTTTCTACTTCACATAAATTTTTAGCAAGCCAATAGGATAGCCCAATGAAGAAATAAAACATAGACTTGGACTAGGATATAGAAATTGGACCGGTAGCCCAAAAATCATGAAAATGTGACCAAACCCATTATGAAAGGTAGAATTTTAACCAAAGTAAAGAAAATGGGCAAGAATGAGCCCAAACCCAAGAGGAAAAATAAAAATAAAAATAAAATTAAAGTGATAAAATAATGGTGTAATTAAGATTAGGTGACATGGCATTAAGACAAAAATTTAGCAAGTGGTGTGATATCCTACATTCATAATATTAGCAAGTGGTATGATAATACAAGACTTTTGGACAAAACATCTATATCCTACACTCATAATTTTAGCAAGTGGTATGATAATACATGGCATTAGGACAAAACATTCCTATCCCACACAAATAATTTCAACCAAATAATGGAGATTCAAGGGCTAGAAATTTGTGACCTAAAAAGGCAAACTTATCATAGTTGATTAAGACAAAAGAAAAAGGAAATGAATCCCTAAATCAAAGGGACCTTGTCCCATATCTTAAGAACATATTATCATAATTTTCAAAATACAAATCTCCTTTTCCTATGCATATCTTGACTAAGGAAGAGGAAAATAAGAACATAAGTTGTTTGTTTTCCAAAAATTCAACCAAGTGTAACTTAATTGTGATAAGGTAGACCCATGATCATGAAAGGTGAATTATTTGATAGTCTATATAAGCAAAACCCAACCTTATATCATGGGAATTTCTTCCAAGTGAGGGAGAGAAAAAAAAATTGAAGCAAGGTAGAGTGAGGAAAGGAGAGGAGGAGAGGAAGAAAGGAAGAAAGAGGAAGGAGAAGTCTAAAGGACTAAGTGCTCCAGGTAAGTTTAACAATATTTCTTTTTGAAGAAAAGATTTGAAACTTGTAATATTTATATTAGATTTTGATCTTAGAACTTTAATGATTGGTCATGGATGTTGCTATATCATGTTACATATTATGTATGTTTGAATACTTAGGTTGGTGTAGATAGTTCTACATAGGTATGGCTATGGGTGGCAAACTTCTATGCTTCTGTTTTTAAACTTTTGGGAAGAATTGGTAAGGAATTAAAACAAATGTTTAACATGAAAAATGTAGATGTATGTCTCACGGATTTGTACCCACTGGAATCACTCAATTTGGTGTTCCTATGAGGTAGATATGGTCCGATTAGTAAGCAAAGGTCAGAAAATGGTTAATCAGGGAAGAATATGTTATGATAGATTTTGTGTTTTAATTTTTTGGAACATTCTATAGGGAATTAAAATAAATGATTAACATAAGAACTATAGCTATATGTGTCACAGATTTTGAGCCACTAGAATCACTAAATTTGGAGTCCATATGAGCTAGATATGGTCTGATGAGTAAGCAATGGTTAATCAGGGAAGAATATGTTAGGATAGCTTCTGTGTTTTAATTTCTAGGAACATTCTGTAGGGAATTAAAATAAATGGTTAACATAAGAATTATAGCTATATGTGTCCCGGATGTTGAGCCACTGTAATCACTTAATTTGAAATTATTATGAGGGAGATATGGACAGATTAGTAGGTAGAGGTCAGAATCTAACCGAGAAGAAATAATATGTCCTTTGAGGGAGTAATATCACCAAGATTTCTTAATATTTCACTCAACTGTTCCACATAAGAGTTTTAGATAATTGTTTTTTCTTTAAATGGATATCATGATCACCTAAATCGGAGTTAAATTGAGGGAGTTATGCTCTGATTAGTAAGAGAATGTTAGATAGAATGAAAACCTGCATCAAGAAAATAAAGAAATAAAATTAATATTTAAAAAAGAAGAAGAATCTTATAAATGAAAATAATAAATGACTAGTATATGACATAGCCATTGCCATTGTATGAACTTTTTACCATCTTAAGTGTAAAATTTTGATATGAAAATATTTTATAAAGTGATATTTGAAATGGTTATGTTCATGGCATGATTACCAATGCTTTTTGGTAATAGTTATATTTTGACGAACATACTTGTTATTTGAAAGCATATTTTTGGCTATAATTGTGAAAAGAAAAGAAATGAGCACGGTCACATGGCAATCTGTGTGGTGCACCAGTAGGGGACGCCCTACCAACGGTTATGATCATGTTAATGAGAAAAGAAATAGAAAGTGGGCCATGTCAGATGGAGCGAGAAAAGCCCGTACCAGAGAGTAGATAATACTCACCCTGACCGGGGTAGCTTAATATGAGAATAAATTGATAGTCATCATATGATATTCTGAAAAAAAAAAATTCTGTCATACATGTTATTTCTGTACGATTCTTATGTGCATAGATATAGTGCATTCATGTGACCAAAGATATTTGTTGTAGTTTATATAGCTGAACATGACGTGATGAGCTATATTGATGATGATTTATTGTTGAACTTACTGGGATTTAGTTCTCACTATATTTCCATATCATGTTCAAAAAATTAGTTATGCAGATTTTTCTATGGCTCTGGCTTTTAGTGCATGTTGGATCGAGTACTTTATGTTGGGCAGATCCCAGAAGAAAATAAAATGTTTGTGGTCGAGTTGGCTTAGATCCCGGTGAAGGTGCAACCACCCGCACCTGTATCTTCGGAATTGGTCAACCAGAATAAATAAGTTGTAGATTTTTATGTGTTTGATATATTGTACATATGTTTTGATTAATGACATGTATGTAAACTCTGTATTGTATAAATTAAATAATGTTATTTTGAGTTAAGTTAATAACTTCATGGTATTTAAAAAAAAATTGATAGTTAAATGGAGTTGTTACAATATGAATGTACTCTTGTTTTAAAATTTGCCACTTAGAAAATACAGTTCAGAAGTACATCTATGGGACCCGTATTTAAAATTTTTTCAAATAAAAGGATATTCAAATATCCAAACCATATTCAGCACAGTATGATCATTAAACAAATATCGTTATGCTCAGCTGTATAAACTATAGTAAAATAATAAGTTTTTAAGATAAAGTTATAAACTTTTAAAATAACCTGCCTTATTCGGCGATCTGGTCAACCCAATTTAAAGTGACCTACCTCATTTGACGATCTGGTCAACCTACACACTCATTTGCTATATGCATAGTGACCGATTGACTATAGTCACAATAGTGATCAGGGAATGTGAGTCCATCACCCATCTGCCTCCTCACATTACCACTGTCACCCGGTTAGAGCGGCCCTCCCTCGGCTCACTTAGGCTAATAGGGTGTCCCTTATTCGGTACCGTCACAAGTCATACATGTAACAACTTTTTTTTTATTATTATACAATATAGAGTTCACATACACGTCATTAATCAAAACGTACGTACAACATATCAAACACATAAATATCTACATCTTATTTATTCTAGTTGACCAATTCTAGAGATACAGGTGCGGGTGGTTGCAACTTCACCAGGATCTGAGCCAACTTGACCACAAACATTTTATTTGATTCTGGGATTTTCCCAATATAAAGTAACTTGATCCAATGTGCACTAAAAGCCAGAGCCATAGAAAAATCTGCATAACTAATTTTCTGAACATGACATGGAAATATAGTGAGAATTAAATCCCAACAAGTTCAACAATAAATCATCAACAATATAGCTTATCACGTCATGTTCATCTGTATAAACTACATCAAATATCTTTGGTCACATGAATGGACTATATCTATGCACATGAGAATCGTACAATAATGACATGTATGACAGGATTAACTATTTACGGAATATCATATGATGACTATTAATTTATTCTCATATAAAGCTACCCCAGTCAAGGTGAGTATTTTCTACTCTCCGGTACAGGCTTTTATCGCTCCGTCCGACTTGGCACACTTTTTCTTTCTTTTCTCATTAGCATAATCATAACCGTTGGTAGGCCGTCCCCTACTGGTGCACCACACAGATTTGCCATGTGACCGTGCTCACTTCTTTTCTTTTCTCAATAATAGCCAAAAATCATTGGTAATCATGCCTTGAACATAACCATTTCAAATATCACTTTATAAAATATTTCCATGTCAAAATTTCACACTTAAGATGGTAAGAAATTCATGCAATGGCAATTACTATGGCATATACTAATCATTTATTATTTTCATTTATAAGATTATTCTTCTTTTTTAAATATTAATTTTATTTCTTTATTTTCTTGATGCAGATTTTCATCCTACCTGACCTTCTCTTACTAATCAGAGCATAACTCCCTACATTTAGCTCCGCTTTAAGTGCTCTTGGTGTCAATTTAAAGATAAAACAATTATCTAATCCTATTATGTTGAATAGTTGAATGGAATATTAAGAAATCATGGTGATATTACTCCCTTAAAGTACAGGTTATTTCTTCTTGGGTAGGTTCTGACCTCTACCTACTAATATGTCCATATCTCCCTCATAATATTTCCAAATTAAGTGATTCCAGTGGTTAAAAATCCGTGACACATATAGCAATAATGTTTATGTTAACCATGTATTTTAATTTCCTACATAATGTTCCCAGAAATTAAAACACAGAAGCTATTCTAAATTATTCTTCCCTGATTAACCAATTTCTGACCACTACTTACTAATCGGAACATATCTGCCTCATATGGACTGCAAATTAAGTGATTCCAGTGCCTAAAAATCCGCGACAAATATAGCTATAATTATTATCTTAACCATGTATTTTAATTTCCTACAGAATGTTCCCAGAAATTAAAACACCGAAGCTATTCTAAATTATTCTTCCCTGATTAACCAATTTCTGACCACTGCTTACCAATCGGACCATATCTGCCTCATATGGACTGCAAATTAAGTGATTCCAGTGGTTAAAAATCCGTGACACATATAGAAATAATGTTTATGTTAACCATGTATTTTAATTTCCTACAGAATGTTCCCAGAAATTAAAACACAAAAGCTATTCTAAACTATTCTTCCCTGATTAACCAATTTCTGACCACTACTTACTAATCGAAACATATCTGCCTCATATGGATTGCAAATTAAGTGATTCCAGTGCCTAAAAATTCGCGACAAATATAGCTATAATTATTATGTTAACCATATATTTTAATTTTCTACAGAATGTTCCCAGAAATTAAAACACCGAAGCTATTCTAAATTATTCTTCCCTGATTAACCAATTTCTGACCACTGCTTACCTATCGGAACATTTCTGCCTCGTATGAACTGCAAATTAAGTGATTCCAGTACCTAAAAATCCGTGAAAAATATAGCTATAATTATTATGTTAACCATGTATTTTAATTTCCTACAGAATGTTCCCATAAATTAAAACATAGAAGCTATTCTAAATTATTCTTCCCTGATTAACCATTTTCTGACCACTACTTACTAATCAAACCATATCTACCTCATATGGACTCCAAAGTGAGTGATTCCAGTGGCTAAAACTCCGTGACACATATAGATATAATTATTATGTTAACCATTTATTTTAATTCCCTACAGAATGTTCCCAAAAATTAAAACACATAAGTTATCCTAACATATTCTTTCCTAATTAACCATTTTCTGGCCACTGCTTACTAATCAGATCATATCTTCCTCATATGGACTCCAAATTGCGTGATTCCAGTAGTTAAAAATCTATGAGACATAGATCTACATTTTTCATGTTAACAATTGCTTTAAATTCCTTACTAATTCTTCCCTGAATTTTAAAAACAGAAGCTTAAAATTCTGCCACCCATAGCCTTACCTATGCAGAACTATCTACACCAACCTAAGTATTCAAACATACATAATATGTAACATGATATAGAAACATCCATGACTAATCATTAAAGTTCTAAGATCAAAATCTCATATAAATATTACAAATTTCAAAACTTTTCTTCAAAAAGAAATATTGTTGAACTTACCTTGAGCACTTAGACCTCTAGACTTCTCCTTCCTCTTTCTTCCTTTCTTCGTCACCTTTCCTCACTCTACCTTGCTTTTATTTTTCCTCTCCCTCACTTGGAAGAAAATTTTAATGTTATAAGGGTGGGTTTTTTATAACTCTAATTCATTAGTTTCTCCATGCTTTTCTGGGATTATTTTATGTGCACTCTGACTTATTAGCATTCATACTCCCTGTTTTAATAAGATATTTTGCATTCCATGGATGCAATATCACCCATTTGGTTGCTGTGACAATTTAGTATACATATGCGACAAACATGGCAGCAAACTAAGTGATACTGAATGAGCTTGGCCCTTTTTAATATAAAGTAGATGATGGGGAAATGATCCTGTTTGATATGGTGTAGGTGGTAGGGAGTCAGAGCAATACAACAGGCTCGACCACTACCTAGCTGGGGAAAGGAGCACCCAGCTGACACAGCAGACTGTTGGGTGGCACAGAAACTGCCTCCACTACTAGAATTGGAGAGAAAGCTGCTAGAAGTGGTGCTAGCCGAAAAGCAGGAGGAATGTCAGCATAATCAGGCCACTTTAATGAGACCACAAGGCTTGACTATAAAAGGCAGAAAATAGAGTGCAGAAAGAAAAAGAGGAGGCTACGAGGGACAAAGAGGAAAATATAAAGACTGAACCCAGAATCCCTGACGGGAGGGGGTTGTGAGAAAATACCCCAGCCGAGGATATGCTAACATTGCATGGTGAAGCATTGGAGTGAGGACGAGACTGTTGTTCCAGAATTCCCTCGATCCCTTTGTGATTTTTATTGTTTAGCAGGAAACTGCATTTGTCTGTTTATTTTAGTTGTAGCACTCGCACCGCATACTGGTATTTTTCCAATGTCTGTAACCAGTTTAGCTATAAGGCTGGGCTAATTTCCAGCTAGGGTTGTAGAAGGGTTGTAATGAACACAAGCACGCCTTAATTCATCAATGATTTTGCTGCAGCTTTGCTGTATCATTCAACTGTGTGTGGATGTTTTAATTTCTTCTGATAACTAAAATTTGATAGAGGGAGACTAGGCCAATATTTACCTGGAAGGGTGGTGGAGGCTGGAGAAAGAGTTGAATGTGTGGGATTAGCCAATATAGGGATATATGGTTGACCCATTTAGCCCAATGGTTAAGAGTTTCACGCATAATTCTGGGGTTAGGATTAATATAGGGATGTGTGTCCAAACCCCAGAATCGCATGGAAGGGAAGTCTGGGAAGACCCCATTCAAGAAAGACTAGGTACTGAGGAAATTGCTCCAGCAATTTCTAGAGAAAAATGAGTGCAGAAGTTCATGGCAACCCTGATTCACCTAATATCCCTTTCTTTTATACCCTAGTATCCCTCAGCTTACTTATAGTCTTATTGAGTTTGTTCAATCCTAACCCATCTTGAACAAAAATCTTGTGAAACAACCAAATTTTGCTACAGCATTTCACAAGTCAAAGTATTCTATAGTAGTTTTTAGTACACTCCTCGTGGGACGATACTCACTCATCATTTTATTATTTGGTCACGATACGTGCACTTGCATTCTGACATTGCATACACATTTTGTAACCACCAATTTTGCTTATATATACTATCAAATAATTCAACTTTTATAATCATGGGTCTACCTTATCACAATTAGAATGCACTTGATTGAATGTTTGGAAAAAAAACAACTCATGTTCTTGTCTTCCTCTTCCTTAGTCAAGATATGCGTAGGAAAAGGAGATTTGTATTTGAAAATTATGATAATATGTTCTTAAGATAAGGGAAAAGGTCCCTTTGATTTAGGGATTCATTTCCTTTTCCTTTTGTCTGAATCAATTATGATAGGTTTTCCTTTTTAGGTGGCAAATTTTCAACTCTTGAATCTTCCTTGCTTAGCTAAAATTATTTGTGTAGGATAACAATTTTTTGTCATAATGTTATATATTATTACCCACTTGCTAAAATTATGAGTGTAGGATATAGATGTTTTGTCTTAATGCCATGTATTATCATACCACTTGCTAAATTTTTGTCTTAATGCCATGTCACCTAATCTTGATTACACCATTATTTTATCACTTTATTTTATTTTTATTTTTATTTTTCCTCTTGGGTTTGGGCTCATTCTTGCCCATTTTCTTTACTTTGGTTAAAATTCTATCTTTCATAATGGGCTTGGTCACATTTTCATGATTTTTGGACTACTGGTCCAATTTCTATATCCTAGTCCAAGTCTATGTTTTATTTCTTCCTTAGGCTATCCTATTGGCTTGCTAAAAATTCATGTGAAGTATAAAAAATCTATATGAAGTGTCCATAGGTGAAAGCCCAATTTATGGGTGGAGATACTAAACTTAGTAACTTTAACTCTTAAATTAGGAAAAATTACCCTGATCCAATCTTCTTGAAATTTTAATACCTTTACTTACTTCACAAAAATTTATCTTCCTTACCCAAGAATTTCACCTTTCTTTAGTATATTTATTTCTAATTTTTCCTTTTAGATTTTCTCTCTTTACCCATTCCATTAATGTTAGAACATTTTTATGCATACACGTAAGGTGAAGAATTTTTAAGGATTATATTTTCTTAGATATCTAAAAATTGTCTAATAAATTTTATTTCCTTAATTAAATATTTATGTACCTTTATCAATAAAAGAAACGAAATTAGGGATGTTACTTTGAATACATGAAACGAAATTAGGGTTGTTACAAAACTCACTATAAAATACTTACATTTTTTTTCAGATAAAGATACAGAGTTTGGTCCTGCAACTACGTGATCAACTAAGGGTTATACTATCTGGGTGAGCCTAAGTTGCTTCCAAGGCTCACAATGTTTAAATTATTTTGTACTTATATTCTACAGTATGCTCTGAACGCCACAGGCAGAATCCCTGCTTCTGCTATAATATATGTATAAAGATTTGGCTTGTATATTTGGTTATATTGGAGAACTTCTAAACGTATGTTATTAATCTTGATATGTGATATACTTGAAGCAAGTATGCAATAAAATAAGGTCAAAGTTATCTGCTACTTGTGACAATCGTGTTCCCTTAAATTAGGGGCGTGACAACTAGAGGCCAAGCATAAAGAAAATGAAAAGATGAAAATAATATTTAAAACAAGAAGAAGAATCTTTTGAGTGGAAATAATAAATAATTAGTGTATGCCCTAGCCATTGCCATTGTATAAACACTTTATCATCTTAAGTATGTAATTTTCACATGGAAATATTTTGTAAAATGATATTCAAAAATGGTTATGATCATGACATGATTTCATTTTACCTATGATTTTTGGTAGTTATTATGTTTTGATGATAAATTATGGAAAGTGAGTATAATGAACATACTTATTATTGAAATCATATTTTTGGCTATTAATGTGAAAAGAAAAGAAAAGAAAAGAGACGAGCATGGTCACATGGCAGTCTGTGTGGTGCACTAGTAGGGAATACCCTACTCATGGCTATGATTATGTTAATGAGAAAATAAAGAGAAAGTGTGCCATGTCAGATAGAGTGAGAAAATCCCGTACCAGAGAGTAGAAAGTACTCACCCTAATAGGGGTAGCTTGATATGAAAATAAGTTTATAGTCATCATATGATATTCTGAAAATAGTTATTCATGTCATGACTATATGATTTTCATGTGCATAGATAAAGTGCATTCATGTGACCTAATATATTTGTTGTAGTTTACACAGATGAACATGACATGATCTATATTGATGATAATTATGATTTATTGTTGAACCTACTGGGATTTAATTCTCACTATATTTTCATATCATGTTCAGAGGACTAGATATGTAGATATTCTCTGTGACTAGCTTTTAGCGTACGTTGGGTCGAGTTGGCTAAGATCCTAATGAAGGTGCAACCAACCACACCTGTATCCCCAGAATTGGTCAATATTGATGAATAAGATGTAGACATATATGTGTTTGATTTATGTACGGATGTTGTTAATTAATGATGTGTAAACCTTGATTATGTTTGGTTGATTTAAGGGAATGTTATTATAAGTTAAATAATTAGAAGTAAATAGGTAATAATTTCATGGGATTTAAAATATATATATGTATATACGTATAAAAAAAGATGGAGTTGTTACACTCTAGACTTCTCCTTCTTCTTTCTTCCTCTCTTCTCCTCTCTTTCTCTCATTTCCTCACTTTACCTTGCTTCTATTTTTTCACTCCCTCACTTGGATGAAATTATTTTTTTATAAGGGTGGGTTTTGCTTAAATAAATTATCAAGTGGTTTACCTCTCATAATTATGGGTCTACCTTATCACAATTACGATGCACTTAGTTTTTTTGGGAAAGACAACTCCTGTTCTTGTCTTCCTCTCCTTTAGTCAAGATATGCATAGCAAAAAGGAGATTTGTATTTTGAAAATTATGATAAAATGTTCTTAACACAAGGGACAAGGTCCCTTTGATTTAGAGATTCATTTCCTTTTTCTTTTGTCTCACTCAAGTATGATAGATTTGCCTTTCTAGGTGGAAAATTTCCAACCCTTGACTCTCCCTTGCTCAGCTGAAATTATTTGTGTTGGATAAGGATGTTTTGTCATAATGACATGTATTATTACCTACTTGCTAAAATTATGAATGTAGGATATAGATGTTTTGTCCTAATGCCATGTATAATTACCTACTTGCTAAAATTATGAATATAGGATATAGATGTTTTGTCCTAATGCCATTTGACATAATCTTGGTTATTATTACACTACTATTTCCTCACATGGTTCTTATTTTTCCTCTTGGATTTGTGCTCATTCTTGCCCATTTCATTTTCTTTGGCTGAAATTCTACCTTTCATAGATGGCTTGGTCACATTTTCATGAGTCCAACTTTTATATCCTAATCCAAGTCTATATTTTATCTCTTGCTTGGGCTATCCAATTGGCTTGCTAGAAACTAACGTGGAGTAGAAACAACTCTATATGAAGTGTCCATAGGTGAACTCCTAATGTATCAGTGGAGATGTTAAACTTAGGAACTCTAGCTCTTAAATCACTACTTTCGTCTTGCTAAGGTCTATGGATACCCCTCTATTGGAGATGACATGTCCGAGAAACTTCACTTCAGTTAGCCAAAATCCACACATTTACAATTTGGCATACAACTCTCTTTTTTCAGCACTTATAGCACAATTCGAAGATATTGTTCATGTTCTTTCTCATTCTTAGAATATATCAAGATGTCATCAATGAACATAACTACAAATTGATCTAAGTAGGGTCAAAAAATGTGATTCATGTAATCCATGAAAATTACAGGTGCATTTGTCAACCCAAAGGGTATTACGAGAAACTCATAGTGCTCATACCTAGTCCTGAAGATTTTTTTGGTACATCCTCCTCCTTAATCCTAATATGATAGAATCCCAATCTCAAATCAATTTTATAAAATATGGAGGCTCCCATCAGTTGATCCAATAAGTCATCTATCCTAGGGAGAGGGTACTTGTTTTTTATAGTCATCTTATTTAGCTGTCTATAGTCTATGCATAGTCTAAGGCTCCCATCTTTCTTCTTAACAAACAATACAAGAGCTCCCCAAGGTAATACACTTGGTCTAATGAATTGCTTATCTAACAGTTCCTCCAAATGTTTCTTGAGTTCCTGTAGTTCCTTCGGGCCCATTCTACAAGGTGCAATAGAGATAGGCCCTGTCTCAGGTAGAAAATTAAAAAAGAACTCTATCTCTTTCTGTAACATCCCTAATTTTGTTTCATTTATTAATAAAGGTACATAAATATTTAATGTAGCATTCATAATTTCATTTCTTTTATTAATAAAGGTACATAACTAATTAATTAAGGAAATAAAATTTATTAAACAATTTTTAGATATCTAAGAAATATAATCCTTAGAAATTCTTCACCTTATGTGTATGCATAGAAAATGTTTCAAACATTAAGAGAATAGTTAAAAAGAGAAAACCTAATAGGAAAAATTAGAAATAACATATTAAAGAGAGGCGAAATTCTTGGGTAAGGAAGATAAATTTTTGTGAAGTAAGTTAAAGTCTTAAAATTTCAAGAAGATTGGATTAGGATAATTTTTCCTAATTTAAGAGCTAGAGTTACTAAGTTTAACATCTCCACCTATAAATTGGGCTTTCAACTATGGACACTTCATATAGAGTTTTTCCACTTCACATGAATTTCTAACAGCCCAATTGGATAGCCCAAGCAAGAAATAAAATATAAACTTGGACTAGGTTATAGAAGTTGGACCGATAGACCAAAAATCATGAAAATGTGACCAAGCCCTTCATGAAAGGTAGAATTGCAGCCAAAGCAAAGGAAATGAGTAAGAATGAGCCCAAATCCAAGAAGGAAAAATAAGAATCATGTGAAGAAATAGTAATAATAATCAAGATTAAGTCACACGGCATTAAGACAAAACATCTATATTCTACATTCATAATTTCAACATGTAGGTAATAATACAAGGCTTTAGGACAAAACATCTATATCCTATATTCATAATTTCAACAAGTGGGTAATAATACATAGCATTATGACAAAACATCCTTATCCTACACAAATAATTTCAGCCAAGCAAGGAAGATTCAAGGGCTGGAAAGTTTCCACCTAAAAGGGCAAACTTATCATACTTAATTAAAAGAAAAAGGAAATGAATCCCTAAATCAAAGGGACCTTGTCCCTTGTCTTAAGAATATTTTGACATGATTTTCAAAATACAAATCTCATTTTGCTATACATATCTTGACTAAGGGAGAGGAAGACAAGAACATAAGTTATTTTTCCCTAAAAAACAACCAAGTGCATCCTAATTGTGATAAGGTAGACCCATGGTTATGAAAGGTGAACCACATGATAGTTTATTTAAGCAAAACCCACCCTTATAACATAATAATTTCGTCCAAGTGAGGGAGAGGAAAAACATAAGCAAGTTAGAGTGAGGAAAGGAGAGAAAGAGAGGAGAAGAAAGGAAGAAAGAGGAAGGAGAAGTCTAGAGGATTAAGTACTCAAGGTAAGTTAGCTTAATCTCCACTTGAATCTATCTTTCTTCTTTATTCTTAGGGTTCAAAAACTCACCCTCCTTCTCTTAATTATGCTACTAGAAAAGCTAAGGGAAAGGAGGAATCTTGCTACTTCCTTCAAGATGAAACAAGAGAAAGAATTCACTAAGTGAGTTAAGGAGATCTTTAGGTAGGTTTAATAATATTTCTTTTTATAAAAGCTTTAAAATTAGAAACATTTATATGGGATTTTGATCCTAGAACTTTAATGAAATTTATTATATTTGTTACCTGGATGATTGGCCATGGATGTTGCTATATCATGTTATATGTTGATCTTGCAAGTGATGTATGTTTGAATACTTTGGTTGGTGTGGAAAGTTTTGCACAGGTATGGCTATGGGTGACAAAATTTTAAGATTTTATTACTGATATTTGTATATTTAAATGTGGTGAAAAATTGATGAAATATGATTAGATGTAAAATAAGAAGAAAATAGAAGAGGACATAATAGAATGATGAACTAAAACTATAGAAAAGGTTAGGTTAGGAAACTAGATTTCGTAGTAACCAAAGAAGCTTCTATTTTTCAAATTCTAGGAAGAATTGGTTAGTAATTAAAAGAAATGGTTAATATGAAAAATAGAGATATATTTCTCACGAATTTTTAGCTACTGGAATCACTTAATTTGGAGTCCATATGATGTAGATATGGTCATATTAGTAAGTAGTGGTTAGAAAATGGTTAACCAGGGAAAATCTGTTAGGAAAGCTTCTGTGTTTGAATTTTTGGGAACATTATGTAGAGAATTAAAATAACTTGCTAACATAAAAAATATAGATATATGTCTAATGGAAATTTAACCACTGGAATCACTCAATTTGGAGTTCATATGAGGGAGATATGATTAGATTATTAAGTAAAGGCAAGAACCTAACCGAGAAAAAATAACGTTTAAATTGAGGGAGTAGTATCACTAAGATTACCTAAGATTTCACTTAACTATTCAACATAATAGTTTTAGATAATTGTTTTAGTTTCAAATGGACACCAAGATCACCTAATTCGGAGTTAAACTGAGAGAGTTATGCTCTAATTAGTGAGAGAAGGTCAAGTAGGATAAAAACCTGCAACAGAGAATAACACAACATAGAGCATGGCCGTGTTCCAAGGCACGACAAGGTCGTGTTCCAAGGCATGGCAAGGCCGTGTTCTGGGCTAGAAAGTGCATTTTGAAGCCTAAAGCATGGTTTTTTTTACAAGAAATGGCCAAGCCGTGTTATAGGATATGTTTAGGCCGTGTTGGAAGCTAGTAAATCTTAATTTCAACATTTTTCTACCCTAAATGAACTTTATGAACTATAGGATATTAATAGAAACCAAATTGAAGAAGAATGCCGCATTAAATTTATGAGAACATGTGTTGGAAATGATATAAGTAGGAGGAAAGTGACTAGAGGCCAAGCATAAAGAAAATAAAGAGATAAAAATAATATTTAAAAAGAAGAAGAATTTTATAAATGAAAATAATGAATGACTAGTTTAGGCCGTGTTGAATGACTAGTGTATTCCTTACCATCTTAAGTGTGTAATTTTGATATGGAGATATTTTATAAAGTGATATTTGAAACGATTATGTTCATGTCATGATTTTTGAGATGAATGAATAGTATGAATAGTAACTTTCTCTCTCTAGATCTGGAGTACTTTCGAGTATCTGATCTCAAAATTAAAGGTACCGCTGGATTTAGGATGAAGAGTACTACAATATTGGCCAAACAATTTTTCAAATCAGTCGAAGAATCACCGCAGATCAGAAGTAGAAAATCTTAAATAAAGTTAAATTCTGAAACTCCTATTTAGAGACCTCAAATTGAAAATCAGACACCGTAAGTTGATTCAGGATATAGATAAACTATAAGATATCAAGTTTCACAATCATCTGACAATTTTTGGTATCATGAACAGTAACTTTGACTGGCGTGAATAGTGACTCTGGTCGATATAAACAGTAAATCCAACCAGTATGAATAGTATTTCCGACGGTGAATAGTAATTTTCGATCGTGAATATTTTCCATCAGTTGACTAGTGTTGACCAACCTCTCGAAGCTCAAATTTCACAATTTAAGATTCATTTTCTAGGTTTTTAGACTCTCTAGACTTGTTTTTGAGGTCCATTTGATCATATTTCACTTGAAAAAATACATTTGGAGCTATCCAATCTTGAGCCTTAACCCTGTGAGTAGATAATTCTTTCTATGACTTACCACAAGCTCTTCTTGAACTTAAAATATATAATTAGTTTTGTTTACAAATTATTTATTTTATCATAAGTTTTTGAAATGTGTTAAAATATCTATTTTGCTTACGAATTGGCACATAGTTCAAGAAGAATACAGTTTTGTAAATAGATTTTGAAACTCATTGAATATGTGGTTTTAAATGTATTTATCATTATTTGATAACGTGAATATTATCTGCACGAGACATTAATTTGTAAAGCTATAAAGTTGCTGATTATGATTGAGTGGCAAGCGTAAAACTCATGGTAAGTTTCTTGATAATTATACATTGCATTTGATGAATATGCATATATATATATATATATATGTGTGTGTGTGTGTGTGTGTGTGTGTGTGTATGGATGAATATCGACAGGTTGTATGACTTGTGACAGTATCGAGTAAGGGATGCCCTATTAGCCTGATTGAGCCAAGAGAGGGTCGCTCCAACCGGGTGACAGTGGTAATGTAAAGAGGCAAATGGGTGATAAAATCACATTCTTTGATCACTTAATATGACTGTAGTTGATCGGTCACTATGCATATAGCAAATTAGTGAATTGAGTGTATTGAGAGCTATAACATGCTTGAGCATTATGTAAAAAGAGTGAATTTTCAGTGCATATGCAGTATGTTAATTATGCATCATCAAAAGTTATGATATTATCTTAAGAGCTTGATTTTTTTTGTAGCTTAAACAGCTGAACATATCACCAACCTTTGCTATGTGCTTGGTACTTAAGCGTGTCCATTAGTGACCCACCTCTCTTTTTTGAGAAATTTCCTGGTGCGCTGTTTACAGACTACAATTACTATCCAGTTATCGAGGTATTAGTGTGAAATTTTGACATGGAAATATTTTATAAAGTGAAAATTAGAAAATGATTATATTCATGGCATAATTTCAGTTTACCAATGAATTTTGAGAATGATTATGTTTTGATACATTATGGCATGAGAATATAATGAACATACTCGTTATTGGAATCATATTTTCGGCTATTAATATGAAAAGAAAAGAAATGAGCACGGTCACATGGCAATCCGTGTGGTGCACGAGTAGGGGACGCCCTACCAACGGTTATGATTATATTCATGAGAAAAGAAAGAGAAAGTGTGCCATGTCGGACGGAGCGAGATAAGCACGTACCGAAAAGTAGAGAATACTTACCCTGACCGGGGTATCTTGAAGTAAGAATAAGTTGATAGCCATCATATGAAATTCGAAAAAAATAGTTATTCATGCCATACATGTCATAACTGTATAATTTTCATGTGCATGATAAAGTGCATTCATGTGACCTAAAGATATTTTCTGTAGTTTATACAGCTGAACATGACATGATGAACTATAATGGTAAATTATGATTTATTGTTGAACTTACTGGGATTTAATTCTCACTATATTTCCATATCATGTTCAGAAGAATAAATATGCAGATATTCTCTATGACACTTATTATCTCTGTACGTTGGATCGAGGTGCCCTACCTTGGGCAACTTCCAGTTATTTCAAATATAACTATCGTAGATGTAACTGAGATTTCGGTGGACGTGCCACCCGAATCAGTGTCCCCGGAAATAGTCGATATAGATGATTAGAACTAATATGTATCTTTGTACAAATGTTTGTAAAATAATGGTGTGTAGTTTGTAAAATAATAGTGTGTATGGAAACTCAGTATTGTATAAATTAAATAAATGTTATATTGAGTTAAGTTGTAACGAGGTAATAACTTCATGGTATTTAAAAAAAAAAAATTACATAAATGGAGTTGTTACATAATTGGTATCAGAGCAGGTCGATCCTAGATGGCCAGTGGTTGGATGGTTATCTGAATCGATCTTATAGTGTCTTGAGTATGTTGTGGTTGTCCTGTGTAGGGGATCAGTGATTCATATAGGTAAGAAATTACTAGTGTTTCCTATCTATATGCCGAGGTGGTGTTATGACTGCTATTAAATATTTTTGAACTAACTATTGGGCTTGATCACCTCAATAGCAGCATAACTTTGTTTTGTACCATAGTAGGAAATGGCACCACCAAGGAGGAATCCAGCAACCAATGCAGAGGAAACCCTGCACAACCTGGCCATGGCAATTCGAGACCAAGTTATGACCACCAACCAAATTTTACAACATCTCCAGAATGCTAATAACACAAATGTTGAGATTGGTCCTAACAACCGGACGGCTAGAAAAGATAATGGCATATCCGAGTTCCTGAGGACTAGACCACCTTGTTTCCAAGGTGGTTATGACCCAACGATAGCCGAAAGGTGGATTAGGGAATTAGAGAAAATCTTTGAAGTGATGGGCTGTACTAAAGAGCAGCAAATCATTTTTGCTGCATATATGTTAAAGGATGAAGCAGAATACTGGTGGCGTGGAGCTAGAGAACTTTTAGCTCATCAGGGAAGACAGATCACCTGGCAAGTGTTCAAGGACATTTTTTTTGAAAAGTACTTTCCAAGTACTGTACGGGCAGAGAAAGAGATCGAATTTCTCCAACTCAGGCAAGGAAGCATGACCGTGGACCAGTATATCGCAAGGTTCGAGGAGCTGTCTAAGTTCTCCTCTTATCTGCGATATAACCCAGATGAAGCATGGAAGGCGGTTAAGTTTGAAGCGGGACTAAACCCGGAGTTAAAGAATGCTGTTATAGCTATGGAGATCAAGGAGTTTGTACCTTTGATAAATAAATGCAGACTCCTGGAAAAGAGTTTAAGGGCAGTGGAGGACGAGAAGCAAAGGCGAAACCTATGGAAAAGGAAGAAAAATTTTTCCAACCCTAGAAAGAACGTGAGAAGAAGTGGATATGGAGCTGGTAAGAGGCCATTGATTGCGGGTCCTAGGCCTTTTCAACAAGACCTCGCCTCAGTCAAGTGCGCTAAATGCGGACGCATGCATGGTAACCGGCCATGCTACATGGGACAAGATGTCTGCTTCAATTGCGGACAGAAGGGACATTTTGTGAAAAACTGTCCACAGAATGTAGGAAAGCAGCCAGAACAGAGGCCTCAGGTGAAAGGAAAGGTTTTCACCCTGAGCGGCCAAGAGGCAGCTCAATCTTCTGAAATGATTCAAGGTACATGCTATATTTATGGATTTGCTCTTATGGTGTTATTTGACTCTGGTGCTAGTCAGTCATTTATATCAGAAGAATGTATTAGGAAGTTTCAGTTCCCTATTTCTGAAACTCCCTATGAGCTATCTGTAGTAACCCCTACAGGGGAACGGGTATTAACTTCCTCTGTATGTAAGGACTGTCAAGTCACCATCCAGGAGAAAACTTTTTCTATAGACCTCGTCAGTTTACCTTTAAGAGGTATTGAGGTCATTCTAGGGTTAGACTGGATGTCTAGAAATCGAGTCTTGTTGAATTGTTGTAACAAGACCGTTGAATTTCTACCTTCTACTCCGAAAGAGGAGGTCCAGTTATTGATGTTAAATGTCAATCAAGTTAATAGGGAGTTGAAGAATGGAGTACTTGGATACATTCTCTTGTATTTATCAAACCTAGAAGTCAAATCGAAGCTTGATGAAATTCCAATAGCCAACGAGTTTCCTGAAGTGTTTCCATCAGATATTCCAGGCTTACCTCCCAAGAGAGAGATAGAGTTCTCTATTGATCTCCTACCTGGGACAGGGCCTATCTCTATTGCACCATATCGAATGGCCTCGAAGGAACTACAAGAACTAAAGAAACAGTTGGAGGAACTATTAGACAAGCAATTCATTAGACCGAGTGTATCACCTTGGGGAGCTCCTGTATTGTTTGTTAAGAAGAAAGACGGGAGTTTGAGACTATGCATAGATTACAGACAGCTGAATAAGG
This sequence comes from Gleditsia sinensis, assembly GCA_037074535.1. NCBI lineage: Eukaryota > Viridiplantae > Streptophyta > Magnoliopsida > Fabales > Fabaceae > Gleditsia > Gleditsia sinensis. The sequence continues at coordinate 35,356,915 of CM073466.1, read as the reverse complement.
TGACTATCAAAAATAAGTACCCTCTCCCTAGGATAGATGACTTATTGGATCAATTAAAGGGTGCCTCCATCTTTTCTAAAATTGACTTGCGGTCAGGATATCATCAGATTGGGATTAAGGAGGAGGACGTACCAAAAACTGCCTTCAGGACTAGGTATGGGCACTATGAGTTTCTCGTAATGCCTTTCGGGTTGACTAATGCACCTGCAATTTTCATGGATTACATGAATCGCATTTTTCGACCCTACCTAGATCAATTTGTTGTAGTGTTCATTGATGACATCTTGATATATTCTAAGAGTGAGAAAGAACATGAACAACATCTCCGAATCGTGCTGCAAGTGCTGAAAGAGAAAAAGTTATATGCTAAATTGGAGAAGTGTGAATTTTGGCTGTCAGAGGTGAAGTTTCTCGGACATGTCATCTCTAATAGAGGGGTAGCCGTAGATCCTAGCAAGACAGAAGCAGTGATTAAGTGGGAGACACCAAAGACGGTTACGGAAATCAGAAGTTTCCTTGGTTTGGCAGGATACTACAGGAGATTTATACAAAACTTCTCTCGTATAGCCTTGCCATTGACTAAATTGACCAGGAAGGGAAGTCCTTTCAAATGGACTGATCAATGTGATGCTAGTTTTCAGGAGCTGAAGACAAGACTGACCACTCCTCCTGTTTTAATTATTCCAGACCCCACAAGATATTTTGAAGTGTATAGTGACGCTTCAAAGAAAGGGCTAGGATGTGTGCTGATGCAAGATAAGATAGTAGTTGCTTACGCCTCTAGGCAACTGAGACCTCACGAAGGAAACTATCCAACCCATGATCTTGAATTAGCGGCAGTAGTATTTGCCTTAAAGATTTGGCGACACTATTTGTACGGGGCAACCTTTGAAGTATATTGTGATCATAAGAGTCTTAAATACCTCTTTGATCAGAAGGAGTTAAATATGAGGCAACGAAGATGGGTAGAATTCCTCAATGACTACAAGTTTGAGATAAAGTATCATCCCGGAAAGGCGAATGTTGTAGCAGATGCCTTGAGTCGAAAATCTCAGCATATGGGTCAGATGATGGTGTATGAGATGCAGATGCTAGAGGAGTTTCGAAATTTGAAGCTAACCGCTACTCTTACTCCAAAGAATCTAGTCATTAATGGTTTAAGTATAGGGTCTGACCTTAGAGCCCAGATCAAAGAAGCTCAAGCTCACGATCAATACTTACAAGATCATAAAGACCAAGGTAATTTTTCTGTAATGGAAGATGGAGCAATCATGTATCAGGGAAGGATTTGTGTCCCTCAAGAACAAGAGTTGAGGACTAAGATACTGCAGGAAGCGCATCAAAGTAAATACACAATCCATCCTGGATGCACTAAAATGTACCAGGATTTAAAAAGGATGTATTGGTGGCCAGGGATGAAAAATGACATTGCTGAGTTTGTGGCGAAATGTCTCATTTGTCAAAAGGTGAAGGTGGAGCATCAAAAGCCAGCGGGATTTCTACAACCTCTTGAGATCCCTAAATGGAAATGGGATAGTATTTCGATGGACTTTGTTGTAGGTTTACCTAAGACCTCAGTGGGACATGACTCTATCTGGGTAATAGTTGACAGATTCACCAAATCTGCTCACTTTTTGCCCATAAAAATTAACTTTTCACTAGATAAATTGGCCCAATTGTACGTTCAGGAAATAGTTAGACTCCATGGGATTCCCTTAAATATTGTTTCTGATAGAGATCCGAGGTTCACGTCGAGGTTTTGGAAGGCGTTGCAAGAAGCTTTTGGTACTCAGTTGCGGTTCAGTACTGCCTACCATCCTCAAACTGACGGGCAGACAGAACGAACCATTCAAACCCTAGAAGATATGTTGAGGGCCTGTGTGATAGAGCAAGGTAAAGGATGGGATAAGTACCTACCTTTCGTAGAGTTTGCTTATAATAATAGCTATCACTCTAGCATTAAGATGGCCCCCTATGAAGCTTTATACGGTAGAAAGTGCCGATCTCCACTATGTTGGTTCGAGGTAGGAGAAAAGAACTTGTTGGGTCCTGATCTAGTTCAACAAACCACTGAACAAATCAGGATGATACGAAACAAAATACTTACAGCTCAGAGTCGGCAAAAGAGTTACTACGATAAGAGACATAGACCTCTAGAGTTTGAGGAAGGAGACCATGTATTTCTGAAACTTTCCCCGACTACTGGAGTTGGTAGGTCTCTCAAAACAAGAAAGCTAAGTTCGCGATTTTTAGGACCCTACCAAATTCTAAAGAAAGTTGGGACATCAGCATATCAAGTTGCTCTCCCACCTAATTTGTCCAACCTACATAATGTTTTCCACGTATCACAGCTGCGGAAGTATCTTTCAGATTCATCACATATAATACTGGATGAACCAATCCAAATAAAGGAGAACATGACATACCAGCTAGTACCTGCATCCATATTGGACACTGACGTAAAGCAACTGAGAAATAAAACCATTCCCCTAGTTAAGGTGTTATGGGAAGGTTTGACTCCGGAAGAAGCAACTTGGGAGCTGGAAGAAGTCATGCGGAAGAAATATCCGCAATTGTTCTTATAAGGTAATTTCTGAAATTTTGAGGACAAAATTTCTTTTAGGGGGAGAGAAATGTAACATCCTTAATTTCGTTTCTTTTATTGATAAAGGAACATAAAAAAAAATTAATTAAGGAAATAAAATTTATTAGACAATATTTTAGATATCTAAGGAAATATAGTCCTTAGAAATTCTTCACCTTAGGTATATGCATAGAAAATGTTTCTAACATTAAGAGAACAAATAAAGAAGGAAAATCTAATAGGAAAGAAATTAGAAATAACATACTAAAGAGATGCAAAATTCCTGGATAAGGAAGATAAATTTTTAGAAACAAGTAAAGGTCTTAAAATTTCAAAGAACATTGAATTAGGGTAATTTTTCCTAATTCAAGAACTATAGTTACTAAGTTTAAAATCTTTACCCATACATTGGGCTTTTACCTATGGACACTTCATATAGAGTTTTTCCACTTCACATAAGTTTCTAGCAAGCCCATTGGATAACCTAACAAGAAATTAAACATAGACTTGGACTAGGATATAGTAATTTCACAAATAGCCCAAAAATTATGAAAATGTGACCAAGCCCACCAAGAAAGGAAGAATTTTATCCAAAGCAAAGAAAATGGGTAGGACAAGCCCATAATGGGTAGGAATAAGCCCAAATCCAAGAGGAAAAATAAAATAAAATAAATTAGATGATGATATAATAATAAGAATAAAGATTAGGTTACATGGCATTAAGACAAAAAAATTAGCAAGTGGTGTGATTCTACATTCATCATTTAAGCAAGTGGCATGATAATACAAGGCTTTAGGACAAAAACATCTATATCCTACACTCATAATTTTAGCAAGTAGTATGATAATACATGGTATTAGGACAAAACATTCATAGCCCACACAAATAATATCAACCAAATAATGGAAATTCAAGGGCTAGAAATTTGCCACCTAAAAAGGCAAACCTATCATACTTGTTTAAGACAAAAGAAAATGGAAATGAATCCCTAAATCAAAGGGACCTTGTCCCATATCTTAAGAACATATTATCATAATTTTCAAAATACAAATCTCCTTTTCCTATGCATATCTTGACTAAGGAAGAGGAAGACAAGAACATAAGTTGTTTGTTTTCCAAAAATTCAACAAAATGTATCCTAATTGTGATAAGGTAGACCCATGATCATGAAAGGTGAATTATTTGGTGGTCTATATAAGAAAACCCACCCTTACAACATTAGAATTTCGTCCAAGTGAGGGAGAGAAAAAAAATAGAAGCAAGGTAGAGTGAGGAAAGGAGAGGAAGAAAGGAAGAAAGAGGAAGGAGAAGTCTAGAAGACTAAGTGCTCCAAGTAAGTTTAACAATATTTCTTTTTGAAGAAAACTTTTGAAACTTATAATATTTATATGTGATTTTGATCTTAGAACTTTTATGATTGGTCATGATGTTGCTATATCATGTTACATATTGATCTTGCACGTGATGTATGTTTGAATACTTAGGTTGGTGTAGATAGTTCTGCATGGTTATGGCTATGGGTGGCAAAATTTTAAGCTTCGGTATTTTAATTTCTGGGAACAATCTATAAAGAATTAAAATAAATGGTTAACATAAGAATTAAAGATATATGTGTTCCGGATTTTGATCCACTGGAATCATTCCATTTGGAGTCCATATGAGGTAGCTATGGTCTGATTAGTAGTCAAAGGTCAGAAAATGAATCATCAGGGAAGAATATGTTAGGATAGCTTCGGTAATTTAATTTCTGGGAATTATTGGTAGAGAATTAAAATAAATGGTTAACATAAGAATTAAAGATATGTATGTCATGGATTTTTAGCCACTGGAATCATTCAATTTGGAGTCCATATGAGGTAGCTATGGTCTGATTAGTAGTCAAAGGTCAGAAAATGAATCATCAGGGAAGAATATGTTAGGATAGCTTCGGTAATTTAATTTCTGGGAATTATTGGTAGGGAATTAAAATAAATGGTTAACATAAGAATTAAAGATATGTATGTCATGGAGTTTTTGCCACTGGAATCATTCAATTTGGAGTCCACATGTGGTAGATATAGTCCGATTAGTAAGCCAAGGTCAGAAAATGGTTCATCAGGGAAGATTATGTTAGGATAGCTTTTGTATTTTAATTTCTGGGAATTATTTGTATGGAATTAAAATAAATGTTTAAGATGAACCTTATATATCTATGTCTCATGGAAATATTCCCACTTGAATTATGCAATTTGGAGTTCATATGAGGTAGATATGATCCTATTAGTAAGCAGAGGTCAGAAAATGTTTATTCAGGGAAGAGTATGTTATTAATGTTTTAGTTTTTGAATTTCTGGGAATATTCTGTAGGGAATTAAAATAGCGCGCCAACATAACAATTATAGATATATGGCTCATGGAATTTTACCAACTGGAATAACTCAATTTGGAGTTCAAATTTGAGAGATATTGTCTAATTAGTTAGTAAAGGTCAGAACCTAAACGAGAAGAAATAATACTAAATTTAAAGGAGTAATAACACCACAATATCATACTATTTTGTTGATATGATTAACATAATAGTTTTAGATAATTATCTTAGCTTTTCATAGACACTAATATCATCTTAATCGGAGTTAAAATGAGAGAGTTATGCTCTGATTTGTAAGCAAAGGCTGTGTTAAAAGTTAGTAAAACCTATTTTCAATATTTTTCTACCCTAGATGAATTTTTAAGGTAATAATAGAAATCAATTTGAGGAAAAATACTCTATAAAATTTGTAAGAACATGTGTTGGAAATGATATAAGTAGAAATAAAATGACTAAATGCCTAGACATAAAGAAAATGAAAAGAATTATTCTAGTTACTGGAAAAAAATTGTGATTTGTGAAAAGTGCATGTCTAAGGAAAGCTCTGGCAAGGAAAGACTTGGTACTTAAGCGTGTCCATTAGTGACCCACCTCTCTTTTCTGAGAACTTTCCTGGTGCGCTGTTTACAGACTACAATTACTATCCAGTTATCGAGGTATTAGTGTGAAATTTTGACATGGAAATATTTTATAAAGTGAAAATTAGAAAATGATTATATTCATGGCATAATTTCAGTTTACCAATGAATTTTGAGAATGATTATGTTTTGATACATTATGGCATGAGAATATAATGAACATACTCGTTATTGGAATCATATTTTCGGCTATTAATATGAAAAGAAAAGAAATGAGCATGGTCACATGGCAATCCGTGTGGTGCACGAGTAGGGGACGCCCTACCAACGGTTATGTTATATTCATGAGAAAAGAAAGAGAAAGTGTGCCATGTCGGACGGAGCGAGATAAGCACGTACCGAAAAGTAGAGAATACTTACCCTGACCGGGGTATCTTGAAGTAAGAATAAGTTGATAGCCATCATATGAAATTCAAAAAAAATAGTTATTCATGCCATACATGTCATAACTGTATAATTTTCATGTGCATGATAAAGTGCATTCATGTGACCTAAAGATATTTTCTGTAGTTTATACAGCTGAACATGACATGATGAACTATAATGGTAAATTATGATTTATTGTTGAACTTACTGGGATTTAATTCTCACTATATTTCCATATCATGTTCAGAAGAATAAATATGCAGATATTCTCTATGACACTTATTATCTCTGTACGTTGGATCGAGGTGCCCTACCTTGGGCAACTTCCAGTTATTTCAGATATAACTGTCGTAGATGTAACTGAGATTCCGGTGGACGTGCCACCCGAACCAGTGTCCCCGGAAATAGTCGATATAGATGATTAGAACTAATATGTATCTTTGTACAAATGTTTGTAAAATAATGGTGTGTAGTTTGTAAAATAATAGTGTGTATGGAAACTCAGTATTGTATAAATTAAATAAATGTTATATTGAGTTAAGTTGTAACGAGGTAATAATTTCATGGTATTTTAAAAAAAAAATTACATAAATGGAGTTGTTACAATTTCAGTAGTTAAAAATTTGTAATACATACATACATACATACATACATATATATATATATATATATATATATATATATATATATATATATATATATTATGTTAAAAAAAATTAATTTCCTACATATTTTTCCCAAAAAGTCAAACACAGATGCTTACCTAACAGATTCTTCCCTAGTTAACTAGTTTTTGACCTCTGCTTACTAATCTGACCATATCTCCCTCATATAGATTCCAAATTGAATGCTTCCAGTGGATAAAATTTTTTGATGAACATATATTTTTTTAATGTTAACCATTTCTTTTAATTCCCTACATATTTTTCCTAGAAATTCAAACACAAAAGTTTACCTAACAGATTTTTCCCCGGTTAAAACTCGCGATACATATATCTATATTTTTATGTTAAAAATTGCTTTTAATTTCTTACATATTTTGTCCAAAAATTCAAATACAGAAGGTTACTTAACAGATTATTCCTTGGTTAACTAGTTTCTGGCCTCTGCTTACTAATCTGACCATATCTTCCTCATATGGATTCCAAATTGAATGATTCTAGTGGAAAAAATTCATCATACATATATCTATATATTTTTGGTTAACCATTTCTTTTAATTCACTACATAGTTTTGTCCAAAAATTCAAATACAGAAGCATACCTAACAGATATTTCCCTAGTTAAGTAGTTTCTAACCTCTGTTTACTAATCTAACCATATATCCCTCATATTGATTCTAATTTGAATGATTATAGTGGTCAAATATTAGTGAGACATATATCTATATTTTTCATGTTAAGAGTTGCTTTTAATTCCCTACAAATTTTCCCCAGAAATTCAAACACAGAAGCTTATGTAACAGATTCTTCCCTAGTTAACTAGTTTCTGATCTCTGCATGCTAATCTGACCACATCTCCCTTATTTAAACTCCAAATTTTGTTAATTCAGTGGCTACAAATCTGTGAGACATATATCTACCTTTTTCATGTTAATCATTTCTTTTAATTCCTAACTCAGTCTTCCCAAAATTTCAATAACAGAAGCTTCCCTGGTTACTCTGAAATCCAGTTTTCTACCCAAACCCTTCCTAAGGTTTTAGTTCAATATTTTATTATGTCATCTTCCATTTTCTTCCTAATTTACATATAATCATATTCCATCAATTTTTTACCACATTCAAATATACATAACAGCTGCATAAAAAATCATTAAATTTTGCCACCCATAGCCATACCTATGCAAAATTTCCCACATCAACCAAAACTTTCAAAACATCCATCATATGTAAGATCAACATGTAACATGATATAGTAACATTCATGGCCAATCATTCAAGTAACAAATATTATAAATTTCATCAAAGTTCTAAGATCAAAATGTCATATAAATGTTACAAATTTCAAAACTTTTCTTCAAAAAGAGATATTTTTAAAGCTACCTAAAGATCTCCCTAGCTCACTTAATGAATTCTTTTTCTTGTTTCCTCTTGAAGGAAGTGGTAAGATTCCTCCCTTCCCTTAGCTTTTCCAGTAACTTAAATAAGAGAAGGGGGTGGGTTTTGAACCCCAAGAATGAAGAGAAAAAATGGATTCAAGTAGAGATTAAGCTAACTTACCTTGAGTACTTAGTCCTCTAGAATTCTTCTTCTTCCTTCCTTTCTTCTCCTCTCTTTCTCTCATTTCCTCGCTCTACCTTGCTTTTATTTTTTCTCTCCCTCACTTGGACAAAATTATAATGTTATAAGGGTGGGTTTTGCTTAAATAAACTATCAAGTAGTTCACCTCTCATAATCATGGGTCTACCTTATCATAATTAGGATGCACTTGGTTGTTTTTTAGAGGAAGACAACTCATGTTCTTGTCTTCCTCTCCCTTAGTCAAGATATGCATAGCAAAAGGAGATTTGTATTTGAAAATCATGATAAAATTTTCTTAAGACAAGAGACAAGGTCCCTTTGATTTAGAGATTCATTTCCTTTTTCTTTTGTCTTACTCAAGCATGATAGATTTGCCTTTCTAGGTGAAAAAGTTCCAGCCCTTGAGTCTCCCTTACTTGACTAAAATTATTTGTGTAGGATAGGGATGTTTTGTCATAATGCCATGTATTATTACCTACTTGCTAAAATTATAAATGTAGGATATAAATGTTTTGTCCTAATGCCATGTATTATTACCTACTTGCTAAAATTATGAATGTAGAATATAGATGTTTTGTCCTAATGCCATGTGACCAAATCTTGATTATTATTACACTACTATTTCATTATTTTCTCTTGGATTTGGGCTCATTCTTGCCTTTTTTTTTGTTTTGGCTTAAATTCCACATCTCATAGAGGTCTTAGTCACATTTTAATATTTTTGGGTTATCGGTCCAACTTCTATATCCTAGTCCAAGTCTATGTTATATCTCTTACTTGGGCTATCCAATTGGCTTGCTAGAAACTCATGGGAAATGGAAAAAGAAACTATATAAAGTGTCCATAGGTGAAGGCCCAATGTATGGGTGGAGATGTTAAACTTAGTAACTCTAACTCTTGAATTATGAAAAATTACCCTAATCCAATCTTCTTGACATTTTAAGACCTTTACTTACTTTCAAAAATGTATCTTTCTTACTCAAGAATTTCGCCTCTCTTTAGGATGTTATTTCTAATTTTTCCTATTAGGTTTTCTCTCTTTACCTATTCCTTTAATGTTAGAAACATTTTCTATACATACACAAGGTGAAAAAATTTTAAGGCTTTTATTTTTTCTTAGATAATGAAAAATTGTTTAATAAGTTTTATTTCCTTAATTAAATATTTATGTACCTTTATTAATAAAAGAAACAAAATTAGGGATGTTACATCAAATCTCTAGAAAAAGTGTATAACACCCAACTACTCAAGTTTTAACCCCAAAGAGAAAGAAGGGGACTAATCGACCACTTGAAGTATTTTTGATTCCATAAGGACTATGGCCACAACACTAAATATTGCTCTACCCTTAAGGATGCAATTGTAGATTTAGATCCCAAAGGATATCAGGGGTTATATGTGCAAATAAGGAAAGGATAAAAATCCTAATAGGATGATAGAGGAAGACCCAAGGGAAATGACCAACTGCGTAGGATAAGAGAAATAAGAAAGATAAGCAACCTTTACCCCTTCCACCTGTAAGAAACTATTGTGATGATAAACAAGACCCTCAAAATGAGGTAGTTGCCAGCATAATCCATATATTTTTGAAGGAATATGGAAAGAATAACATAGAGGAAGCTAAGAATAAATATAAACGCCACAATCACCTTTACAAATGAAGACTTCCAGGGTGTAGACCTAGATCATGAAGACCAAAAGGTCATAATAGTGACAATCACTAACTACACGATGAAGAGTATACTCATAAGGTAAGGAAGTTTAATACACATTTTGTTCGACAACACATTCAAGAGGTTAGGCTTGAACAATGACAACCTTAAACCATTCACTAGCACCCTCACAAGATTCTCTAGTAACAAAGTCCCAATATAAGGCACAATTAAGCTTAGAGTAATATTGAGAGACCAACCATGTACAAAAAATTTCAATGTAGAATTTATGGTTGTCTTAGCACCATCCTCAATGTTTGTGATCGTATACAAAAGGGGAAAGAAATGCCAAGAAAAATAGCAGTTCCGAAGGATGTCCCACTAGTTTTGGACTATTACTAGGACTATATTCTTCAACGTGACTCAATCTTGATTAATCACTTGAACAAGCTTCATCCACTAACCTATCCCAAACTACTATAATCTACTCACCTGACAAGGCATAGCTTCCTCTCTCAATACTTCTAACACGGGTAGGCTCTGTAACATCCTTAATTTCGTTTCTTTTATTAATAAAGATACATAAATATTTAATTAAAAAAATAAAATTTAATAGAAAATTTTTAGATATCTAAGGAAATATAATCCTTAAAAATTCTTCACCTTACGTGTATGCATAGAAATGTTCTAACATTAATGGAATAGGTAAAGAAAGAAAACCTAAGAGAAAATATTAGAAATAAACATGCTAAAGAAAGGTGAAATTCTTCGGTAAGGAAGATAAATTTTTGTTAAGTAAGTAAAGGTCTTAAAATTTCAAGAAGATTGGATTAGGGTAATTTTTCCTAATTTAAAAGCAAAAGTTACTAAGTTTAGTATCTTCACCCATAAATTGGGCTTTCACCTATGGACACTTCATATAGAGTTTTTCTACTTCACATGAATTTTTAGTAAGTCAATAGGATAGCCCAACGAAGAAATAAAACATAGACTTGGACTAGGATATAGAAATTGGACTGATAGCCCAAAACTCATGAAAATGTGACCAACCCCATTATGAAAGGTAGAATTTTAACCAAAGTAAAGAAAATGGGCAAAAATGAGCCCAAACCCAAGAGGAAAAATAAAAATAAAGTGATGAAATAATGGTGTAATCAAGATTAGGTGACATGGCATTAAAACAAAAATTTAGCAAGTGGTGTGATATCCTACATTCATAATTTTAGCAAGTGGTATGATAATACATGGCATTAGGACAAAACATTTATATCCTACGCTCATAATTTTAGCAAGTGGGTAATAATACATAGCATTATGACAAAACATCCTTATACTACATAAATAATTTTAGCTAAACAAAGAAGATTCAAAGGTTGAAAATTTGTCACCTAAAAAGGCAAACCTATCATACTTGATTAAGACAAAAGAAAACGGAAATGAATCCCTAAATCAAAGGGACCCTGTCCCTTATCTTAAGAACATATTATCATAATTTTAAAAATTAAAATCTCCTTTTTCTATGCATATCTTGACTAAGGCAAAGGAAGACAAGAACATGAGTTGTTTGTTTTCCAAAAAAAATCAATGAAGTGCATCCTAATTGTGATAATTGATAAGGTAAACCCATGATCATGAAAGGTGAATTAATTGATAGTCTATTTAAGCAAAAATCACCCTTATAACATTAGAATTTCGTCCAAGTGAGGGAGAGGAAAAATAGAAGTAAGGTAGAGTGAGGAAAGGAGAGGAAGGAGAAGTCTAGAGGACTAAGTGCTCAAGGTAAGTTTAACAATATTTTTTTTTTTGAAGAAAAGTTTTGAAACTTGTAATATTTATATGAGATTTTGATCTTATAACTTTCATTATTGGTCATGGATGTTGCTATATCATGTTACATATTAAGTATGTTTGAATACTTAAGCTGGTGTAGATAGTTCTGCATAGGTGTGGCTATGGGCGGCAAAATTTTAAGCTTCTGTTTTTAAAATTCTGGAAAGAATCGATAAGGAATTAAAATAAATAGTTAACATGAAAAATGTAGATCTATGTCTAACGGATTTTTAGCCACTAGAATCACTCAATTTGGAGTCCATATGAGATAGATATGGTCCGATTAGTAAGTAGTGGTCAGAAAATGGATAATCAGGGAAGAATATGTTAGGATAGCTTATGTGCTTTAATTTTTGGAAACATTCTGTAGGGAATTAAAATAAATGGTTAAGATAATAATTATAGATATATGTGTCACAGATTTTTACCCACTGGAATCACTCAAGTTGGAGACCATATAAGGTAGATATGGTCCGATTAGTAAGCAGTGGTCAGAAAATAGTTAATCAGGGAAGAATATGTTAGGATAGCTTCTGTGTTTTAATTTCTGTGAACATTCTTTAGGGAATTAAAATACATTATTAACATAAAACTTAATTGCTATAATTGTCACAGATTTTTAGCCACTAGAATCACTTAATTTAGAATTCTTATGGGGGAGATATGGATAGATTAGTAGGTAGAGGTCAGAACCTACCCGAGAAGAAATAACCTGTACTTTGGGGAAGTAATATCACCTTGATTTCTTAATATTTCACTAACCTATTCAACATAATAGTTTTAGATAATTGTTTTATCTTTAAATTGACACCAAGATCACCTACATCAGAGTTAAATTGAGGGAGTTATGCTCTGATTAGTAAGAGAAGGTCAAATAGGATGAAAACCTACATCAAGAAAATAAAGAAATAAAATTAATATTTAAAAAAGAAAAAGAATCTTATAAATAAAAATAATAAATGACTAGTATATGTCATAGCCATTGCCATTATATTTTATAGTGGTATTTGAAATGGTTATGTTCACGGCATGGTTACCAATTATTTTTTGTAATAATTATATTTTGATGAACATACTTATTATTAAAAGCATATTTTTGGGTATTATTGTGAAAAGAAAAGAAATGAGCACGGTCACATGGAAATCTGTGTGGTGCACCAGTAGGGGACGCCTTACCAACAATTATGACTATGTTAATGAGAAAAGAAAGAGAAAGTGTGCCATGTTGGATGGAGCGAGAAAAGCCCGTATCGGAGAGTAAAAAATACTCACCCTGACCGGGGTAGCTTGATATGAGAATAAATTGATAGTCATTATATTATATTCTAAAAATAGTTAATCATATCATACATGTCATTACTGTACGATTTTCATGTACATAGATAAAGTACATTCATGTGATCAAAAATATTTGCTATATTTTATACAGATGAACATGACGTGATGAGCTATATTGATGATGATTTATTATTGAACTTACTGAGATTTAATTCTCACTATATTTTCATGTCATGTTTAGAAAATTAGTTATGCAGATTTTTTCTATGGTTTTGGCTTTTAGTGCACGTTGGATTGAGTTACTTTATGATGGGCAGATCTCAGAAACAAATAAAATGTTTGTGGTCGAGTTGGCTCAGATCCCGGTGAAAGTGTAACCACCCACACCTGTATCTCTGAAATTGGTCAACCAAAATAAATAAATAAATTGTTACATGCTTGACAAGGATACACTTAAAGTATCAAAAGTAGCTAGAACTCAGCTTATCAGTGTAATCTTCACCTTCACACTCAACCCAATAACTAGAGTTCACCAAACCACCATTGCCAAACTCCCTTCCCATTAAGTAAATTAAAAGGATAGGAGAAAAAATCTAAAATAGTGATATACCTGACATTTTGAAGTAGAGTTGCATAAATTAAATGGACAAATAGTAAGAGAAATATACCTCAACATTACCAACCCCAAAAGGTAAATTAGCAATCTAAAAAGAATGAGGATACTCACCAACACTAGCTCAAAAAGGCAACCATGAAAATACATGGACACATAAGCAACCCAGTAATGATTAGCCACTAGAACTCACAAGTAAGATAAATCTAAGTCACGAACACATGATTAATGTTAAGTAAGTGAAAGCTAGCATGGAAAGCAAGAATAGCAGAGCAAAAATATCTGGAACACCTAAGAAAAAAGTGAGAAAGGGAAATACATATACAAATACATATATATATATATATATATATATATATATATATATATATATATATATATATATATATGGGATGAAGTTAATGTTTTGCTTACCCAAAAATATTTCAAGAAATGTGAAGCGTTCAAAATACCAAAAGTTATGAATGAAAAAGACGAAAACACCCTTGAAAAGGGTGGGATTTCGAAATCATAAGTGACACACTTGATGTGCACGTTCCCACCAAGGACACTTTATTTACCCTCAATTAATCGATCATCAACATAGGTAATAACCTAGGTCTAATGCCAAGAATCGACCTGGGGGCCTCGATGACCAATGAGCGACTCTATCACAAGCAGTCATCTCAAGCGAGCTAGAAGCCACAACAATTGTGGGCAATTGCCATGGCTTGGAGGGCTAGGGATGATATATAATCTGGGAGCGCTCCTCTTGGACTGACTGACTGTAAAGATTAAGCTTGAATAACAGATTGTGACAAGCCTAATGAACACAAAGCATCCCCGATTGCCCCAAACAGGAATATATTATATTGGACTCGACCACAAACAATCATATCCCAACACCACTCTAACAATTGTTCCATGTCCCTTTACAGCATAATGGTATGAATTTCTACCATGTCCCTTAACAGCATAATGGTATGCATTTCCATATAGACCTTACATCCATATGGAGCTAATAAAAAACTTACTCATGTCAATTGAAATTACCACAATACCCTTAAGCTCACCTATAAATAAACCATCCTCCTTCTTAGGTAAGGATCTTTGGCTTTTTATTATCTTGATATCTCATATACTAATTTGGGTGTTAAAGTGTCATATAGTAGCACCCCGATCAATCTTTGACCAAACTTAGGATAGTGTGCAAGGAACTTAATCCAAAGACTTTTAATTATTATATATGCTAACAATCTGAATGAAAATAAGGTATGGATTTCTATTCCCTTTGTAGTTACTAAAAGCTCTGCTTGTAGTTAGCTTGAAATTCAAATAAATTAGTCTGGGCTTCATGTTTAATTCAAAGCCTTTTTTAGCTTCAAATGTTCTAATTAATTAGTTCTAGTTCTTAGGTCCAGAGCATACACCCTTTGACATTAGTCAAAATCAATTGTTTGAAAGCCACTTGGTGGTCCATTGTTGAAGGCTTAACTAATTTTTAAAGAATCTTAGTTCAAATCTCAGCATCAATTGTCGCTACATAAAAATAAATAAATAAATAAACCTCAAGCAAACAACAAATTAGTAGCCTCAATCCACGTAAGCAGTTAACATGTTCCTTCATGACATCTACAAAAATATCATCTTCCAAACCTAATTGAAGGTTGTTTTGCCAACAAATAGTTATAAAGGAATATGGTGTGTGTTTCCTCTATTAAATACCAATTTCAATTATCTGGGAGGAAAGTCGCTTATGTATCTCCATATAGAGAGATAATATTGCTGATGTTTTAGCTTTCATGCTCATAATGGAAGCATTGAGGAGATTAAATTGGCAAAGCATTATCGTCCTGATTTAATTTTTTCCATATGATTCCTTGTTCTTCTTGCTAGCTACTAAAGAAAATTGTCAACACATGAAAGAGATCCTTAATGCATAAAGTGCTACCTCTGGCCAAGCTATGAACTTGGATAAAGCATGCCTCTTTTTCTCACCAAATTCTCCTCCTCCTAAGTTGCAATAAGAGGTTTGTGGAGTACTTTGAGTATTCAAATTACTGAATCTCCAGGAAAATAGTTGGGGATACCAATGACCAAGGGTCGTTCAAAAAATGAAGCTTTGGCTTTCACTAATAGTCTCTTCTTTTCCAAGCTAGAAACAATCTCTTTTATCCCTACATGCAAGGAATTAAACAGAGACATTGCCAAATTCGAGTGAGAAATCAGGAGGAAGGAAAAATTGATTGGCAAGGTTGGGTAAGTTGGGACATGATAACTATGACCAAAAAGAAAAAAGGAAAGGATGGGATTCAAAGAATTATCGAATTTTAATTGATTTGGCGCTACTGGCAAAGCAAGGTTGGAGAATCCTTCAAAATCTAGACGATTTCTAGGTAAGAATTCTAAAAGAAATTTATTTCTCTTTCTCCTATTTTTTTGAATGCTAAGAAAAGTTCAAGGGCCTCTTGCCTAGTCCAGTTTACTGAAGACAAAAACTGGCTAAAAAAAAGGCCATGTTAGAAGGTTGGAGATGGAAAATTGATTTCTAGGAGAACCTTAGGCTTCTAAAACTTTTTTAGGATCTCTTCCAGGCCCTCTCCTAATGAAGTTTGTTGGTTGATTTTGTTCCACATAATTATTGGGAGTTACCTAGGGCGATTTCATAGATTTCTAATGAGGAGAAGCAGGAAATCTTTGCAACTACTATCTCCAGTTAAGGAAGT
This sequence comes from Gleditsia sinensis, assembly GCA_037074535.1. Classification (NCBI taxonomy): domain Eukaryota; kingdom Viridiplantae; phylum Streptophyta; class Magnoliopsida; order Fabales; family Fabaceae; genus Gleditsia; species Gleditsia sinensis. The sequence goes on along the minus strand of CM073466.1, from coordinate 35,340,662 downwards.
GGGTATACTGGTTTGGACTTGTGTTTGGACTCGTGAACAATGAATTATATTCTATAAAATCAGGTTATTACTTTGCTAAGGTAGAAGGCACCTAAAGTCAAACACTTGGTATTGAAAGCATGTACCTGTCCTTGCCTCTGAAAGAGAACTTATGCAAAAGATAATCGTCTCATAAACCTATCTTTCCTATTTGCTTTAAAGAACTTGCGATGATGGAGTATATGCCCCTCTGCAACTGGGCACAATTGTTGTGGTTTAGTAGTGCTCTTATACTGGGAACTGATGCTAGGAATATTTCCAAGTTTAATGTCTAGCTTAACGAATTTCTTATTGGTGCTTCTGGTGTGGATGATTACTCTATGGTCCTATGAGCTATACTTTGCTATCTTCATGCAAATCTAGTCGCTGAGTGAGTTGCCAAGGCAATGCAGCCATTTGGACGGATGATGTCGACCCCATTCTCTCGAACTGTTCTCTGGATGGTCACTAGACTTCTGAAGGGATTGGCTTCTCCTAATTCAGATGGTTGTTAGGTTGTAGGTTTTCTCCCCTTTTTTTTCTTGTTTTTCTGTATTTGTTTAGTTTCATTGTCTGGTTGGCCAAAAAAGAGTTTGTTCTATCACCAAGAAAAGATTATTCCAATTGCTTTTAAGCCAATTGTATTGGCAATTTAATGGATATTTCTTAGGTCATGCACAATTCCACACCTCTCACCGGGGCAGCAGCTGTCTAACAGCCAGATCTGGGTACAAAAGCTCCTAGTTTTAAGCAAAACTAGTACCTTACCTGCTGGTTACTTAAAAATACCAGACACAGCCTTTCAATTTGGCAGTCTTAGTGGACACCTTGATTCTGAACACCGAGTTTTCCAGTTTCTACAAGCTTAGCTTACAAGCCGAGGAATTGGATTTAAACACCTCACTCAAACGGATCCAAAGAAACTGTTTAATAATCTTGGACGTTTCCCATCGTGACTTAGCTAATACTTCCAGCTAACAAGAACAGCATAAATCTGTTTCTACTTACTATAATGTATGCACAGCTCAGCTTACAAATGATACAATAAAATCCCTTGCTAAGGAATATCAAAACAAGCTAACTGTAAAAACAATCTGAGTGACATTTAACAGGCAACTAGCCTTCATAATCTCCCTGAGCAAATTTATTCTCTGGATAATAGACAGCCACTACTTGATTTCCGCCAAATTTTCGTCCATTCAATCCAGAACGAGCTTTTGTAGCACCATCAACATCAGCATACTCCAAAAACACCTGCAGGTACAGAATAGTTGCCTTTACTAATTGATACAAAAAAAATCAAAGAAATAACTATTTCCTAGCAAGTTACTTTCATATATATAGTGTTGCTGCTAAGAAACGAAACACATTTATAAACTATTTACCCGTAACTTAATTCTTCCTAGATTAATTCCAACAGATCCTTACATATTCCTCTTTTGACTTTAAAAAATACTATCATCTCTGACGACTAAAACAACCTAGCAGTGGCAAATAACACTCCATGCACCTGAACTTAAAACTTGACAGGAAACTAATAAAGCAATGAACAAAACAATGAGGGAGGAAAAAAAAGGGGTGCCACTGGATGATGAAAATTATCCCAGAATACATACAGACCTTCCCAACTCCAGGTGCCTGTTCACCATTTGGTTGTGGTCGAGGGATCACAACATTCACCAAAGTACCTGTAGATGACCAAAAAACCAAGAAATAACAGTCAAATATGTGAAAAAAAAACTGAAATATGCACTGAGATAAGAACAGGTGAACAAAGATGGAAGATTATGGAGGCTTCTGTCTTTATGTTAGGCCTGATAATGCGGGACTACAAATAACTGAAACAAATAAATAACACAGAAAATTAATACATATGCATTATAGTTTACAGAAAAAGACCAGCAAGCTAAATCAGTACTTACCAAACTTGGAGCACTCTTGTCTCATATCATCAACAATCTCTTCATAATCTTCGTCATCTTTGAGTTCATCGGCAGATATAGCCTGACTTAAACATACCACCTTCGTTGCCACTAATGCTGGTTGAAGCATGAGTTTCTACAGAATAAAGTATATAGCAACTAGAACTTCAATAACAAATGCACAAAGATGTTTGACAACCAATACATTTAAGAGACAATCTCATCAAACCTGTAGAGCAATCTGCTGCTGTGCATGCATTAATATGCTCTCTTGCTCAGGTTTTGGCTGGTTTGCACCTTGATTAGCTCGTCTAACAGTAAGAGTCTTATCTCCCATTTTTATCCCATTTAGAGCGGCACAAGCAATATCTGTAACTGCAAGATCTTGGTAAACACAGAATGCATAACCCTTTGAGTTTCCTGTTTCTCTATCTTTCACCAAATCAAAGCCCCGAAGAGGGCCAAAAGTCTCTAAAAGCTCCCTGATCTGTGTTTCAGTAAAGTAATAAGGAAGTCCACCCACAAAAATACGATCTGGACCATCAAGTCCACCAGCTGAGCCAGGCGTTAAGCCCACAGCAGCCAAGTTAAGGTTTGGGTTAGGCTGGCTTGGACCTAGGGTTGCTGCTAGTGAAGGATTATAATCAGTAGGCCTCCTCACCTTAACAGGTGCCCCCTGGAGTACAAAAATTGGAAATGACGTCAAATTCAATCAGAATATCAGATTATTAATATTCAGTAATTATTAATTAACCTAATTATGGGCCTTACTTTTGCCAATTTTTATAAGGCCTGAGCATGAAGCCCTACCAAGTTTGATACAAAATAAAGCCCAAAGCCTGCCCGACAATCAGGTCTACTCAATAATATACTCAGAAAAGAATAGATCCCACAACTTTGGGTGATAGTTAATAAACAGAAATTAGATACCTCAAAAATAATCCCATCAAGAGCCATTGCATTACTAGCTTCCTCAACAGACCTCATTTCCACAAAAGCAAACTTCTTGTCATGGTTAATGTAAACATTAACAACCGCATCACCTGCGCACTCAAAAGAAGAAAAAAAAAAGGGAGAGAAAATAAAATCAATATCAACAATGGATAAGAAGTTCGAGTAAAATTGACATAAATCATCCAGATTTTATGTACCTGGACCAGCAGTGTTTCCTCCAATCTTAGCCATAACCTGACTGAAGAAAGTAGCAACAGACTGCAATATAACAGGCAAGTTCATCATCATAGGCGCAGATAGAAAGAAAAATATATCACAAACAAAAACAACTCAAAAAAATTAGTCAGACTTGTGCTTTACTAAACTACAATGTCCATAACAGCAAGACATGGAGAGACATTAAATTGGTTCCAAAGATCACAAAAATTACAAGCTACAGAGAAACTTATGAATACATTACAAAAATCAGTCATTAAGAAGAAACACAGGGAACTATATAACCAAAAGAAAAACAAACATTATAGCTGATAACTACTTTCGCTAATCTCATTCAAAAATTAGATCGTTCAATAATTCTAACATAATCTGTATATGGATAAAGATCTCAAGATCATTGAAAAATAAAACACCAGATAGCTCAAAAGCCATGAAAGGAAAGATATCCAGAAACACAGTCACAAACAACAAATAAATATAATATACCAGCTTATCATGGAAGACTACACCCTACTTCCATCCAATAGTTTACAACTATCCAACGATCACCAGAAAGAATGCAAAAGATTCAGGACCAATAGTTAAATGGCATTTCTCGACAAGTTAAAGCACAACACCTGCTCATTGGCTGTCGGAGGGAGCCCTCCAACATACACCCGCCTGGCATGTCGAGTAGCCTACAATTGGTACAATGGTACATCAAATAAGGGCCAATATTAGGAAGAGTGCCGCTAAAGGGGGGGAAGGGAAGAAAGCATCTACCAGTGAAAATTCTTATTACCTGTTGTGTCATAGCCTGCACTGGCATGACAGGGAGGGCACTAAATGGCTGCAACTAGAAGAATACAAAACCAAGAAAATAGTAAAATTAAAAACCTCACTGCAAAACCATTTGTGGGAAGAAAGAAATATAAATACCTGACTGGTAGCCAATGGAAACATGTTTTGAAACATTCCAGGAATTGCAGGAGTTGCTCCCGTGATCTGACCTGCAAATAGAGACAAAATTAATTTAAGAACAAATTCATTATTTAACCTTCTACATTCCTACTACATAAGCCCAAAAGACTGCTGCTGCTTCAATTTCCAAGAGACTAAGCATATTTTAACCTCATTCCATAATATAGCAAAGGAGATTAAAGGAACATTGTAAACAAGTTCTGGAGATAATATTTGTAAGTCTACCAAAGTAGGCAAAAGTTTCCAGTTGAAGACGAACAAGACCCACCAAAAACCGGTGCATTGATTCCTCCGTGGACATAAAAGCTACAGATGTCGGCTCACGCCCATTGTCAGCACAGTGGGGCTAGTAGCCCAACATTGCCTTCTTAGAACATAAGACAAGACATAGAAACAAAACAAACAAACACCAAACACAAGACAAAAAACCAAAGCATCTTTTAGTTCCAGAATTATATCACCAATTAAAAAAATGAAGACAAAATTACACACCATTGGAGACCACAGTCGTTGAAGCGCTATAGGCTCGAATAAAAACTGAATATAGCTTACCAAGATAACACCATGCAATTTGATATGAACTTTCCATACTAGAACCAACAAAGAAAGAAGGCAGTTAAGATAAATAAATTTCTTAAATATACAGAGTAAATGTACCTGCAACAGCAGCACCACCAGCTAACATTGCAGAAGCAGGGGGAGCCATATCAAAACCACTAATCCTTTTGCTGTAAGTAAATAAAGTTAGTATTCTGATAATAAATTCTACCTTTCATACCAAGTGACATTTTACTTTATGTAAGGAGTATGAACTAATAATCTTCTGACTGGCCAACTCATGCATCAATTCTTGTTTGAGTGAGTGCATGTCTATAGTCCAAATGTTAAGAATCTTTTCACCACCTACCTCTTCGAGCGTGATCGAGAGCGGGACCTTGATCTATGCTCAGATCTACCCCTTGAACGTGAAGGAGAACGAGACCGAGACCTGTGTCTATGCCGGTCCTCTCTATCATAATCCCTTCGTCTGTATGATCAAACAATTTAAAACAAATTTTAAAAATGAAACTGAGCAAGATATAATTAATTGAAGAGAAAAGCATTGCTCATGTTCTAGAAAAATATGTACATGTATTCATACAAGACAATTGATAGTGTATTAAATATTAAGATTATCCACCAAGTAATTGATGCCTGATAAAAAACCCTCAAGCTCCCAATTGCATACAAGGCATTAATATCTAAAATCGAATGAACTTATACCTATCATAGTCCCGAATTCTGTAGTAATCGTCATCATCTCTATCCTTGCCCCTTTCCTTTCTCTCACCACGATCCCTGTGTCGATCTCTATGATGGCGATCCCTGTCCCGGTCTCTTTCCTTCTCCCCGTCCCGATCTCTTTCCCTGTCTTTGCTTCTCTCTCTATCTCTATCCTTGTCCCTACTTCTCTCTCCATCCCTATCCCTCTCCTTGTCTCTTTTTCTCTCTTTATCCCGCCCTTTCTCTCGTTCCTTTTCCCTACTTCTGGAAGATTCTCTGTCATAATCACGAGATCCATGCTGCCAAAAACATACATATTAGCATATTTACAGAACATAAAAACCCTTATAATTCAAACTTAACAACTGTAGTAATACATATAAGAAAGATCTAAAATGGATACGAAGATACCAATATGACCAGGCACCAGTACAGTGATTCAGAGGCCATTCAGCATAATACTGAACGTTTAATGACCAACCAACAGGCATGCACACAACATTGTTATAATTGCTATGCTATAGGAAGCAAGCCTGTAAAGAATATTTTGCATACAGTCTCCACCAAAATACAAGCAACCAGCCCATAACAACAGGTGAGCCTGATTCCGTACATCCATTTTTTTTCATCCTCTTATATTTAAAGCCAAAATGGAACATAAGGAAACATAATATAAAGTCATTTTTCATTAAATCTTGCCAATAGCACAATAAAACTCTCAATCTGACCCATCATAAAGTGTTGAAAACGTAAAAGGAATGCATACAATCATTCAAATTTGGTGCACATTATATACTTCCACCTACTTTTCTTCTGTTTGAAAAACAACTGTAGAGACTGTTTTTAGGATGTCAAAAATTATATTAGCATTACAGAGAAAAAAACTACAACCGGACAGATGGTTACCAATAAAATGTATAAGGCAAAGCAAAAGTCTCATAATGAACATAGAAGAATAAATAAAAAGACAATGATTAACAAACACAAGATAAGTTAACTGGTAAAGCAATCAATAACATTAGACAGAATATACAGAAGCACAAATTGCTAAAGTATAAAAAAACTAATTACTTAGAAAAATAAAAAGCCAAGCTTACAAAGAAAAGCCCTCAAACAAATATAGCAAGAATTAATTCTTCACTTTCATGGTACCACATTAAGAAAAGGCCCACCATACCAGACTAGTTACATACCAAAAGTACACAATAAACTAGGACGACCCAATAACTAGCAAACTGGAAAAAAAGAACAAGATTGTGATGTTGACCTAGAACCCCAGTTTAGTATACAAACTACAATTGGTGTTCTAATTTCATTATAAGATTGACACCGAATACATATATGACCCCATTGAAGATATATAAACATAAAATGAAACAAAGCCCAAGTTATTCAAAGAATTGGGGAAAACTTAAATTTCCACAAAGGCTAAGCTGATTCATAATTAAAAAGGTCTTTCTTTGCTATGCTAGAGCCCAAAACAAGATGAAACACGAAAAGCAGACAAAACCCTACAACCAATCCAATGAGACAGAAAATCAGAAGTCTAAAACAAAGTAAACTTCATCGAAAACCCTAACCCAAGTCCAAATCATAGCGTCTAATGAAAATCCCACAATCAACTGAAAATGGAGATACGAAGAAAACAGATTTAACCAGATCAAGAAATCTATAGCCATATGATGCAGGTCCTAACGTAAACCGACATGGATAGAGAGACATACATGAGACTTAGAGTCGCTGTGATCGTCAGGACCTCCATGGCTACTTTCCCGAGGTCGAGGAGAGGAGCCACCGTCGTAGGCATCGAATTCCTCTCCGTTACCTTCGTATCTCTCTTCGTACTCTGGCATCTCGCTCTTCCCTCAATTATCTCTCTCCTCTCACTTGTTTGAAGCTTCTCGACGAGCTTCGCGCTCCCTATATACACCACAAAACAAAATTGGAGTCAGATGCACAAACTAACCCTTGCACGTGAGAGCAAAGATTGTGCTTGTTTTTCTTTTTTTCTTTTGGACATGGATTGTCCTTCTCCTTTTTTCTTTTCTTTTTCAACAGGCTCCTCTATAAATCCTGTTCTAGGAGTCGTGGTGCACGAAATGGTGGGCGTTTCTTCCTGTGGAGATTCGAACCTTGGTTCACCACAAAGTGAGAGACTAGTCTCGTCCACTAGACCCAACCCCATTCCTTCTCCCTTTTATGATATGGTCTTTTATGATATAGTCATGTAGCCCAATTGTTTCACCGCCAAAGGTTCCATGGGTTCTGCCGACTTAGACCCACATGGACTTTACGGTTGATGATCCAATACTCCATAATGGCATGACTTTTTGTCAGAGAATTACGGAATTGTGTACCCACGGATTGATCCATAACTTTCGTTTCTAAAAAAAAAAAAACAGATTGACTCATCACATTTCTCGATGTGAAATAGGCCAAATTGTTCTATTTTTGTTCCGAAAAAGGATGCCTCAATATTACTTCTAATTGTTTAAGTAATTTTTTCTTTAAGGAAAGTTTTTTTTATTAGGATAGTTATTTCTTCTATCAGACAAATATTTTATTTTCTTTAAATAAGTTTTTTTTAAGAAAGTGTTTTTCTTTTTCTTAAAAAAAAATTTCGATACTAATCAATAGTTTAAAATATTTACATCATACTCTTCAAATTTACAATATTTTAAATTTAAAAAAAAACTCGTATTTAAAAATCTTAATTTTCAAATAATATTAGAATATGTGTTGTTTCTCCTTGAAAAACTTTTTTTCTTCCTTTGAAATGTCTAACCAAATGTATTTTGGTTAAATTTGTTATAATATTTTTATATTGTTGATTAGTAATAGTTAGGAAGTATCTTGCTTTTTATTCCACGAGTTTTGTCTAATCTTGGAAATGTAAGTTTGTTCTACAATTTTTTATTTTTTTGTGCTTTGCTAAGATTTCTCTATATTTTAGGCCTTTGTGCCTATTTGATTAATGAAATAATATTTTATTTGTCCAAAAAAAAAATCAACTTATTCATTTTTAATTAATTAATGAATTATACTATTTACCTCATATAAATGATCAATAGATAAAAATTATACAATTTTTACAAAATACAAGACTTTAGCTACTGATTTATCAAAATAAATTTATAGATCAATGGATGAAAAGAGTGATAATCCTACAAGGTTTGTGCAATGATCATCCCATTTATATTGAATAACTCATCTTTAAGAAGTACTAGTGAGGCTATGTGTGGTTGGTTTTTTTGAAATAAACAAGAGAAATTGATTTTAGGTTTTCATGATTACATGTTTTTTGGGTAAGAAAATGGAGCCACAAGCCCTAAAGACAAATAGAAAAATACATCAAAATAGAGGAAGCTATAGGCACTCCAATAATAAGAAATTCTTAGAAACTATATAATGTGCGAGTCCAACAAGGAGCCATTAAGAACTTATCAAAATGGTTTTGTTAGTAAATTTCACCAATATCCACTTTAGTGAATTTTTGTTAGCTTATTATATATGCATCTAAAAATTTCTCCTCAAGAAATATCAACAAAAACATGTAAAAAATTCCTATAAGAGGACTCTTTGAAAGATGGAACTAGCATTGTCAATATGTGTAACATCCTCAAAAAATCTATCTAATAAATATTAAATTAATATATTTTTAGATAATTAAAATAAGAGAAAAATTAGTAGAAGGAGATGGAGAGGAAGACTTCTGAAAAAAAAATGAATGCACAAAATTTTCAATAAAAGTGCATAGGTGCATATTTGAATAACATAAAGGGAGGATTAATCCGAGAGTGCATTCTTGGAGCTAATATGAAATAAATTGGTCCTAATAGTCTCAAGAAAAATACTTTTAGAAAAAAAATACATGAGTTAGGATTTTTGGAAGAGAATTTTTGAAAATAATTAAATGTAGAAGCTTATAAAGGGAGTTATACAATATAGTATACTCAAATTCAATAGTTGATCCTCAAAAATTCTATCCTAATTAAAGATTAGATGGCATGAGATGGAATTGGGTCACATAAACAAACTATCAAAAGTAAGTGAGGATGAGAAGGAAATTAAAGAGAAAAATAAAATCAAGGATTAAATATCAATAAATCATCGTAAAATATTAATATATATATTTCTTGCTCTCCAAGCCTAATTTTGCTGAAGTGTCAAGGCCCAAGAAGGAGTTTTGGGGGGAGAATTTCAGCCAAGTATTTTTGGCACATGCTGAAATAAAAATTTGAAAGAACAAAGTGACACATATACAAGGTTAAATTAGGGATTAATCCATATAATCATTACATAATATTAAAATATTAATTTTCCCCATTCCTTACTCATTAAGTCAACCAAAAAGTAGAGCATAAGGGTGTTGTATGTGTTTCACTAATTAATCACAAGCGCACGGTATAACTGTAGTTAATTTGGCGAGTACGGGTCATATCCCACAGAGATCAAAGATCAATTATTAGAGTTCTAAGAAATAAGCTATCTAAATCAATCTAATTCGATAGAGAAAAATCACAATTAAGAAAATAAGGTAATTAGGGATGGTTAGCCTTAATTAATTAATAACCTCTTTAAAGTATTACTAATCATTCTTAGGTTAATCCAATTATCTATTTTCGTTCTTAGTTCAACTTAAGTCCATTAAGTTTTATGCTTACCATATGATTCAATTAATAGGGGTTCTCGTTCCTACCAATTGATTCAATTCCTAGATATCTTTAAACTACTTTCGTGATTAAGATATCCCTAATTAACTATTAAATTCGGGTATTAACTTTCATCTTTCAATTCATCAGTTAATAACCTAAGACATGATAAAGTGATCATGTAACAACTCAATTTTATTTTACATATATACATATATATATTTGTAAAATCTTATAAAGTTATTACCTTTTTACTTCTAACTATTTAATTCATAATAACATTCAATTAAATTAACCAAACATAATTAAGGTTTATGGTATACTATTAATATTGATACAATTCTAGGTAAACATACATATCATTAATTAAAAACGTCTATACAAAAGACAAACACATATATGTCTACATCTTATTCATCCATGTTGATCAGTTCTAGGGATATGGGTGCGGGTGGTTGCACCTTCATCGGGATCTTAGCCAACTCGACCCAACGTACGCTAATAGCCGGTCATAGAGAATATCTGCATATTTAATCATCTGAATATGATATGGAAATATAGTGTGAATTAAATATCAGTAAGTTCAATAATAAATCATAATCATCATCAATATTGCTAATCATGTCATGTTCATCTATATAAAACTATAACAAATATCTTAGGTCACATGAATGCACTTTATCTATGTACATGAAAATTGTACAATAATGAAATGTATAGTAAGAATAACTATTTTCATAATATCATATGATGGCTATCAACTTATTTTTATATCAAACTACCCTTGTCAAGGTGAGTACTTTCTACTCTCTGATACAGACTTTTCTTGCTTCGTCCGACATGACACACTTTCTCTTTCTTTTCTCATTATCATAATCATAGCCGTGAGTAAAACGTCACTTATTGGTGCACCACATGGACCGCCATGTAACCGTGCTCGTCTCTTTTCTTTTCTTTTCACAATAATAGCCAAAAATATGATTTTAATAACAAGTATGTTCACATGCAATAATTTATCATCAAAGCATATTCACTTCTAAAGATCATTGGTAAAATACAATCATGCCATGAATATAATCATTTTCAAATATCAAATTATAAATTATTTTCATGTCAAAATCACACACTTAAGATGGTAAGGAATTTATACAATGGTAATGGCTAAGGCATACACTAGTCATTTATTATTTCCATTTATAAGATTCTTCTTCTTTTTTAAATATTATTTTTATCTCTTCATTTTTTTTATACTTGACCTCTAGTCACTTTCCTCCTACTTATATCATTTCCAACATATGTTCTCACAAATATTATAGGGCATTTTTTCTTCAATTTGGTTTATATTATTACCCTATAGTTAATGAAGTTCATTTAGGGCAAAAAAGTGTTGAAAATAAACTTTACCAGCTCCCAACATAGCCATGCTCTAGGCTTCAAAAAGCCTTTTCCTGCATGGAACATGGCCTGGCCGTGTCTTGGAACATGACCATGCTCTATGTTGTGTTGTCCCCTTATGGAGGTTTTCGTCTAACCTGACTTTTTCTCACTAATCAGAGTATAAGCCCCTCATTTTAACTCCGATTAAGGTGATCTTTGTGTCAATTTAAAGTTAATACAATCCTCTAAAACTCTTATGTTGAACATTTTAGTGAAATCGTAAGGAATTTTGGTGTTATTACTATCTCAAATTCAATGTTATTTCTTCCTAGGTAGGTTTCGACCTCTACATACTAATCTAACCATATTTCATTCTTATGGACTCCAAATTGAGTGATTCTAGTGGATAACAATTTGTGAGACATATATCTATATTTTTTATGCTAATCACTTCTTTTAATTTCCTACATATTTTGCCTAAAAATTCAAACACAAAAGCTTACCTAATAGATTCTTTTCTAGTTAACTAGTTTCTTATCACTGCTTACTAATCAGACTATATCTCCCTCGTTTAGACTCTGAATTAAGTGATTCTAGTGGCTAAAAATTTGTTATACATATATCTACATTTTTTATGTTAACAATTTATTTTAGTTCAAAACCGATTCTTCCCAGAATTTTAAAAACATAAGTTTCTTTAGTTACTTCGAAATCCAGTTTTCTTAGCCTACCCTTTCCTAAAGTTCTAGTTCATCATTTTACTAAGTCATATTCCATTTTTCTTCCAAATTTCCTCCTAAACATAGAATTACTCATCTCAAAATTTAATTATATTTCTTACTTAATTTAACATATTCCATCATCCACTTCAAAAGAAAAACATAATCAAATCATATGTACTAAGGGTGTTTCCAGGGGCGAAGCTAGACTGTTTTTATCAGGGGGGTTGAAAAGAAAAATTTAAAATAATATATTAATTAAATATTTCTGGGGGGGCTAAGTAAGGATTTCATCCTTTGTTATTAAGAATTTTTAAAAGAAATTTATTACTATTAAAAAAATTTTGGGGGGGCTTTACACCACTAACCTCCGCCCCTGGGTGTTTCTCAACAGAAATTTCTCATGGTCTTCCACTATTAAGGCCATACTTAATTTACCAACCTAACCATCTTCCATCCAATTTTACCACATCCCAATATGCATCATAGTAGTAAAAAATCCCTAAAAAATTGCTAACCATAGTCATGCCTAAGCAGAAAATTTTCATATCAATATATGCATTCAAACATCCATCACATTCAAGATCAACATGTAACATGATATAGCAACATCCATAGTCAATCATTAAAGTAGCAAATTTTATCAAATTTCTAGGATCAAAATCCCATATAAATGTTACAAATTTCAAATATTTTCTTCAAAAAGAGATATTGTTAAACCTACCAAAAGATCTCTCTAGCTCACTTAGTGAATTCTTTTTTTTGTTTCCTCTTAAAGGAAGTGGCGAGATTCCTTTCTTCTCTTAGCTTTTCTAGCAGCTTAAATAAGAGAAGGAGGGTGAGTTTTGAACCCCAAGAATGAAGAGAAAATATGAATTCAAGTGGATATTAAGTTAACTTACCTTGAGTACTTAGTCCTCTAGACTGCTTCTTCTTCTTCCTTCCTCTCTTCTCCTTTCTTTCTCTCCTTTCCTCACTTTACCTTGCTTATGTTTTTTCCTTTCCCTCACTTGGACGAAATTCTAATGTTATAAGCATGGTTTTTGCTTAAATAAATTATCAAGTGATCCTCCTCTCATAATTATGGGTCTACCTTATCACAATTAGGATGCACTTGCCTACTTTTTGGGGGAAGACAACTCATGTCCTTGCCTTTCTCTCCCTTAGTCAAGATATGCATAGCAAAAGGAGACTTATATTTGAAAATCATGATAAAATATTCTTAAGACAAAGGATAAGGTCCTTTTGATTTAGGTATTCATTTTCTTTTTCTTTTGTCTCACTCAAGTATGATAGACTTTCTTTTCTAGGTAGCAAATTTTTAGCCCTTGAGTCTCCCTTGCTTGGCTGAAATTATTTGTGTAGTATAGGGATATTTTGTCATAATACCATGTATTATTACCTACTATATCATCATATGGTTTGCTAAAATTATAAGTGTAGGATATAGATGTTTTGTCTTAATGCCATGTAACCTAATCTTAATTATTATTACACTACTATTTCATCACATGATTTTTATTTTTTCCTCTTGGATTTTAGCTCATTCTTGCCCATTTCCCTTGCTTTGGTTAAAATTCTACCTCCCATGGAGGGCTTGGTCACATTTTCATGCTTTTTAGGCTATCGGTCCAACTTTTATATCTTAGCCAAGTCTATGTTATATCTCTTGCTTGGGCTATCAAATTGTCTTGCTAAAAACTCATGTGAAGTGGAAAAACTCTATATAAAGTATCCATAGGTGAAAGCCCAATGTATGGGTGGAGATGTTAAACTTAGGAATTCTAACTTTTAAATTAGAAAAAATTACCCTAATCTAATCTTCTTGAAATTTTAAGACATTTACTTACTTCAAAAATTTATCTTACTTACCCAAGAATTTCATCTCTCTTTAGGATTTTATTTTTAATTTTTTCTATTAGGTTTTCTCTCTTTACATATTCCCTTAACGTTAGAAACATTTTTTATGCATACACATAAGGTAAACAATTTCTAAGGCATTTTCTTAGGTATCTAAAAATTATTTCATAAGTTTTATGTCCTTAATTAAATATTTATGTACATTTATTAATAAAAGAAACGAAATTAGAAATGTTACATTTCTCTCCCCTTAAAAGAAATTTTGTCCTCAAAATTTTAAAAATTACCTAATAAGAACAATTGCTAAAAATTGCCTAATAAGAACAATTGCTGATATTTCTTCCTCATAACTTCTTCCATCTCCCAAGTTGATTCTTCCAGACTCAAACCTTCGCATAACACCTTAACTAGGGGACTGGTTTTATTCCTCAATTGTTTTATGTCGGTATCCAATATAGATGCCGGTACTAGCTGGCATTTCATGTTCTCCTTTATTTGGATTGGTTCATCCCTTATTACATGTGAGGAATCTAGAAGATACTTTCAGATCTGTGATACATGAAAAACATTATGCAGGTTAGAAAAATTAGGTAGGAAGGCAACTTGATATGCTAACATCCCCACTTTCCTCAGAATTTGGTAGGGTCTCAAAAATTGCGGACTTAACTTTTTGGTCTTGAGAAACCTACCAACTCTCAGGGAAAACTTTAGAAATACATGGTCTCCTTCCTCAAACTTCAATGGTCTATGTCTCTTATCATAGTAACTCTTTTGTCGACTTTTAGCTGTAAGTATTTTGTCTCGTATCATCTTCATTTGCTTAATGGTTTGTTGAACTAGGTCAAGACCAAGCAAGTTCTTTTCTCCTACCTCAAATCAACATAGTGGAGATCAACACTTTCTATTGTATAAAGCTTCGTAGGGGCCATTTTAATATTAGAGTGATAGTTATTATTATAAGCAAACTCCACTAAAGGTACATACTTATCCCATCATTTACCTTGCTCTATTACGCAGGCCTTCAACATATCTTATAGGGTTTGAATGGTCCGTTCTATCTGTCCGTCAGTTTGAGGATGGTAGGCAGTACTAAACCGCAACTAAGTTTCAAAAACTTCCTGCAACGCCTTCCAAAATCTCGACGTGAATCTCAAATCTCTATTAGAAACGATATTTAAGGGAATTCCATACAATCTAACTATTTTCTAGACGTACAACTAGGTCAATTTGTCCAGTGAATAGTTAATCTTTATGGGTAGAAAGTGAGCAGATTTGGTTAATCTACTATTACCCGATAGAGTCATGTCTAACTGAAGTCTTAGGTAAACTCACCACAAAGTCCATCGAAATAATGTCTGATTTTTATTTAAGGATCTGACGAGGTTGTAGAAATCCCGCTGACATTTGATGCTTTACCTTCACCTTCTAACAAATTAAACATTTTGCAACAAAAAAAACAATGTCCTTTTTCATCCCTAGCTACCAGTATATCTTCTTTAAGTCTTGATACATTTTAATCGATCCAGGATGGACTGTGTACTTACTTTGATGTACTTCCTGCAGGACCTTAGTCATCAACTCATGTTCTTGAAGGACACAAAGCCTTCCTTAATATATGATTACTCCATCTTCCGAGACAGAAAAATCATCTTGTTCTTTGTGATCCTATAAGTATTGGTCGTGAGCTTGAGCTTTTTTAATCTTGTCTCTAAGATCACACTCTATACTTTACCCATTGATGATTAGCTTCTTTAAGGTAAGAGTAGTGACCAACTTCAAATTTTGAAACTCCTCTAATATCTGCATCTCATACACCATCATTTGACCAATGTATAGAGATTTCTAACTCAAGGCATCAGCTACAACATTCGCCTTTCCTGGATGATACTTTATCTCAAACTTATAGTCATTGGAAAATTCTACCCATCTTCAATGCCTTATATTTAACTCCTTTTGCTCAAAAAGATACTTAAGACTCTTGTGATCACAGTATACTTCAAATGTTTGCCTTATACGAATAGAAGCCAAATCTTTAAGGCAAACAACACCACTGCCAATTCAAGATCATGGGTTGGATAATTTACTTCATGGAGTCTTAGTTGCCTAAAGGCGTATGCAACTACTCTCTTGTCTTGTATCAGTACACACCTCAACTCTTTCTTTAAAGCATCATTATACACTTCAAAATGTCCTATGGAGTCTGAAATAATTAAAACAGGAGAAGTAGTCAATCTTATCTTAAGCTCTTGAAAACTAATTTCATATTGATCAGTCCATTTGAAAGGACTTCCCTTCCTAGTCAATTTAGTCAATGGCAAAGCTATATGAGATAAGTTTTGTATAAACCTCCTGTAGTATCCTAACAAACCCAAGAAACTTTTGACTTTTATAATTGTCTTTGGTCTTTTCCACTGAATCACTACTTCCAGCTTGATAAGGTCTACGACTACCCCTCTATTAGAGATGACATGTTTGAGAAACTTTACCTCTGTCAGCCAAAATCCACACTTCTCTAATTTGGCATATAACTTTTTCTCTTTCAGCACTTACAGCACTTGCAGTACGATTTGGAGATGTTGTTAATGTTCTTTCTCATTCTTAGAATATATCAATATGTCATTAATGAACACCACCACAAATTGATCTAGGTAGGGTCAAAAAATGTAATTCATGTAATATATGAAAATTGTAGGTGCATTCTCAACTCGAAGGACATTACAAGAAACTCATAGTGCCCATACCTAGTCCTAAAGGCTGTTTTTGGTACATCCTCCTCCTTGATCCTAATCTAATGGTATCTCGACCTCAATTCAATCTTAGAAAAGATGGAGGCTCCCTTCAGTTGATCCAATAAGTCATTTATCCTAGGGAAATGGTACTTATTTTTTACAGCCACCTTATTCAATTGTTTGTAGTCTATACATAGTCTCAGGTTCCTGTCTTTTTTCTTAACAAACAATACAGAAGCTCCCTAAGTTTATACACTCAATCTAATGAATTGCTTGTCTAATAATTCCTCTAACTGTTTCTTAAGTTTCTATAGTTCTTTCGAAGCCATTCTATAAGGTGCAATAGAGATAGGGCCTGTCTCTGGTAGGAGATCAATAGAGAACTCTATTTCTCTCTTGGGAGGTAAAGCTGGAATATTTGGTGGAAATAATTCAAGAAACTCATTAGCTATTGGGATTTCATTAAGTTTTGGTTTAACTTCTAGGTTTGATAAACACAGGAGAATGTAACAAAGTACTCCACTCTTTAACTCTCGATTAACTTGATTAGCATTTAACATCAATAACTGCATCTCCTCTTGTAGAGTAGGAGGTAAAAATTCAACGGTCTTGGTGCAACAATTTAGTAAGACCCGATTTTTAGATATTTAGTCTAACTCTAGAATGACATCAATACCTCTTAAAGGTAGACAAACGAGATCTACAGAAAAAGTTTTCTCCTGGATGTTGACTTGATAGTCTTTACATATAGAGGAAGTTAAGACCCTTTCCCTTGTAGGGGTTACTACAGTTAACTCATAGGGGGTTTTAGAAATAGGATACTAAAGCTCCTTAATACATTCTTCTGATATAAATTAATGACTAGCACCTAAATCAAACAACACCATAAGAGCAAATCCATAGATGTCGCATGAACCTTGGTGTAATGCCCCCAATTTACGAGCAGGTGAAACAAACATTTTTTATTTTCTGCAATTAGATATTTTTCATAACATGCATAACACTATTCTTTGTCATAGAAATAGATACATATAGGTTCTCTCGTGTATATACATTATACAGACCAAGTTATAAATGTTAAAGTAACAATAGAAGCAGGGATCCTGCCTGTAGCATTCAGAGCACACTTTAGAATACAAACACAGTATAATTCAAAACTGTGAGCCTTGAAAATAACGTAGACTCACCCAGAGAATATGTCACCTAATTGATCACTTATCTGCAGAATCAAACTCTGTATTCTTATATGAAAAATATGAAAATATTGTATAATGAGTTTGACAACTCAGTGAGCAGATAATACCTCCTATGACCTCTTAGGTTAGCATATGGATGAACTCATATTTTAAAATTTGTCACTTAGAAAATACAGTTCAGAAATACATCATATGGGACCTGTATTTCAAATATTTTTAAATAAAAAGATATTCAGATATCCAAACCATATTCAGCATGGTATGATCATTGAACAAATGTTGTTATGCTCAACTGTATAAACTATAGTAAAATAATAAGCTTTTGAGATAAAGTTATAAACTTTTAAAATTGATCTCCTCTTCTGAAGTAGGAGATAAAAATTCAATGGTCTTGTTGCAACAATTCAGCAAGACCCAATTTCTAGACATCCAGTCTAACCCTAGAATGACATCAATACATTTTAAAGGTAGACAGATGAGGTCTATAGAAAAAGTTTTCTCTTGAATAGTGACCTGAGAGTCTTTACATACAGAGTAAGTTAAAACCCTTTCCCCCATGGGAGTTACTACAGATAGCTCATAGGGGGTTTTAGAAATAGGATACTGAAGCTCCTTAATACATTCTTCTGATATAAATGAATGACTAGCACCAGAGTCAAACAACACCATAAGAGAAAATCCATAGATATAGCATGTACCTTGGATCATTTCGGGGGATTGAGTTGCCTCTTGGCCGTTCAGGGTGAAAACCCTTCCTTTCACTTGAGGCTTCTGCTCTGGCTGTTTCCCCAAATTTTGTGGGTAGTTCCTTGTAAAATGACCCTTCTGTCCGCAATTGAAGCAAACATCTGATCCTATGTAACATGGCCGATTACCATGCATATGTCTGCACTTAGTACACTTGACTGTGGAAAAGTTATGTTGGAAGGGACAGGGACTTGCAGTCATTGGCCTCTTGCCAGTACCCTGTCCTTTTCCTCTAACATTTCTGCCAGAGTTTTATGGACAGTTCTTCCGTTTCCAGAAATTCCATCTTTGTTTCTCATCCTCTATTACCTTCAAGCTTTTTTCCAAGAGTCTGCATTTATCTATTAGAGGTATAAACTCCCTAGTCTCCGTAGCTACAATAGCATTCCTTATCTCCAGGTTCAATCCTACTTCAAATTTAACAGTCTTCCATGCTTCATCAGGGTTAAATCATAGGTAAGAGGAGAACTTAGACAACTCCTCGAACCTCGCGATATATTGGTCTATGGTCATGTTGCCCTATTTGAGTTGGAGAAATTCAATCTCCTTCTCAGCTCTCACAGTACTTGGGAAGTACTTTTCTAAAAAGGTGTCTTTGAACACCTGCTAGGTGATCTGCCTTCCCTAGTGAGCTAAAAGTTCTTTAGCTCTACGCCACCAATATTATATTTCATCTTTCAGCATATATGCAGTAAAGATAACTTGCTGCTCCTCAGTACAACCTATCACTTCAAAGATTTTCTCTAGTTCCCTTATCCATCTTTCAGCTACAATTGGGTCAAAGTCGCCTTGAAAACAAGGTGGTCTAGTCCTTAGGAACTCAGATATACCTTTATCATTCCCTGTCATCTGGTTATTAACACCATTGTCCCTATTCGGGTTATTAGCATTCTGGAGGTATTGTAAAATTTGATTGGTGGTCGTGACTTGGTATCGAATTGCCGTGGCAAGGTTGTGCAGGGTTTCCTCTGCATTGTTTGTTGGATTCCTCCTCAGTGGTACCATTTCCTACTGTGGTAAAAACAAAGTTATGCTACTATTGAGGTGATCAAGCCCAATAGTTAGTTTCAAAAAATATTTAACAGCTGTCATAACACTACCTTAGCATATAGATAGGAAACACTAGTAATTTCTTACCTATATGAAATCATTGATCCTTTACACAGCACAACCACAACATACTCAAGACACTATAAGATTAATTCAGATAACCATCCACCCACTGGCCATCTAGGATCAACCTGCTCTGATACTAATTATGTAACAACTCTTTTATTTATTATTATACAATATAGAGTTCACATACACGTCATTAATCAAAATGTACGTACAACATATCAAACACATAAATATCTTCATCTTATTTATTCTGGTTGACCAATTCCGGAGATACAGGTGTGGGTGGTTGCACCTTCACTGGGATCTAAGCCAACTCGACCACAAACATTTTATTTGCTTCTAGGATATGCCCAACATAAAGTACTTGATCCAACGTGCACTAAAAGCCAGAGCCATAGAAAAATTTGCATAACTAATTTTCTGAACATGATATAAAAATATAGTGAGAATTAAATCTCAGTAAGTTCAACAATAAATCATCATTAATATAGCTCATTATGTCATGTTCATCTGTATAAACTACAACAGATATCTTTGGTCATATGAATGCAATTTATCTATGCACATAAAAATCGTACAGTAATTAAATATATGACAAGATTAACTATTTTTATAATATCATATGATGGCTATCAACATATTCTTATATCAAGCTACTCCGGTCAGGGTGAGTATCATCTACTTTCTGGTACGGGTTTTTTTCGCTCCGTCCGACATGGCACACGTTCTCGTTCTTTTCTCATTATCATTATCATAGTTGTTGGTAGGGCATCCCCAACTGGTGTGCCACATAGATTGCTATGTGACTGTGCTCATTTCTTTTCTTTTCACAATAATAGCTAAAAATATGATTTCAATAACAAGTATGTTCATCAAAATATAATTATTACCAAAAATTATTGGTATTCATGTCATGAACATAACCATTTCAAATATCACTTTATAAAATATTTCCATGTCAAAATTTCACACTTAAGATGGTAAGAAATTCTTGCAAGGGCAATAGCTATGGCATATATTAGTCATTTATTAATTTTATTTATAAGATTCTTCTTCTTTTTTAAATATTATTTTTATTTCATTATTTTCTTGATGCATGTTTTCATCCTATCTGACCTTCTCTTAGTAACCAGAGCATAACTCCCCCATTTTAACTCAGATTTAGGTGATCGTGGTGTCAATTTAAAGATAAAACAATTATATAAAATTATTATGTTGAACAGTTTATTGAAAGATTAAGGAATCATGGTGATATTACTCCCTCAATATACAGGTGATTTCTTCTTGGGTAGGTTCTGACCTCTACTTACTTATATATCCATATCTCCCTCATAAGAATTCCAAATTGAGTGATCCTAGTGGCTAAAAATCCGTGACATATATAGATATAATTGTTATGTTAACCATGTATTTTAATTCTCTACAAAATGTTCCTAGAAATTAAAATACAGAAGTTATCATAACATATTCTTCCCTGATTAATCATTTTCTGACCATTGCTTACTAATCGGACCATATCTACCTCATATGGACTCCCAATTGAGTGATTCCAGTGGGTAAAAATCCGTGAAACATAGATATACAGTTTTTATGTTAATAATTGCTTTTAATTCATTACAGATTTATTCCAAAAATTCAAACATAGAAGCATATCTGACGGATTCTTCTCTGGTTAACCATTTTCTGACCACTACTTACTAATCAGACCATATCTACCTCATAAGGACTCCAAATTGAGTGATTCCAATGTCTAAAAATTCATGAGACATATATCTACATATTTTATGTTAATCATTTGTTTTAATTCCTTACCGATGCTTCTTAGAATTTTAAAAACAGAGGCATAAAATTTTTTCACCCATAACCATACCTATGCAGAACTATCTACACCAGCCTAAGTATTCAAACATACATCACATGCAAGATTAATATGTAATATAATATAGAAACATCCATGACCAATCATCAAAGTTCTAAGGACAAAATCCCACATAGATGTTGTAAATTTCAAAACTTTTCTTCAAAAAGAAATATTGTTAAACTTACCTTGAGCACTTAGTCTTCTAGACTTCTCCTTCCTCTTTCTTCCTCTCATTTCCTCACTCTACCTTGCTTCTATTTTTCCTCTCCCTCACTTGGACAAAATTCTAATGTTATAAGGGTGGGTTTTGCTTAAATAGACTATCAAATAATTCACCTTTCATGATCATGGGTCTACCTTATCACAATTAGGATGCACTTGGTTGATTTTTTGAAAAACAAACAACTCATGTTCTTGTCTTCCTCTTCCTTAGTCAAGATATGCATAGGAAAAGGAGATTTGTATTTTGAAAATTATAATAATATGTCCTTAAGATAAGGGACAAAGTCTCTTTGATGTAAGGATTCATTTCATTTTTCTTTTGTCTTAATCAAGTGTGATAGGTTTGCCTTTTAGGTGTCAAATTTCCAACCCTTGAATCTTCCTTGCTTAGCTAAAATTATTTGTGTAGGATAAGGATGTTTTGTCATAATGCTATGTATTATTACCCACTTGCTAAAATTATGAATGTAGGATATCACACCACTTGCTAAATTTTTGTCTTAATGCCATGTCACCTAATCTTGATTACACCATTATTTCATCACTTTATTTTTATTTTTCCTCTTGGGTTTGGGCTAATTCTTGCCCATTTTCTTTACTTTGGTTAAAATTCTACCTTTCAAAATGGGCTTGGTCACATTTTCATGATTTTTTGGCTACTGGTCCAATTTCTATATCTTAGTCCAAGTCTATATTTTATTTCCTCCTTAGGCTATCCTATTAGCTTGCTAAAAATTCATGTGAAATAGAAAAACTCTATATGAAGTGTCTATAGGTGAAAGCCCAATTTATGGTGGATATACTAAACTTAGTAACTTTAACTCTTAAATTAAGAAAAATTACCCTAATCCAATATTCTTGAAATTTTAAGACCTTTACTTACTTCACAAAAATTTATCTACCTTACCCAAGAATTTCACCTTTCTTTAGCATGTTTATTTCTAATATTTCCTCTTAGGTTTTCTCTCTCTACCTATTCCATTAATGTTAGAATATTTCTATGCATACACGTAAGGTGAAGAATTTCTAAGGATTATATTTTCTTAGATATCTAAAAATTGTCTAATAAATTTTATTTCCTTAATTAAATATTTATGTATCTTTAAAAAAAACAAAATTAGAGATGTTACATGAAATATTTATGTACCTTTATTAATAAAAGAAACGAAATTAAGGATGTTACACTCAAAGTTAAAGGAAAATTAAATCGTACAACTATAATACTTGCTCTCTATTGTACAGTACTAAATGTTGGATGATTAAAAGACAACATGAAGATAAACTAAATGTCACAGAGATGAGATTGTTGCGCTGAATGTGTAGAAACACTAGAAGAGATATGATTAGAAATGAGTATATTAGAGAGAAAGTTAGGGTAATATCTATCGTGGAGAAGATGGTGGAATCTCACTTAAGATAGTTGGACCATGTATAGAGAAGACCCGTAGAAGCTCTATTGAGAAGAGAAAATCAGATAAAGAGTAGCCTGATAGTTAGAGGTAAAGAGAGGTCAAAGAAAATAATAGGTGAAACTATTAAGAAAGATTTAATAATTAATAATCTATTTATTGATCTCATTTACAATAGGCCACTATAGTGTCGTTTGATCCATGTAACCAACTCCTTAGTGGATAAATGCTTGGTTGTTGTTGTAGTCTCATTTTACTAAGTTCTTTGTCTAGGGAGTGCCAAAGTTCTAATATGAGTTTGATTCTAGTTGGGTTCTTTCTTATTAAGCTTCTTAATGCATACTAATTTTGACTTTTGTTCATGCCATCAACAATGGAATAGATGGATATAGACCAAACAACTTATTTCCATTCAAAGATATATACATAAAATATTTAAATAAAAATACAGTAAATAAATATAAATAAAATAATAAATATTATATATTAAAATATATTACATAAAATATAAATTAATATTTTAATATTGGTGAATCTATATATATTGAGATTGGGCACAAATGGATTTGTTTAAGTATTTGTTCAAATCTAAGTTCTCTTAAGGTTTGAGCCTAAATTACATTTTAATATTGTATAACAATTGGAAATTATTCCTTTTAGAAATAGTGTTAGCTAGCAGCAGCAAATGCTAGCCTTGGTGCACTATGTAATTCTAGCTAGCATAAGGTTGCTAGCCTGTGTGAAGAGCAACACATAATGATGAGAATGGAATGGTTATGAAGTTGAGAAAAGCTCCTTTTGATCTTATATGTGAGGATTATGATGTGTACAGGGTTTAGGTAATCTCCTACTATGATAGTTAAGGTCAAAATGATAAGAAATTGTGATTTACCCTCCCTTACTATGTGCTTGAGAAAGATCGTATGGTTTAAATACGAGATCCTCTTAATCGAATAATATAAATTACCATAACATAAAACAAAACAAAATAAAATAAAATAAAACAACATAAAATAAAATAAAAATATAATATTAGTTAATATATTTAATAGTTAAAGATATCATAGATAAGCCTTAATATTAAATCACATTTATATATAGTACAACATATGACTTTTATATATACTAATACTAGTATTAGACTATCATGATGGCTATAGGAGGAAGCACATGACCAGAACAAGAATGGGGTAAATTCTACCTTATAAGCCTAAAGTCAACAGACATATCACACAATAGATAGGTTGAAATAATTTCATACGTATCATGAGCATCATTCATAAACTATATACCATAAATCCATTTGTTTCTCGTACAACATAAGCCATACAAACATCCAATCACACAAGGAAGTAGGGATCCTACCTGTAGTTCATGAAGCTACCTTTAGTGTACCAAACAACAAGTGTATAAACAAAATTGGGAGCCTTGAAGGAAAACTTAGGCTCACCACAATCACATTCAATTCACTACGTAATTGAAGTTAGAACTCTTTATGACTATCTGAAAAGGGAAAAAAATAAGATGGGGTGAGTAGAAACTTAGTGAGTAAGTAATCCTTACTATAACGAAAACATGACAAGCATAGCACGAGTTTGTCAAAGTAAAGATTAAATGCAAAGAATATATGAAAACATAAACCTTTGATATTGAAAGCAAAATAAATCTTATGTTAGAAAAGAACAAAAATAATAAAATTAAATGCTAAGAGGCATAAATATAAAGAAAAAGATTATAAAAAGCATGTTAAAACATTCCATAGAACAAATATAAACCAAATTTTAAACTAATTATTGAAACTCAGATTAAAATTTTATCAAAGAAAGTCAAGTGTATCGTATAAGAAACAAAATGCACATGCCAACAAGAGAGAAAATAAGTAGTTTAACTGAATCTAGAGATTTTCATAAATTGAAGGACTCTACATTAGAACCATTACCATTTCCTAAGCACACAGGAAGGGAAGGGATAGTCACTATCCATCAGGGAAAAATATTGTATTTCATTAATCAAAGGCATGTAATCCATCAGCCAAAGGCTTGTAAACTCCATAAGGTAAAAGCCCGTACAATCCATTAGCCAAAAGCTCGTTACATAGAACTCAAGGTGAACCAAGGCTAGAACTTACTATTGCTATCTTGTAGTGTTTCTGATTTAGATTCCTACACATAGAACAATTACAAAAACAACAATGAAATGCAAAAAGTAAATAAAAGATTAGAAATGTTTCATGAAAACCATATCTCCATTTATAAACACTAGCCATTAACAATTCAAGCATAATTAACACCTTTCTATCCATAGGCCATACATGTGCCTTGTACAATCATATATCAATCCACATGAAACCAAAAACATCATCATAATTTGACATGAATTTGGACATTCTCAATGAATTTCAATCAATATCAGTGGAAAAGTTAAGTATATACGATGCTTGTCCTACATACCTAAGGTTATACTAGGAGCCATGCATTGAAACACTAGTTCATAATGGAAAAAGAATGTCATGACTATGTGATGAAATTTTATAAGCAATTTTGATGAACTATCAATCAAAATTGTTGATTATCAAATGAATTCAATCTTTCATAAAATAGTACCTATGGATAGCATTAAAAAGACAACTAAAATTTATGTTATAGTTAGTATTATCTTCCCACAACACTAGGGATTCAAGGTGAATGACCCCTTTCATTAACTTCCAAAGCCCAAATGGATGAACAGATGTCAAAATTAGTCTTGTGATATGTCAAAACCTAGAAAAATAACTCTAGAATGACAATTTCTAACTATCTCACAAAATTACTATTCATGCCGGCCGGAAACATTATTCACATAAGCCAAAAAGCTATCCTATGGTCATACGACTTCAATTTCTATCATACTATTCATTTCTAAGGCTATCTATAGAAAGTATTTCAGAAATAGGAGCTTCTAAGTATACATATTGTTCATGATTTTCCAGTAAGATTTTGGTGACTTTTCGACAAATAGTTCATCAATCGGAAGTCTATAACTCAAGATATGGTGGATTGAAGTTTAAGGGAGAAATATTACAAAAGGGGAGAGAGAGGGAATCTAAGGAAAAATGGTTTAGACTTCATAAAAAAGGGTTTGCATCATGACCTAGGTTTGCTGCGTTGCAACCTCAGTGTTCTGCATCATGACCTAAGTGTGCAGCATCGTGACACGACTTCTTTAAGTCGCAATGTGAGGATTCTTGCAAAATTTCACAAAACATCCAACACAAAAGTTGTGGCTCTTTTTTTCATGGCCACTTAAATCACCTCAATTGAATTTCATATGTGAAAGTTATGCTCAAAAGAGTGAGCAAAAGACCATACAACACTAAACCTCTATTTTGCAGTTTTTGCCTTGTATCATCCTTATTTCAGTAGAACAAGCAAAAATTCCTACATGAAGGTTGTAGTTATATGTCATAAATTTATGTAGCAATTTGAATCACATCAATTGGAGTTCATATGAGGGATTTATGCATAAAATAGTAAAGAAATGTCTAAAGCATCCTAAAAAGTCACCTTTTTCTCAACTTCTTTTCTTCAAATGATTTGTAGTTAACCTCTAAATATCCCATTTCCATCATTAATCAAATTATAGGCTTACCAAATATATCTAAGCACCATCATGCACATATTAACCTAATATTTAAGGATGAAACATAACATATTGTATCTATACTAATAAACAATACACGCAAGTAATTGTATTTAGGGTCATTACATAAACTTTAGTTAATATGTATATATTGATATAATAGTTGGGAAAATAAATAAAGAATGGATGTTAGCTAAAATTATTTATGTATTAAATTAAGATAATTATAATAAATTCAATGAATATTACGAAGTACTAGTTGACTTAAACTTTATGCTACATATGAAATCTTATGTCCTAAGTGAAACTCATGATATGTATAGTTAAAGAAGAGTAAGAAAGGATATCTATTAGAATATATTAAAAGGGGTGGTATTAAGAGCCTTTTTCCCATTTTTTATTGATTGTAATTTTCTTGAGGAAAACGATAGTGACTAGACAAATTAGAAACATTCATATATTAAATCTTAAAGTTATGCTTAATTAGTTTTAAGTAATATGCCAAAGGATGTTACCAAAATTCATATGAATGGTGTTGCCTATAATAATATTAATGTTACAGCCTAGATTCCTGAGCACATGATTGGCTTAAAATGAGGATTTTCCTCATCCAGTAAGCCAACCTAATAGAATCGTATCTTATAAAATAGGAAGTGTACTAGTTTAGAATTATAGAAAGCTCACTACATGATTAAAAGAAAATTTTCTTTTAAAACATAAATAAAGATCTACTTCAACAAATTTCAGTTACAAAATAAGATTATTCACATGAAGTTTCCAAAGTTCAGATTTATATACATCGTGAATCTATTACTTAATAATACAAAACATTTCATATTCAATGACATAAAATTACGCATTAGAAATGTGAACTCTGCTTGTAGTAGTGGAGCAACTCTAGATTTCCCAATAAACCAATAGATGACTAAAACTAGCCCAAGGAATAAGTTTGGGCTCACTAGAGTTAATCTACTTTCTTAACACTTCCAGTGCGCCACTCTTATACTAGATAAAAATATAAGAAAAGAAATGAGTCTTACGACTTTGTGAGTAAATAACATAACTATAGCATGCAGAAAAGTTCACCTAACACTAACCTTAATATACCTCTAATATAACAAAATGTTCTTTTGTTTGAAGTATAATTCGACCTATATTTATATATAGTTTATTTTAATGTATTTAATGTATTATGAACTATTTTTATACCTAGCTTAGCCATATATATATGCAATTACTTTTCTTTAACTATATGGTTCATATACTTCATCTTGCCATATCACATAAACAATTTAGATATTCTTTCATTGAAATAAACACATGAATTTTTCATTTGATTGGTCATTTTCTTCTTTTACTAAATATATCATCACTATGACTTAAGATCTTATGTGAAGCTTTGCATCTGAATCAAACTGTAGTTCATAAACTTTGTTAGCCATATCATTCACTAATCATTTTCTTCCTATCTACATATATTTTTATTTATGTGTGTATATTCTATATCTATAATAATTGAAGTTTAATATTAATATTGGTTCACCTAAAAGTTATACATATACGTGATTTAATAGCTAGGGTTTATTACATTACCAATAATTATTAAAATATCTTAACTAGAATTGGAGTTTTACTTAGTTTTATGTTACTTTATTTATGTTGATTTTATTATTAAATTTAATAATAGGATTCCATGTTAGAATAATAGAAGTTTTACCTAATATTAGAGTCCAAAATTTTTAAGTTCTTTGTTGATGTGGGATTTGTCAAAACTTACCATCTTTGCTAAGATTTTCCCTACCACTACTCAAGAGGACACACATAGTGGTTTTAATACGGTATGTCCTAAGCACACAACAAGGGATAGGTAATCGCCATAATTCATTCTCAAGTATAAAGCAAGGGTTGGGTAAATCATCATCAACTTGGAAATAACCAGGAGGAGCTATTGCTCAACTCCTTACATATCATATCACATTACTAGGAGGAAACCTTGCCTATACTCTCCACACAATCCAATCTACGTGTGTTGACCACCACACATGGCTTGCAACATTTCCCTACTAACTGGGATTACAAGGTGCACCAGGGCTAGCATTTAGTGCTACTAACTAACAATGTTTCCGACAAGAATCCTTTTAGGTAATTTATTTATTACTGAGTTGATTGTTTACTTAATTATTTATTTATTCATTTAATTCTTTCCTATATTTTTTTTACAATTTTTAAGACAAATAGTTTTATTTAAATGTATATTCCTTTTTATTCAATACGGATAAGGATAATATCACACCACTGACTTCAAGTAACTGGTGTACTAGCCATTTGAGAATTTAATTCACAAGCCCTATTGTAACAACTCCATTTCTATTGGATGTATATATTTGTAAAGTCCTATGAAGTCATTTTCTCTTTACTTCTAACTACTTAACTCATAGTAACATTCAATTAATTTAACCAAGCATAATTAAAGTTTAAGGTCTACCATTAATACTAATACAATTCTGAGTTCACATACACATCATTAATTAAAAACATCCATTCAAAATTCATAGACATATATGTCTACATCTTATTCATCCATATTGACCAGTTCCAGGGCTACGGGTGCGGGTGGTTGCACCTTCACCGGGATCTTAGCCAACTTGACCCAACGTGTAACATCCCTCAATTAATTCTATGTTATGGCATGATTTTCTAGGTTCAAAGGATGGGGGAAAATATTAATTCTCTTTTTAGAAGAAAAACTAGGAAGGAAGAAACCCTAATTTTCTAACCTCTTAGAATAGAATTAAGTAGTGAGAGAAGGTTAGAATTATGAATAAAATGTGTCTCTAAGATCTACTAAGTTTTATTTAAGGAATTGGAGGAAGCCAAACAAGGCTTTAGTCAAGGGGTTAGTCATATTCTAATGGTATGGCAATCTTGTAATAATTAAAGAAATGAGGGGCAAAGTCATATTCTAATGGTATGGCAATCTTGTAATAATTAGAGAAATGAGGGGTAAAGAATAAGAGGGAGTAACTTCTAGAAGGAATGCTATTTTATCAATATATTGGGGATAAGACTCAATAATTTGATCAAAGGGGGAGAGGAATCAGAAACAAAAAACGTAATCAAGAAGGAGAAGAGGAAGAAGGAAGAAGGAGAGAGAGAAGAGAGAAAGGCATCAAGAAGAAGGAATCCAAGGAGTTCTTAAGGTAGGTTTAACATTAATTGACTATAAAGCTTGAAATCTTGATGACATATGTGTGTATGAATACTTGTAAGTTTTTGTTGATGGAGGTATCTTATGCATGTATTGGATTGATCATATGAATATCCATGTAGAGCAAAGGTTTGGATGCATATGTATTGCATGTTTTGTGCTGAAAATTGACTTTGGATGGATGAAATTCGATGGTCTGAATGAATAAATCTATATTTCTTGATTTATGTCAAATTAAAAGATGTCTTCAACATTAAAGTTGTAGATCTATGTCTGAAATCACTTTAATCTGATTTCATATGAGAGAGTTACGCCTCAACGAGTGAAGAAAGGTCAGATTTAACGTGCAGAATCACGATGTTGGGTTTGTAACACTTTTATATTTAAATCTATTTGAAATCTGTAAAATTAGTAAACATAAAAGTTGTAGGTAATTCTCTTAGATTGCCAAGGACACCAAAATCGCCTTAATCAGAGTGGAAATGAGGGAGTTATGGCCTAGCGAGTGAAGGAAGGTCAGGCTGGTCACCAGACTACAGCCCGAAACAAGATTGTGTTTCAAGACACGGCCAGGCTGTGTTGGGGGCTGTTTTTAAGATTCTACAGCACGGTTTTGTAAAATTTTAAGCATGGCCATGCCCTGGGACATGGGCAAGCCGTGCTTGAGTCTGAAATTGTCCTGTTTTACATTTTGAAGGCTGTAAATGAACCCCAATGAATGGATGATGCTAAGGGAAACTAAAATACAAATAAATACCTTGTTAATGATGCATTGTAGTGTGAATTATAACATTTTATTATGAGAAATTA
Organism: Gleditsia sinensis; assembly: GCA_037074535.1. Classification (NCBI taxonomy): domain Eukaryota; kingdom Viridiplantae; phylum Streptophyta; class Magnoliopsida; order Fabales; family Fabaceae; genus Gleditsia; species Gleditsia sinensis. The sequence goes on along the minus strand of CM073466.1, from coordinate 35,309,802 downwards.
AATCACATATTGCATATAGATAAGATGTATGTGAGATTGATGCATGATGCATTGATGAGAATCATATCGATAAGATGTATGTGAGATGGATGCATGATGTATTGATGATATTCATATAGATAAGATGTGTGTAAGATGTATACAAGATGCATTGAGGAGATGCATATGAATGAGAATTGTGTGCATGTGTGAAATACATACATGGTAAATGGATGAGGTACATGCAGATAAGGCATGTGTATGTGTTGTATATATGTTGTAATAATCAAAATATGAGAGTGAATGACCTAGGGAAAGACATGTATGATATATAGGTAAATTGCATATTCATGAGATGCATGATTTTAAAGGTGTATGTGATGCATATGAAGTGAATGCTTAAAAGCATAAGTGGCATATGTGATGGTGTGATGTGTGAGTGATACACCTATATTTTAAAATGATATATTGAGATGACCCTTATGGTGGCAAGGTGACCCGGCGACATGCGGTACCTTATGGTGGTAAGGTGATTTGAGAGGTCGTAATGGCTGTGAGACGGTACCAGATAGGGGGTGCCCTATTAGTCTTGAGTGACCCATGGGTTATGGCCACTTCGACTAAGTGATAATTATCTATTAACAACCGAGAAATTTTTGGTGTATGCATTTTGTAACGCCCCCAATTTACGTTACGTAAAATAAACATTTTTTTTTCTGCAATCAGATATTTTCCATAAAGATACATAATTCAATTCTTTCTCATGGGAACAGATACATATAGGATCTCTCATGTATACATAATATACAGACCAAGTCTATAAACATCAAGTACAGCAGAAACGGGGATCCTACTTGTAGCATTCAGAGCACTCTAGAATACAAACACAGTATAATTCAAAGACTATGAGTTTTGGAAGCAACGTAGACTCACCCAGAGAATATATCACCTATCTGCCGAATCAGACTCTGATATTCTTATCTGAAAAATGTGAAAATATTGTGTAGTGAGTTTGAAAACTCAGTGAGCAAATAATTCCTCCTATGACCTCTTAGGTCAGCATATGGATGTACTTATATTTTAAAATGTGTCACAGAAAATACAGTTTAGAAGTACATTCATATGGGACCTGTATTTCAAATATTTTTAAATCAAAGGATATTCAGATATCCAAAAACATATGCACCATGGTATGATTATTAAACAAATGTTGTTATGCTTAACTGTATAAGCTATCGTAAAATATTAAGATTTGGAGATAAAATCATCACTTTTAAAATGACCTGCCTCACTCGGCGATCTGGTCAATGCAATTTGATTTGAAAATGACTTGTCTCACTCGGCAATCTAGCCAATGCAATTTGAAAATGACCTGCCTCACTCGGCGATCTAGTCAATGCAATTTGATTTGAAAATGACCTGTCACACTCGACGATCTAGTCAATACAATGAAAATATAATTCATTTGCTATATGCATAGTGACCTCGACCCTAGTCACAATAAGTGATAAGGGAATGTGAGTACATCACCCTCTTGTCTCCCTACATTACCACTGTCACCCGGTTGGAGCGGCACTCCCTCGGCTCACTCAGGCTAATAGGGCGTCCCCTATTCGGTACCGTCACAAGCCATACAACCAGCCGATATTCATCAATATATATATATATATATATATATATATATATATATATATATATATACATGTAAAATATCAAACAACTCACCATGAGCTTTACGCTTGCCATTCAATCTCATTTATAATATGACATGCATCATTTTCACAAGTATATAGCTTTACAAATCAATGCATCGTGCACATAATATTCACTTTATCAAATAATGATAAATACATTTAGAACCTCATATTCAATGAGTTCCAAAATCCATTTCTAAAACCATACTTTTCTTGAACTATGTGCCAGTTCGTAAGTATAACAGTTATTTGAACACATTTCAGAAACTTATAATAGTAAATAATTTATAATCAGAAACAATAACAAATTTATAATTCAAGAAAAGCATGGGACAAGTCATAGAAAGAAGTATCTACTCACAAGGTAGGGCTCCTGGTTGGACAACCCTAAAATGTACTTTTCTAATCTAAATTTGACCGATTAAACCTCAAAAACGTGTCCGGAGGGTCCAAAAACTTAAAAAATGACTCCGGGAGCTGGTCACTATTTACCGCCGAAAAATACTATTCACCTGCCGGAAAACAGTATTCACGACGAACAAAAAGTTGTTAGATAGCTGAAAAATTTCATATTCTAAGGTTTACCTATCTCCTGAATCCATCTACGGTGTCAGAATTTCAATTAGAGGTCTCTAAGTAAGAGTTTCAGAATTTACCTTTTTTTTTTAGATTTTTTACTTTAGATCTACGGCGATTCAACGGTTGATTTGAAAAATTGATGAGTCAAAACTGTAGTATTCTTCGTCCTAAATCTAGTAACACCTTCAGTTTTGAGATTGGAAGCCATTAGGCACTCCAGATCTAGAGAAAAAGTTGAAGGTTACTATTCACTCACTATTCATCCATTTTAAATTTTTTTCAAAAATTGCCGTGCGTGCGTTGTCTCCCCTTCCCCCATTTCCCTTTTATTTTTTTATAATATTAATAATAATAATAAGTTTTTATTTCATATATATTCATATAAATTCTGTTTTTCATCTTAAAATATCCCAAAAATTTATAAAAATTTACATTCTCATAAACCTTTAGTTAAACTATTAAATCATAATTTTTCTTGATAAAAATCATAATAAATTAAATATCAAAATAAATATCTTTATACATAATAAAAGAAAGAATATTTCTAAAAATACAACAAAATTTCATTAGAGGTCAATGTAATTATTTTAAACAAAATAAGACTTCTTTTAATTAAAAGTCTACTTACTTTTAGCAAAACATAACAATTTTTAAACAAATGAAAATATATTTGTTTATAGCAAAACATTATTATTTAAAATTAAAAATTACGGGATGTTACACATTTCAGTCATTTTATATTATATGACTGATTATAGCTTTAAATAATGTTTTCTGTAGCCTATACAGCTGAACATGTCACTTGTTTTACTTTCATTATAAATTGTTAATGTTAGACCTATTGAAATTTTATTCTCATTAATTTTGGTGATGTGTTCAGATAATAGCAACTGAGATGCCTACACTGATGGTAAAGGTACAGGTAGTGGACGTGTCCCTCTTGGGCCAGTTCACCGTCTTACAAGATGTAATAATAATGAACATAGTAGAGATCCCGGTGTCGGCACCACCCCCTCTATCACCCCATGCACCCTAGGGGTGTGGTGCTAGGCCAGGGCCTAGTAGGATGTACATTCTGTAATATAACCAGTGTATATTTTTGGAAGAATAATTCTTAGTGTTTCAGTAGTATATAGTGTTACTCTTGTATAACTCTAATACTGATGTAACCTCTTGTGGAATGATTATATAAATATGTGGTATTTTATTCTTATGGCTTAGTAAGATTAAGGAAATTCACTTGTAGTATAAACCAAAAAAAAAACCTGGCTCTTACACAACGTACGCTAAAAGCGGAAAATAGAGAATATCTACATATTTAGTCTTCTAAACATGATATGGAATTATAGTGAGAATTAAATCCCATTAGGTTCAACAATAAATCATAATTATAATCAATATAGCTCATCATGTCATGTTCATTTGTATAAATTACAGTAAATATCTTAGTCACATGAATACACTTTATCTATGCACATAAAAATCATACAGTAATGACATGTATGGCAAGAATAACTATTTCCAAAATATCATATAATGGCTATCAACTTATTTTCATATCAAGCTACCCCGGTCAGGGTGAGTACGTTCTACTCTCCAGTACGAGCTTTTCTTGCTTTGTCCAACATGGCACACTTTCTCTTTCTTTTCTTATTAACATAATCATAGTCGTGAGTAGCGCATCCCTTACTACTGCACCACACAGATTGCCATATGACTGTGCTCATCTCTTTTCTTTTCTTTTCTTTTCACATTAATAGCCAAAAATATGATTTCAATAACAAGCATGTTCATTATAATCAAATGCCATAATTTATCATCAAAGCATAATCACTACCAAAAATCATTGTTAAAATGTAATCATGTCATGATCATAACCATTTTCGAATATCACTTTATAAAATATTTTCATATCAAAAGTACACACTTAAGATGGTAAGGAGTTCATGCAATAGCAATGGCTAAGGCATACACTAGTTATTTATTATTCCCATTTATAAGATTCTTCTTCTTTTTTAAATATTATTTTTAGTTTTTCGTTTTCTTTATACTTGGCCTCTTGTTACGTTCCTCCTACTTATATCATTTCCAACAGATGTTCTCACAAATTTTATAGGGCATTCTTCTCTAATTTGGTTTCTATTATTACCCTATAGTTAATGAGGTTCATTTAGGATTGAAAAATGTTAAAAATAAGCTTACCAGCTCCCAACATGGCCTGGCCATGTTTTAGGACATGGCCATACTTGAAAAATACTTCAAAGATACTCAAAAACAGCCCTGAGTACGGCCTACCTGTGTTGAAGAAACCCAGAACACCGCCTGGCCGTGTTCTGTGACATTTTCTCACTTATTCAACTATATCTCCCTTATACAAACTCCAATTGAGGTGATTCCAAAGCATATAAAACACTAAGACACTTATTTACAACTTTTATGTTTATCAATTCTTTAGATTCATTACGAAGTATTCCCAAAAAATTGAAAAAAAATGTTTACATTTACCAACCTAGATTCTAGACTGATTCTGACCTCTACTCATTAATTAGTCATATCTCCCTCATATGGACTCTAAATTAAGTGATTTCAGAGCCTATAGATCCATGAGACATATATATATATATATATATATATATATATATATATATATATATATATATATATATATATATATATATATATATATATATATATATATATATATATATATATATATATATATATTTATATTTATATTTATTATGTTTAACAATTTCCTTTAATTCTTTGCAGATTTTGCCCAAAAATTCAAACATAGAAGTTTACTTAACAGATTCTTCCCTAATTAGCTAGTTTTGGACCACTTTTTCTGACAATATTTTCCTAATATGGATTCCAAATTAAATGATTTTAGTGGCTAAAAATTTTTGAGACATATATATATATATATTATGTTAACTATTTATTTTATTTCCCTATATATTTTTCCTAGTAATTCAAAACAGAAGCTTCCCTGGTTATTCAAAAATCCAGTTTTCTTAGCCTAACTTTTCCTAAAGTTCAAGTTCATCCTTTTATTAATTCATCTTCAATTTTTCTTCCAAATTTCCACCTAGCCATAGAATTACTTATCTAAACATTTAATTATATTTCTTACTTAATTTAACATATTCCATCATCTCAAAAGAAAAATAGAATTAAATCATGCATCACTAAGGGTGTTTCTCAACAAAAATTTTCATGGTCTTCTCCTAGGTGTATAAGGCCATACTTAATTTACCAACCTAACCATTTTCCATCCATTTTTACCAAATTTAAATATACATAATAGTAGCATAAAAGCCCTAATTTTTTTTGCCACCCATAGCCATATATATGCAGAACTTTTCATACCAACCGAAGTATTCAAAACGTCCATCATATGCAAGACCAACATGTAACATGATATAGTAACATCCATGGCCAATCATCAAAGTAGCAAATATTGTCAATTTCATCAAAGTTCTAAGATCAAAATCCCATATAAATGTTACAAATTTCAAAACTTTTCTTCAAAAAGAGATATTGTTAAATCTACCTAATGATCTCCCTAGCTCACTTAGTGAATTCTTTTTCATGTTTCCTCTTGAAGGAAGTAGCAAGATTCCTCCATTCCCTTAGCTTTTCCAGTAGCTTAAATAAGAGAGGGATGGCGAGTTTTGAACACCAAGGATAAAGAGAAAAGATTCAAGTGGAGATTAAGTTAACTTACCTTGAGTACTTAGTCCTTTAGACTTCTCCTTCTTCTTCCTTCCTCTCTTCTCCTCTCTTTCTCTCCTTTCCTCACTCTACCTTGCTTCTATTTTTCCTCTCCCTCACTTGGACAAAATTATAATGTTATAAGGGTGAGTTTTGCTTAAATAAATTATCAAGTGGTTCACCTCTCATAATCATGGGTCTACCTTATCACAATTAGGATGCACTTGGTTGTTTTTAAGGGAAAGACAACTCTTGTTCTTGTCTTCCTCTCCCTTAGTCAAGATATACATAGTAAAAGAAGATTTGTATTTTGAAAATCATGATAAAATGTTCTTAAGACAAGGGACAAGGTCCCTTTGATTTAAGGATTTATTTCCTTTTTCTTTTGTCTCACTCAAGTATGATAAGTTTATCTTTCTAGGTGGCAAATTTTTAGCCCTTGAATCACCCTTGCTTAGCTAAAATTATTTGTGTAGAATAAGGATGTTTTGTCATAATGCCATGTATTATTACCTATTTGCTGAAATTATGAATGTAGGATATAGATGTTTTGTCCTAATACCATGTATAATTACCTACTTGCTAAACTTATAAATATAGGATATAGATATTTTGTCCTAATTCTATGTGACCTAATCTTGATTATTATTACACTATTATTTCTTCACATGGTTCTTATTTTCTCCTCTTGGATTTTAGCTCATTCTTGCCCGTTTTCTTTGCTTTGGCTGAAATTCTACTTTTCATGGAGGGTTTGGTCACATTTTCATGATTTTTGGGCTATCGGTCCAACCTTTATATTCTAGTCTAAGTCTATGTTTTATCTCTTGCTTGGGCTATCCGATTGGCGGACTAGAAACTCATGTGAAGTGGAAAAACTCTATATAAAGTGTCTATAGGTGAAAGCCCAATGTATGGATGGAGATGTTAAACTTAGGAACTCTAGCTCTTGAATTAGGAAAAATTACCCTATTCCATTCTTCTTGAAATTTTAAGACATTTACTTACTTCCCAAAAATTTATCTTCCTTACCCAAAAATTTCGTCTCTCTTTAGTATGTTATTTCTAATTTTTCCTATTAGGTTTTCCCTCTTTACTTATTTCCTTAATATTAGAAACATTTTCTATGCCTAGACATAAGGTGAAGAATTTAAGGCTTATATTTCCTTAGATATCTAAAAATTTTCTAATAAATTTTATTTTCTTAATTAATTATTTATGTACATTTATTAATAAAAGAAACAAAATTAGAGATGTTACATGTAACATCCTAAAATTTTAATAAAGTTAGATAAATTTAAGGATGAATAGAAGATACATATGCCAAGTGATTAAGATGCTTAGTTATATGATTATAAGGCAAACATAAAATTAGGTGACATAGTTAATGTTGAATCATATAACTAAAATTCTTAGGATAATAATAGATGGAGAGATAACACAAATACATTTTTCTTAGACATTACTAGTCTAGGATTAGTGACAAACTAAGACATAAGGAACGAGAATTAAAATGTGTAGTTGTTTGACAATAAAGACTTCATAAAATACGTGGTACCATTTCATGGTTTAAAAGTAATATAAATAAAGTATTTTTGGAGCATAACTTAGAGGAACATGATACAAATATATTCCTATGTGAGGCAATATGAATATATATACATATTTCCTCTCACTTCCACCATACACATCATAACATATATATATACATATATATTTACACATGCAAGAATAAATTAGGTTTACGTGTGTATATATATATATATATAGCTTCTCTACCTCCACCATGCATATTATATCATACTTTACATATGCAAAAGAAGAAGCATTACGTATATATATATTTAGAGCTATTTTTCCCCCCATTTACACATGCATAATGTTCACCCATGCATGCAATATACATTTACGTGTATATATATAGATACATTTCTCTACTTACACATGCATAATGTTCACCCATGCATGCAATATACATTTACGTGTATATATATAGATACATTTCTCTTATTTACACCATGCATAATATTCACCCATGCATGCAAATAAATTTGAATCATTACACATACACAAGCAACTTTGGTAGGTTAAAAGAAAAACACTTGCTCCCAACATGCAAGCTGGAATTACACCCATCATTACACATAGGACATGCAAGCTGGAATTACACCATCCTTACTCCCAACATGCAGCTGAAAACACCATCCCTTGCTGCTAAATCAAGCAGAAAGACACACCCACATGGCAGCAGGAATTCACGTTATCCTTGCTCCACATTCAGCATAAAAACATCCCACGTTTTCTCCTAAACCAAGCAGCTGAAAACGCCACCTAACCCTGCCCCACATCCAGCATCTTCACACCATCCCTTGCTGCGAAATCAAGCAGAAAAACAACCCACATGGCAGCAAGAAAACAAGCCATCATGTCCAGCAGAATGCATGCCATGTTTGCTCCATTATACAGCAGAGTTGGCGCCACATGCAAGCAGAGGAAGTGACCCACAAAGCCAGCTCCACATCAAGCAGCAAAAACACATTCACATGGCAGAATCTTTACACTCACTTTTGCTCCACAAGGACAAGCAGAAACACACCATTTCTACTGCAGCTTCACGCCAAGAAAACAGAGCACCTTGCAGCAGTTTGTTCTTGGCAGCCTTGGTCCCTCTAACGTGGCAAACAATGGCCACCCTTTGAGCACATTTGAATGCATGCAAACCCACGTGGAGAGCAGCAGCAACACCTACTCCCCTGCCCTGCAAAATCCAAGTAGCTCCAGAAACCTTTAGCATCCAGCAACCTGCATCTCTGGTGCAGCAGAAGATGCCTGAATTTTCCTCACGCTAGCAAGGGAAAGGGGGGGAGAGAAGAGGTCCAAAACCAGAAGAGGAAGAGGAAGGAAGGGGGAGAGGGTATTCAGCAAGAAGAAGAAGGTTGAGAGAGGAAGAAGAGAGTGGAAAAAACCAGAGAAAAGAATGGAGAGTTTCCTTCCCTCAACATAAGGCAGTGAGAGTGAGAGTGATTACTGAGGTTAGAGGCCTTGATCAACCCATATTTGGTACAAGAAACATGGCTAAGTTGCAAAGGAAACCAAGAGGAGAAGGAAGCTGCAAATTGAGAGCCATAGGAGTAGGTTTACATAAGGTAAGTCTGCCTTCTTTTAAAAATCCGATTTTGAGTTAGTAGGTTAAATTTCGGGGGCCTGCATGGAGGATTTCTGTATCCCATATAAACATACGTTCAACATAGAAGTTGTAGTTCTATGTCTTAGCTTTCCATAAAATTTGGAATCACATAAATCAGACGTAAAATGAGAGAGTTATAGTTCATGGAGTGATGAGAGGTCAAAATCGGGTCTGGAATCTAGACTGGTGAAGAATAGCTTCGGTTTTCGAATTTCTGGGACTAATCCATAAGGAATATGAAGTTGTGGGTAAAATGAAAGTTGTAGATATATGTCTCACAGTTACATAGAAACTGGAATCACAAAATTTGGAGTCCATATGAGTGAGTTATAGTCTGATTAGTGAGTAAAGGTCATAGAGCATAGAAGAGTCAGGTTGAGAAAATAGAAACCTTTTTGCACCCGAAAATAGTGGCTTAGTAAATTTAGTAAATGACCTTTAAATTCTCTAATTTTTGGTGAGAATAGTCTTCAAATACTCTTAATCAATTCTGGAATGTTTCATGATTTTTGAGAACCTACAACTAGGTCTTTTGCAATTAAAAAGGTGTTGAGGACAATTTGCTGGACAGCTTAGACTGTCGATGGAAAGACAAAAGTTTGAAGGGGTTCGATGTTGAAATTTCGTATTATAATTTTATGACATGTTAAAGGAATCTCAATTAATGATCCTACCAAATTTTAGTAAATTCTGGGTAGGTTAAGACACATAATAAAATGTAGCAATTTGGTAATCTGAAAATGAGGCAGAACAGACCATAACCGGGGACAGCCTTAAAACTTGGGTTATTTTATGTGTCAAAAGAATTAGTTTTTATTTGAAATTTTTATGGTGATTATATAACATATCTAGAATGCTTCATATAAAATATCATGAATTTCGAAGTAGTTTTACTAATCCAAATGATTGCAAAACAGAACCAAAATGGAACCGAAACTAATTTGCACTGTCCTGGGTATGGAGGTAGTTTTTGGAGTAGAATGGAAGAGTTAAGGGCTGAGAAAATTAATAAATAAAATAAACATGTAAAGGTTCCTCCATACAAAATTTTAGAAGTTTTAGAGGACTTTTGTCATATTTAATATCAACCCCAAATCTCAGCAAAATCATAGTCTTGTTTTGAGGAGCAGAAGCTTTTAAACTAGAGATTTATGACTTTAGGTATTAATATGCATGCATTAACTAAGAACTCTTATATGTTTTAGTTTGAGTTGCTGGTAGTAACATTGGCAGCCCTGGAAAGGAAGTGATTATGCTGGAAATGAGGTAGCTAGCCTTTCCTTAAAACACTATTTATGCTTATGAATTTGAAATTATGAATTTTCACTGATTGCCTAACTTTGATGCTATGATGAATGTTAATCTAAAGTTATATTATGTATGCATTCTCGGGAATTAAGAGGGTGCACAAAAGGGTGCCAAGTAAGCCCCATTTCCCTCACGATTGGCCAATAATAGGAGATGCATAGCCCTTTGCAGGTATGGCCGTATTTACTGCACTGGGTAAGTAGACCATGATGTTATGGGTCCATGTGACCAAGATGCCGTATGATAATGCCGTATGATGAATGTATGGTCAGTGCTTATGTTTCAGTGAAATAATTTGAGATGTTTTAAGGAATAGAATGTGCACTATTTTTCTGAAAACTTTGCTAGCTATTGAGATTATCATCTCACTTTTTATGTCCACATAATCACATTCCAGGTACTCCAGCAAGAGGTGAGCAACAGGAGTCTCAAGGTTGACTCATATGATCATGATTGTATTTTCCTTGGTTGTGTACCATTTATGTGGGATAGCCTAGATGGGTGCCAAATCCCTTTTAGACAGCTGATAATATGATGTAATATAAGTTATGGGTTGTACCCCTTTTCTTTGTGGCATGAGATCCTTTATGATGTAAGTAATGCATATCATGGCTAGCTAGTTGTCTATAAGGAAATGAGATTTGGAAATAATTAGAATAGCTCGAAGTACTTGTATGCTTTCCCAAGAATCAAATGGCACAATGTAAGTTAATAGGTTAATGTATGGGTAGGTGGTCATTGCCAAGAATTTATGGAGTATAAGGAACCTTTTACGGTTTATATTTTGGAGGTGTTACATTTGTTGGTATCAGAGAACATTTTATAATTTATAAAAAAAAATGGTATTATATTTTTGAGGTGTCACATTACACCTGTGACATTCCATATTCATAATTTCTACAATCAATCAAAATATCAATCTTGAACCCATATCACATCTTTTATATCATTTATGCCAGGAGATCATTGTGGATTGTCTCATCATAAAATCTTTTCAATATGATATATTCTAAATTCTGTTGTTTGCACACTCAGACACACTCATATATGTAACAAAAAATTTCAAATGTTTGCTATTATGAACATCGTAGTAGTCAATTCTTCAATTTAAGTTATTAACAAAGTCTTTATACACATAACATTTAATGCTACATAAATCTTATTCCTTATAATCAAATCATTAGATTGTAGGGTAACTATTATTCTTTCCTCTAAATTTACAATAATTCATGCATCCACACAAATACACCAAAATTATTAAGGTGTCCCATAGCCTCGTATCCTAACATTCTCTAGTAAATCAACCAAGTCTTATGATCTTAGTCTTCAATGACCCTTCAAAAGAATTTCAATAATACCGCATACTTAGATTTATTAAAAAATTATATATAAGCTATGAATCTTGGAACTTAAACCATGTTTTCTTACTCATCACTAAGGGTTTCCTAAAACATTATCCTTAGGCCCTCAATATTATAATCATGTTATGCATATATCTCCTAAATTCCCAAAGCGATATCTTTCCAAACCACTCATCAAAGACTAACTACTTATCATCCTAATAAGCTAGTTTCACACTTCATGTCTATACTTAGAAATCAATCCTACATATCAATATCAACTCATTCATATATATGTCCATACACATCCTACTTAACCTTAACCTATCTTATTCTTCCATTTTATTAAACATTAACATACTTACCTCTCTTTTTCTAAGACAATGCTCTAAATTCTCTAAACCACTTATGCATGAAGAACTCAATTCCCAAGCATGATTCTAATACATCCACCATGTCCTCATAAGAATTTTAACTTTCATAACCAACGGATCCTCACATATACAACATTCTTTCTAGCTATTATGATTAGTCAAGTTACATGCCACTTGATCATGAAAAACTTCATTTTTAGTTACTTTTTAAATCACAAATCATATGGTTTAAAATATCCACACTAACACTTAACTTATATAAAACCCAAACTTTTTGTGGAAGTCCTCAAACACACACTATAATTATTTATTTCCATAACACATCTCCAATTTCTCTTTAATAACACTTTACCATCATAAAACTTAATCTCAACATATAATACCCATATGTATGTGTATATCATTATCTCGCACTAAATTGAATTCAAGCATCACTAAAGCCATTAATCCTCTACAACATCATTGTCTAAACTCATAGCACATGATATAAGAAGTAAAGTATTAACCAAAAGGTTTTCTTCATGATATACTTAGCATTATTTACTTATCCAATTTGAGCTTCAACTGGACAAGCTCTTTCTAATTTTTTCTCCAAAACATCCAAACTTTTCGAATCTTCATTTCGTGCTCTTTGATCCGGACCAAATGAAGCTAAAAAATTTAGCTCACGATTATCGTTCAATCACTTTTCATCGAAGAAATATTTTGTGATTTTTATCCCAAAATGTATTATTTGATAAGAAAAATCTCCATAAATGAGTTATCTAACCTCTCAAGCATGATTCTAGAGCAAAAAGGACCAAAAAAAATAAAAAAGGAATTTGAAAATTTTGAATTTCTTACCTAAAAAAGGTCACCCAAAACTGCTACTTTTTAGAAGGAAGAAAAGCTGATAAAACCCCCTTCTACTCATGTTATCTCATGGTACTTTATAGCTTCATGTATAAAGGTTTAATTGGGTTGGAAATATGAAGGTAAGAGGAGCATAAAAGGAAAAACACATCAAGTGAATGAAGCAAAAAAATTGCTTTGGGAGAGTGTTGGAAGCTACGGTTAAGAAAGAATAAGGAAAGGAAAAAAACCAAGGGTAATTTTGTATTTTCCCTTCCTAGTAGTTTAAAAGGGTAGATTTGAGATTTTAATGCAACAAAAATAGTGTTCAATGATAAAAGAAATTCAGTTCCTAAGGTTTTAGATACTTCTAAGACTTTCTGCGAGGTTCCTTTTTCAATTAGAGGCTCCTAAGCATGCTTATATGAAGCTTATCCTTTTGGGGTTCACTTTTCAAATTTTCTAGTGAGTTTTTTGACATCTTTCGGTGAAATTAATTGGTGCAAAATGTAGGGGCATGAGGAAGTATCACGAGGAAGAAAGGATGGGAAAATATGGGAGAAAAGCTATGGGAAAGAGATAATTAAACTGAGGAGCATTTTAGTAACTTTGTTTGGCACTATGGCGCTAGGCTTTTGTCGCCACAGTGCTACAATTTAGCTTTACCTATTGCCATAATGTTAGGCTTCTAGCATTGCAATGTTGTACCTCTTAGGTTTTTACAAATGCAATTTGTACTTCTACTACAGCAGTGCTGGCCCTGATAGTGTGTTTTTGATATAAAACTTTATAAATCTTGAAATATTTTTCTTACGCTTTTTAAGATAACCTATAAGATAAAATAAGACATATATTAAAAATAAGAAAATGTTCATTTAATAGAAAAACATGATTGTATAAAACAAAACATAATTATTTTAAACAAATCCATAAATCATTTTAAATAAAAACATAGTCACTTTTGATAAAATACAAACGTTTAAGACAAAACATGATTGCTTAAAATTAAGGGATATTACCTCTTTAAATTCGGGTGGCAAGTCCATTTACACCTCATCTTGCAAGTATATATTAATAGAAGCATTCTTAACATCAAAATGATGGAATGGAAAACTAGAGTTAATTGTAAGCAAGAAAAGAATTATAAATACGTAACCGATACGAAATAAGGATTTTCCTCACTTTAGAAGCCTACCTAACAGAAACTCACCATTAACCTTAAGCAACATAAGCATTAAGTTTTCAAATAAACGAACTCTTATTTGAGGTTGATTTTCATTTAAAGTTTAGATTAAATTCTAGCTTCAAGGTATCATAATCTTAATCATAATTTAACTATTATTCATGTAATAAAAAACATTTAACATTTTTACCAATTTACAACTTTAGTTACAACAATAAATCCATTATCAATTTATATAGCATATCCCATACGTAAGACTATATTGAAACACCTCAGAAGCGTGGAACTTACCTGTGGCTATAAAGTAACTCTAGACTATTCAATAAATAGACAAACACTCAAAAATGAAGCCCAAGGAAAAGTTTTGGGCTCGCTCACAATTGTTTATCTTATAGAGACTTCTACTACATTAATCTTCCCCTGACTGAAAAACATGTGAAAAAAAAGTGTGAGTCTCATGACTTAGTTAGCAAATAATACAATCCTAGCATGTGGGATAGAATTATTGTAATATCTCATAATTTTTAAATAATAATATTTTTTTATAAAAAATATTTTTATTTTAAATGATTATATTTTGCTAAAAGAAAATATATTTTTAATTAAAATAATTTTTGTTTTGCTTAAAATAATTATATTTGCCTCTAATAAATTTTTGTTTTATTTTTAGAAATATTATTTCTTTTATTATGCATAAAGATAATTTATTTTGTGATTTGTTTTATTAAAGTTTTTATCAAAAAAAGTCATGATTTAAGAATGTAACTAAAGTTTTGCAATAATATAAATTTTTAGAAATTTTTGGGATGCTTTAGGATAAAAACAATAATTATATGCATATAATTAAAGAGTAAATTTTAAATATTTAATTATTAAATAATATTAAGTAAAAAAAAAGAGAAGAAGGGAGATGGAAGCATGAAAGAAAGGCTCGGACAGAGAAGGAGAATTTAATCTTTTTCGTTCTTTCTCTACAATCAAACTTCTCTCTAAAATATCTTCTAAACTAGACATCCAATTGAGATACCAAAGGTACCGTTGGACTCGTGGCGATGAGAGCTTCAAAACCCATTAATCAATTTCGCCGGAAGTTCACCAAAATTTTACTAGAAAATTGTGAATAGTAACTTATAGATAATTTTTCTAAAATGCTGGATTTTTTAATGGTTTTTCAAGCTTTTAAGTTAGGAGTTTTGTTAAGGATGTATAGTATTGGTTGTATGATAAATTTCACGGTCAAACAACATGATTTGGTGCTCTAATTTTGCAAATTATTCTTCGGTGAACAATACTGTGAATATTGCCCAAATCGTGTGTGAATAGTATTTTCCAGCATGAAAAGTTTTTTTTGGCATGAACAGTACCCCCATCAATTGATCGAGCTTCCAAAGTCATTTCTTAGGTTTTTGGATAATCCGAACTCGTTTTTGAAGTCTATTTAGTTAAATTGGGATTAAAAAAAGTGTATTTTGGAGCTGTCCAACCTGTAGCCTTACCCTGTGAGTAGATAATTCTTTCTATGACTTACCCTATGCTTTTCTTGATCTTTAAATAGATAATTTATTCTGTTTACAAGTTATTAATACTTTTATATGTCTCTAAAATGGATTAAATTTTTCGAATTGTTTTGGTTTTGAAAATAGATTTTTGAACTCATTGAATATGTGATTTTAAATTGTATTTCTCATTATGTGGTAAAGAAAATATATTATGCATGTGGCATTGATATATAAAGCTATAAGATTGCCTTGAAAACGGGCATGTATATGTGATTACCTTGATTGGGAAGTTTTTGACAGAAAAATTGCACTGAGATTGAAAAATTTGTATTATACTAAAATCTCTATTTTAAACAATATGGTACATATGCAAATATGATTTTTGCGGAGGAATCCTTTTGGAAACACTGTTTGCTAACAACAAGCGATGTTAGCCCTGGTGCACCTTGATACCTTAGTTAGTAAGGGTGGTGCTAGCCTCATGTGACTACCAACACACGAGATATGATATGTGAAGGAGAGCAAGATGCCTTCTATTTAGGTCAGATGCCAACTATATGATATGTGATTTGGCTTCCCTTGCTGTGTGCTTAGGAAATTGCCCATATTAGAGTTCTGATAAAGGAGAAAATTAAGTGTTAAATGGTTATATTTTATCCCTGAATTAATAGTAAACTTGTGATTATTTTCCTACTTTTGGTTATGCTTTACATTGGATACTGGTTTGGTTTGTTTTATGTTTGTAGGTGAGCAAAAGAGGCCAAGAAGAAAGGGATATAAATACATGGGGAAACGTAGCCAAAATGATCCAGGAGGTAAGGAGGCAACCCTGAAGAATCTGGCAAGAAAAGAGCTTGGCAACCTCAAACACAGCCAGGCCGTGCTCTATGCAAAGAACATATTTTCTTCCAAATTTCTAGCATGAAGCACAGCCAGGTCAGGTCAAGAAGCACGGCTGTGCTTCGTGTCCATACACTCCATATTTTTTAGGGTTTTGAGCAGCCAAAGGGATATAAATACATGGGGAAATGTAGCCAAGATGATCCAGACTGAGACAGACATCTTAGACTCAGTTTTAGACTTAGAAAACACCATTTAATTAGGTCTAGAGTAGGATCAATTGTTTACTTTATGCACTTAGAGTAGAATTTACATTGATTGAAGTTTGTATTCCTATTTCATCCACTGCATCCAGGTTTTGTCCTTCGATCTTTACTTCTACTTCTACTTTTACACCTATCTTTTACATTGTATTTGAACACTTATGATTTATTTAATGAATATGATTGTGAGTTTACTTTCAATTATGTGTGAGTAGATATTGATCCAAGGTTTCGGTAAACCCACTTATGGTATGATGATATTGAATTATTAAGTTGAATGTTGAAACCCTAATTGTGATTAGTTCTGGATTAATTAAGATTAACTATTATGCGCATGTTTAAGAGTTGATAGAATGCCTGATTACCAATCTATCACGTTTTAGGATATTAACTGATGAACTTAAAGGTGAAAGTTAATACATGAACCTAATAGTTAATTAGGGATATCTTAATCACGAAAGTAGTTTAAGGTTCTCTAGGAATTGAATCAATTAATGGGCACAAGAAAACTGATTAATTGCATTCCATGGTTGGCATAGAACTTAATGGACTTAGGTTGAACTAAGAACCACAAAAGTAGGCAATTGGATTAACCTAGGTACGATTAGTAACGCTTGAAAGAGGTTATTAGTTAATTAAGGCTAAACCATCCCTAATTACCTAGATAATTGCAATTAGAGGTATATATATTGATTATTGAATATCATAAGTATGGTAAACTCTAACCCTAGGCTTTTATTAATTGAATTACTTATTTACTTAATTGTGACTCTCTCATCGAATCACATTGATTTAGATAGCATACTTCGTAAAGTCTAGTAATTGATAATTTTTTTTTGTGGGATACGACCCATACTCGCCGGACTAGCTATAGCTATGCCGTGCGCTTACAGTAATTAGTAAAACAGACACAACGAGTTCCTTCGCGTGTCCTCTTGAATGGTGGTAAGGTAAACCTTAGTCGGGATGCTAAGTATAGGCAAAACCTACACCACCAAAGTATAGAAGGGTTTGAACTTTGATATAGTGGTTCTAATATGGGATCATTGTAATGTTTTTATGTGAAATATTTTGATGCATAATGTAACATCCCTAATTTTGTTTTATTTATTAATAAAGTTACATAAATATTTAATGTAACATCCATAATTTTGTTTCTTTTATTAATAAAGATACATAAATATTTAATTAAGGAAATAAAATTTATTAGACAATTTTTAGATATCTAAGAAATATAATCCTTAGAAATTCTTCACCTTATGTGTATGCATAGAAAATGTTTCTAACATTAAGGGAATATGTAAAGAGAGAAAACCTAATAGGAAAAATTAGAAATAACATACTAAAGAAAGGCGAAGTTCTTGGGTAAGGAAGATAAATTTTTGTGAAGTAAGTAAAGGTCTTAAAATTTTAAGAATATTGGATTAGGGTAATTTTTCCTAATTCAAGAGTTAGAGTTACTAAGTTTAACATCTCCACCCATAAATTGGGCTTTCACCTATGGATACTTCATATAGAGTTTTTCCACTTCACATGAATTTCTAGTAAGCCAATAGGATAGCCCAAGCAAAAAATAAAGCATAGACTTGTACTAAGATATAGAAGTTGGACTGATAGCCCAAAAATCATGAAAATGTGACCAAGCCCTTCATGAAAGGTAGAATTTTAGCCAAAGCAAAGGAAATGGGTAAGAATGAGCCCAAATCCAAGAAGAAAAAAAATAAGAATCATGTGAGGAAATAGTAGTGTAATAATAATTAAGATTAGGTCACATGACATTAAGACAAAACATCTATATCCTTTATTCATAATTTCAACAAGTAGGTAATAATACATGGCTTTAGGACAAAAAATCTATATACCATATTCATGATTTCAATAAGTGGGTAATAATACATAGTATTATGACAAAACATCCTTATCCTACATAAATAATTTCAGTCAAGCAAGGAAGATTCAAGGGCTAAAAATTTGCCAAGAAGAAAGGAAAACCTATCATACTTAAGTGAGACAAAAGAAAAAGGAAATGAATCCCTAAATCAAAGGGAAGGTTTCTTGTCTTAAGAACATTTTATCACGATTTTCAAAAAATAAATCTCCTTTTGCTATGCATATCTTGACTAATGGAGAGGAAGACTAGAACATGAGTTGTCTTTCTCCAAAAAACAACCAAGTGCATCCTAATTGTGATAAGGTAGACCCATGATCATGAAACGTGAACCACTTGATAGTTTATTTAAGCAAAACCCACCCTTATAACATGATAATTTCATCCAAGTGAGGGAGAAGAAAAATAGAAGCAAGGTAGAGTGAGGAAAGGAGAGAAAGAGAAGAGAAGAAAGGAAAGAAGAAGAAGGAGAAGTCTAGAGAACTAAGTACTCAAGGTAAGTTAGCTTAATCCCCACTTGAGTCCATCTTTTCTCTTCATCCTTGGGGTTCAAAAACTCACCCTCCTTCTCTTATTTAAGCTGCTAGAAAAGTTAAGGGAAGGGAGGAATCTTGCTACTTCCTTCAAGAGGAAACAAGAAAAAGAATTCACTAAGTGAGCTAGGGAGATCTTTAGGTAGGTTTAACTATATTTTTTTTAGAAAAGCTTTGAAATTAGAAACATTTATATGGAATTTTGATCCTAGAACTTTGATGAAATTTACTATATTTATTACCTGGATGATTGGCCATAGATGTTGCTATATCATGTTACATGTTGATCTTGTATGTGGTGTATGTTTGAATACTTTGACTGGTGTGGAAAGTTTTGCATAAGTATGGCTGTGGGTGGCAAAATTTTAAGATTTTTATGCTGCTATTTTGTATATTTAAATTGATAAAAAATTGATGGAATATGATTAGATGTAAATAAGGAAGAAAATGGAAGAGGACATAATAAAATGATGAACTAAAAACTTAGAAATGGTTTGGTTAGGAAACTGGATTTCGGAGTAACTAGGGAAGCTTTTGTTTTTTGAATTCTGAGATGAATCAATTAGGAATTATAAGAAATGGTTAACATGAAAAATATAGATATATGTCTCACGGATGTTAAGCCACTAGAATCACTCAATTTGGAGTCCATATGAGGTAGATATGGTTAGATTAGTAAGCAGTGGTCAAAAAATGATTAACCAGGGAAGAATCTGTTAGGAAAGCTTCTGTATTTGAATATTTTTTAATATTATATACGGAATTAAAATATATGGTTAACATAACAGATATAGATATATGTCTCACGGAAATGTAGCCACTGGAATCACTCAATTTAGAGATAATATGAGGGAGATATGGTCAGATTAGTAAGTGAAGGTCAGAACCTATCCGAGAAGAAATAATGTTTAATTTGAGGGAGTAATATCACCAAGATTCCTTAATATTTCGCTAAAATATTTAACATAATAGTTTTAGACAATTGTTTTATCTTTACATGGATACCAAGATTACCTAACTTGGAGTTAAAATGAGGGCGTTATTCTTTGGTTAGTGAGAGAAGGTCAGGCAGAACGAAAACTTGCATCAGTGAATAACACAACATAGAGCATGGCCGTGTTCCAAGGCACGACAAGGCCATGTTTATTGCTGGAAAGGGCATTTTGAAGCCTAAAGCATGGATGTTTTATAGGAAATGGCCAAGCTGTGTTAGAAGATACGTTTAGGTCATGTTGGAAGCTGGT
Source organism: Gleditsia sinensis (assembly GCA_037074535.1). NCBI lineage: Eukaryota > Viridiplantae > Streptophyta > Magnoliopsida > Fabales > Fabaceae > Gleditsia > Gleditsia sinensis. The sequence continues at coordinate 35,289,343 of CM073466.1, read as the reverse complement.
AAAGCTTATTTTTAAAAATTTTCTACTGTAAATGAACCTCATTAACTATAGGATAATAATAAAAACAAAATAGAAGAAGAATGTCGTATTAAATTTGTGAGAACATGTGTTGGAAATAATATAAGTAGGAGGAAAGTGACTAGAGGTCAAGCATAAAGAAAATGAAGAGATAAAAATAGTATTTAAAAAAGAAGAAGAATCTTATAAATGAAAATAATAAATGACTAGTGTATGCCATTGCCATTGTCATTGCATAAACTCCTTACCATCTTAAGTGTGTAATTTTGACATGAAAATACTTCATAAAGTGATATTTGAAACGATTATGTTCATGTCATGATTATTAATGATTTTTGGAAATGATTATATTTTGATGAAAAATTATGGCATGTGAGTATAATGAACATACTTATTATTGAAATCACATTTTTGGCTATTAATGTGAAAAGAAAAGAAAAGAAATGAGCACGGTCACATGGCGGTCTGTGTGGTGTACCAGTAGGGGACGCCCTACCAACGGCTATGATTATGTTAATGAGAAAAGAAAGTGTGCCATGTTAGGCGGAGCGAGAAAAGCTTGTACCAGAAAGTAGAAAGTACTCACCTTGACCAGGGGAGTTTGATATGAAAATAAGTTGATATCCATCATATGGTATTCTGAAAATAGTTATTCATGCCATACATGTCATATATGTACGATTTTCATGTACATGGATAAAGTGCATTCATGTGACCTAAAGATATTTGCTGTAGTTTATACAGATGAACATAATATGATGAACTATATTGATGATAATTATGATTTATTGTTGAACCTACTGGAATTTATTTCTCACTATATTTCCATATCATGTTTAGAAAACTAAGTTATGCAGATATTCTCTATGACCGACTTTTAGCGTACGTTGGGTCGAGTTGGCTAAGATCCTAGTGAAGGTGCAACTACCTGCACCCGTATCTCCAGAACTGGTCAATACAGATGAATTAAATGTAGACTTATATGTGTTTGATTTTTGTACAGATGTTTTGATTAATAATCTGTATGTGAACCCATAATTGTATAAGTGTTATTGGTATTTCATAAACCTTAATTATGTTTGGTTAATTTACTTGAATGTTATTATGAGTTAAATAGTTAGAAGTACAGATGTAATGACTTCATGAAATTTTAGAAATATATATATATATATATATATATATAAAAGAAATGGAGTTGTTACACATAACAACATTTGTTTAATGATCATACAATACAGTATATATATATAAAAGAAATGGAGTTGTTACACATAATAACATTTGTTTAATGATCATACAATACAGTATATGATTTTAGGATATTGGAATATCCTTTGTTTTAAGAATATTTGAAATGCGGGTTCTATATGAATGTACTTCCGAACTGTATTTTCTATGTGACAAATTTTAAAATTTAAGTACATCCATATGTTGACCTAAGAGGTCATAGGAAGTATTATTTGCTCACTGAGTTGTCAAACTCACTACACGATACTTACATTTGTTTTAGATAAGGATATAAAGTTTGGTTCTACATCTACATCATCAATTAGGTGTCATACTCTCTGGGTGAGCCTATGTTGCTTCCAAGGCTCAAAGTGTTTAAATTTTTTTTATTTGTATTTTAGAGTATGCTCTGAATGCCACTAGCAGGATCCTTGCTTCTACTATACTTTAATGTTTATAGACTTGGTTTGTATATTGTGTATACATATAAATACCTATCTGTAAAGGATTGTATTATACATGTTATGAAAAAAAAATATGATCGTAAAGTATGTGTTTAACGTGCCTTAAAATTGGGGGCATGACAATTATCCATAGCAAACCATGCCTTAGTAAACATGATCTAATTTGGTATATAATCATTTAGCCATGTTTAGTCTACTACCCAACTCTAAAAATGTCACATTTTAAGACTCAAGTCCATTTTCCACAAAGTATAAGTCCTAATTCATTAGGTTTTCATAATCACTTTGCATAACACTTAAAATTAGTGAAAGCATAATCACCCAATTGTATATACAACTAATTCTATTTCATCCCATTATTATATTTTCACTACAAGAGTTACATTTAACCACCTAACACCAGTCTTTTCCACATACTCAAATAAATATCTTTTACCAGCCACATATGTTTAAATATATGTATAGCAATTCCTATATATATATATATATATAAATTCCTTTAATTATTAATGACATTGACTAATATTAGATTTTTGATTTATTTTGTGTTATTTTATTTTAATTTACCTTAGTGGTTTTTAATAGGATACTATATTAAAACCATAAGAGTCTTGCTCAAGCATACAATAAAGGAAGGGAAAGTCACCATATATCAGGCAAAAGCCCTTAACATCCATCAAGCAACAACTCAAAATCCATCAAGTATAAGCCCATAATATAGAACTCAAGGTGCACCAAGCCTAGCACATATGCCTCTAGTTGACAGAGTTTCTAACAAGAATCCTTTCTTAGATGTTATATATTATTTCTTTGTTATGTAACCTTGTCAAGAGAAAACAATTTTATTTTGTATACATTCTTTATTACTTGTTATAGATACATATTAGAACCATACCATGTCATAGGTTTCAAAATAAATCAATATAGCATCTATCTCAGGTTGTGGAATCATATAACCCATTAAATTTCAATTCTAACTTGCTGTAGCTAGTCCCACGAGTATGGATCATATCCTACAGAGAACAAAGATCAATTACTAGACTTCTACGAATCAAGCTATCTAAATCAATGAAATTCGATAGAGAGTATGTCACAATTAAGCAAATAAGGAATTCAATTAACAAAAGCCCAGGGTTAGGGTTTACCGCACTTATGATATTCAACTTTCAATATGTACCTCTAATTGCAATTATCTAGGTAATTAGGAATGGTTTAGCCTTAATTAATTAATAACCTCTTTCAAGCATTACTAATCGTACCTAAATTAATCCAATTGCCTACTTTCCTGGTTCTTAGTTTAACCTAAGTCCATTAAGTTCTATGCCAACCGTGTGATTCAATTAATAGGTTTTCCCGTGCCTGCCAATTGATTCAATTCCTAGAGAACTTTAAACTACTTTTGTGATTAAGATTTAAAATACTTTTGTGATTAAGATATCTCTAATTAACTATTAAGTTTCGGTATTAACTTTCAACTTTCAGTTCATTAGTTAATAACCTAAGACATGATAAAACGGTGATCAGGCATTCTATCAACTCTTATACATACACATAATAGTTAATCCTAATTAATCTATAAATAATTACCATTAGGTTTTCATGTAACATTCTTGATTTTGATTTTTTTATTAATAAAGGTACATAAATATTTAATTAAGAAAATAAAACTTATTAAACAATTTTTAGATATCTAAGAAAATATAAGACTTAGAAATTCTTCACCTTATGTGTATGCAAAGAAAATGTTTCTAACATTAAAATAATATGTAAAGAGAGAAAACCTAATAGAAAAAATTAGAAATAACATCCTAAAGAGAGGCAAAATTTTTGGGTAAGGAAGATAAATTTTTGAAAGTAAGTAAAGGTATTAAAATTTCAAGAAGATTGGATTAGGGTAATTTTTCCTAATTCAAAAGCTAGAGTTCCTAAGTTTAACATCTCAAACCATACATTGGGCCTTCACCTATGGACACTTCATTTCCACTTCACTTGAGTTTCTTCCAAGCCAATTGGATGGACCAAGTAAGAGATTTGGACTACGATATAGAAGTTGGACCGATAGCCATAAAACAAAATCATGAAAATGTGACTAAGCCCTCTATGAGAGGTAGAATTTAAGCCAATGCAAAGGAAATGGGCAAGAATGAGCCCAAATATAAAAGAGAAAAAAAAATAAAAAAACGTGATGAAATAGTGGTGTAATCATAATCAAGATTAGGTCACATGGCATTAGGACAAAACATCTATATCCTACACTCATAATTTTAGCAAGACATGTGATGATATAATAGGTAATAATACATGGCATTATGACAAAATATCCCAATCCTACACAAATAATTTCAGCTAAGCAAGGGAGACTCAAGGGTTGGATATTTGTCACCTAAAAAGGCAAACCTATCATACTTGAGTGAGACAAAAGAAAAAGGAAATGAATCCCTAAATTAAAGGGACATTGTCCCTTGTCTTAAGAACATTTTATTATGATTTTCAAATGCAAATCTCCTTTTGTTATGCATATCTTGACTAAGGGAGATGAAGACAAGAATATGAGTTGTCTTCCCCCAAAAAATAGCCAAGTGTTTCCTAATTATGATAAGGTAGACCCATAATTATGAGAGAATGACCACTTGATAATTTATTTAAGCAAAATCCACTCTTATAACATTATAATTTCATCCAAGTGAGGGAGAGGGAATAATAGAAGCAAGGTAGAGTGAGGAAAGGAGAGAAAGAGAGGAAGGAAGAAGGAGGATAAGTCTAGAGGACTAAGTACTCAGGGTCAGTTAGCTTAATCTCCACTTGAATCCATCTTTTCTCTTCATCCTTAGGGTTCAAAACTCACCTTCCTTCTCTTATTTAAGCTGCTGCAAAAGCTAAGGGAAGGGAGGAATCTTGCCACTTCCCTTAAAAGAAAACAAGAAAAAGAATTCACTAAGTAAGCTAAGGAGTTCTTTAGGAAGATTTAACAATATCTCTTTCTAAAGAAAATATTTGAAATTTGTAACATTATATAGAATTTTGATCCTAGAACTTTGATGAAATTTTCTACTTTGATGATTAGCCATAGATGTTGCTAATCATGTTACATGTCGATCTTGCATGTGATGTATGTTTGAATACTTAGGTTGGTGTGAAAAGTTCTACATAGGTATGGCTATAAGCTTTTTTATGCTGCTATTTTGTATATTTAAATGTGGTGAAAAATTGATGGGATATGGTTAGATTGATCAAATGAATATTGCCTTAAACACTTAGAAGAAAACCATGAGAAATTTATGTTGGGAAACATCCTTAATAATACATGATTTGATTTCTATTTTCTTGAGAAGTAGATGATGAAATATGTTAAATTAAATGTAAGAAATCTAGTTAAAATTTTGAAATGAGTAATCTTATGGTTAGATGTAAATTAGGAAGAAAATGAAAAAGGACGTAATAAAATGACAAACTAGAACCTTAGGAAGGGTTTGGATTGAAAATTGGATTTTAGAGTAATAAGGGAAGCTTCTATTTTTGAAATACTGGGAAGAATCAGTTGAGAATTAAAAGAAATAGTTAACATAAAAAATGTATATATATGTCTCACAGATTTTTAGGCACTAGAATAACTTAATTTGGATTCCATATAAGGGATATATGGTCAGATTAGTAAGCAGTGGTCAAAAACTTGTTAATTAGGGAAAACTCTGTTAGGTAAGCTTTTGTATTTGAATTTTTGGGAAACATATGTAGGGAATTAAAAGAAATTAATAACATGAAAAATATAGATATATGTCTAAAGAATTGTGAGCCACTAGAATCATTCAATTTGGAATCCATATGAGAGACATATAGTCAGATTAATAAGTAGTGGTTAGAAACTAGTTAACCAGGGAAGAATTTGTTATGTAAGCTTCTGTGTTTGAATTTCTAGGAAACCTTTGTAGGGAATTAAAAGCAATGGTTAACATGAAAAACATAGATATATGACTCACAAATTTGTAGCCATTGGAATCACTCAATTTAGAATCCATAGGAGGGAGATATGTTCAGATTAATAAGTAGAGGTCAGACCCTACCTGGGAAGAAATAACATTGAATTTGAGGGAGTAATAACACAAAGAGTCCTTATGATTTCACTAACATGTTCCACATAAGCGTTTTAGAGTATTGTCTTAGCTTTAAATGGACACTAAGAGCACCTCAATCGGAGTTAAAATAAGGGCGTTATGCTTTGATTAGTGAGACATGAAAATAATATTTAAGAATAAAGAAGAATCTTAGAAATGAAAATAATAAATGACTAGTGTTTGCCCTAACCATTGCCATTGCATGAACTCCTTACCATCTTAAGTGTGTAATTTTGATATGGAAATATTTTATAAAGTGATATTTGAAATGATTATGTTCATGGTATGATTGCATTTTTACCAATGATTTTTGGTAATGATTATGCTTTGATGATCAAATATGGCGTGTGAGTATAATGAATATACTTGTTATTAAAATCATTTTTTTGATTATTAATGTGAAAAGAAAAAAAAAGAAAATAGACGAGCACAGTCACATAGTGATCCGTGTGGTATACCAGTAAGGGATGCCTTAGTCACTGCTATGATTATGATAATGAGAAAAGAAAGAAAAAGTGTGCCATGTTAGACGAAGTAAGAAAAGTCCATACTGGAGAGTAGAAAGTACTCACCCTGACCGGGGTAGCTTGTTATGAAAATAAGTTGATAGGCATCATATGATATGCTGAAAATAGTTATTCATGCCATACATGTCATTACTGTACAATTTTCATGTGCATAGATAAAGTGCATTCATGTGACCTAAGATATTTGTTGTAACTTATATAGATGAACATGACATGATGAGCTATATTGATGATAATTATGATTTATTATTGAACCTAGTGAGATTTAATTCTCACTATATTTTCATATCATGTTTAGAAGACTAATTATGCAGATATTCTCTATGACCAACGTTTAGCATATGTTGGTTCGAGTTGACTAAGATATTAGTGAAGGTGCAACCACCCGCAGCCGTATGCCCAGAACTGATCAATATGGATATATAAGATGTAGATTTATTTCTGTTTGATTTTTGTACGGACATTTTTAATTAATGATGTGTATGTGAACCTAGAATTGTATCAGTGTTAATGGTATACCATAAACCTTAATTATGCTTGGTGAATTTAATTGAATGTTATTATGAGTTAAATAGTTAGAAGTAAAGAGGTAATGACTTCATGGGATTTTAAAATTATGTATATGTAAAAAGAAATTGGAGTTGTTACATTTCACAATTCCAATTAACTTAGTATCATCATACCGTAAGTGGGTTTACCAAAACCCTATATCAAACTCTACTCACACATAATTGAAAGAGAAATGAAAATCATATTTATTATGTAATTCATCAATGTTCAATACAATTAAAAAGAAAGGAGTAGAAGTAGAAGTAAGAGTAAAGCAGATAAAACCTGGATTGCGGTAGATGAATTAGGAATAAAAACTTCAATCAAACTCAATTCTACTCTAAGAACATAAAGTAAGCAATTATCCTAATCTAAACCTAATCTAAGAGTCTTTTCTAAGCCTAAAACTTAGTCTAAGTCGTCTATATGAGTCTGGATGTGCTTCTCTAGTTTTCCCCATGTATATATATCATTTTGGCTTTTGAAAACCTTAAAAATCATGAATTGTACGGACCCGAACCATGGCTATGTTCCAAGACACGGCCAGGTTGTGCTTCGGGCTGGATTTTGGGAATTCTCTCCATATTTTGCATAGAGCACGGCTTGGCCGTGCTTCAGGTACACCAAGCACGGTCTTGTCGTGTTAGAGGTTGTGAATGCCAATTCTTGCCAATTTCTTCTGGGTTTGCTCCTTGCTTCCTCCTCAGCTTGTTCTAAGTCCATATGGCTCTTCACATGAGTGTTTTTGCTTGCTTCTTGGCCTCTTTTGCTCACCTATAAGCATAAAACAAACCAAAGCATTATCTAGAGCAAACAAAACAAAACAGAACCAAGACAGGGAAATAATCACAAGTTCACTAGTAATTAGGGGATAAAATATAACCATTAGTCACACAATTTTCTCCTTTATCACCTCCACATTGATAAAAGGGAAACATCAGACCTATTTCATTTTGACCATACTTAGGATCACTAGTGTTCAATGTCATTTAGGAATTTCCTTCAATCATACTTTAAATTTCAATACATATATTAGTATATTACAAATTTACTGAGGTTAAACATTATAAAATTTTATGTAATCACATTCTTTGGTTCACATATTGTATATATATTTTTCATATCCAAAAACTTGATGAATCGTTTATAAGTTATCTTGATCAACCTTCGATTCAATGTTCACTATAATCAATATTTTTCATTCTTATATAAATTAGCATCCATATACTCTTATCCGTTATACAAAAATCCTTATGCATACATATTTATATATATAAACATTTAAGATAATTATTATTTTCATCTTCCAACTTTAGACAACTATTTTCTTTAGTCTAAAATACTTTTTCTCCTACACATATACAAGAACCTTTACACATTCCATAACTTTAAGCACTAAGAGGACTATCCTTCTCCATATGGTTTAGCTATAATTGCACAAAATTTATATGACCTGTGATGAACTATTAACTAATATAAGTAACTCCTAGCGAATAGATCCATTTTTATCAACCCAAAAAAATAATTATATAGAATTTCAACTATTTAATCTTAAAGTAGTTTCTTTATGTCCTTAATTTACAAAGCATAAGACCTAACCTCTCATAAGCTACATTTCTTCTAAGCTTAAACCATTTATGATAACCTATAATTCTTTAATATCTAAATAAGAGGTTCTACTTTATCTAACCCGCAATGACACTCATTCATGCCCTTAGTTAATTTTGATATCACTAACTATTATTCCAAATCATTTCCTAAGCCACCAAGTTACTAAACAAAATTTAACCTATTCAAACCTTACTTACCAATTGATATGACTTAAGAAACTCCTTACCCATTTGTCTATAGAAAACTCTGTTCTAAATTTTATCTTATCATGTGAAACTATATTTATCAAACAATGTTTCATCAATCGAGATATAACATGCATATTCCAATTTTGTAAGAAACTAAGTATTCTTCTCAACATTTATATAATTCTAGTCTCTATTACACACACATGTAAATATATATAGAATCCTAATTTACTCGATTACGATAGCCCTAGAGGACTTCATTCTAATTTGTAGTTTACTATGGTTCTTTACAAAAGTATTCTTATCCCACTTATATTATAGGATTTAAAAGAAGCTTAAGCACTTCCTTCAACATACATGTAATCTTCTAATTAATTATCCTGAGTAGTCCTAGAGCATGTGTAACATCCCCAATTTTTATTTATTAAATACTACATACATATAATATTAGAAGGTTAGGAAGAGGAAAAAGTTAGAATGGAACATTAGAAAAGCTTTAGAAAATGGTTAAAGAAAATGCACTATAAGTTTTTTGGTAAAGACCCGTAAATGCCAAAATAGTTTAAATAACTAAAGAGATAAATTAGCTAGGGTAAGTCCCATAAGGTGGAATGAGATAAGTTAATTCTATCACCCTTGAAAGTATAGCTATAGGAAATAAGTAGATGAATTTTAACTTTGAGGGGAAATTAAAGAGGGTAAAATTGGAATTTCACAATTTTCTAGGGTTAAAACTGTGAATGAGAAATTAAACTAAAGGATGAAAGTAGAGTGAGTGTGTGGATGCATATGTAATGCATGTATTGTGTTGGAAATTTCGCTTGGAATGGATGAGAGTAAATGCATGGAATGGATGGTTTTAGGAGCTATTTTGGTAACAAGAGTATTGCTTCTTGCTTATATGATGATAAAATTGCATGGAACAAGTGCTAAAAGATGTGAAGGAACATGAATTTTTGGCTTAAATTTTCAAGAGAACTTTTAATACATATAGAGTTTGTTGGCCGAAATTTAGCATCTTGATGTTTCAATGATGTTGTGACACTTATAAAAGCTTAAGGGAATGAATAAAAGTGGGAGGAAATGAATGGAATATGGAAAACCCTATATTGGCCAAAATGTGGAAGTAAGACATGCTAAAATGCGACAATAATTTTGACTTATTATTTGATAGAAATTGATAAGGAGCAATAAGTTATAACATGGGAGAATTAAATAAGGCATTATAACCATTATATTTGAATGAATGAAATGGGATAATGGTTCTTAAAAGGTGTCTTAATGAGTTAAGCTACATGAATAGTAAAAAATGACTAAATGAATAGTACCACATACCAAATGAATAGTATTTTATACCATATGAATAGTATTTGTTGCATTTAGTAGTAATAAATCGAGGAAGAGTTTTAATGGGATATGGTATTGATATTAAGTGGGGAATTAAAATGAGTATAAAAGTGAAGAAAAAGGAGCATGAAGATAAATTTGGTTAAGGGGGAACTATTATGATTTAGGTTGTGTAATTAAGAGAAATAAGGTAATTAAATATTTATGTGCAACATAGTGAGTTGCAATAAATGAATAGATGGGAAGGAATTTGTTAAATTAAAATATATTAATCTAGAGTATAAATATACTATTTGAAGAGTTTGGAGTCATAAGTATAAATTATGTTGTTAATTATTAAGAACTAATGAAGAAAATTTTGCAAAATTCAGAGGATGAGCTGAATGCATTATTTAACTAAATTAGGAATTAGATAAAAAGGAATATTTTTACAACCATCATTCTATAGCACTAGTTTTAACATTCCTTGGAAGAGTATGATGGCATGAATAATGTATGCACCTTGCAGTGATACATGCTTAATAAATAATTTGAGCGGTATGATATCAGTGAGAAGCATGGCTAGTATATAATTATGTTGTTAAGATGATTAAGAAAATGATATTATGCATATGGATGAATATGGTAATGACAAAAATCAGAAAGAGAAAAGAATAATACTATAGGGATGAGCCTTGCAATAACAAGGTTAACAGAAAAGGTTATAGGCTTCTATGTTAGTACCAAATAAAGGAAGTCTTATTCACGAATATAGAAAAAATAGTTTAGCCATGAGTGATTTCGGGGGAGAATGGCTCACTCCAACCTTGTAACAGTGGTATGTGATTAGTGGGCGACAAAGACAGAGATAAATAAAAGAGTAAGCAACCATTATGTATAATTATTTGTTGTGATAGAATTTGTGTTAAATATGTGATAATCATATACTTGTGCATAATATGTCTTTATCATGATATATGTATTTAATATACATATGATAGTTTCTATAGTGTACACAGCTGGATATAATACTATAAGAATTTCCTACTATATATTGTGATTATTGTTGAACCTATTAGGGACTTCTGTTCTTATTATTGTTTAGTATTATTTTATGATAAAAGTAGATAAAATGCCAACTGTGTTCTTACCTCTAATTATAGAGATCCAAAGGGTAGAGATAACCTGCCTAGGGAAGATTCCTACCATTCAAGGTCTAATAGTGGTGAATTTGTTCGAGATCCCCACACATGTTCCTTTTCTTCTACCCTTTGTGCTTGAGTAGTTTCATGTGGCAAATTAATCTAGCATATGTAGATATAAAATAGTTGTAGTGACTTAACTACTTACTTTCCATTTTGGGTGGTAACCAAATGCTCTATTGCTTTCTATATGACATATAGTACTTGAGGTTGCTCGTATAAATGAACTACCCACTGATGTAGACCACTAGTTCAATATTAATGAAACATTCTCTATTTTGGATGCATGTATTTATAGTAATTCATTTATTAATTTTATTAGTGATATGGGTGAGAATATAATTATTAAATGTTGGTATCAAAGCAGGTCGATCCTTGTTGACGAGGGGGTGGATGGTTATCTAAATTGACCTAAAAATGTCTCGAGTAAGTATGTAGTTGTATTATGTAGAGTTATATACATATACAGGTAAGAAATTACTAGTGTTTCCCATATGTATACTTAAGTGTTGTTATGACTATGTGAAATATTTTAACTCGCTACTGAGCCTAATCAACTTAATAGTGACTTACTCTTTTTTGGTTAATACACTAGATGATGGTTCCACCAAGGAGGAATCCAATGAATAGTGCAGATGTAACCATACATAACTTAACCTCAGCTATTGGAGATTAGGTCTCAGTTACTAATCAAATCCTTCAACACATTTAGATCAATAATAATGGGGAGGTTGAGGGAAACGAGAATGGATCGTCAGAATTTATGAGAACTAGGACTCCTTCTTTTGTAGGTGAGCATGATCCTATAGTTAAGAGATGGTTGAGGGAGTTTGAGAAAATTTTTAAGTTATTAAACTGCATCGATGATTAGAAAGTTACTTTTTGGTGTATATGTTAAAGGATGACGCATAATATTGATGGAAAGGAGCCAAGGAGCTATTGATTCACTAGCGTAGGAAAGTTATGTGGCAGGTATTTAGAGAAACCTTCCTAGGTAAATATTTTTCTAGTAGTGAGAGGGATGAAAAAGATATTGAATTTCTCCAAATTAAGCAAGGTATTGGACTATAGACCAATATATTGCTAAATTTGAGGAGTTATACAAATTTTCAACCTACCTGAAGTATAATTTAGACGAGGCGTGGAAGGCAGTTAAATTTGAAGCAAGCCTAAATCTTAAAATTAGAAGTTGGTGATAGCCTTGGAAACTTGATAATTTGTTCCGTTAATTAATAAATGTTAATTGCTTGTGAAAAATTTAAAGGCAGCAGAAGAGGAGAAGGAGAAATAATCTTTCTAAGAAAGGAAAAGGGAGACTTAAACGTCACAAAGAAACATTTGAGGGAAGAACATAGGGGGAGTAAAAAGGAACTAGCCATAGGATCTAGGCTTTTTCAAACAAACATCTTGATAACTAATTGTGGAAAATGAGGATAGGCATATGGGAATAAGCCTTGTTAAGTGAGGAAAGATATTTGCTATAATTGTGGTTTTGAGAAATGAAGCTTCGAGTTACGTTCTCTTATTGTTGTGTGTGTTTCACTAAATAACCGCAAGCGCACGGCATAGCTATAGCTAGTCTGGTGAGTACGGGGCGTATCCTACAGAGACTAAAGATCAATTACTAGTATTTTACGAAACAAGCTATCTAAATCATTATAATTTGATCAAAGAGAAGTCACAATTAAGTAAATTAGATAATTAATTATCAAAAGCCTAGGGTTTGGGTTTAACGCACTTATGATATTCAACAATCAAGATGTACTTCTAATTGTAATTATCTGAGTAATTGGGGATAGTTTAGCCTTAATTAATTAATAACCTCTTTCAAGTGTTACTAATTGTACCTAGGTTAATCCAATTGCCTACTTTCGTGCTTCTTAGTTTAACCTAAGCCCATTAAGTTTTATGCTAACCATGTGATTCAATTCATAGGAGTTCTTGTGCGTACCAATTGATTCAATCCTTAGAGGACCTTAAACTACTTTTGTGATTAAGATACCCCTAATTAACTATTAGGTTTCGACATTAACTTTCAACTTTCAGTTCATCAGTTAATAACCTAAGATGTGATAAAATAGTGATCAAGCATTCTATCAACTCGTATACATATGCATAAGAGTTAATCTTAATTAATCCATAGATAATCACAATTAGGGTTTCATAATTCAATTCAATGCAGTATCATTACACCATAAATGGGTTTACCAAAACTCTAGATCAGAATCTATTCACTCATGATTGAAAGAGAAACCATAATCAAATTCATTAAGCAATTTATAAATATTTAATATAATCCAACGAGAAAGGAGTAGAAGTAGAATGAGATGTAAAGATAGAAAGATAAAACTTGATTGCAAAAAGTAGATAAATTACAGATACAATGCTTGAATCAATATAAATTCTAGTCTAAGAACATATCAAAATCTATAATCCTACTCTAAACCTAATCCTAGAGTGTTTCCTAAGCCTAAACTGCATCTGAATGAGTCTGGATATGTTTCTCCTCGTTTACCCTCATATGTATATATAACATCTTGGCTGCTTAAAACACTTAAAAACACAGACTGTATAGACACGAAGTAAGGCTATGTTCCAAGACACGGCCTAGCCGTGCTTCGAGCTAAATTTTGGGAATTTGCTCTAATTCTTGCATAAAACACGGCTTGGCTATGTTTTGGGTATCCCAAACAAGGCTTGGCTGTGTTAGAGGCAGCCATGGTCAGTTATTTCCTATTTTTTTTCGTGTTTCCTCCTTGTATCCTTCTCATCTTGTTCCAAGTCCAGATAACTCTACAAATGAGTGTTCGCCCTTGAATTTTGGGCTCTTTTGCTCACCTACAAAATGAAAAGAAAAGCCAAGCAGTATCTAGAGCAAGCAAAACAAAATAGAACTAAAAACAAGGAAAATAATCACAAGTTAACTCTAAAATAAAGGGTGAAATATAGCAATTAAACACTAAGCTTTCCTCTTTATCAACTCCCCCATGTTTAAACCTTTGCTTGTCCTCAACCAAATAATATAACATATCAACAGGAATGGGTAATATGCATTCAAATTCTAGATGACAGAAAAATACAACACAGGTAACACTTTACTTAATCAATGTGATGATAACATAACAGATATGTGAGTAGACATTTATCAGATAGTCTCTATTCTTTTAAAACTAAACCCAAATTCTCTTATTTTACACCTACTTCTATTTTTTCCATTGATTGTATGCACTAAATTGATTTTTAAACACTCAAGTAGGCCACCTCTTCCTTTAGATCTTCTTATGTTGTCTTACCCTTATTTCTATTTTATCGCTCTTTTTCTTACTTATTCTTTTACTTCTCACTTTTTTTCTTCTTCTTTTATCTCTTTTTCATTCATTTTTTTTATAGAAATATAAAGTGAGTGCATTTTATACTCTATCTCACTAGGGTATAGACAACTAGGTACTTAAACTAAGGCCTTTTGGTGCCTTGAAGGGGTAATCAGAGTGAAAAGTTTTTGGGTTTCACATTTCCTCATTTTTCACCTCTTCCTACCTTCATACTTTCATCATGTTAAAATCAAAAGAGGCATAGAATTCATAGCACAATAGGAGAGATATTTTTTAAAAAAAATTAGAGGTTTAATGTTAGAAGATAGACTAAGATGTAAACTACCTATTTCATATTCTATTTTGCATCATATTTTCATGAGCTAAAATTGACATATATTACATCAGTCTATCTCAAGAATAGCAAAATTTGTGATCACCTAATAAATCAAGAGTTATGTGCAAGAGGAAACCAAAAGCCAATAAAAACCAAAAATCAGCTAATGAAAGCCAAAAGCCAAAAGTCAAAAGTAACTACTTCCCCATGCTTAAACTTGACATTGTCCTCAATGTCACTAATAATTAATGTACATGCAAAGGAAGAAAAGGAGCATACTTACTTATTGGTCGTCTAGAGATGGTGGTGGTGGATTCTGAGCCAAGTGTCAATAGTGTAATATCCTTAATTTCATTTTTTATTAATAAAGCTACATAAATATTTAATTGAGAAAATAAAATTTAATAGACAATTTTTTAGATATCTAAGGGAATATAATCTTTAGAAATTCTTCATCTTACATCTATGCATAGAAATGTTCCAACATTAATGGAATAGGTAAAGAAAGAAAACCTAAGAGGAAATAATAGAAATAAACATGCTAAAGAAAGGTGAAGTTTTTGAGTAAGATAAATTTTTATGAAGTAAGTAAATGTCTTAAAATTTTAAGAAGATTGGATTAGGGTAATTTTTTTTCTAATTTAAGAGCTAAAGTTACTAATTTTAGTATCTTCACCCATAAATTGGGCTTTCACCTATGGACACTTCATATAGAGTTTTTCTAATTCACATGATTTTTTAGCAAGCCAATAGGATAGCCCAAGGAAAAAATAAAACATAGACTTGGACTAGGATATAGGAATTGTCCTGATAGTCCAAAAATCATGAAAATGTGACCAAGTATGAAAGGTAGAATTTTAACCAAAGTAAAGAAAATGGGCAAGAATGAGTCCAAACCCAAGAGAAAAAAATAAAAAATAAATAAAAATAAAAATAAAGTAATGAAATAATGGTGTAATCAAGATTAGGTGATATGGCATTAAGACAAACATTTAGCAAGTGGTGTGATATCCTACATTCATAATTTTAGCAAGTGGTATGATAATACATGGCATTAGTGTAACATCCCTAATTTCGTTTCATGTGTTAATAAAAGTACAAAAGTATTCAAAGTAACATCTCTAATTTCTTTTCTTTTATTAATAAAGGTACATAAATATTTAATTAAAAAAATAAAATTTATTAGACAATTTTTAGATATCTAAGGAAATATAGTCCTTAAAAATTCTTCACCTTATGTGTATGTATAGAAATGTTCTAATATTAATGGAATAGGTAAAGAAAGAAAAACTAAGAGGAAATATTAGAAAGAAGCATGCTAAAGAACTTAGGCAAGGAACATAAATTTCTGTGAAGTAAGTAATGGTCTTAAAATGTCAAGAAGATTGGATTAGGGTAATTTTTCTTAATTTAAGAGCAAAAGTTACTAAGTTTGTATCTCCACCCATAAATTGGGCTTTCACCTATGGACACTTCATATATAGTTTTTCTACTTCACATGAATTTTTAGCAAGCCAATATGATAGCCCAATGAAGAAATAAAACATAAGCTTGGACTAGGATATAGGAATTGGACCGATAGCCCAAAAATCATGAAAATGTGACCAAGCCCATTATGAAAGGTAGAATTTTAACCAAAGTAAAGAAAATGGGCAAGAATGAGCCCAAATCCAAGAGGAAAAATAAAAATAAAAATTAAAATAAAGTGATGAAATAATGGTGTAATCAAGATTAGGTGACAAGGCATTAGGACAAAACATCTATATCCTACACTCATAATTTTAGCAAGTGGAATGATAATACATGGCATTAGGACAAAACATCTATATCCTACACTCATAATTTTAGCAAGTGGTATGATAATACATGGCATTAGGACAAAACATTCCAATCCCACACAACTAATTTCAGCCAAATAATGGAGATTCAAGGGCTAGAAATTTGCCACCCAAAAAGGCAAACCTATCATACTTGATTAAGACAAAAGAAAATGGAAATGAATCTCTAAATCAAAGGGACCTTGTCCCTTAACTTAAGAACATATCATTATAATTTTCAAAATACAAATCTCCTTTTCTTATGCATATCTTGACTAAGGAAGAGGAAGACAAGAACATAAGTTGTTTGCTTTCCAAAAATCCATCCAAGTATATCCTAATTGTGATAAGGTAGACCCATGATCATGAAAGATGAATTATTTGATGGTCTATTTAAGCAAAACCCACCCCTATAACATTTTAATTTCATCCAAGTGAGGAAGAGAGAGAAATAGAAGCAAGGTAGAGAGAGGAAAGGAGAGAAAGAGAGGAGAAGAAAGGAAGGAAGAAGAAGGAGAAGTCTAGAGGGCTAAGTACTCAAGGTAAGTTAACTTAATCTCCACTTGAATCCATTTTTCTTCTTCATCCTTGAGGTTCAAAAACTCACCCTCCTTCTCTTATTTAAGCTGCTAGAAAAGCTAAGGGAAGGGAGGAATCTTGATACTTCTTTCAAGGGGAAACAAGAAAACAAATTCATTAAGTGAGCTAGGGAGATTCTTAGGTAGGTTTAACAATATTTCTTTTTGAAGAAAAGTTTTGAAATTTGTAACATTTATATGGGATTTTGATCTTAAGAACTTTGATGATTGGTCATGGATGTTGCTTTATCATGTTACATATTATTCTTGCATGTGATGTATGTTTGAATACTTAGGCTGGTGTAGATAGTTCTGCATAGGTATGGCTATGGTGGCAAAATTTTAAGCTTCTATTTTTGAATTTCTGGGACCATTTTGTAAAGAATTAAAATAACTTGTTAACATAACAATTATAGATATATGTCTCACGAATCTTTAGCAACTGGAATCTCTCAATTTGGAGTCCATATGAGGTAGATATAGTCTGATTAGTAAGTAGTGTTCAGAAAATGGTTAATCAGGGAAGAATCTGTTAGGAAAGCTTTTGTTTTTGAATTTCTGGGACCATTCTGTAAGGAATTAAAATAACTTGTTAACATAACAATTATAGATATATGTCTCATGAATTTGTAACAATTGGAATCACTCAATTTGGAGTCCATATGAGGTAGATATGGTCTGATTAGTAAGTAGTGTTCAGAAAATGGTTAATCAGGGAAAATCTGTTAGGAAAGCTTATGTTTTTGAATTTATGAGATCATTCTATAAGGAATTAAAATAACTTATTAGCATAAAAATTATATATATATGTCTCACTGATTTTTAGCAATTGGAATCACTCCATTTGGAGTCCATATGAGGTAGATATGGTCTGATTAGTAAGCAGTGTTCAGAAAATGGTTAATCAGGAAAGAACATGTTAGGAAAGCTTCTGTTTTTGAATTTCTGGAAACATTCTGTAGGGAATTAAAATAACTTGTTAACATACGAATTATAGATATATGTGTCATGGATTTTTGGCCACTGGAATAACTTAATTTAGAATTTTTATGAGAGAGTAATATCATCTTACTTTAGAATTAAAATAACCTGTATATTGAGGGAGTAATATCATCTTGATTTCTTAATATTTCGCTACACTGTTCAACATAATAGTTTCTGATAATTGTTTTATCTTTAAATTGACACCTAGATCACCTAGATTGGAGTTAAATTGGGGGAGTTATGCTCTGATTAGTAAGAGAATGTTAGATAGGATGAAAACCTGCATCAAGAAAATAAAGAAATAAAATTAATATTTAAAAAAGAAGATGAATTTTATAAATGAAAATAATAAATGACTAGTATAGCCATAGCCATTACCATTGTATGAAATTTTTACCATCTTAAGTGTAAAATTTTAACATGGAAATATTTTATAAAGTGATATTTGAAATGGTTATGTTCATGGCATGATTACCAATGATTTTTGGTAATAGTTATATTTTGATGAACATACTTGTTATTGAAAGCATATTTTTGGCTATCATTGTGAAAAGAAAAGAAATGAGCACGGTCACATGGAAATCCGTGTGGTGCACCAGTAGGGGATGCTCTACCAACGGTTATGGTTATGTTAATAAGAAAAGAAAGAGAAAGTAAGCTATGTCGGACGGAGCGAGAAAAGCCCGTACCGGAGAGTAGAGAATACTCACCCTGACCGGGGTAGCTTGATATGAGAATAAATTGATAGTCATCATATGATATCCTAAAAAATAGTATTTATGCCATACATGTCATAATAGTACAATTTTCATGTGCATGGATAAAGTGCATTCATGTGACCTAAAGATATTTTCTGTAGTTTATACAGATGGACATGACATGATGAACTATATTGATGATAAATTATGATTTATTGTTGAACCTACTGGGATTTAATTCTCACTATATTTCCATATCATGTTCAGAAGAATAATTATGCAGATTTTCTCAATGACACTTATTATTTCCGTACGTTGGATCGAGGTGCCCTACCTTGGGCAACTACCAGTTATATTAGATGTATCTGTAGTAGATGTGACTGAGATTCCGGTGGAGGTGCCGCCAATCGCACCAGTGTCCCCGGAAGTAGTCGACGTAGATGATTAGAGCTAATATTTATCTTTGTACAAATGTTTGTAAAATAATGGTGTGTAGTTTGTAAAATAATGGTGTGTATGGAAACTCAGTATTGTATCACTGTTAATAACAATTATGCTTGGTTAAAGTGATTATTATTATGAGTTAGTGGTTAGAATTAAAGCAGTAATAACTTCATGGAATTTTACAAATATAAAATTTTTTTTGTTACATTTACATAAATTGAGTTGTTACAATTAGGACAAAACATCTATATCCTACACTCATAATTTTAGCAAGTGGTTAATAATACATAGCATTGTGACAAAACATCCTTATCCTACACAAATAATTTTAGCTAGGAAGATTCAATGGTTGGAAATTTGCCACCTAAAAAGGCAAACCTATCATAATTGATTAAGAGAAAAGAAAAAAGAAATGAATCCCTAAATGAAAGGGACCTTGTCCCTTATCTTAAGAACATATTATCATAATTTTCAAAATACAAATCTCCTTTTCCTATGCACACTTGACTAAGGAAGAGGAAGACAAGAACATGAGTTGTTTGTTTTCTAAAAATTCAACCAAGTGCATCCTAATTGTGATAAGGTAGACCCATGACTATGAAAGTTGAATTATTTGATAGTCTATATAAGCAAAACCCACCCTTATAACATTAGAATTTCGTCTAAGTGAGGGAGAGGAAAAATAGAAGCAAGGTAGAGTAAGGAAAGGAGAGGAATAAAGGAAGAAAGAGGAAGGAGAAGTCTAGAGGACTAAGTGTTCAAGGTAAGTTTAACAATATTTCTTTTGAAGAAAAGTTTTGAAACTTGTAATATTTATGTGGGATTTTGATCTTAGAACTTTAATGATTGATCATGGATGTTGCTATATCATGTTACATATTATGTATGTTTGAATACTTAGGCTGGTATAGATAATTCTGCATAGGTATGGCTATGGGTGGCAAAATTTTAAGCTTTTGCTTTTAAAATTTTGGGACGAATCGATAAGGAATTTAAAATAAATGGTCAACATACAAATTATTTCTATATGTGTCATAGATTTTTATCCACTGGAATCACTTAATTTGGAGTCCATATGACGCAGATATGGTCCGATCAGTAAGCAGTGATCAGAAATTGGTTAATCAGGGAAGAATAGTTTATGATAGCTTCTATATTTTAATTTCAGGGAACATTCTGTAGGGAATTAAAATAA
Organism: Gleditsia sinensis; assembly: GCA_037074535.1. Classification (NCBI taxonomy): domain Eukaryota; kingdom Viridiplantae; phylum Streptophyta; class Magnoliopsida; order Fabales; family Fabaceae; genus Gleditsia; species Gleditsia sinensis. The sequence goes on along the minus strand of CM073466.1, from coordinate 35,268,755 downwards.
ATGATTAACATAAAAAGTATTTCTATATGTGTCATGTATTTTTAGCCACTGAAATCACTTAAATTGAAATTCTTATGAGGGAAATAGGGATAGATTTGTAGGTAGAGGTCAGAACATACCCGAGAAGAAACAACCGGTACTTTGAGGGAGTAATATCACCATGATTTATTAATATTTTGCTAAACTATTCAACATAATGGTTTTAGATAATTGTTTTATCTTTAAATTGAAACTAAAATCACCTAAATCAGAGTTAAATTGAGGGAGTTATGATCTGATTAGTAAGAGAAGGTCCGATAGGATGAAAACCTGCATAAAAAAAAAAAATTAATATTTAAAAAAGAAGAAGAATCTTATAAATGAAAATAACAAATGCCTAATATATGCTATAGCCATCACCATTGCATAAACTTCTTACCATCTTAAGTGTGAAAGTTTGACATGAAAATATTTTATAAAGTTATATTTGAAATGGTTATGTTCATGGCATGATTACGAATGATTTTTGGTAATGATTATATTTTGATGAACACACTTATTATTGAAAGTATATTTTTGACTATTATTGTGAAAAGAAAAGAAATGAGCACAGTCACATGGCAATCCGTGTGGGGCACCAGTAGGGGACGCCTTACCAACGGTTATGATCATGTTAATGAGAAAAGAAAGAGAAAGTGGGCCATTTCGGACAGAGCGAGAAAGTCTTTACCGGAGAGTAGAAAATACTCACCTTGACCGGGGTAGCTTGATATGAGAATAAATTGATAGTCATCATATGATAGTTAATCCTGTCATACATGTCATTACTATACGATTTTCATGTGCATGTGCATAGATAAAGTGCATTCATGTGACCAAAGATATTTGCTGTAGTTTATACAGATGAACATGACTTGATGAACTATATTGATGATGATTTATTGTTGAACTTACTATGATTTAATTCTCACTATATTTCCATGTCATGTTCAGAAAATTAGTTATGTAGATTTTTCTATGGCTTTGGCTTTTAGTGAACGTTGGATCGAGTTACTCTAGGATAGGCAGATCCCAAAAATAGATAAAATGTTTGTGGTCGAGTTGGCTCAGATCCCAGTGAAGGTGCAACCACCCGCACCTGTATCTTCGGAATTGGTCAACCAGAATAAATAAGATGTAGATATTTATGGTTTGATATGTTGTATGTACGTTTTGATTAATGACGTGTATGTGAACTCTATATTGTATAATAATAATAAATAAAAACAAAGTTGTTACAAATAGTACCAAGCTTGCATCATTCCTTGCATGCTTTAGAAGGAGTCATTTATTGCATGTAGGGTAACCCTTTGAGCTATTTGCACCTCTTCTATTTGGCAAAGCCATGAGAAGATGGATTCTTGGTTCTCTTGTGGTACATATGAAGGACCTACAAAGTTAGAAGGTTGGAAAAAGAGGGGTGGTAGAGCAAGGAGTGGCTCATGGGGGAAATCATTCCTCTCAGAGTCATCGTCACCTTCCCTACCCTCTTCTACGGGGTATATCTAGTTCTCTTTATTAGTGACTATAGTTCTAGTAGGGTTAGGGAGGCAAAAAATATTATGGCCATGGAGATGGAGCCAATAGTCGGCATTTCTTTGAACAATAAGTTTCATATATAGATAGGATTATAAATCAATCCTACAGCTGCCATTTATTGGTTGCAAATACTGTAAAGATGCCTCCAATCCTAGCCCTCTAGCAATTATAGTCAATTTCACATAGCCCATAGAAAATAATGCTTTATTTGATTTACAACCCCATCACTTTTAGCTTTACCAAAAACGGTATGGGCCATTAGGCATTGTAAATATTGAAAACTGGGGTTGCAAATGAAAGAGGCTTTTGAAAAAGATGCACTATATTTCCCCTTATAGAAATGGCATCCCAAAAATTTGTGCATTGAAACTTTGGGGAACTAATTTAGTTCCTTCACGAGGAAATCTAAACAATGCATTAAATTGGGCTAACGATAAACTTGATGAATAGTTAAATAATCTAAAGTTAATGTGACCCTAGTCAATGTCGGGACCCCAAAACAAGACCACATTAACTGTATTGAAAAATTCTAAGGTGGTCCAGGCATAGGTCGGGTAACGGAGCCCAATAAAGGTGGTCCACCAAATCCTATCAATCAGGTATCGGATATAAGTTAAAAGTCCTAACCGTTCCAAACATTCCTCATCTATATACCGGGTACTCAGTATTCTCCGTTTAACTAAAGTATCGTATCGTGTCCATTAAGTATCATCAACAAACACTATACCATACTCATTTATTTGGTGAAGAGGTTAGGATAGTCATTGGATTCATCTTTTACGAGGTTGTTGGGATTGAGAGGATGATTGACCAGTTTTGGCTCTTTTTTGGGCCATGGATAATGATATGTAGATAAAATTTAAAAGGGAGTGGGATGAAGAGTCACCAGAAATTAATGCAAATAATTTAGACCTACCACAAGATAGACAATAAGATAATGCAACACTAGTGAATTCAGAAGTATCCAGGCAACTTTTAAGTTAACAAGATTAGAATTAAGCAATGTGAATCAATAGAGATTAATGCAAATCTAGTTAAATTCCTAAAGCCAGTAGAAGTGCAAATAAGATAGATTACGATAAATCTAAATAGGCTAAAAGCAATGCACTAATTAGAGGTTTAAAAATATAGACAAGCCAATATCAATATAGCCAAAACTAGGCACCATGTAAATCAATGTGTACAGCCAACAACAATAACAAGCTAAACTAAATGTAGATAGTACCAATGCGAAACTAAACCAGATGAACAACTAGCAGCCACCAAGAGGAACAATCTAGCAACCCAACATACTCAAGGCTAATTTCAATAAGGTACCCAATTTATTTCCAAATAAATAAAGGCTCAAATGATTTTAAATTCTAGGTTAAAATGCAAAGATGGAGTGATCATACAATTAAATTTCTAGGGAAGGTTTCCAACGTAAATTAGTGCAACCAATTTTAGAAGAAACAAGCACAATGCAATGTCACATGGAGGTAGAAATTCTTTAGGGGAAAATAATGTAATAAGGAAGACAAGCTTTCAACCAAAATTTCTAGGCAAAAAATTGTAAGGGCAAAGAATCATGAGTTACCTAGAAGAGGAGCCACAATAGATGCCAACATCTGGGTGAGAGTTCAATGCAAGGGAATGGGGATTATCGGGAGTACCAGTAAGTACGAATAATGCTAGGATAAAGGGGATGCTGGTGTAGGGGAAGAGGGAGCTTACCGATTTGAGTGTAGGGGTGAGCACGATGGGATTAGACGAGGGAGAAATGGGCTACAAGGTGAGACATTGTGATCAAGAGGGAGGGTAGTGGGTTCAAAATGGCTGGAAGCACTAAAAATAGAGCATGAATGAGGTAAAATACTAGTTTGGGGTAGGGGAAAATTTTTGGCATGGGAGTTGGAGATGGAGAGAGGTTGGGATTTGGAGTTATGAAGGGAGAGGGAAAGTAAGGCGAGGAGGAAGGAACACAGGATTCTGGTTGCTAGGGCACGATGAGGAGGACCTTTGATGGTGGGAGAGGTTTTGGGTTAGGGAAGACCGAGAAAGATAGAGTTAGGTGCAGAGAAGGATTTGGGTAGTAGAGGAGGAAGGGGAGAGAACATTGAGGGAACTAGGGCGTGGGAATGGGTAGGAGAAGTGATTTGAAAAATGAGAGGAAGAGGGAAGAGGTGAGGTACGGGAAAGCTATAGAGGTTTCTGGTTAGGGAATAAGTAACAGGGCTTGGGATATGGAAAGAAGGTGAAGATTAGAGGAAGAGATAGGGATAAAGTTGAGGGAGAAGGAAGAGATCACGGGAATGGCTGGGGATTCTTGGATAAGGATAGATGGGGAAGAGGATAAGAGTACGGAATAAGGCTAGAGGGCGCACGGGTAGGCATGAGAATAGCGAAAATGAAACACGGGAGGAGAAAAAAAAGAGAACACAGAGAAACAATATACCTGGGCCTAAAGCACGGTTGTGCTTCTCAACACGGTCCACTTGTGCTTCATGCTGAAGAAGGGAATTCCTTCCTAGATATAGAACACGGCCCAACCCTGTTGCCTTCTAGACTTCAATTCTTATGGGAATGGTCGTGTTACATAACATGTGAGGCTCGTGCTTGGAGTGGGAATGAATGGGCATAGCTGTGTTAGGTAACACGGCTTGCTCGTGTTGCATGTAACATCCTAAGTCTATAATAAAGTTAGATAAATATAAGAATAAGTAGAAAATACATATGAAAAAGAATTAAAATGCTTAGTTATGTAACAATAAAGCATTTATATAATAGGTGACATAGAGTTAATCATGAACTATATAAATAAAATTCTTAGGAGCATAATAGATGGGGAGATGATACAAATACATTTTTAAGACATTACTAATCTATGATTAGTAGTGAATTAAGGCAATATAAAACAGCTAAGGAGTTGCCAAGTAGTACCACAAAATTGCAGGCATATAGCATGCCACATTGGCTATAAAATTATAGCCACCTTACAGCCACCTTGCATCTACCAAAGCATTCCACATTGCCAACAAATTTGTAGCCACAGAGCATGCCACATTGGCCACAAAATTGCAGCCACCTTGCACCTACCAAAGCATGCCACATTGCCCACAAAGTTGTAGCCACATAGCATGCCACGTTGGCCAAAAAATTGCAGTCACCTTGCAGCCACCTTGCACCTACCAAAGCACGCCACATTTCCCACACTTAGAAAAATCAGTAGCCAAGAATCATGTTGTCTAGGTATTATTTTGGGCAGCAAATTCAAACCCCATTCCTCATGCAATCAGCACCTAAGAGGGAGAGAAGGCAGCCAAAAACCTTAGAGCCAAAGGGGGAGAGAAACTAGAAAAAAATATAGCTAAGTTGTAAGGGAAACCAAGAGGAGAAGCAAGCTAAAATTTAAGAACCATAGGAACATTTTTGCACAATGTGAGTTTCTCCTCTTGAGAAAAGTTGGTTTGTAGTGAGTAAAGCTCATTTTGGGTTCTGAATGGGTGATTATTGAGCATGAGATGCAAGATGTTAAAGTTAAAAACATGGAACTCTAGTGGTAGGGAATAATCTTTGCCATCTAAGTAATAAACATGCTGAAGCACCACACATTTTGCACTTAAAATTTTTAGGCCTTCTGTTCTTGGAATTTTTTATTAGGTAAATGGATTTTAAATTTTTCAATATTTGGTGAGCAAATTCTTGAAATATTGATAATTAATTCTGAAAATTTTCATGATTTTTGAGAATGCTTCTTCAAAATTTTTAAGCCCTCTATTCTATTGAAGGGGTTAGATGTTAAATTTTCGTATGAAAATTTTATGACATGATATAGGGATCCTAATTAAGGACCCTACCAAATTTTAGTGAATTTTGGACAAGTTAAAGTATATAATAAAATATGAAAATTTGGTCGGATAGGAAGTGAGTTAGAACAGACCAGAACTAGGGATAACCATAATAAATGTGTTATTTGAGGGGCCAAATGAATTAGTTTTTACTTGAAATTTTTATGGAGATTGTATAACATATATAGAATTCTCCATATCAAATATCATAAATTTTGAAGAAGTGTTACCCATCCAAATGAATGAAAAACAGAATAGAAATAGAACTGAAACCAATTTGCACTATTATGAATTATGGAGGTAGTTCTTAGGGTAAATGGAAGAGTTAAGTTCTGAAAGAACCACGAAATAAAATAGACATGTAGAGGAACCATCATGAAATTTTTTAGAATTTTTAGAGAAATTTTGTCATATTTAATAATAACCCTAAATTTTAATAGAATCACAGTTTTATTTTGGGAGGGGGTATAAGCTCTTAAACTAGAGAATTATGATTTTAGGTGCTAATATGCATGCATTAACCAAAAGCTCTTATATATTTTAGTTTGAGTTGCTGTTAGTAACATTGGCAGCCTTGGAAAGGAAGTGATTGTTTAGGAATTGAGGTAGCTAGCTTTTCCTTAAAACACTTTTTATGTTTATGAACTTGAATTTATCAATTTCACTGGTTGCCTAACTTTTATGCTATGATGAATGATAGTCTAAAGACATGTTATGTATGCATTCTCAGGAATTAATGGGTGCCCAAGGTGTGCCAAGTAACCCCTATTCCCCCACGTATTGGCCAATAATAGGAGATGGATAACCTTTTTGTATGTATATGACTGCATTGGATAAGTAGAACAAAATGGTATGGGTCTTTGTTAGCTATTGAGATTGTCATCTCATCTTTTTATGTCCACATAATCACATTCCGGGTAATCCAGCAAAAAGTGAGCAACAGGGGTCCCAAGGTCGACTCATGTGAATATGGATATGGATTGTATTTTATTTGGTTTTGTAATATTTGTGCGATGGCTTAGTTGAGTGCCAAGTCCCTTTTAGACAGCTTATAATGTGAAGTAACATAAGTTATGGACTGTACCCTTTTCTTTATGGCATGAGAGCCTTTTTGTTGTAAGTAATGCATATCAGGCCTAGTTAGTTATCTATAAGGAAATGAAATTTGAAAATGTTTGAAATAGCCTAAAGCACTTGGATGCTTATCCAAGAAAGATAACTAACAATATAAGTGAATAAGTGAATTTATGGGCTAGGTAGACATTGCTAGAAATTTACAGATAATATATATATATATATATAATACTAAAAGGTAGTTTAGGGAATATTCTACGATGTGGATGTACGAAATAAGATGCTAGTCAATTAGTGTTTGACATTGCATGCATGAAGGAATATATGTTCCAAAAGACCTCGACCATGGCCGTGTCGCCAGTGCTGGTAGCTGGACTATCTAAAATTCTCCAATTTTTCCCGTGCTTGAAGTGCGGGGGTTTTACAAGACACGAGTCACCCGTGTTGAGAGCTAGAGAACCACTTTTCTCTTAATTTCACCATTCCTTTTAATCCTCTTAAATTTCCTTTGATTAGCATCCTTTTCTCTAACTTTGGGGACATGGAAATTGACCTAAAAATCATATAAAAACACTCATTAATCCTCTTACTTAAGAAATTAGCTAAAATTAAAGACAAAAACAAAACTATAAATAAAGAAACTAAAGAAAAAGGAACTCAAAAAAATAAAAATGTGGGTTCCCTCCCAAAAAGCACTCGTTTAAAGTCTTGAGATCGACTCTCTTGCACTTTATTGGATTGAGGGGTGTTCCAAGAGAGTTTGGGTGACTCTCTTTTCAACTGGTTGTCCCGTAATGTAGTGCTTGAGGCATTGTCCATTGAATTTAAAGGATTCGGTGGCTTTACCCTATATTTCCATGCTCCATAGGGTAAAACTTGACTCACTTGGAATGGGCCGAACCAACAAGAACCAAACTTTCTGAGAAAAAGCTTTAGCCTTGAATTAGAAAATAGGACCCAATCTCCTACTTGGAATTTATGCCTCAAGATGTGTTTATCGTGCCATCTTTTTGTTCTTTCCTTATACAACCTAGCACTATCATACACATGAAGTCTCAGCTTATTTAGCTCATTCAATTGCAAGCATCTCTTTTTTCAGCAGCTCTTAAGTCAAAATTAATTGTCTTTATTACCAATTATGCCTTATGTTCGAGCTCTACTAGCAAGTGGCAATGCTTTCCATATACCAACCAAAAGGGTGTGGTGCCTATAGGAGTTTTATATGCTATTTAGTAGACCCATAGTGTGTCATCGAGCTTGAGAAATCAATCTTTTCTTGCCCTTGACACAATCTTGTCTAAGATAGCCTTGATTTCCCTATTGGATATCTCAACTTGTCCACTTGTCAGGGGATGATATGTTAGAGCCATTTTATGAGTGACTCCATATTTCTTCAAGAGGTTCTAAAATTGTTGCTCAGTGAAGTGGGAACCGCCATCACTTATTACAACTCGAGGCACTCCAAATCTCGAAAAAATAATTCTCTTGAAGAGTTTGGCAACCACTCTAGCATCATTATTGGTAGATGCTACTGCTTCTACCCACTTAGACACATAATCCATAGCTACTAGGATGTACTTATTGCCACATAAAGATGGAAAGTGGCCTATGAAGTCAATACCCCAAACATCAAATATCTCCACTTCGAAAATATTGTTTAGTAGCTTCTCGTTCCTCTTTGAGATATTACCAATTCTTTGACACCAGTCACAAGCCTTTACAAAGGTATGCACATCTTTGAAGAGCGAAGGCTAATAAAAACCAGCTTGAAGAATCTTAGCTGTAGTCTTTGAGGTGTTAGTTTGGCCTCTACAAGGTAAGTTATTGCAATGATAGATGACACTATGTACCTCTTCCTTTGGAATACATTTAGGGAAAATGCCATCTGCACACCATTTGTAAAGGCATGAATCATCCCAGTAATAGGATTTGATATTAGAGAAAAATTTATTTTCTAATGATATCTTACCCCTTCAAGTAAAATCCTATGTGGCAGATAGTTTACAAAATCAGTATACCAAGGAGCATCGATATGAGTGAATACAAGGAGTTGGTCATCAGGAAAAGAATCATCTATGGGCAGCTCATCTTTATCATTTCTCATTGAATCTTGCTTTAGCCTTGAAAGATGGTCTATAACCATATTTTTTGTTTCTTTCTTATCTCTAATCACAAGTTCAAAATCCTGTAATAGAAGGATCCATCTGATCAATCTTGGCTAGGCATCCTTCTTACTCAGTAAATATTTGATGGCAGCGTGGTTTGTATATATAATGACTTTAAATCCAAGCAAATATTGGCAGAATTTATCAATTGCAAAGAGTACTGCCAGGAACTCCATTTCTGTGGTGGAATAGTTGACCTGGGCTTCATCTAAGGTCTTATTGGCATAGTAAATTACATAAAGGTTCTTAGCTCTTCTTTGCCCAAGTACAGCTTCCACGACATAGTCACTAGCATCACATATTATCTCAAAGGGAAGGCTTCAATCAAGAGGTTGAATGATTGGTGCAGATATTTGTGCCTCCTTTAACATGAAAAAAGCACGTAAATAATCATCATCAAATAAGAAAGGAGTGTCTTTAAGAAGCAAATTAGTTAAGGGTTTAGAAATTTTAGAGAAGTCTTAGATAAATCTTCTGTAGAAGCCTGTATGCCTAAGGAAACTTTTTACTTCCTTAACATTGGACGATGGTGGCATCATTTAAATTTCCTTAATCATTACTTTGTCCACCTCAATCCCTCTCTCGGATATTAAGTGTCCAAGTACTATTCCTTCCCTTACCATAAAATAGTATTTTTCCCAGTTTAAAACCAAGTTGACTTCTTCACATCTTTTAAGTACCTATGTCAAATTATTTAAGCAATTATCAAATGAGGTACTGTAGAAAGAAAAATCATCCATAAATACTTCCATTATCTCTTTAATAAAATCTAAAAAAAAAGCCATCATACACACTTGGAAAGTGGCTGGTGCATTGCACAGTTCGAAGGGCATCCTTCCATATGCAAAGGTGCCATAGGGACATATGAATGTCATCTTTTCTTGGTCGTCTGGGTGGATAGGGATATGAAAAAATCCTGAATATTCATCCAAATAACAAAAATATGAGTGCTTAGCTAGCCTTTCCAACAATTAATCAATGAAAGGCAAAGAGAAGTGATCCTTACAAATGGCCTTATTTAGTTTTCTATAATCAATACATATATGCCAACGCTTAACAGCTCTAGTAGGGATTAATTCATCATTATCATTCTTAATAACAGTCATACCTACCTTAAGGACTACATGAACATGGCTCACCCACTCATTATCAGAAATAGGATAGATAATACCTGCATTAAGTAATTTGAGCACCTCCTTCTTTACCAACTCTTTCATGTTTGGTTTCAGTCTCCTTTGGTGCTCTTTAGAAGGTTTATGATCATTATCAAGTATAATGCAATGCATGCAAACATATGGACTAATCCATTTAATGTCATCTATGCTATAACCAATCACTTTCTTAAATTTCCTGAGTACATCCAATAACTTACCATTTTCTTTAGCATTTAACATAGCATTCACAATTATGAGATATGAAGAGTCAGAGTCTAGAAATTTATACCTTAAATTGGATGGAAGTGGTTTGAGTTCTACCTTAGGTGCTTTAACTTCCTTTACTGTTGCTGGTTTTTGATTGAGATCCAATTTCAGCTTTTCAATTTTTGCTTTTGAGGTGAACATGGGACTCTCATCAAGCATTTGAACATATGCATCAGCTTTTACCTATTTAGCACAAGGAAAAGGACTATCCACAAGGCAAAGCTCAAGTGGGTCAGTAGAACAAAAACTTAATGTATCATCAACCATTTTCTATTCAATTACATTTATCATGAAACAAGAATCACCTAAAGATGAGCATTTTATTGCGTCATTCAAATTGAACTCAATCTTTTCATCCCCTATATTCAGCTTATTCTGGATCAATGCACTGCACTCTTCAATTAATACTACTGTGACATACTCCCTAATCTTCCTCTTATTTGAGAGGATTTCTTTCAAAAATTTAGCATAAGAAGGAATTTGAGAGACAGCTTCTAAGAATGGGATATTTGTAACAACTCCATTTTTTATATATAAATTTGTAAAGTCCCATGAAGTCATTACCTCTTTATTTCTAACTACTTAACTCATAATAACATTCAATTAATATAACCAAGCATAATTAAGGTTTAAGGTCTACCATTAATACTGATACAATTTTAAGTTTACATACACATCATTAATCAAAACGTTTGTACAAAAGTCAATCACATATATATCTACATCTTATTCATCCATGTTGACCAATTTCAGACATACGGGTGCGGGTGGGTGCACCTTCATCAGGATCTTAGCCAACTCGACCATAAACACCTTATTAATTACTGAGATCTGCCTAAAATAGAATAATTCGATCCAATGTGCACTAAAGGCCAGAGCCATAGAGACAATTTGCATAACTAGTTTTCTGAACATGATATGGAAATATAGTGAGAATTAAATCCCTCTAGGTTTAACAATAAATGATAATCATCACCAATATTACTCATCATGTCATGTTCATCTATATAAGCTACAACAAATATCTTAGGTCATATGAATGCACTTTATCTATGTACATGAAAATCGTGCAGTAATAACATGTATGACATGAATAACTATTTTTAGAATATCATATGATGGCTATCAACTTATTTTTATATCAAGTTACCCCGATCAAGGTGAGTTCTTTCTACTCTCTGGTATGGGCTTTTCTCGCTCTGTCCAACATGTTACACTTTCTTTTTCTTTTCTCATTAGCATAATCATAGTCGGGAGTAGGGCATCCCCTACAAGTGCACCACACGGACCCAAGTGACTGTGCTCGTTTATTTTCTTTTCACATTAATAGCCAAAAATATGATTTCAATAACAAGTATGTTCATTATACTCACATGCCATAATTTATCATGAAAGCATAATCATTACCAAAATCACTAGTAAAATGCACTCATGCCAAAATCACTAGTATCTTCCTCTCCTTTCCTCACTCTACCTTGCTTCTATTTTTCCTCTCCCTCACTTGGACGAAAATTCTAATGTTGTAAGAGTGGGTTTTCTTATATAGACCACCAAATAATTTAACTTTCATGATCATGGGTCTACCTTATCACAATTGGATTACACTTGGTTGAATTTTTGAAAAACAAACAACTTATGTTCTTGTCTTTCTCTTCCTTAGTCAAGATATGCATAGGGAAAGGAGATTTGTATTTTGAAAATTATGATAATATGTTCTTAAGATATGGGACAAGATCCCTTTGATTTAGGGATTCATTTCCTTTTTCTTTTGTCTTAATCAAGTATGATAGATTTGCCTTTTTAAGTGGCAAATTTCTAGCCCTTGAATCTCCATTATTTGGTTGAAATTATTTGTGTGGGATAAAGATGTTTTGTCATAATGCTATGTATTATTACCCACTTGCTAAAATTATGAGTGTAGGATATTGATGTTTTGTGCTAAATTCTTGTATTATCATACCACTTGCTAAATTTTTGTCTTAATGTCAAATCACCTAATCTTGATTACACCATTATTCCATCACTTTATTTTTATTTTATTTTCATTTTTCCTCTTGGGTTTGGGCTCAGTCTTGCCCATTTTCTTTACTTTGGTTAAAATTCTACCTTTCATAATGGGCTTGGTCACATTTTCCTAATTTTTGAGCTATCGATCCAATTTCTATATCTTAGTCCAAGTTTATGTTTTATTTCTTCATTGGGCTATCCTATTGGCTTGCTAAAAATTTATGTGAAGAAGAAAAACTCTATATGAAGTGTCCATAGGTGAAAGCCCAATTTATGGGTGGAGATACTAAACTTAATAACTTTTACTCTTAAATTAGGAAAAATTACCCTAATTCAATCTTCTTGAAATTTTAATACCTTTGCTGACTTCACAAAAATTTATCTTTCTTACCCAAGAATTTCACCTTTCTTTAGTATATTTATTTTTAATATTTCCTCTTAAGTTTTCTCTCTTTACCTATTCCATTAATATTAGAATATTTCTATGCATATACGTAAGGTAAAGAATTTATAAGGAAAATATCTAAAAATTACGGGATGTTACATTCTTCCCCCGTAAGAAATTCGGTCCCCGAATTTCAGTCCATCCTACCACATGTAGGGAATGAAATTAATGCATTATTCAGAGTTACCAACCTTATTATCTAAATAATTAGGGATATCTTTTATGTATAACATCTTTACTTTTTAATATGTCTATTCACTTGAGTAATTTTGCCATATAACTTAACCATAAGGATTTCTTTCACTCATAAGTTCTTCAATATATATCCTCTAGCTCGCATGGATATATCTATGGGTCTACATTAGAAAACACACATATAAAGGAACATATTCACGTTCATATTGGGTAACTATCTTTTCTTATTCCAAACTTCTATCATGTCATTTTTTTTTGTTTTCATATATCAACATCATCCCCTGAATATCATCATCTTAATCTATCATCTATTTTTATCCTCAAATCCTTTAATCAATATGTTAAACATACGTAGCAATAAATCCTTCAAACCTTTAATAACGTGTACCATTGACACATGTCTAATAATTCCAACTTACCTCATCACAGTAATTCTATACAAGCTTATTAACACCATTAAACTCATTGTCAAAAATTTCAATTATTTCTTCTATCATATCCAAAAGCACCTCATTCTAGCTTATGTCAATCCCATTTAATTCACCCAATCATTTCAAGAAGATTTTTCCTAACAATTACTCATACATGAATTCTCAATTTCAACATAATTCACATCCTAGATACTAGACTCAATTTTGTATGATATAATCCTTTAACACAAATATCTTGATCACTTACATTATTTTCGGACATGGTTCTCAGAATATTCTCTATATTTCCAAATTAAGAGTTCAAAGACTAACTTAAATCCTACTTCCTATATATTATTCCTCAAGAACTTCAACACCACTAGTTCTCTTGATTACATTCGTCAAAACACCATAAGACCATCATCCGTCCATTCTTTTCAAACTTTTCATTACTTTAACCTACTAACAACTTAGTCACCATAATAATTGAGTTTCAAAGAAAATAAATTAACTTTTCTTTTAATGTAAGAAAAGAATCATGCATTTAATGCCAAATATTAATGTAGGACAATGCAGTAGAACAGACGAAAAGTATAATAAAGAACGGTGCTAAAATAGAAAGTCAAAAGTTTGGACAAAACATTAGAGAGAGTTAAAATTGGTGGCCGTAATTCTTGAAAATTTGAAAACAAAAATTTAGCTGTTATATAGGCAAAAATCGGTGGCCGCAAGGTTTGAATATATGTGCCAAAATCTCCTCTAAATATGTTGGTATTCGGTGGAAAGATATCACATGGAAAAAGAAACATTTCTGAGCTTATAAAAGTCTGTGAAAATCAAAGAATACGTAGTTAACTGGTAGGATGCAGTTGATTGCTTCAAAATAGATGTAATCAATCAACTATAAAATAACCAGTCCAAATTAAAATTTTTCAAAATAACTAGTCGACTTAATAATACCAATAGTCGACTAGAAAAAAATATTGGGAAAACAAAATAAATCATTTGATTGTCCTTCTTCAACAACTAACTTGTTTACATTTTCACTTTCTTTTGTTTTTCAATTACGCCTATCACCTACAACTTCTCTACAAGAATCAAGATATAAAGGTTTCATCAAAGACAACAAAGACAAATTTCTGATGATATCTTAACCTTATTCTCTTTATATGCCTAATATGAGCGACTATCACAACTACTATACATATACATGCTTGCCGTCATTTTAGAAAATTTCACCTTCAATTTAGCTGATATCCACCAATCACTCACATAACTGTTCTAATTATTCCCGGCCTATTCACATAGCTATCATAAGTATGCCATTCTCCGAGTTCTATAAATGTACATGTTAATATCTTTACTTTCATACTCCAAGTCAAGGTGTGTGCAACTATGGAGGGAATCGCATTTTGTCAATTTCGAAATATTTGTGTCTTTTGTGGTTCTAGTCCTGGAAAAGATGGAGAGTATGTAAAAGCTGCACAAAACCTAGGTATGGTACTAGCCAGAAGAAAAGTTCATTTAGTCTATGGTGGAGGTAACCGTAGGTTAATGGGGTGTGTGTTTACAACTGCCCATGTAGGAGGATGTCAAGTTCTAGGTATTATTCCTACAGCTCTAGCTACATCTAACATCGTAGGAAAGACAATTGGGGAAGAGTTTAGGGTAGCTTCCATGCATGAATGCATGGCTAGAATGATGAGCAGTGCTGATGCCTTCATTGCCTTACCAAGTGGTTTTGGTACTTTAGAAGAGATTTTCTAAATAATTTCTTGGGCACAACTAAATATGCATCACAAACCGATAGGTTTGTTAAATGTTAATCACTTCTTTGATGGTCTGTTGTCTTTTCTTGATCATGCTGTGGAACAAAGGTTCATCTCACACTTAGCACGATGAATTCTCATCTCGGCTTCAAATGCTGAGGAGTTGATTAATGCTTTACAAGCATATGTTCATGTACTTGATCCAACTATGGCTCAAATAGAATGGATGACAGACAAATGCAGGAAGCGCATATTGGATTTGGATCTTCATCTTTAGATGTAGTAAAACGTAGCTATTGTTGTACCACTTTTACTTTTTTAGAGTTTACTTGGATACCATCATTACCAACCATACTCCCTTAGAGTTGGTAAAACTATCTTTGAATGTTGCTTATGATTCTCTGAACTTTTGAAATATTCTAGTATATCATCAATATATATAATAACAAATTGATCCAGGGATGACCTAATTATTATTCATTAAATCTATGAATGCAGTTAAGATATTTGTCAATTTAAATGACATCACCAAGAATTCATAATGCCCGTAATAAGTCCTAAAATAAAATTTTCGTGCATCCTCTTCTCTTATCCTTAATTAATGTTACTCATATCCCAAATCAATTTTTGAAAAAATATTGAACACATTATAACTGGTCAAACAGGTAATCTATACGAGGTAATGGGTCACCTTATTCAACTGTCTATAATCTATTCATAGTCATAGTGATCCATCTTTCTTTTTCACAGATAGAATTGGAGCACTCCGAATAAAAGTACAGGGGCCTTTAAATACCTTGTCTAACAAGTCTTGTAACTAATTTTTTTTAAATTCAATCGATATCATTCTATATAAGGATATAGATACTAATTGGGTTCTAAGGAGTAAATCAATATCAAATTCCCGAATTGCTGTGGCAAGGTTGTGCAGGATTTCCTCTGCATTGTTTGCCGGATTCCTCCTTGGTGGTGCCATTTCCTACTATGGTAAAAATAAAGTTATGCTGCTATTGAGGTGATCAAGCCCAATAGTTAGTTTAAAAAAATATATTTAACAGCAGTCATAACACCACCTCAGCATATAAATAAGAAACACTAGTAATTTCTTACCTATATGAAATCACTAATCCCCTACACAGCACTACCACAGTATACTCAAGATACTATAAGATCGATTCAGATAACCAAGCACCCACTAGCTATCTAATATCGACCTGCTCTGATACCAATTGTGTAACAACCTTTTTATTATTATTATTATACAATATTGAGTTCACATACAAGTCATTAATCAAAACGTACATGCAACATATCAAACACATAGATATTTACATCTTGTTTA
Organism: Gleditsia sinensis; assembly: GCA_037074535.1. Lineage (NCBI taxonomy): Eukaryota > Viridiplantae > Streptophyta > Magnoliopsida > Fabales > Fabaceae > Gleditsia > Gleditsia sinensis. The sequence goes on along the minus strand of CM073466.1, from coordinate 35,252,543 downwards.
TTTTGGTTGACCAATTCTGGAGATACAGGTGCGGGTGGTTACACCTTCAACAGGATCTGAGCCAACTCGACCACAAACATCTTATTTGATTCTGAGATCTGCCCAACATAAAGTAACTCAATCCAATATGCACTAAAAGCCAGAGCCATAGAAAAAGCTGCATAACTAATTTTCTGAACATGATATGGAAATATAGTAAGAATTAAATCCCAGTAAGTTCAATAATAAATCTTCATCAATATAACTCATCACGTCATGTTCAGCTGTATAAACTACAGAAAATATCTTTGGTTACAGGAATGCATTATATTTATGCACATAAGAATCATACAGTAATGATATGTATGATAGGATTAACTATTTTTAGAATATCATATGATGGCTATCAACTTATTCTCATTTCAGCTACCCCGGTCAGGGTGAGTATCCTCTACACTCCGGTACGGGCTTTTCTCGCTCCGTCCGACATGGCACACTTTCTCTTTCTTTTCTCATAATCATAATCATAACCATTGGTAGGGCGTCCCCTACTGGTGTACCATACGAATTGCCATGTGACCGTGCTTATTTCTTTTCTTTTCACAATGATAGCCAAAAATATGCTTTCAATAATCGTATGTTCATCAAAATATAACTATTACCAAAAATCATTGGTAATCATGCCATAAACATAACCATTTCAAATATCACTTTATAAAATATTTCCATGTCAAAATTTTACACTTAAGATGGTAAGAAGTTCATACAATGGCAATGGCAATGGCTATACTTGTTATTTATTATTTTCCTTTATAAGATTCATCTTCTTTTTTAAATATTAATTTTTTTTCTTTATTTTCTTGATGCAGGTTTTCATCCTATCTAACATTCTCTTACTAATCAGAGCATAACTCACTCAATTTAACTCCGATGTAGGTGATCTTGGTGTCAATTTCAAGATAAAACAATTATATTAAACTATTATGTTGAACATTGTAGGGAAATATTAATAAATCAAGTTGATATTACTCCCTCAATATACAGGTTATTTCTTCTAGGATAGGTTCTGACCTCTACCAACTAATCTGTCCATATCTCCCTCATAAAAATTCACAATTAAGTGATTCCTGTGGGTAAAAATTCATGACACATATATCTATAATTTATATGTTAACCATTTATTTTAATTCCTTATAGAATGTTCCCAGAAATTAAAACACCGAAACTATCCTAATATATTCTTCCTTGATTAACCATTTTCTGACCTTTGTTTACTAATCGGAACATATATACCTCATATAAACTCTAAATTGAATGATTCTAGTGGTTAAAAATCCGTGACACACACACACACACACATATATATATATATATATATATATATATATATATATATATATATATATATTTAATTCTTATGTTAACCATTTATTTTAATTCACTACAGATAATTCTCAGAAATTAAAACACAGAAGCTATCCTAACATATTCTTCCCTGATGAACCATTTTCTGACCTTTGACTTGTAATCGGCTCATATCTTCCTCATATGGACTCTAAATTGAATGATTCTAGTGGCTAAAAATCCGTGACACATATATCTTTAATTCTTATGTTAAAAATTTATTTTAATTCCCTATAGATAATTTCCAAAAAGTAAAACACAGAAGCTTAAAATTTTGCCACCCATAGCCATACCTATGCAGAACTTTCTATACCAGCCTAAGTATTCAAACATACATCACATGCAAGATCAATATGTAACATGACATAGCAACATCCATGACTAATCATCAAAGTTCTAAGATCAAAATCTCATATAAATATTATAAGTTTCAAAAGTTTTCTTCAAAAAGAAATATTGTTAAACTTACTTGGAGCACTTAGTCTCTAGACTTCTCCTTCCTCTTTCTTCGTTTCTTCCTCTCCTTTCCTCACTCTATCTTGCTTCTATTTTTCCTCTCCCTCACTTGGACGAAAATTCTAATGTTGTAAGGGTGGGTTTTCTTATATAGACCACCAAATAATTTACCTTTCATGATCATGAGTCTACCTTATCACAATTAGATTACACTTGGTTGTATTTTTGGAAAACAAACAACTTATGTTCTTGTCTTTCTCTTCCTTAGTCAAGATATGCATAGGGAAAGGAGATTTGTATTTTGAAAATTATGATAATATGTTCTTAAGATATGGGACAAGATCCCTTTGATTTAGGGATTCATTTCCTTTTTCTTTTGTCTTAATCAAGTATGATAGATTTGCCTTTTTAAGTGGCAAATTTCTAGCCCTTGAATCTCCATTATTTGGTTGAAATTATTTGTGTGGGATAAAGATGTTTTGTCATAATGCTATGTATTATTACCCACTTGCTAAAATTATGAGTGTAGGATATTGATGTTTTGTGCTAAATTCTTGTATTATCATACCACTTGCTAAATTTTTGTCTTAATGTCAAATCACCTAATCTTGATTACACAATTATTCCATCACTTTATTTTTATTTTATTTTCATTTTTCCTCTTGGGTTTGGGCTCATTCTTGCCCATTTTCTTTACTTTGGTTAAAATTCTACCTTTCATAATGGGCTAGGTCATATTTTCATAATTTTTGGCCTATCGATCCAATTTCTATATCCTAGTCCAAGTTTATGTTTTATCTCTTCATTGGGCTATCCTATTGGCTTGCTAAAATTTTATGTGAAGAAGAAAAACTCTATATGAAGTGTCCATAGTTGAAAGCCCAATTTATAGGTGGAGATACTAAACTTAGTAACTTTTACTCTTAAATTAGGAAAAATTACCCTAATTCAATCTTCTTGAAATTTTAATACCTTTACTGACTTCACAAAAATTTATCTTTCTTACCCAAGAATTTCACCTTTCTTTAGTATATTTATTTTTAATATTTCCTCTTAAGTTTTCTCTCTTTACCTATTCCATTAATGTTAGAATATTTCTATGCACATACGTAAGGTAAAGAATTTATAAGGAAAATATCTAAAAATTACGGGATGTTACAAAAAACACCCTTAGTGATGCATGCTTTGATTCTATTTTTCTTTTGAAGAGGATGATGAAATATGTTAAATTAAATAAGAAATATAATTAAATGTTGACATGAGGAATTCTATGGTTAGGTAAAAATTTGGAAGAAAAATTGAGGAGGACTTAATAAAAGGATATACTAGAATTTTAGGAAAGGCTAGGCTAAGAAACCTAGATTTTACAGTAACCAGGGAAGCTTCAATTTTTTTAATTCTGGGACTCTAATTCATTTGAGTTTCTCTATGCTTTTCTAAGGTCATTTACTCTGCATTTTGATTTATTAGCATTCATGGCCCCTTATTTAATAGTATGTTTTGCCTCCCATGAATATAAGACCACCCATTATGTTTGCTGTGAAAATTCAGTATGCATGCATAGCTGATAACTACATTTCATTATAGTTTCTATGTGCTGTCCGTGTATGTTTACTGAATTTTTCTGGTGTTTTAAGAACTCTTACCCCCTGATTTAATTAAATGGGATGACTCTTCTAGATATAACATTAGCTACCTCATTGCTGCAGCATTTCAATAAGCATATGTGGCAACGATAGCAGAACCCCGGGTGATAATGGGTGAGCTGCTCCCTCTTTCCTACAATACACTGATTCTAGTTGATATGGTGCAGGTGGCAGAGCTGCGCAGCAGGAGCAGCCACCATTGAGCAGGGGACAGCAGCAGGGACTCTGCTTCTATTTTTGGGTGTCTTTTGTTTTATGGCCATTGCATCAGCAGTGAGGACACTGCTCAATTTAAGTTTGGGGGGGGTGTGATATAATGTCTACTAGGAATAATATAATGTTGTTGTGGCACTTTTGTGCTTTGTTCATTGCTGTGGTATCTGCTGAAGCATTGATTTTATGTTCATTGCTATAGTATTGCTGGAGCATATATTAGATTTAGACTTGTTTATTTGTGTTCTGTTTGTCTAAGTGCTGTTATTTGTGTTCTTGCTTGACTGAATTAGATGAAACTGTAGTGTTACTGGTTGCTACCTGTAGAAATTATCTGAATTAGATGTGTATTTCTATGTAAAAAAATGAAAAAAAAATAAGTCTGCATTTTGCATAGCCTACTGAAAGTTCTGGGATACTCCATGAGGAGGATTGGGTAGTTTGCTAGAAACAAAAATATGAAACCTACAACCTTACCCAATCACACACAGAACCCTCTTCTAATAAGCACAGGATCATGGACAGTTTGCCAAAGAAAAAATTTGGTGATCTTTCAGAAATTGGACCTAATTCTTAGAGCTAGTATTGAGAGCTTTCTGTAGAATTATAAAAGAGGCAGACGCATAAGGTCATAAAGGCTTAAGTTTGGGGGGGAAGTAGAAAATAAAGAGAGAAATATGGACACTCCAATGCTATGTAGTCCCTTAGTAACCAGGGGTATGCATGAGCCCCATGTGTGCCTTTGCATAAAACAGGGATATAGAGTATGAGTGGGAAGCAGTTTAAGTGTGATAAGGCTGAGTAACCGGGTGCCTGCATGGAACATGTTGGCAATCACGTCAAAAGTAACTAATGACCTCTGCTGAAATAAGACCTATTGTTCACCCAAAAAAAAAGAGAGAGAAGGAAAAGAAAAGCAAATATAAAGAAGAAAGAAAATCTGTGAGCTGCCTTATTTCCCCCATATTTGTTGCCCTGGCTGCAACTATGTTGAATGCCAACTTGACCTAGGAAAGGAAGCTCGATATATTAGCATGAAAGTCTTAGGAACTCTGGCTGTTTTTTACCCAAGTAACTCCTAGGAACACTGTCCATGTCACACACACAACTCCGAGGGAGTTTTTTTTTGTGATTGGGAGAAAGGTTTGTGGTGTCCTTTATATGGAAGAAATCCTGAGAGTTGAGAGCTATCAGTAAAACCATGGATTCATGCATGAGAAAAGTCTAGAATTTCTGGGTGGTAGGAATGTAGTGAACATAGTAGGTTTCTTGGGGACAAGCAATCCTTTAAGTTTGGGGGGATTTGATAACTGTATTTCATTATAGTTTCTATGTGTTGTCCGTGTATGTTTACTAAATTTTTCTGGTGTTTTAAGCACTCTTACCCCCTAATTTAATTAAATGGGATGACTCTTCTAGATATAACATCAGCTACCTCATTGTTGCAACATTTTAGTAAGCATATGTGGCAACGATAGTAGAACCCTGGGTGATAGTGGGTGAGCTGCTCCCTCTTTCCTGCAATACACTGATTCTAGTTAATATAGTGCAGGTGACAGAGCTGCGCAGTAGGAGCAGCCACCATTGAGCAGGGGATAGCAGCAGGGACACTGCAGGCTGCTGGTTGGGGTGGTACAGAACTGCCTCCACTACTGAAAGTAGAGAGGAAAAAACTGCACAACAGAGGCGCCGGTTGCAGAGCAGAAGGAATGTTAGCAACCCAGGGCACTTTTACTGGGACCACAAGAGCTGTCGATAAAAGGCCATAAAGCAGCTTTTGTAAAGTGCGGAGAAAAAGGAAAAAAAAAGAGAGAAAACATGGGAGAATTTTGGAAGAGGAAACACCATAGCCGAGGATGTGTTGACACCAGGAGGTACAACATTAAGGGAATAGTTTTGCAGTTCTAGAAGGGGATTGTCCCCTATTGTTATATTACCGTTTTATCAAAAAGAGAGAACTGCACTTTGTAATTTTATTTATATCACTTAGGATGCATACCAGTGTTTTTGGGATTTTTGTAACCAGTGTACCCATGAGGCTTGGATAATTTCCAGCTAGGGTTGCACAAGGGTTGTAATGAACTGAAGCACATTTTTATTATTAATCCATTTCACTGCAGTTGTTGTTCACCATTCAATTGTGTTTCTTATTAGTTTTTCTTTCCTTAATAACGGAAGTTTGGAGGAAGAAAACCAAGGCCAACATTCACCTGGAAGGGTAATGGAGGCTGGGAAAAAGTTGAATGTAAGGGGTTACCTCATATAGGGATATACGGGTACCCCATTAGTCCTATAATGAAACTTCATGCACAATTTGGAGGTGAGGACTGAAGCAGGAATGCGTGTCTGAACCTTGGAATTGTTAGGAATGGCAGTCTAGGAAGACTCCATTCAGGACTGAATTTAGCACTCAGAATAATTACTGCAGCAAAGTCTAGAGCATATATGAGTGTTGTAGTCCATGACGACCCTGAGCAACCCTAGTTCTTCCAATATAGTTCCTGTTTTATTTCCTATTACTCTTTATTTTAGTTATAGTTGCAGTCAGTCAATCCACTTCTATTCCAATCTTGTGAAACATCTTAACGTTGCTACAGCATTCATACAGCAAAAAGTCTCTAAACAATTTTAGTTCACTCCTCGTGGGACGATACTCACTCATCACTTTATTACTTGGTCACGACACGTGCACTTGCGTTCTGACATTGTATTCATCTGTGTATGAATCACAACCCAAGAAGTTTTTGGCGCCGTTGCCGGGGAGTGTCAACTTAAAATTTTTTTTAGATACCCAACTGTGTGAAGTATTGTTTTGTTGTATTTCTTTTTACTCTGGTGTTTTGTTAAGCAGGTAACACAGTGCATGAGCTGAGCTGACAGAGAACTTCTGCCTTTAGATCCAAAGATAGAAAGAACGCTTTTGAGAAGAAGAGGACAGTTAACACACCAGCAGCAGGCAGAGATGGCTAATCAGAAGGGAGCAAACAACATGGACGATAGAGATAGGGTCTTAAATGCTTATGTTCAACCAAACCTGAATGGGTTGAACCCGAGCATTGCGAGACCAGAGATCGAGGCTCTACATTTTGAACTCAAACCAGTAATGTTCCAGATGCTGCAAACTGTAGGGAAATTTAGTGGAATGCCTACAGAGGACCCTCACCTTCACTTAAGAGTGTTCATGGAAGTCACAGATGCTTTCAAAATGAATGGGGTAACAGAAGAAGTGCTCAGGCTAAAGCTGTTCCCTTTTTCATTAAGAGACCGAGCAAGAGCATGGTTGAACTCTCTGCCACCTGACTCTATCGCTAACTGAAGTGATTTGGCAGAAAAATTTCTACTGAAATACTTCCCGCCCACCAAGAATGCCAGATTGAGAAATGACATCACCTCTTTCCAGCAATTGGAAGGTGAGTCTTTGTACGAGACCTGGGAGAGGTATAAAGAGTTATTACGGAGATGCTCCCATCATGGAATTCCTTACTGCATTCAGATGGAGACCTTTTACAATGGCCTTAATGCTCAAAAACGCACTATAGTGGATGCGGCAGCTAATGGGGCACTCTTGTCTAAAACATATAATGAAGCACATGAGCTGCTTGAAAGGATGGCTAGTAACAACTATCAATGGCCAATGGACAGAGTTTCAACTGGAAAGTAAGCAACAGGCATGCACGAAGTGAGTGAAATGACTTCTCTCACAGCCCAGCTAGCTTCACTAGTTAATGTCTTGAAGAGCCAGCAAATTGCCCGCCCTCAAGCAGCCAATGCAGTCCAGGAAACTGGACCATCTTGTGTACTATGAAATGGACCTCATCTATTTGAAGCTTGTCCCTCAAACCCAGAATCAGTGTGTTTCGTGGTTAATATGAATCGCAATAACAATCCATACTCCAACACATATAACCCAGGATGGAGGCAACACCCCAATTTCTCCTAGAGTAACTATAGTACAGGACAAGGGAGCAACTCTGCCCCGCCAAGGCCACAGGGTCCACCAGGCTTCCAGCAGCAAAGACAACAGCCTCAGGAAGCCCCCACTTCACTGAAATCCCTGATGAAGGAGTATATGGCAAGGAATGATGCTTTAATCCAGAGTCAGGCAGCCTTATTATGGAATCTGGAAACTCAAGTGGGACAGCTTGCCAATGAACTAAAAAATAGACCTCCAGGAACACTTTCAAGTAATACTGAAGTCCCTAGGAGAGAAGGGAAAGAGCATTGCAAGGCTATAGCCCTGAGAAGTGGGAAGATGGTAGAAGCACCAAAAGCAAGAGGGCAAGACCAGACAGAATCCACTGTACCTCTGGAGAAGAAAAAAGACAAAATGAAGCAAGAGGAGGAGGTAAGCGAGGAAGTAACCACCTCTGGAGGAAATGCTGCAGCTATGCCATAGCAGAATTCGGCACCTTTGCCATAGCAAGGCATGCAGTAAGCTAAGTTACCTCCCCCCTTCCCTCAGAGATTTCAGAAGCAGCAGAATGACCATCAATTTAGAAGGTTCCTAGATGTCCTGAAATAGTTACACATCAACATTCCTCTGGTGGAAGCACTGGAGCAGATGCCGAATTATGTGAAATTCATGAAGGACATCCTGACCAAGAATAGGAGATTTGGTGAGTTTGAGACTGTTGCTCTCACAAGAGAATGCAGTGCTGTGCTACAAAATAAGTTTCCACCCAAACTTAAGGATCCAAGCAGTTTCATCATACCTTGTTCAATCGGGAACCAGTATTTTGGCAAGCTACTTTGTGACTTGGGAGTAAGCATCAACCTCATGCCAATGACCATATTTAAAAAGCTAGGAATTGGAGAAGCTCGGCCTACCACAGTCTCATTGCAACTAGCAGACAGATCCATAGCACACCCAGAAGGAAAAATCGAGGATGTCCTGTTTAAGGTGGATAAGTTCATCTTCCCAGTAGACTTCATAATTATGGACTAAGAAGTCGATGCAGAGGTACCAATTATATTAGGCAGACCATTCCTAGCAACTGGCCAGACACTAATTGATGTTCAGAAAGGTGAATTAACCATGAGAGTCCAGGATGAGCAGGTTACATTCAATGTGCTCCAAACCATGAAGTTTGCCAGTGAAGAAGAGGAATTTGCAGTGGTGTCTATGATAGACACATTAGCATTAGAACAATTGGAAAAATGCTGCAAGGAGCCACCACCAGCAGCATGGACAGACCACTCAGATTCCGAAGGAGAAGATGAGAAGGAATGGACCTGGATTGATGTCAGGCAAGGCTTTAGGAAGCAGGAGCCAATAAAGGATCCATTATATGTGACCACACTAGATTCAAGGCCGCTGAAGGCATCAGGGGAGGAACCACCAGCTTTAGAGATGAAGCCTCTGCCAGCACACCTTAAGTATGCATATTTAAGAGAAACAACCACTCTTCCTGTGGTTATCTCAGCACTTTTGACAGAAGAACAAGAGGAGAAATTGGTCTTGACACTGAAGAAATTCAGAAGGGCCATTGGCTGGACACTTGCTGATATTAAGGGAATCAGCCCCTCATTTTGCATGCATAAGATCCTCTTGGAAAGCAATGAAAAAGGGTCCATAGAACCCTAGCGAAGGCTCAACCCAATAATGAAGGAGGTGGTTAAAAAAGAAATTATCACGTGGCTAGATGCTGGAATTATCTACCCAATATCAGATAGTTCTTGGGTGAGTCCGGTCCAGTGTGTCCCTAAGAAAGGGGGTATGACTGTGGTGGAAACCGATAGCAATAAGCTCATCCCCAACAAGGTTGTGACCGGCTGGAGGATTTGCATGGACTATAGGAAGCTGAACAAGAGCACTAGGAAGGACCACTTCCCTCTGCCATTCATTGATCAAATGTTAGATAGACTTGCTGGAAGGGAATACTATTATTTCCTGGATGGGTACTCAGGGTACAAGCAGATTGCTATAGCACCAAAAGATTAGCATAAGACCACATTCACATGTCCTTATGGTACCTTTGCATTTCGAAGGATGCCATTTGGGCTGTGCAATGCTCCAGCAACATTCCAGCGATGCATGATGGCAATATTCACAGAAATGGCTGAGCAGTTTGTGGAAATCTTCATGGATGATTTCTTAGTCTTTGGGGACTCCTTTAACCTATGCTTGGGAAACCTTGTTAAAGTCTTGCAAAGATGTGAGGAAACAAACTTGGTGCTGAACTGGGAGAAGTGTCAGTTTATGGTAAAAGAAATGATTGTGCTGAGGCATAAGGTTTCTCAGAGAGGACTTGAGGTTGACAAGGCCAAGGTGGAAATCATTGAGAAACTGCCTCCTCCCACCTCGGTCAAGGGCATTCGAAGCTTCCTGGGACATGCAGGATTTTATAGGAGGTTCATTAAGGACTTCTTTAAGGTTGCCAAACCTTTATGCAGTTTGCTAGAGAAGGACAAAACTTTTTGTTTTGATGAAAGTTGCATGACAGCATTCTGTGATCTCAAATAGAAATTAAGTACAGCCCCAGTTATTGTGGCACCAGACTGGACCTCCCCATTTGAGTTGATGTGTGATGCTAGTGAAACAGCATTGGGGGCTGTCCTCGGGCAGCGCAGAAACAAGCTGTTTCATTCTATTTACTATGCTAGCAAAGTGCTACAAGGTGCCCAACTGAACTACACTGTGACAGAGAAGGAATTGCTTGCAGTAGTGTTTGCCTTTGAGAAATTCAGAGCATATCTGGTAGGAGCAAAGGTGATAGTGCACACAGACCACTCTGCCATCAAACAATTGGTTAGGAAAAAGGATTCCTAACCCAGGCTCATTCGGTGGGTGCTTTTGCTTCAAGAATTCGATCTAGAGATCAGAGACAGGAAAGGAACGGAAAATCAAATGGCAGACCATCTATCCAGGTTGGAAGGGCACAGCTCTAAAGCAAATGACATTAATGAAAGATTCCCAGATGGGTAACTCTATCTCCTGTCCTAAGATGATGTGCCATGGTACGCTGATTATGTAAATTACCTTGTGAGTGGAATGCTCCCACCAGACTTGACATGGCAGCAGAAGAAAAAATTTCTGCATGAGGTAAACTCATACTACTGGGATGAACCATAGCTTTACAAGTAATGTGCTAATCAGATGATTAGGAGATGCATACCCAGCGAAGAGATGGAGCAAATCTTGCAGCAATGCCATGCTTCCCCTTATGGAGGTCATTTTGGAGGAGTTAGAACTGCAAACAAGGTGCTGCAGGCAGGGTTCTATTGGCCCTCTTTATTCAAGGACTCTCACTCCTTCGCAAAGCAATGTGACTGGTGCCAGAGGACAGGGAATATATCTCGCAGACATGAAATGCCACTGAACAACATCTTAGAAGTGGAATTATTTGATGTCTGGGGAATAGATTTAATGGGACCATTTCCCTTAAGTTTCGGCAATCAATACATCCTTGTAGCTGTAGACTATGTCTCAAAGTGGGTGGAAGCCAGTGCATCCCAGACTGATGAAGCCAGAGTCGTGACCAGATTTCTGAAGAGAAACATCTTTACAAGGTTTGGAACCCTCAGAGCCATCACCAGCGATGGAGGGACCCATTTTTGCAATCGACAATTTAAGGCACTACTTGCCAAATATGGAGTAAGGCACAAGGTGGAAACCCCCTATCACCCACAAACGAGTGGGCAGGCTGAAGTCTCCAACAGAGAGATCAAGATAATCTTGGAAAAAATAGTAGGCCCCACGAGGAAGGATTGGTCCTCCAGGTTGGATGATGCACTATGGGCTTATAGAACAACCTATAAGACACCTCTGGGCATGTCACCATACAGATTGGTATTCGGGAAGGCTTGTCATCTACCAGTAGAGCTGGAACATCGAACATATTGGGCAGTGAAGAAGCTAAACTTGAACCTGGAAGCTGCGGGTGAGAAGAAGATGCTGCAGCTAAATGAGCTGGATGAATTTCGTGGTCAGGCCTATGAGAATGCCAAACTATACAAGGAGAAAGCAAAGCAATGGAATGACAAGAAGATACAACCCAGGAGCTTCAAAGTGGGACAGAGAGTACTACTGTACAACTCCAGGCTGACCTTGTTTCCTGGGAAGTTGAAATCATGTTAGTCTGGTCCTTTTCGCATAAGCAAGGTCTTCCCTTTTGCGACTGTTGAATTGGAAGAAGAAAAGGAAGGGAGGACATTCAAGGTAAATGGACAAAGAGTCAAGCACTATCTGGGGGGTGATGTGGATAGACAGCATACCTCCATCCAGCTGCAAGAGGAATGAACAGGAAGGAAGTTAGGCTGAAGACTGTAAAATAAGCGCTTATGGGAGGCAACCCACGTTTAAATCTGTTGTTGGTAAAGTAACCGTTTTTAGATTGTTTGATTCGTGAATTTAATGGCATTTTAGTTTGTTACACAGGTGGGGAAACATAGCAGTCTGCAGGAAGATTCTCACTTTGTTGCCGCAAAAGCTGGGTGAGGTAGGCTTGGCTCTACTGCAGCAAAAGTTTTTGGACAAGCCACCCCTACTGCAGCAAAAGCATAGGCAAGGCAGTATTGCTGCAATAGTTGCTGCAACAATGGTGTTTAGTCCTAAGTGAAGGAGTTTCCCAACCAAAACAAAAAAAACAAAATGCGTGTTGTCCAAAAATTAAAAAAGGGGCGGGAAAACTGGCAGAAGGCCATAAGACACCCACGGTCTTTAACCTATGCAACTTCCAACCCACTTCACCCGTGAGTTACGACACCCACGTTTTTCATCTCTACAACTCCCCTTCCCACTTCACCTCTCCCGAGTTCTCAAAGCCCTACAACCTCCTCACCTCCTTCGTTCCAGAAACCTCTACCTCCAAACCCTCGAACCAATCATGCCTAGAATCAAGACGGTGGCCAGAAAGAAAGCAAGGTGAAGAAATTCAACTCCGAGGAAACCAGACAGAAGCACGATGAAGAGATCGTACCCCGAAACTTCTGCACTGAGAAAGGTTTTACCTTCACCTCCTCTGGAGATTTGGGGATGCCAATGTACGTTGGCACAGTAGTCAAGCATAGGGGTTGGGAAAATTTTGCAAGCCATCCGCAAACGGCCCTCATTCCTCTAGTTCGGGAATTCTATGCGAACTTCTCACCAGAAATTGAGAAGTGGGTGACAGTTCGGGAGACGAAGGTGCGTTTTGACCAAGCTTCAATCAACAAGGCCTACAATCTACCAGACAAAAAGGACAAGTATGAGGACTATCTACATGGTTTGCGGGATGAAGACTGGGATGCAATGCTCACCCGGGTGTGCCTTCCTGGCACCACTTGGGATAAATCTCCTCAGGGCTTCACCATTATCAATTGAATCTCCCTGGTGCCGATAGCGAAAGTCTGGTATCATTTTCTCAAGACCCGTCTGCTACCTTCCACCCATGGGCAGACGGTGAGCCAAGACAGAGTAGCAATGGTGGACGCACTTATACTCTGCAGACCACTCAATGTTGGCCTCATCATCAGTGGCCAAATCCAAGCATGCGTCAGCCGAAAAAAGGGAAGCCTACTTTTTCCTTCCCTCATCACCATACTGTGCAAGAATCGTGGAGCACTAGTCTCCATTGATGAAGAAGTCTTGAAGGGCACCAACCCTATTACTACTACCACCATTGCTCAGATTGTGCTGGAGAAAGCGGCCCCACACCCACCAGCTGCCTCTCGAGACCCTCCACAAGCTGCTGGACCATATGCTTCTTCCTCTACCCCTCAGCCAGCTGACAAGACCCTTCAGCATATTCTACAGCAACAAGCTACAATCCTCAAACAGCAAGCATAGCTGCTGCAGCATCAGCAGACCTTTTGGCGTTATGAACAGAAGAGGGACTTCGCCCTCCACACCACCTTGGAGCAGAACTTTAAGTAATTCTTCCCATTCCCGGAGTTTCCAACTGACCTACTCCATACCACTTTCGAGGAGTCAGCCCCAGCACCTGACCCACAGACAGAGCAGCACAAGGATTCTGAAGGATCCTCCTCTAGCAAGGAGCCCCATCCGGAACCCCACTAGACACCAGTTGGAACTGAGTGCTCTGATGATGATTACAAAACGAGCAACAATGATGCGCAAAGGAAAGGCCCCACAACCATTAGCACAGCGCAGAAGTGGGCTCAGAAGCTCCTCAAGGTCCTCTAGGGGTCAATGCCCCTAGGTTGCTACAGCATACCTGCGAGCACCCTCAGAAAGTTCCCTCAACTCTTATTCCTTCTCTGCTGTATTTGGATTTCCTTTGCCTCTGCTTCTGTTTTTGGGTGTCTTTTGTTTTATGGCCATTGCATAAGCAGTGAGGACACTGCTCAATTTAAGTTTGGGGGTGTGATATAATGTCTGCTGGGAATAATATAATGTTGCTGTGGCACTTTTGTGTTTTGTTTATTGATGTGGTATTTGTTGAAGCATTGATTTTATGTTCATTGCTATAGTATTGCTGGAGCATATGTTAGATTTAGACTTGTTTATTTGTGTTTTGTTTGTCTGAGTGCTGTTATTTGTGTTCTTGCTTGACTGAATTAGATGAAACTGCAATGTTACTGGTTGCTACCTGTAGAAATTATCTGAATTAGATGTGTATTTCTATGTAAAAAAAATGAAAAAAAAAGTCTGCATTTTGCATAGCCTGCTGAAAGTTCTGGGATACTCCATGAGGAGGATTGGGTAGTTTGCTAGAAACCAGAATAGGAAACCTACAACCTTACCCAATCACACACAGAACCCTCTTCTAATAAGCACAGGATCATGGGCAGTTTGCCAAAGAAAAAATTTGGTGATCTTTCAGAAATTGGACCTAAGTCTTAAAGCTAGTATTGAGAGCTTTCTGTAGAATTATAAAAGAGGCAGATGCATAGGGTCATAAAGGCTTAAGTTTGGGGGGAAGTAGAAAATAAAGAGAGAAATATGGACACTCCAATGCTCTGTAGTCCCTTAGTAACCAGGGGTATGCATGAGCCCCATGTGTGCCTTTGCATAAAACATGGATATATAGTATGAGTGGAAAGCAGTTTAAGGGTGATAAGGCTGAGTAACCGGGTGCCTGCATGGAACATGTTGGCAATCGCGTCAAAAGGCACTAATGACCTCTGCTGAAATAAGACCTATTGTTCACCAAAAAAAAAGAGAGAGAAGGAAAAGAAAAGCAAATATAAAGAAGAAAGAAAATCTGTGAGCTGCCTCATTTCCCCTATATCTGTTGCCCTGGCTGCATCTATGTTGAATACCAACTTGGCCTAGGAAAGGAAGCTCGATATATTAGCATGAAAGTCTTAGGAACTCTGGCTGTTTTTGACCCAAGTAACTCCTAGGAAAACTGTCCATGTCACGCACACAACTTCGAGGGAGTTTTTTTTGTGATTGGGAGAAAGGTTTGTGGTTTCCTTTATATGGAAGAAATCCTGAGAGTTGAGAGCTATCAGCAGAACTATGGATTCATGCATGAGAAAAGTCTGGAATTTCTGGGTGGTAGGAATGTAGTGAACAGAGTAGGTTGCTTGGGGACAAGCAATCCTTTAAGTTTGAGGGGATTTGATAACTGCATTTCATTATAGTTTCTATGTGCTGTCCGTGTATGTTTACTGAATTTTTCTGGTGTTTTAAGCACTCTTACCCCCTGATTTAATTAAATGGGATGACTCTTCTAGATATAACATCAGCTACCTCATTGCTGCAGCATTTCAGTTAGCATATGTGGCAACGATAGTAGAACCCCGGGTGATAGTGGGTGAGCTGCTCCCTCTTTCCTGCAATACACTGATTCTAGTTGATATGGTGCAGGTGGCAGAGCTGAGCAGCAGGAGCAGCCAGCATTGAGTAGGGGACAACAGCAGGGACACTGCAGGCTGCTGGTTGGGGTGGTATAGAACTGCCTCCACTACTGAAAGTAGAGAGGAAAAAGCTGCACAATAGAGGCGCCGGTTGCAGAGCAGAAGGAATGTCAGCAACCCAGGGCACTTTTATTAGGACCACAAGGGCTGTCGATAAAAGGCCATAAAGCAGCTTTTGCAAAGCACGGAGAAAAAGGAAAAAAAAGGAGAGAAAGCAAGGGAGAATTTTGGAGGAGGAAACACCATAGCCGAGGATGTGTTGACATCGGGAGGTGCAGCATTAAGGGAATAGTTTTGTAGTTCTAGAAGGGGATTGTCCCCTGTTGTTATATTACTGTTTTATCAAAAAGAGAGAACTGCACTTTGTAATTTTATTTATATCACTTAGGATGCATACTAGTGTTTTTGGGATTTTTGTAACCAGTGTACCCATGAGGCTTGGCTAGTTTCCAGCTAGGGTTGCACAAGGGTTGTAATGAACTGAAGCACATTTTTATTATTAATCCATTTCGCTGCAGTTGTTGTTCACCATTCAATTGTGTTTCCTGTTAGTTTTTCTTTCCTTAATAACGGAAGTTTGGAGAAAGAAAACCAAGGCCAACATTCACCTGGAAAGGTAATGGAGGCTGGGAAAAAGTTGAATGTAAGGGGTTACCTCATGTAGGGATATACGGGTACCCCATTAGTGCCATAATGAAACTTCATGCACAATTTAGAGGTGAGGACTGAAGCAGGAATGTGTGTCTGAGCCTTGGAATTGTTAGGAATGGCAGTCTGGGAAGACTCTATTCAGGACTGAATTTGGCACTCAGAACAATTGCTGCAGCAAAGCCCAGAGCATATATGAGTGCTGTGATGAGTGAATTTTAAACTCATAAATTAAATATTTTCATCTTATCTTTTTCCATAATTAAGCATAAATCTCCCTTACTTGTCTTTAGTTTTGTGTCTTTCTTACAGATGGAGAGAAGAGTAGAAAATAGACTTAATTGGAGGAATCAGAGTTAAATTGTGGTTCTTTGGAAATGATGTCTATAAATCAAGCAGATAAACAAATTCATTAAGGATGGCTGAGTAAGGAGCATTATCATATTGTCTCTTGAGACGCATCCTAATGGATATATGCACAAATTTATTCTTGATTTATGATCACATTTCTAAAAGAACTAAAACATAAAGATTCAAGGCAAAGCACCCAATGTTGAGAATATGTTTGCTGGTTGCAGTCCAGCCCAACCTTGCTGTAGTACTTGGGCCATATCTCTGAAAATACATATCCAATATGTATGCAATTTGGTAGGTGTGTAGCTGACACAATTGGGTACAACTTTCATGTTCAAGTGGTCAGAAAATACGGATATTAAAAGGGGCAAAAGTAGGCTAGAAGAGAATCTGACTACTGCTGCAGTCCAGCCCAACTTTGCTCTAGTATTTTGACCATAACTCACACATTACGTATCCAATTTGTCCACAATTTGTCTTGAAGGAAAGCCAATGAAATTGTCTACAACTTTCGTGTTGATGAAGTCAGAAAATTCGGCGGTTTTCAAGACGATATTCAAGGATCAATTTTGGTGCACATGATGGAATTCAAATTGTCAACTTTGTACAACTTCCTACCTAACAATTTTGACAATTATCACACCAACCACACTTAATTGTATCTATAAATAGAGGGCTTGAGGGGTGAGTTGAGGAGTTTTTTGGAGAGCATTGGATAGAGCTTGGGAAAGCTTTGTTGGAATTCTACGAACTTGTAATGTTATTCTCTCTTTAGACATCTTGTATTTTTCATTTTATTTCGTAATATTATTGTTTCTTCATCTTTCATTTCACTTTCTTGCCTTGATTATGGAGAACTAATATCCTAATGCTAGGGTGAAAGGGTGAAACTCTTGGTATGAGAATAATAATTTATCTAACTCTTAATCTTAATGTTTATCTTTGATATTGTATTTACCTTCCTATGTCTTTTCTCATAATTATTTCTTAATGGCTGGTTTTATCAAACCGCCGATTTCTTGTTATGTTATTGGTTGGTTTTATTAGACCGCCTATCTCTTATTATTTTCATGGTTGGCTTTGCCACCTACTTTATTTTATTTTACTATTGGTTGGCTTTGCCACCTATTCTATTTCATTTTATTTTGTTATGTTAATTCATTTTCTACCTTTCATTTTTTGCATAAGTTAATCTTGTAAAATGTGAATTTTGATATATTGTAGACAATATAATGATTTGCACAATTTATGCTTGAATCCATTTACAAGTTATCTTTTGCATCTTTGTATTTTTAATCTTGTAAAGTGTGAACCTTGATACATTGTAGACAATTTTTGGCACAATAAATACTTGAATCACTCTTGATTTATTGTAGACAATATGGTGATTGGCACAATGTATGCTTGAATCCATTTTACAAGAATGTTTTAATTATTAGAAAGGAGGTAAATATAATTCATGTATAAACAAAGTCGAGCTTAAATTAACATATCATCCGATTAGAACTTTATTCGTGTAAAGATTCTAATTGAGTAATAAAAGAGTTAAATTTATTTTTATTCAATATACCAAGAGTGGATCCCTTAACCTTAGCATGCTTCTTTACTTTGATTACATCTTCATTTAATTTCAGTATATTGGTTCTTTGTGTAATTTGTTCAATATTCCTCTCACAAAACAAGACATCGGGAACTAGGTTAGAAGTATTTATTTCGGATCTATATTAGAATTTTCTCTCACTTGGCAATCTCTGTGGGATCGACCTTGCATACCACTAAATCTATACTCCAATAGATTCGTGCACTTGCGAGTTTTAATTAAAACAACAACAAGTTTTTGGCGTCGTTGCCGGGGATTGCGACGGAAAAGCTATTTGGATCCAGGTAAGTGCTTTTCTTCCACTAGTTATAGTTAGAACATTTGTTTATTCTGTGTATAGAAATTTTTCTTTAGAATTGTTTCTTGAAAATTGGTGTAGTAATTTGGGTGTATAAAATTGGTTGATTCTGTCAATAAGGCTAAAAGCGCCTAAGGAGTATGGGTTTTAAGAGAAACCATTGTGATTCCTCCATATTTTCCTGGGAGTCTACCGATTAAATACTACCCATTATTACTAACACTTTGAAAAAAAAAGAGTTTGTATAATTTTGTGATTTTTATTTTGTGGTATTTGCATTTTGTAGCCGTTGTGTAGTTAGATACTTTTTCATAATTAGGAAGCAATTTTTTATAGTTTATGCGTGCTTGGAAACGTGATAAAGATAAGCGGTTGGTTAGGAAAAGTTTAGGGTCAACCATTGAGTGTACAATAGAGACATTAGATTCTGCTGGATCACCATTAAAAATGGAAGAACAAATTGTGCATAATAAAACTCTTATGGAGTACTTCTCACCTGTCATAGCCAATACTCCATCTTGCATAGTTTTACCACAAACTACTGCAACTCATTTTGAACTCAAACCGGCCATACTCCAACTTTTACCATCATTTTATGGTATGGAAAGAGAAGATCCATACATGCACATTAAAGAGTTTCTTGAAATTTGCTCGACCTTTCGCTTCCAGAATTTCAATGATGAATCAATCAGGCTTAGAATGTTTCCATTTTCATTGAAAGATAAAGCTAAAGCCTGGTTGAACTCCCTTCCTACAGGAACTATAACTAGTTGGAACCAATTAGTAAATAAGTTTCTAGCAAATTTTTTCCCTATGTCTAAAACTGATGCCCTTCAGAGAGAAATTTCTGATTTTTGTCAAAAAGAGGGTGAACAATTTTTTGAATGTTGAGAAAGATTTAATGATCTTCTTCTGAAATGTCCTCATCATGGTTTTGAAACTTGGAGATTAGTGAAATATTTCTATGATGGCTTAACTTCATCAAACCGTCAAATGATCCAAAGCATGCATGGTGGGAGATTTTTACAATTGAATGAGGGGGAAGCTTGGGAATCCTTAGGATCTTTATCTGAAAATTCTCAGCATTGGAACTGCATAGATCCCAGGGATAAAAAGTCTCAAACACAAAAAAAGGGAGGACTTTATGAAGTGAGTGATGATATAGATGTGAGAATTGCCTTAGCTAGCCTGACTAGAAAGGTAGAAGCTTTAACTTTAAGCCACACTTTAAACCCTTCTACCAATACTAGGATAGAGGCATGTGCCTTATGTTCTAGTACAGCTCACATTGCACAATCTTGTCCATCTATACCAGCTTACCAAGAGGCATTCTCTGAGCAAGCTAATTCTCTTCAAACTTATGGGAAGTCATCAGATAGCCCATTTGCACCCACATATAATCCAAATTGGAGGAATCGTCCAAATTTCTCATGGAGGCAAAATCAACCTGCAATGAATCAAAGTGGGCAACAATTTGCCCCTTCTAATTCATACCCTCAAGTTCCTCATCATGCTCCTCCTTTCGGGGTACCACAACAAAGAAAACCTTCTTTGGAGGATACCTTGCAACAGTTCATGCAATCGACCCAACAAATCTTGCAATCTCACACTCAAGCTATTTCCAAGCTTGAAACACAATTGGGACAATTAGCCAGTGCTGTAGGAGAGAGAGAAAAAGGAAAATTCTCCAGTCAACCTGTTCCAAATCCTAAGGGTCAATATGAAGTAGGATCATCAGCAAATCCTAAGGAAGAAGTAAAGTCTGTGACAACCCTTAGATCTGGAAAGGTCATCGATAATCATGTTCACATGCCAGAAAATAAAGAACAGAGTCAACATGAGTCTCAAACCAATGACTCAAGTGAAAAGAAAAGTGAACATATTTCTTATGCCCCCAAAGCTCCTTTCCCTCAAAGACTTGCATCAAATAAGAAAGGTACTCAGTATAGTGACATTTTCGAGGTGTTTATGCAAGTAAGCATTAACATCCCTTTTTTGGACGCTATCAAACAAGTACCCGCTTACTCAAAATTTTTGAAAGATCTTTGTACGGTGAAAACGAAAACTAATGTTCCAAAAAAGACATTTTTGACTGAACAAGTGAGTTCTATAATTCAGCAAAAAACTCCTGTCAAGTACAAAGATCCAGGTTATCCTACAATTTCTTGTATTATAGGTGACCATGTGATTAACAGAGCCTTACTTGATCTAGGAGCAAGTGTGAATCTGCTGCCTTACTCTGTGTATGAGAAACTTGGGTTAGGAAAACTGAAACCTACACCAGTGACCCTTCAGTTAGCTGATAGGTCTACAAAAATTCTTAGAGGTGTCATAGAGGATGTGCTCATTAAGGTTGATAAATTCTACTTTCCAGTAGATTTCATTGTTCTTGACACTGAACCTGTTGAGAATACAGAGACACAAATTCCAGTCATTTTGGGTAGACCATTTCTGGCAACATCCAATGCAATCATTAATTGTCGAAATGGAATTTTGAATTTATCTTTTGGAAATATGACTGTGGAATTAAATGTTTTTAATGTCTCTCATCAACCTGTGGACATGGATGATTTATGTGAGGTCAACCTAATTGAAAGTGCCATTTCTGATTCATTTTTAGACTCCTTTAGTAATGATCATCTAGAAAAATATTTGATTCATTTCGATAAGGATAAAAATGAGGATTATCTGGTTCGTGAAGTAGACTCTTTGTTAGAGACAACTCCACTAATGGATACTGATAAATGGAAAGCCAAAAAAGAAAAAGTCTCACCTTTTGAGTCAGTTCCACTGCCATCTGTTGTTCATACTGTTTACCCACATGGTGCAGTAAAGATTGAAAATCCCAAGAACGGTGATGTGTTTAAAATAAATGGTCAAAGATTGGAAGCATTTTTGGAATTACCAAATCCAGAGATAGAGGAGACACCTTTGCGTGATCCCGTTTACAAGGATTGATTTGCTTTTGTTGTTAAAAGTCATCGTGCACGTTATCTAGGTAAGATCTTTCTTTATTTAACTTGCATTAATTTTTCCCTTCAGTGTTATCTTCTTTTGATTTTCTATTGTTTTCCCTCCCTTTGTTGCTTTTGTTTTTCAAAAAAAAAAAAAAAATTTTGAGTCGATAATGGAGGACATTCTCGTACAATTGAAAAATTATTTTCCTTCTCTTCCACCCAATGCATTGACAAAAATTTACAAAGCACGGGTTGAAAGATTGAGGTTAATGATGATCATGGGAATACCTGCTGATATTCGTTGGCTGATTGAAGCTAAGGTACGGTTATCAGGTGAGTCTGCAAATGATTTCATCTCTTACATGCCTGGTTTAGGAAAAAGTAGTTTTGCTAAAAAGCGCAGAGCTAAACGAATGGGTGTTTGTTACAAATATGGACGTGAAACTTGTAACAAACGTTGCCGTTCTTTGGGTTGGGTGTCTGTAAATCGGGAAGACAAAATTAAGTTCATTAAGGATGGCTTGAGTAAGGAGTCATTGGATGATGACTTTCATCCAACGTCTCTTGAGACACATCCTAGTGGATCTGTGCATATCGGTATTGTCGGTCTATGGCCCCATTTCAAAAAAGAACATAAACGGTACAGTCTTGGGAATCTGACGTTAAAAGACCCTGTTTGCCAATTTATAAGAAAATTGGATGGGAAGCATATCCTCGACCCACAGAGGGCGTTTAAGCCGTTACTGGACGTAAAACCAGAGGAACATGTGAGCCACAATCACAACTACTGTACATATGCATGCGTGCCGTCATTTTTGAATTTTTCACCTTTAATTTAGCTAACATTTTTTGGCCTACTCTTATAGCTATGGAAATTATGCCCCCAGCCTATGCACATAGCTATTACAAGTATGCCCTTATTTGAGTCTTATAAATGCGCACCTCATTATCTTCATCCTCATAATCAAAGTCAAGGTGAGTGCAGATATGGAAGGAATCACATTTCGTCACTTTCATAATATTTGTGTCTTTTGTGGTTCTAGTCCTGGGAAAAATGGAGAGTATGTAAAAGCAGCACAAACTTTGGGAATGGTACTAGCCAAGAGAAAGATTCATTTAGTGTATGGTGGAGGTTGTCGAGGGTTAATCGGGAGTGTGTCTGGATCTGCATATCTAGGAGGATGCCAAGTTCTTGGTATTATTCCTACAGCTCTAGCTGCATCAAACATAGTAGGAAAAACAATTGGGGAAGAATGTAGGGTATCCTCTATGCATGAACGAATTGCTAAAATGATGTGCAACGCTGACGCCTTCATTGCCTTACCTGGAGGTTTTGGTGCTCTAGAGGAAATTTTTCAAATCGTCTCTTGGGCACAACTGAACATGCACCATAAACCCATAGGTTTGTTGAATGTTAACAATTTCTTTGATGGTTTGTTGTCTTTTCTTGATCATGCTGTAGAACAAAGGTTTATCTCGCACTCAGCACGTCGGATTATCATCTCGGCCTCGAATGCTGACGAGCTGATTGATGCGTTACAAGTATTTGTTCATGTACCTGATCCAGTTATAGCTCAAATAGATTGGACAACAGAACACCGCAGAAAGCGCAAACTGGACTTAAATCTTCATTTGTAATACCTTTTATTTGCTTGAGTAAATTTGTATTTTCTGTTTAGTTTGTTGCAGGTTCATCTTTTCTTATATCTCCTTCCAGGTATTATCTCTTTTAATCTTTATTGTTTATTTTGAATTTCTTCATCTTTCAAAAAAAAAAAAAATTGAGTGATGTTTTGGGATTAGGCAAAGCTAGCACCAATGATGAAAATGGTTTAAAATGCTTGTAACCTTTGAAAAATTGATGAGTTCTGGGTGTTATGTGTGAACTTGAACTCTAATGTAACTTATGTTTTATTTGAGAATCCTAATATCTGGTGCACTTAATCTTTTACATTTGACTGATTGTTTATTCAAAAAAATTATGTGATTTAGATATGTTAATTGATCTCATAAGACTCTAGAACTTATTCGATTGTCACTTGAGGCGAAATCCTAGACTACTCTCCATTTGAGAAATGAATTAGGCATTTTTGGAATCGTTTGAGCCTTTCAAACCAACCTATACATGATGATATCCCTAGCAACCTATTTTGAGCTTATATTTATCCTTTCTTGAACACCTATATTTCTATCTAGCCTTTAAATAAAAATATGTCTAACTCTTACCTTTCACTCATAGGCATGATCATTTGAAAAGTTATGATTCAAGGGTGGATGGTAGAAGTTTTAAAAAAAAAAAGAAGAAAAAAAAAGAAGGAAAAGAAGAAGAAGAAAGAAAGTTAATACTCCCTAAATAAATAAGTTTGGGGGTGTTTATATTCAAAACAAAAAAATAGTATGAGCAAATAAATGTAAGGATGATGAAAAGGTTGGAGATATAATTCACAGTATAATATCAAAAGTATTTGTGAGGCTTTAAATGATTATGTACGTTGAAGAGTGAGTTGAGCTTTCATTCATATCATTTTATCCACCTTTAACCTGTGCCATACATTACAAGCCTAATGAAAGTCCTAATGATCTTAAATGTTATGATTAGTCTACATTAGTGGAGAGTGACATGAAAAATAAGCTTATGGAGTCTCAAATGCATATATCTAGAGATCTGTTTTAAATATTTGATTACATAAATTTATTGGAATGCAAAAAGTCCAATGTCATAAGACTACTACACACACACGCTTGGGATTCAAGAGTAAACCATATGTTGTATTTGAATAAAAGTTCTACATAATCTTAGAATTCTGATATCTTTCTTGGTTGCACATTTTAGATCCTTGAGGAATGCTTAGTAAGTCAAAAACAATTCATCACTCACTCATCATTTGAATTTTGAAGTTTGTGTGTTTTGCTTGAGGACAAGCAAAAGATTAAGTGTGGGGGTATTTGATGAGTGAATTTTATACTCATAAATTAAATATTTTCATCTTATCTTTTTCCATAATTAAGCATAAATCTCCCTTACTTGTCTTTAGTTTTGTGTCTTTCTTACAGATGGAGAGAAGAGTAGAAAATGGACTTAATTGGAGGAATCAGAGTTAAATTATGGTTCTTTGGAAATGATGTCTATAAATCAAGCAGATAAACAAATTCATTAAGGATGGCTGAGTAAGGAGCATTATCATATTGTCTCTTGAGACGCATCCTAATGGATATATGCACAAATTTATTCTTGATTTATGATCACATTTCTAAAAGAACTAAAACATAAAGATTCAAGGCAAAGCACCCAATGTTGAGAATATGTTTGCTGGTTGTAGTCCAGCCCAACCTTGATGTAGTACTTGGGCCATATCTCTGCAAATACATATCCAATATGTATGCAATTTGGTAGGTGTGTAGCTGACACAATTGGGTACAACTTTCATGTTCAAGTGGTTAGAAAATACGGACATTAAAAGGGCCAAAAGTGGGCTAGAAGAGAATCTGACTACTGCTGCAGTCCAGCCCGACTTTGCTCTAGTATTTTGACCATAACTCACACATTACGTATCCAATTTGTCCACAATTTGTCTTGACGGAAAGCCAATGAAATTTTCTACAACTTTCGTGTTGATAAAGTCAGCAAATTCGGCGGTTTTCAAGACGATATTCATGGATCAATTTTGGTGCACATGATGGAATTCAAATTGTCAACTTTGTACAACTTCCTACCTAACAATTTTAACAATTACCACACCAACCACACTTAATTGTATCTATAAATAGAGGGCTTGAGGGGTGAGTTGAGGAGTTTTTTGGAGAGCTTTGGATAGAGCTTGGGAAAGCTTTGTTGGAATTCTACGAACTTGTAATGTTATTCTCTCTTTAGACATCTTGTATTTTTCATTTTCTTTCGTAATATTATTGTTTCTTCATCTTTCATTTCACTTTCTTGCCTTGATTATGGAGAACTAATATCCTAATGCGAAGGTGAAAGGGTGAAACTCTTGGTATGAGAATAATAATTTATCTAACTCTTAATCTTAATGTTTATCTTTGATATTGTATTTACCTTCCTATGTCTTTTCTCATAATTATTTCTTAATGGCTGGTTTTATCATACCGCCGATTTCTTGTTATGTTATTGGTTGGTTTTATTAGACCGCCTATCTCTTATTATTTTCATGGTTGGCTTTGCCACCTACTTTATTTTATTTTACTATTGGTTGGCTTTGCCACCTATTCTATTTCATTTTATTTTGTTATGTTAATTCATTTTCTACCTTTCATTTTTTGCATAAGTTAATCTTGTAAAATGTGAATTTTGATATATTGTAGACAATATAATGATTGGCACAATTTATGCTTGAATCCATTTACAAGTTATCTTTTGCATCTTTGTATTTTTAATCTTGTAAAGTGTGAACCTTGATACATTGTAGACAATTTTTGGCACAATAAATACTTGAATCACTCTTGATTTATTGTAGACAATATGGTGATTGGCACAATGTATGCTTGAATCCATTTTACAAGAATGTTTTAATTATTAGAAAGGAGGTAAATATAATTCATGTATAAACAAAGTCGAGCTTAAATTAACATATCATCCGATTAGAACTTTATTCGTGTAAAGATTCTAATTGAGTAATAAAAGAGTTAAATTTATTTTTATTCGATATACCAAGAGTGGATCCCTTAAACTTAGCATGCTTCTTTACTTTGATTACATCTTCAATTAATTTCAGTATATTGGTTCTTTGTGTAATTTGTTCAATATTCCTCTCACAAAACAAGACATCGGGAACTAGGTTAGAAGTATTTATTTCGGATCTATATTAGAATTTTCTCTCACTTGGCAATCTCTGTGGGATCGACCTTGCATACCACTAAATCTATACTCCAATAGATTCGTGCACTTGCGAGTTTTAATTAAAACAACAACAA
Source organism: Gleditsia sinensis (assembly GCA_037074535.1). Classification (NCBI taxonomy): domain Eukaryota; kingdom Viridiplantae; phylum Streptophyta; class Magnoliopsida; order Fabales; family Fabaceae; genus Gleditsia; species Gleditsia sinensis. Next base: position 35,226,254 of record CM073466.1, on the reverse strand, counting down.
GTTTTTGGCGTCGTTGCCGGGGATTGCGACGGAAAAGCTATTTGGATCCAGGTAAGTGCTTTTCTTCCACTAGTTATAGTTAGAACATTTGTTTATTCTGTGTATAGAAATTTTTCTTTAGAATTGTTTCTTGAAAATTGGTGTAGTAATTTGGGTGTATAAAATTGGTTGATTCTGTCAACAAGGCTAAAAGCGCCTAAGGAGTATGGGTTTTAAGAGAAACCATTGTGATTCCTCCATATTTTCCTGGGAGTCTACCGATTAAATACTACCCATTATTACTAACACTTTGAAAAAAAAAGAGTTTGTATAATTTTGTGATTTTTATTTTGTGGTATTTGCATTTTGTAGCCGTTGTGTAGTTAGATACTTTTTCATAATTAGGAAGCAATTTTTTATAGTTTATGCGTGCTTGGAAACGTGATAAAGATAAGCGGTTGGTTAGGAAAAGTTTAGGGTCAACCATTGAGTGTACAATAGAGACATTAGATTCTGCTGGATCACCATTAAAAATGGAAGAACAAGTTGTGCATAATAAAACTCTTATGGAGTACTTCTCACCTGTCATAGCCAATACTCCATCTTGCATAGTTTTACCACAAACTACTGCAACTCATTTTGAACTCAAACCGGCCATACTCCAACTTTTACCATCATTTTATGGTATGGAAAGAGAAGATCCATACATGCACATTAAAGAGTTTCTTGAAATTTGCTCGACCTTTCGCTTCCAGAATTTCAATGATGAATCAATCAGGCTTAGAATGTTTCCATTTTCATTGAAAGATAAAGCTAAAGCCTGGTTGAACTCCCTTCCTACAGGAACTATAACTAGTTGGAACCAATTAGTAAATAAGTTTCTAGCAAATTTTTTCCCTATGTCTAAAACTGATGCCCTTCGGAGAGAAATTTCTGATTTTTGTCAAAAAGAGGGTGAACAATTTTTTGAATGTTGAGAAAGATTTAATGATCTTCTTCTGAAATGTCCTCATCATGGTTTTGAAACTTGGAGATTAGTGAAATATTTCTATGATGGCTTAACTTCATCAAACCGTCAAATGATCCAAAGCATGCATGGTGGGAGATTTTTACAATTGAATGAGGGGGAAGCTTGGGAATCCTTAGGATCTTTATCTGAAAATTCTCAGCATTGGAACTGCATAGATCCCAGGGATAAAAAGTCTCAAACACAAAAAAAGGGAGGACTTTATGAAGTGAGTGATGATATAGATGTGAGAATTGCCTTAGCTAGCCTGACTAGAAAGGTAGAAGCTTTAACTTTAAGCCACACTTTAAACCCTTCTACCAATACTAGGATAGAGGCATGTGCCTTATGTTCTAGTACAGCTCACATTGCACAATCTTGTCCATCTATACCAGCTTACCAAGAGGCATTCTCTGAGCAAGCTAATTCTCTTCAAACTTATGGGAAGTCATCAGATAGCCCATTTGCACCCACATATAATCCAAATTGGAGGAATCGTCCAAATTTCTCATGGAGGCAAAATCAACCTGCAATGAATCAAAGTGGGCAACAATTTGCCCCTTCTAATTCATACCCTCAAGTTCCTCATCATGCTCCTCCTTTCGGGGTACCACAACAAAGAAAACCTTCTTTGGAGGATACCTTGCAACAGTTCATGCAATCGACCCAACAAATCTTGCAATCTCACACTCAAGCTATTTCCAAGCTTGAAACACAATTGGGACAATTAGCCAGTGCTGTAGGAGAGAGAGAAAAAGGAAAATTCTCCAGTCAACCTGTTCCAAATCCTAAGGGTCAATATGAAGTAGGATCATCAGCAAATCCTAAGGAAGAAGTAAAGTCTGTGACAACCCTTAGATCTGGAAAGGTCATCGATAATCATGTTCACATGCCAGAAAATAAAGAACAGAGTCAACATGAGTCTCAAACCAATGACTCAAGTGAAAAGAAAAGTGAACATATTTCTTATGCCCCCAAAGCTCCTTTCCCTCAAAGACTTGCATCAAATAAGAAAGGTACTCAGTATAGTGACATTTTCGAGGTGTTTATGCAAGTAAGCATTAACATCCCTTTTTTGGACGCTATCAAACAAGTACCCGCTTACTCAAAATTTTTGAAAGATCTTTGTACGGTGAAAACGAAAACTAATGTTCCAAAAAAGACATTTTTGACTGAACAAGTGAGTTCTATAATTCAGCAAAAAACTCCTGTCAAGTACAAAGATCCAGGTTATCCTACAATTTCTTGTATTATAGGTGACCATGTGATTAACAGAGCCTTACTTGATCTAGGAGCAAGTGTGAATCTGCTGCCTTACTCTGTGTATGAGAAACTTGGGTTAGGAAAACTGAAACCTACACCAGTGACCCTTCAGTTAGCTGATAGGTCTACAAAAATTCTTAGAGGTGTCATAGAGGATGTGCTCATTAAGGTTGATAAATTCTACTTTCCAGTAGATTTCATTGTTCTTGACACTGAACCTGTTGAGAATACAGAGACACAAATTCCAGTCATTTTGGGTAGACCATTTCTGGCAACATCCAATGCAATCATTAATTGTCGAAATGGAATTTTGAATTTATCTTTTGGAAATATGACTGTGGAATTAAATGTTTTTAATGTCTCTCATCAACCTGTGGACATGGATGATTTATGTGAGGTCAACCTAATTGAAAGTGCCATTTCTGATTCATTTTTAGACTCCTTTAGTAATGATCATCTAGAAAAATATTTGATTCATTTCGATAAGGATAAAAATGAGGATTATCTGGTTCGTGAAGTAGACTCTTTGTTAGAGACAACTCCACTAATGGATACTGATAAATGGAAAGCCAAAAAAGAAAAAGTCTCACCTTTTGAGTCAGTTCCTGATATGCTATAAAATAAGCATATTTTTGACATGTTTTAAGTTGCTTTTTATTTAATTTTAGTAGAAAATAGGTATGAATTAACTGAGTGTTGTGTTTTGTGTTTTAGGAATAATAAAGAAGAAATGAAGAGGAAAATAGAGAGAAAATAATAGAAAAATGCTGATTTTTTACCTTGTGTCACTAATTGAGGCATATCTCACTCATTTGGACTCTGATTAAGGTGATTTTAGCGGCTATGGAAAGAAAAGACATAGAGCTACAACTTTTATGTTCGGAACTTCGGCAAAATCCAGAAGAATCTGGGCGCCGCAGCGCTCACAAGGGAGCTCCACGGCGCCACAGTAAGACAATCCGAAGCGCCGCGGCGCTGCGCTACCCAGGACATAGCGCCGCGACGCTCAACCCATGGCGCCGCGGCGCCTTAGCTCTCTCGACAAAGAGCGCCGCGGCGCCCCGTGGCTTCATCTTCGTAGTGCCGCAGCGCTCCACTTAAGCGCCTCGGCGCCCGTGCGCCGTAGGGGACTTGCTGATTTCGCGATTTTAGGTCGTTTTTGCCCAAAATTGAAGGGAATGGACAGAAATTTGACCTAAAATACATTCTGACTTCGATTTGGAGAGGGGAGTCTATAAAAAGAGAGGAGAGCAACCAGAGAGGGGATCCAATTCATCACCGAATTCTTCATCTACATTCTTCAATTCTTCTTTTGTTTATCTTATGGCCCTGCGTGGCTAATTCTCTTTAGTTGGTTGAGGTGAGTTGAAACCTCAAGGGATTTTTTATACATTGTGAGATGTGGATCTGATGTTATTATTTCAATTTGTTTTGATTATTGATTGTTCATCTGTTCTTGTTCTTAATGATTATGCATATGTTTGCTAGGAGGCCTACTAGTATTTCGTCTGTTTTAATCTACCGCTGAATTGTGTTTTGAACAAAGTCTTTAATTCTGCGATTTGTGAGGCAAATAGGTTTGAGGGTTTTGGATTATAAATCGTTGAACCTATGATGAATGATTAACTAAATTAAATATAACCGATGTGCTTATATTTGTTTAGCTCTGTCAGTTTCTCTAGTTCTTCATGCGATTAGCAAGTTATGTTTACCGATGTGCTAAAATATGGCTTGTTAATTAGGGTTTAATTAGTGCGATTGTCATTAATTTGCTAGGCTTAAGGAGAAACGGGGTTAAAACCCCAATGATAGATATTCGTTTGCAGATTGATTATATTGTCGATGATCAATGTAATCCCTTGACGGTGGATACCAACCGAAACCAACGTCTTTATCTTTAATCACTTTCTCTTAATTATTTTCATTATTGTTTACTTTACTTAATTTGCGATTATCAATCCCCCCTTTTTAATCACATAAGGTAATTCCAGTCTCTGTGGGATCGACCCTTACTCCCACTACTACAGGTTAGTTTTGAGGTAAGGTATTAATTTGGGTGCACCTGCGACAGTGCGCACCAAATTTTGGCGCCGTTGCCGGGGACTGCGTCATTACTTTTTGTGATTTTTTTTATTTTATTTTATGCCTGTAACTCGTTCTTCTAATTCTCGAGATTTACAATTCAATCCAGATATTGGAAAATCTGTATACAGGCACAGAAGAGGAATTCAAGAAGACATTGATCAGGATACGGAGGAAGTGATGATGGCCAGACACCCTACTCTGAAGGAGCTTGCAGCTCCTGATTTACATCAGCAACCCTTATGCATTACTTTTCCTAATCTTGATGACAGTGTTAATTTTGAGTTGAAATCTGGATTAATTCATCTCTTACCAAGTTTTCATGGTCTTGCAGGTGAAGACCCGCATAAACATCTGAAGGAGTTCCATGTGGTATGTACCAGTATGAAGCCCCCTGGAGTAACTGAGGAACAAATAAAACTCAGGGCTTTTCCTTTTTCCTTAAAAGATTCAGCCAAAGATTGGTTGTATTATTTGCCCTCTGGTACTATCACTACTTGGAATGAGATGAAGAGAATATTTTTAGAACGTTATTTTCCTGAATCTAGAGCCGCTACTATTAGGAAAGAGATATGCGGCATTAGACAATTGCATGGTGAAACCCTTTATGAATATTGGGAGAGGTTTAAGAAACTTTGTGCAAGATGTCCACACCATCAGATTAGTGAGCAGCTACTAATCCAATATTTCTATGAAGGTCTTTTGCAGGGAGATAGGAGCATGATAGATGTAGCTAGTGGAGGAGCACTAGTAGATAAAACTCCTGAAGCAGCCAGAATTCTGATCTCAAATATGGCTACTAATTCACAACAATTTGGCGTTAGGCATGATCCTCCTATTAGACATGCCCAGGAGGTAAGTACTACTTCTCTTCAGAATCAAATATCTGAACTTACTTCTCTTATGCGTCAAATGGCTACAGGTACACTACAACAAGTTAAAATATGTGGAACCACAGGGCACCCAACTGACATGTGTCCTACACTTCAAGAAGAGTCCACAGAACAAGCGAATGCTGTAGGAGGTTTTCCTGGCCAACCAAAGAGGTATGATCCATATGCTAATACATACAATCCTGGATGGAAGGATCATCCCAATTTCAGATATGGGAATGCACAAAATAGGCCTGCAGGACAAAATTTTCAACAAAATCAGTAAGCCTATCATCCTAGACAGAATGCATCTCAGGATCAACAGGTAAGTAATCCGTTGGAAGATGTTGTCAAGTCTCTTGCACATAACTTTCAACAATTTCAGCAAGAGACGAGAGCTAGCATTCAGAACTTGACAACTCAGATAGGCCAAATAGCAACCACAGTCAATCGGTTAGATGCTCAAGAATCAGGTAAGCTACCTTCTCAAACTGTGGTGAATCCTAGAGAAAATGTCAGTTCAATTATTTCAATAAATGGTAAGGAAATTGAAAGTCCACCATCTATTTTTTCTCCTAAAAAGCAAGAAAAATCAATTAAGGAGAATGAAGCAACTACAGGTAAGTCTCTTTCTAATTTAAAGTATGAAGTAATGCCTCCTTTTCCAGAAGCTCTTAAAGAGAATAGACTAAATGAGAAAACCTCTGAATTGTATGACATCTTTAGAAAATGTGAAGTTAATCTTCCCCTTCTAGATACCATTAAACAGGTGCCAAGATATGCAAAGTTCTTGAAAGAACTATGTACTCAAAAAGAAGGGCAAAAATTAAAAGATTTTGAAAAGATTCATATGAGTCAGAATGTATCTGCTATGATACAGACAAAACTCCCCACTAAATGCAAGGATCCAGGTATGTTTACTATCCCATGCAAAATTAGGGGAACTCGCATTGAAAAGGCTATGTTAGATTTAGGAGCTTCCATCAATGTTATGCCATATTCTGTATATACATCTTTGAATTTGGGACCATTGAAATCTGTGAATTTGATAATTCAACTAGCAGATAAGTCCACTACATATCCTAAGGGAATAATTGAGGATGTCTTGGTGCAGGTAGATGATTTGGTGTTCCCTGCAGATTTTTATGTGCTTGACATGGACAATAGGGATTTTACTCCTCCAATATTATTAGGGACACCATTTTTGAAAACCTCCAAAACCAAGATAGATGTTCACAATGGTACACTCACTATGGAATTTGATGGTGAAGTAATAAAATTCAATATGTATGAAGCCATAAAATACCCAGGTGATGATACTCCTGTCTATTCCATTGATGTACTTGATTCGTTGGCATATGATGTATTTGAATTAGATGAAAAGGATAAAATAGAGGAAAGTGTGAACAAATCTATAGCAACAGATGATGGTGAGATAGACTTAGATGAAGAAATAAAGGAGAAACTGGCTGCACTCAATGATTCTTCAAAAGCGCCACCAAAGGGTAAGATTTCTTATATGGAATTATCAAATTCTGATACCACTCTTGCACCTTCTGTTTTGCAGGACCGTGGATCAATTCTGTCATCTCTTCCAAATCACCTGAAATACTTGGAAATAGGAGATGCATCACTTATTATAGTTGCAAAAAGTTTAGGTGTTAAAAAAGAAGAGGAATTGATGCATATTTGTCAAGAAAAAAGAAATGCCATTATAAAAATAATTGCAAACCTTAAAGGCATAGACCCGACTATAAAATTGCAACAAGTTCTAGAAATGAAAGGGGTTGAACCCTTTAAAGGTAAGAAATTTCTCCCTTGGTTAGGACCACTTGTTATTACTGATGTGGCTTCTGGTTATGTAGTTGAATTTCAAAGATTGAATCAGTCCCAGAAATTTAAAGTGAACCTCAAAGAGCCTCCATAAACAAAGATAGGGAGCTGAGTCGAGCCAACGACGTAAAACAAAGGCGCTGGTTGGGAGGCAACCCAACAATCATTCTGCTTCTTCTTCTTATTTTTTCTTTCTTTTCATAGTTTATTTTTTCTCTTTAAAAAAAAAAAAAATATTCTGAACTGCGGACGCGCACATGCGCCGCGGCGCCCAAAATGAGCGCCGCGGCGCTAGTCGCCCAGACTGAGCGAGCGTCGCGGCGCTATAGAACAGCGCCGCGGCGCTCACCCATAGCGCCGCGGCGCTCCGCGTTACAGCAGAGAGCACCGCGGCGCTCTCTATTAGAGCATCGCGATGCTCTTCATTTTCCCCCTCCGTTTTTGCCTCTTTTACAGCTCCAAATCCATTTTCTTACCTTCAATCACCCACACCCACCTCCCACTACAATATCTTGCTGAAATTACACGATTGTGCATATTCTTTTGCAGGATTATACACTTCTTTCTGCTTTTGGCTTGGATTCAAGGGCAATGTTCTAGGTTTCTCAAGCAATTTTGATCTCACACTTTCCAGCCACCAATCGCGCTGAATTTGGTACGATTCAAGCTATTTTTTCTGCTGAAGTTGATCTGTATACTTCATTGCCACTGGTTTTTACTGCATTGGGACTTCAAGCTACGAATCTACCATCCATTCTCTCCATTTTTCAAGAGTGCACACCAGGTGTTTGATAAAACACCCCAGAGAGTTTGCCAAGTGCAATGGCCCCAAAAACTTCCAAATTAGGCATCTCTAAGAGGAAGAACAGAGCTGAGGAACCTCCGGCATTCGACACTGGGGCTTTTGTGACTGAAGCGGTTTATCAACACCACATCAAAGTGGTGGTGCATAAACCTGTAGTTCCAGAACATGGATTTCTGATCACCGAAGGGCTACCTCATAGAGACAATATCCTCCATAAGCATTGGGAGATCTTCTGCAGGAACCCAGAACCAGGAGTTATTCCCATAGTTCAGGAGTTCTACTCCAATGCCACAGTTCACGAACGTCATCAAGCAAGGGTTAGAGGCAAGATGGTGCCATTCACTCCGCACGCTATTAATGAATTTTATTCCCTGCCGGATATTGAGGATGATGAATATACGGCGCTTCTTTAATCTTACATTGACTTTGACGACGTTATTTGCACTCTATGCTACAGGGGGGCCTCCTGGAAATTGGATAGCAATGGCCATCCGTTATACCTTGCTAGAGCTGACATGAATAAAGTGGCTAAAGCATGGCACTATTTCGTCTCAGCCAGATTCATGCCCAGCCTCAACATGAGTCAAGTCAGGCGGGAAAGGGCCATTGTGCTTTATGCAGTACTAAAAGGGCTTTCTATTGATGTAGGCAAGGTTATTCATAGGCAGCTGCTTGGCTGTATCAGTGCTAGAGGCGGATCCCTATTTGCCCCTAGTTTAATTACTGGTCTATGTCAGAAAGCAGGCGTAAGCTGGGATTCCACTGAGGCTCTCATTCACCCGATGAAGCCTATTTCTTATGCAGACATCCAAAAATACAAGGGCCATGAAGAAGCAGCAGAGGAGGAGTTAGGGATTCAGCCAATACCTACGGCAGAACCGGGAAGCAGCTCAGCTCCACCACCATCCCAGCATACCATTGAAGATTTATGGAAGCGCACAGAGTATCTGAGCCATCAAATGAACGATCTGGCCCTCTATCAGCACTCTATTGCACAGCATCATCATGCGTGTTTTAGCCAGTTAGCTCATGCCCTGAACCTCCCGATTGCTTTCCCGGCACCTCCTGAACCACCCTTTAGGCCTGCACCTGAACATGATGAGATGGATGGTGATCACTAGTCAGGGAAGTTTCACTGCACCCCTCCTTATGTTTTTATTTGTCCCTTTTATATTCTCTTTTATATTTTTACATTGAGGACAATGTATGTTTTTAAGTGTAGGGGGGGTCACTTTATAATTTAGCTGGATGACTGTATAATATATCATACACGTGTGCACCTTCCTACTTTGATACATTTTATGATATATGCACTTTTAATCTTATCATGAGGTGAGCATGTGAACAAAATTTCATTTTATGAGTTTGTGATAGCTGAACCAATAGCCAATGATATAACTGTTTAAATTGCTTATAGCTCTTGGGAGATGTAGGAAAGTCATAATTATGTGTAATTTTAATTTCTTTTCAATTTATGATTACCTATTTTCTAAAAATCCTGAAATTCTTTTGCACAGTAATTTTGGATATTTAATTTGTCTTTTACTTAGAAAAAGATTATATAATTCAAAATTATTTTATGATCTCATTTAAATTTCTAGAACTTATTTAAATGCTACTTGAGGCGAAATCCTAGGCTAATTCTAACAATTAGGAGATGATTTAGGCATTTTTTTAGAGATTGAGCCTTTCAAGCTTAACCCAAACAAGTGAATATCCTTAGAACCTCTATTTTGAGCTTAATTAACATTTTATTCTATACCCACAAAACAGTCAAGACCAAATTTTGTGATTGACACCTTTATTTTCTTCTACCTGTTCACTCACTCCATGATTAATTTCTGAATATTTGTTTTATAGATCTACATTAATGAAAGGGTGGAAGGGTGGAGCAAGGACAAAAGAAAGAAAGAAAGAAAAAATATATTTTCTCAAAAGACTAATGAAAGTCTATCCAGTGATTGAAAAAGGAAGAAATAGAGAATCAAAGAAAAGTAGAATGCAGAAAAGCAAGGAAATAAGTGTGGGGGAAAAACTTCCCCAATCTTGAGAATTAGCTCAAATAGATCAGATTTAATCATGTGATGTTGGGGGATTGAGCTTTAAAATTATATCTTTTATCTCACCCCATAGCCTAGCCACATTACAAGCTGAGTTAAGTCCTTTTGATCCTAAAAAATAGTTTTAGCCTACATTAGTGGAGAATAGCATGAAAAATAAGCCTATGGAAATTTTAAATAGAGAGCCATGCTATAATTCCTGAGATATATAAGCTCATTTAGGTAAAAGAAAATTTAATTATCCAAATACACACACACACTGGATTTTAGGGAATAAATTATAAATTGCTTTTGAATTAAATGTTGCACATGGTCATGACATTTTCTGAAATTTCTTCAAGAGCATACAATTTTCACTATGAGGCAGCATATTGGTAAGCCATTCACTCATTTCATGTATTGAATTCTGTTTACATGAATCAATGTTTGCTTGAGGACAAGCAAAAGAGTAAGTGTGGGGGTATTTGATATGCTATAAAATAAGCATGTTTTTGACATGTTTTAAGTTGCTTTTTATTTAATTTTAGTAGAAAATAGGTATGAATTAACTGAGTGTTGTGTTTTGTGTTTTAGGAATAATAAAGAAGAAATGAAGAGGAAAATAGAGAGAAAATCATAGAAAAATGCTGATTTTTGACCTTGTGTCACTAATTGAGGCATATCTCACTCATTTGGACTCTGATTAAGGTGATTTCAGTGGCTATGGAAAGAAGAGACATAGAGCTACAACTTTCATGTTTGGAACTTCGGCAAAATCTAGAAGAATCTGGGCACAGTGGCGCTCACAAGGGAGCGCCGCGGCGCCACGGTAAGACAATCTGAAGCGCCGCGGCGCTACCCTTAGCGCCGCGGGGCTGCGCTACCCAGGACATAGCGCCGCGGCGCTCAACCCATGGCGCCACGACGGTGACTAAGGGCGCCGCGGCGCCCCGTGGCTTCATCTTCGTAGCGCCGCGGCGCCCGTGCGCCGTAGGGGACTTGCTGATTTCGCGATTTTAGGTCATTTTCGCCCAAAATTGAAGGGAATGGACAGAAATTTGATCTAAAATACATTCTGACTTTGATTTGGAGAGGGGAGTCTATAAAAAGAGAGGAGAGCAACCAGAGAGGGGATCCAATTCATCACCGAATTCTTCATCTACATTCTTCAATTCTTCTTTTGTTTATCTTATGGCCCTGCGTGGCTAATTCTCTTTAGTTGGTTGAGGTGAGTTGAAACCTCAAGGGATTTTTTATACATTGTGAGATGTGGATCTGATGTTATTATTTCAATTTGTTTTGAATATTGATTGTTCATCTGTTCTTGTTCTTAATGATTATGCATATGTTTGCTAGGAGGCCTACTAGTATTTCGTCTGTTTTAATCTACCGCTGAATTGTGTTTTGAACAAAGTCTTTAATTCTGCGATTCGTGAGGCAAATAGGTTTGAGGGTTTTGGATTATAAATCATTGAACCTATGATGAATGATTAACTAAATTAAATATAACCGATGTGCTTATATTTGTTTAACTCTGTCAGTTTCTCTAGTTCTTCATGTGATTAGCAAGTTATGTTTACCGATGTGCTAAAATATGGCTTGTTAATTAGGGTTTAATTAGTGCGATTGTCATTAATTTGCTAGGCTTAAGGAGAAACGGGGTTAAAACCCCAATGATAGATATTCATTTGCAGATTGATTATATTGTCGATGATCAATGTAATCCCTTGACGGTGGATACCAACCGAAACCAACGTCTTTATCATTAATCACTTTCTCTTAATTATTTTCATTATTGTTTAGTTTACTTAATTGGCGATTATCAATCCCCCCTTTTTAATCACATAAGGTAATTCCAGTCTCTGTGGGATCGACCCTTACTCCCACTACTACAGGTTAGTTTTGAGGTAAGGTATTAATTTGGGTGCACCTGCGACAGTGCGCACCAGTTCCACTGCCATCTGTTGTTCATACTGTTTACCCACATGGTGCAGTAACGATTGAAAATCCCAAGAATGGTGATGTGTTTAAAATAAATGGTCAAAGATTGGAAGCATTTTTGGAATTACCAAATCCAGAGATAGAGGAGACACCTTTGCGTGATCCCGTTTACAAGGATTGATTTGCTTTTGTTGTTAAAAGTCATCGTGCACGTTATCTAGGTAAGATCTTTCTTTATTTAACTTGCATTAATTTTTTCCTTCAGTGTTATCTTCTTTTGATTTTCTATTGTTTTCCCTCCCTTTGTTGCTTTTGCTTTTTCAAAAAAAAAAAAAAATTTTGAGTCGATAATGGAGGACATTCTCGTACAATTGAAAAATCATTTTCCTTCTCTTCCACCCAATGCATTGACAAAAATTTACAAAGCACGGGTTGAAAGATTGAGGTTAATGATGATCATGGGAATACCTGCTGATATTCGTTGGCTGATTGAAGCTAAGGTACGGTTATCAGGTGAGTCTGCAAATGATTTCATCTCTTACATGCCTGGTTTAGGAAAAAGTAGTTTTGCTAAAAAGCGCAGAGCTAAACGAATGGGTGTTTGTTACAAATGTGGACGTGAAACTTGTAAAAAACGTTGCCGTTCTTTGGGTTGGGTGTCTGTAAATCGGGAAGACAAAATTAAGTTCATTAAGGATGGCTTGAGTAAGGAGTCATTGGATGATGACTTTCATCCAACGTCTCTTGAGACACATCCTAATGGATCTGTGCATATCGGTATTGTCGGTCTATGGCCCCATTTCAAAAAAGAACATAAACGGTACAGTCTTGGGAATCTGACGTTAAAAGACCCTGTTTGCCAATTTATAAGAAAATTGGATGGGAAGCATATCCTCGACCCATAGAGGGCGTTTAAGCCGTTACTGGACGTAAAACTAGAGGAACATGTGAGCCACAATCACAACTACTGTACATATGCATGCGTGCCGTCATTTTTGAATTTTTCACCTTTAATTTAGCTGACATTTTTCGGCCTACTCTTATAGCTATGGAAATTATGCCCCCGGCCTATGCACATAGCTATTACAAGTATGCCCTTATTTGTGTCTTATAAATGCGCACCTCATTATCTTCATCCTCATAATCAAAGTCAAGGTGAGTGCAGATATGGAAGGAATCACATTTTGTCACTTTCGTAATATTTGTGTCTTTTGTGGTTCTAGTCCTGGGAAAAATGGAGAGTATGTAAAAGCAGCACAAACTTTGGGAATGGTACTAGCCAAGAGAAAGATTCATTTAGTGTATAGTGGAGGTTGTCGAGGGTTAATGGGGAGTGTGTCTGGATCTGCATATCTAGGAGGATGCCAAGTTCTTGGTATTGTTCCTACAGCTCTAGCTGCATCAAACATAGTAGGAAAAACAATTGGGGAAGAATGTAGGGTATCCTCTATGCATGAACGAATTGCTAAAATGATGTGCAACGCTGACGCCTTCATTGCCTTACCTGGAGGTTTTGGTGCTCTAGAGGAAATTTTTCAAATCGTCTCTTGGGCACAACTGAACATGCACCATAAACCCATAGGTTTGTTGAATGTTAACAATTTCTTTGATGGTTTGTTGTCTTTTCTTGATCATGCTGTAGAACAAAGGTTTATCTCGCACTCAGCACGTCGGATTATCATCTCGGCCTCGAATGCTGACGAGCTGATTGATGCGTTACAAGTATTTGTTCATGTACCTGATCCAGTTATAGCTCAAATAGATTGGACAACAGAACACCGCAGAAAGCGCAAACTGGACTTAAATCTTCATTTGTAATACCTTTTATTTGCTTGAGTAAATTTGTATTTTCTGTTTAGTTTGTTGCAGGTTCATCTTTTCTTATATCTCCTTCCAGGTAATATCTCTTTTAATCTTTATTGTTTATTTTGAATTTCTTCATCTTTCAAAAAAAAATAAAAATTGAGTGATGTTTTGGGATTAGGCAAAGCTAGCACCAATGATGAAAATGGTTTAAAATGTTTGTAACCTTTGAAAAATTGATGAGTTCTGGGTGTTATGTGTGAACTTGAACTCTAATGTAACTTATGTTTTATTTGAGAATCCTAATATCTGGTGCACTTAATCTTTTACATTTGACTGATTGTTTATTCAAAAAAATTATGTGATTTAGATATGTTAATTGATCTCATAAGACTCTAGAACTTATTCGATTGTCACTTGAGGCGAAATCCTAGACTACTCTCCATTTGAGAAATGAATTAGGCATTTTTGGAATCGTTTGAGCCTTTCAAACCAACCTATACATGATGATATCCCTAGCAACCTATTTTGAGCTTATATTTATCCTTTCTTGAACACCTATATTTCTATCTAGCCTTTAAATAAAAATATGTCTAACTCTTACCTTTCACTCATAGGCATGATCATTTGAAAAGTTATGATTCAAGGGTGGATGGTAGAAGTTTAAAAAAAAAAAAGAAAAAAAAAGAAGGAAAAGAAGAAGAAGAAAGAAAGTTAATATTCCCTAAATAAATAAGTTTGGGGGTGTTTATATTCAAAACAAAAAAATAGTATGAGAAAATAAATGTAAGGATGATGAAAAGGTTGGAGATATAATTCACAGTATAATATCAAAAGTATTTGTGAGGCTTTAAATGATTATGTACGTTGAAGAGTGAGTTGAGCTTTCATTCATATCATTTTATCCACCTTTAACCTGTGCCATACATTACAAGCCTAATGAAAGTCCTAATGATCTTAAATGTTATGATTAGTCTACATTAGTGGAGAGTGACATGAAAAATAAGCTTATGGAGTCTCAAATGCATATATCTAGAGATCTGTTTTAAATATTTGATTACATAAATTTATTGGAATGCAAAAAGTCCAATGTCATAAGACTACTACACACACACGCTTGGGATTCAAGAGTAAACCATATGTTGTATTTGAATAAAAGTTCTACATAATCTTAGAATTCTGATATCTTTCTTGGTTGCACATTTTAGATCCTTGAGGAATGCTTAGTAAGTCAAAAACAATTCATCACTCACTCATCATTTGAATTTTGAAGTTTGTGTGTTTTGCTTGAGGACAAGCAAAAGATTAAGTGTGGGGGTATTTGATGAGTGAATTTTATACTCATAAATTAAATATTTTCATCTTATCTTTTTCCATAATTAAGCATAAATCTCCCTTACTTGTCTTTAGTTTTGTGTCTTTCTTACAGATGGAGAGAAGAGTAGAAAATGGACTTAATTGGAGGAATCAGAGTTAAATTATGGTTCTTTGGAAATGATGTCTATAAATCAAGCAGATAAACAAATTCATTAAGGATGGCTGAGTAAGGAGCATTATCATATTGTCTCTTGAGACGCATCCTAATGGATATATGCACAAATTTATTCTTGATTTATGATCACATTTCTAAAAGAACTAAAACATAAAGATTCAAGGCAAAGCACCCAATGTTGAGAATATGTTTGCTGGTTGTAGTCCAGCCCAACCTTGCTGTAGTACTTGGGCCATATCTCTGAAAATACATATCCAATATGTATGCAATTTGGTAGGTGTGTAGCTGACACAATTGGGTACAACTTTCATGTTCAAGTGGTCAGAAAATACGGACATTAAAAGGGCCAAAAGTGGGCTAGAAGAGAATCTGACTACTGCTGCAGTCCAACCCGACTTTGCTCTAGTATTTTGACCATAACTCACACATTACGTATCCAATTTATCCACAATTTGTCTTGACGGAAATCCAATGAAATTTTCTACAACTTTCTTGTTGATGAAGTCAGAAAATTCGGCGGTTTTCAAGACGATATTCATGGATCAATTTTGGTGCACATGATGGAATTCAAATTGTCAACTTTGTACAACTTCCTACCTAACAATTTTCACAATTACCACACCAACCACACTTAATTGTATCTATAAATAGAGGGCTTGAGGGGTGAGTTGAGGAGTTTTTTGGAGAGCTTTGGATAGAGCTTGGGAAAGCTTTGTTGGAATTCTACGAACTTGTAATGTTATTCTCTCTTTAGACATCTTGTATTTTTCATTTTCTTTTGTAATATTATTGTTTCTTCATCTTTCATTTCACTTTCTTGCCTTGATTATGGAGAACTAATATCCTAATGCTAAGGTGAAAGGGTGAAACTCTTGGTATGAGAATAATAATTTATCTAACTCTTAATCTTAATGTTTATCTTTGATATTGTATTTACCTTCCTATGTCTTTTCTCATAATTATTTCTTAATGGCTGGTTTTATCATACCGCCGATTTCTTGTTATGTTATTGGCTGGTTTTATTAGACCGCCTATCTCTTATTATTTTCATGGTTGGCTTTGCCACCTACTTTATTTTATTTTACTATTGGTTGGCTTTGCCACCTATTCTATTTCATTTTATTTTGTTATGTTAATTCATTTTCTACCTTTCATTTTTTGCATAAGTTAATCTTGTAAAATGTGAATTTTGATATATTGTAGACAATATAATGATTGGCACAATTTATGCTTGAATCCATTTACAAGTTATGTTTTGCATCTTTGTATTTTTAATCTTGTAAAGTGTGAACCTTGATACATTGTAGACAATTTTTGGCACAATAAATACTTGAATCACTCTTGATTTATTGTAGACAATATGGTGATTGGCACAATGTATGCTTGAATCCATTTTACAAGAATGTTTTAATTATTAGAAAGGAGGTAAATATAATTCATGTATAAACAAAGTCGAGCTTAAATTAACATATCATCCGATTAGAACTTTATTCGTGTAAAGATTCTAATTGAGTAATAAAAGAGTTAAATTTATTTTTATTCGATATACCAAGAGTGGATCCCCTAACCTTAGCATGCTTCTTTACTTTGATTACATCTTCATTTAATTTCAGTATATTGGTTCTTTGTGTAATTTGTTCAATATTCCTCTCACAAAACAAGACATCGGGAACTAGGTTAGAAGTATTTATTTCGGATCTATATTAGAATTTTCTCTCACTTGGCAATCTCTGTGGGATCGACCTTGCATACCACTAAATCTATACTCCAATAGATTCGTGCACTTGCGAGTTTTAATTAAAACAACAACATGCTGTAGTCCATGACGACCCTGAGCAACCCTAGTTCTCCCAATATAGTTCCTCTTTTATTTCCTATTACTCTTTATTTTAGTTATAGTTACAGTCAGTCAATCCACTTCTATTCCAATCTTGTGAAACATCTTAACGTTGCTACAGCATTCATACAAAAAAAAGTCTTTAAACAATTTTAGTTCACTCCTCGTGGTACGATACTCACTCATCACTTTATTACTTGGTCACGACACGTGCACTTGCGTTTTGACATTGTATTCATATTTGTATGAATCACAACCCAACAATAGCAAAACAGGCAACAAACTGAGTGATATTGGGTGATCTTAATCCTTTTAATATGATGCATATGATGGGAAGGTGACCGTTTATGATATGGTGCAGGTGGCAGTGAGTCAGGGCTACTATAGTAGGTCTGGCCACTACCTAGCATGGAAAAGGGGAGCACCCAGCTAACACAGCAAAGTGCTGGGAAGCACAGGGACTGTCTCCACTATTGGAAGTGGAGAGAAAGCTATTGGCAAATGTGATGGCCGAAAAGTAAGAAGAATTGCAGCAGACCAGGCCATCTCACTAGGACCACAATGCTTGTCTATAAAAGGCATGGAGTAGAGAAGAAAAAGACGAGACACTGAAGGGGGTGAGTCGAAAACAGAAAAGTGTTAAAAGGAAATACAGAGGGACAGAAAAATGAGGGAAGGAAGCCTAGAAATCCCTGACGGGTGTGGGCTGTGAGGATACATTCTTGCCCAGGATGAGCCACCCCTATAGGAGGAAGCATTGGATGTGAAGAAGAGAACCCCTGCTGAGGATTCCTTTCCTCTCTTTCTGTGCTTTAGTTGTATTACTCTTCATTGCATGACGGTTATCCTGATGCTTGTAAAAAGTTTGGATATGAGGCTGGTCTAAGTTTCCAGCAAGGGTTATAGAAGAGTTGCAGTGAACAGATGCATATTTTAATTTATAAATGATTTTGCTACAGCATTTCTTTTGTCATTCAACTGCTTTTACATTTCTTAGACTTCTTTTGTTCACTGAAATTTAATAGTAGAAGGCTAAGGCTAACATTGACCTGGATGGGTGGTGGAGGTTGGAAAAGGTTGGATGTTATAGGTTGGGTGAAAGACCACAGCACAACTAATATAGGAATATATAGTTGTCCCATATGACCAAATAATTAGGACTTCACGCATAACTCTAGGCCTTGGCTTCATACAAGAATGTAGGACTGAATCCCAGGGGTACATGGGATGGTAGTCTGGAAAGAACACATTCAAGAGAAAACTGGGCACTTGAGCAATTGCTATAGCAATTTCTAGAGCAAAATGAGTGCAGAAGTTCATGGCAACCCGGAAGCAACCCTATTTCACCTAAGATCTGTTTTTTCGCAACCTAGTGTATCTCAACTTGTTCAAGTCGTGTTAGGTTTTGTTTAGCCTTATTTGCACTTGAACCTCATATCTTGTGAACCAAAATAACTTTTCTACAGAATTTCACGAGTCAAAAGTTTTATAGTAATTTTTAGCACACTTCCTCGTGGGACGATACTTACTCATCATTGTATTACTTGGTCACGACACTTGTACTTGCGTACTGCCATTGCATATATACTTTTGCAACAATAAATTGGTTAGGAATTAAAAGAAATGGTTAACATGAAAAATGTAGATATATGTCCTATGGATTGTTAGCCATTTGAATAATTGAAATTGAAATAAATATGAGGGAGATATGATGAGATTAGTAAGCAAAGGCTAGAAACTAGTTAACTAGGGAAGAATATGTAAGGTAAGCTTCTATGTTTGAATTTTTGGGCTAACTATGAAGGGAATTAAAAAAATGGTTAATATAAAAAATATAGATATATGTATCACGAATTTTTAGCCACTGGAATCATTCGATTTGGAATCAATATAAGGAAGATATGGTCAGATTAGTAAGTAGAGGTCAGAACCTATCAGAGAAGAAATAACATTGAATTTGAGGAAGTAGAAACATCACGATTACTTAAGATTTCACTAAAATGTTCAACATAATGGTTATAAAGGATTGTCTTATCTTTAAATTGACCTAAAAATCACCTCAATCTATTTTAAAATAAGGATGTTATGCTCTTATTAGTGATAGAGGAAAATAATATTTAAGAAATTAGAACAATCTTATAAATGAAAATAATAAATGACTACTGTATGCCCTAGCCATTACCATTACATAAACACTTTACCATCTTAAGTGTGTAATTTTGACATGAAAATATTTTATAAAGTGGCAATTGAAAATGATTATATTCATGGCAAGATTGTATTTTACCAATGATTTTTGGTAATGATTATGCTTTGCTTATAAGTTATAGCATGTGAGCATAATGAACATACTTGTTATTGAAATCATATTTTTGGCTATTAATATGAAAAGAAAAGAAAAGGAAAGAGACGAGTACGGTCACATGGCGATCCATGTGGTGCACTAGTAGGGGACGTCTTACTCACAACTATGATTATGCTAATGAGATAAGAAAAAGAAAGTGTGCCATGTCAAACAGAGCGAGAAGCCCGTTCTGAAGAGTAGAAAGTACTCACCTTGACTGGAGTAGCTTGTTATGAAAATAAGTTGATAGCCATCATATGATATTCTGAAAATAGTTATTCATGTCATACATGTCATTACTGCATGATTTTCTTGTGCATAAGCATTCATGTGACCTAAGATATTTGTTGTAGTATATACAGATGAACATGACGTGACAAACATTATTGATGATGGTTATGCTTTATTATTGAACCTACTGGGATTTAATTCTCACTATATTTCCATATCATGTTCAGAAAACTACTTATGCAGATTTTTCTATGGCTCTAGCTTTTAGTGTATGTTGGATCAAGTTACTCTATGTTGGGCAGATCCCAAATTAATAAGGTGTTTGTGGTCTTAGCAAAGATTCCGGTGAAGGTACAACCACCTACACCCATATCTTTGGAATTGGTCAACATGGATGAATAAGATGTAGATATTTATGTGTTTATTTTTTGTACGGATGTTTTAATTAATAATGTGTATGTGAACTCAGAATTATATAAGTGTTAATGGTAGAACTAAAACCTTGATTATGCTTTGTTTAATTAATTGAATGTTATTATGAGTTAAGTAATTAGAAGTAATGACTTTATAATACTTTACAAATATATATATTTAAAAAAAATATAGAGTTGTTACACATGACGTAGTTGTAGCTAATCCAGCGAGTACGTGTCATATCTCACAATGACTAATGATCAATTACCAGTATTTTATGAAACAAGAAATCTAAATAAATATAATTTGATGAAAGAGAAGTCGTAATTAAGTAAATTAGATAATTAATTATCAAAAGCCTAGGGTTAGGGATTACTGCATTTATGATATTCAATAATCAAGATGTACCTTTAAATGTAATTATCTGAGTAATAAGGAATGGTTTAGCCTTATTTAATTAATAACCTCTTTCAAGCATTACTAATTGTACCTAAGTTAATCTAATTGCCTACTTTCGTGGTTCGTAGTTTAACCTAAGCCTATTAAGTTCTATGCTAACCATATGATTCAATTCGTAGGGGTTCTCGTGTCTACCAATTGATTCAATTCATAGAGGACCATAATAACCTAAGCTTTTAATTTTCAGCTCATTAGTTAATAACCTAAGATTTGATAAAATGGTGATCAAGCATTCTATTAACTCATATAAATGTGCATATTAGTTAATCCTAATTAATCCACAGATAATCACAATGAGGGTTTCATAATTCAATTCAATGCAGTATTATTACACTATAAGTCGATTTACCGAAACCCTAGATCAAAATCTACTTAGACATGATTGAAAGAGAAATCATAATCAAATTCATTAAGCAATTCATAAACATTCAATACAATCCAAAGAGAAAGGAGTAGAAGTGGAATGAGATGTAAAGATAGAAAGATAAAAGTTGATTGTTGAAAGTAGATGAATTAGAGATACAATGCTTGAATCAATCTAAATTCTTGTCTAAGAACATAAAGAAACCTATAATCCTTCTCTAAACCTAATCTTAGAGTGTTTCCTAAGCCTAAATTGTGCCTTAATGAGTCTAGATATATTTCTCCTTGTTTTCCCTTATACATATGATGTCAGAACATTTAAAAACATGGATAGTATGAACCTGAAGCATGTTCATGTTCCAAGACACGGCTTGGTCATGCTTCGGGCTATATTTTGGGAATTTGCTTCAATTCTTGCACATAACACGACTTGGTCATGTTTAAGGTATCCTAAAGATGACCTAGCTGTGTTGGAGGCTGCTGTGGTCAGTTCTTTAATATTTCTTCCATGTTTGCTCCTTGCATCCTTCTTAGCTTGTTCTAAGTCCAGATAACTCTTCAAATGAGTGTTCTTCCTTGAATTTTGGGCTCTTTTGCTTACCTACAAAAAGAAAACAAACCCAAGCAGTATCTAGAGCAAGAAAAACAAACTAGAACCAGAAATAGGGAAAATAATCACAAGTTAACTCTAAAATAAAAGATGAAATATAGCAATTAAACACTCAGTTTTCTACTTTATCATTTATGTTCCATTAACCTATAGATAACATAGGAGCTATTTAGAGCTCATTTGGAGAGCAAAATATGATATGATAGGATAAGATAGCAGATAGGATAACAGTAGGATAAGATATGTGCCTGATAACTCCTATCCTATCCTATGTTTGATGTGCAATAGGATAGACATTATGCTATTCTATCCTGTGTTTGGAGTAAATCAGATAATGATAGGATAGGATATGAATGGTATAAAATGATAAAATTACCATTACAATAAAATTGCATATATACTTATTAAAAATCAATTTTAATACAATTTTTTTGATTACTTTATATATTGGTATAAATTCTAAAATAAAAGTAAATATATAATTAACAACATAATATCCATAAATTAATATATTATATAATAATGGACCACTTCACAGCCATATGACCAAAATAATCATTTAATTGCATGTTATTTGATTTATTTACAATATAACCATTTAAAAAATTATTTTCATCCCTAAATTTCATCCATAAATTAATATATCATATAATGATGGACTATTTCACAACAATATAACCAAAATAACCATTTAATTGTATGTTATTTGATTTAGTTGCAATATAACCATTTAAAAAATTATCGTCATCTATAAATTTCATCAAGTCAACAATATTTAAAGTCATTTAAAAAGTTATACATTATACATTTGAATCATAAATATAAGTTCTCAAAATAGAATAGGCCATCATTCACATCCATAAGTTTCATCCAACCAAAATAGGCCTTCATTCACATATACATCAAACAAACATGGAAAGCAAAGTTACAGAAAAGAGTAAACTCCATGGGAACAACTATAATAATGATTTTACAAATGCAAGACGTTTTACATCATTAGTACCCCAAAAGATATGCAACTAATGTGGCACCAATAGTATTTTTTTCTATTGCAGTAAAACACTCTTCATATGTCAAATTCATTTTATCCAACTCATTCAAAAGATTTCTAGAATCATCAAATACATTCTTGGCTATTCCAATATGATCTGCAACTTTACTCATCCGATCTAAACTCTGTTCTAGCACATCCTAGAACTCTTCCTTAACTCATTTATGCTGCTGGTGTTGTGTCTATTTTATAATTAACCGCAAGAGCACGACATAGCTGTAGCTAGTCCGGCAAGTACGGTTCGTATCCCACAGAGAACAATGTCAATTGCTAGAATGATACGACATATGTAACAACTTTATTATTATTATTATTATACAATATAGAGTTAAAATACATGTCATTAATCAAAACATATTTACAACATTTCAAACACATAAAAATCTACATCTTATTTATTCTGGTTGACCAATTCTGGAGATACAAGTGCGGGTGGTTGCACCTTCACCAGGATCTAAGCCAACTTGACCACAAACATTTTATTTGCTTCTGGGATCTGCCCAACATAAAGTACTTGATCCAACGTGCACTAAAAGGCAGAGCCATAGAAAAATCTGCATAACTAATTTTTTGAACATGATATGAAAATATAGTGAGAATTAAATCCCAGTAAGTTCAACAATAAATCATCATCAATATAGCTCATCATGTCATGTTCAGCTGTATAAACTACAACAAATATCTTTGATCACATGAATGTACTATATCTATGCACATGAGAATCGTACAGTAATGGCATGTATGACAGGATTAATTATTTTCAGAATATCATATGATGACTATCAATTTATTCTCATATCTAGCTAACCCGGTCAGGGTGAGTATTATCTACTCTCCGGTACGGGCTTTTCTCGCTCCGTCCGACATGGCCCACTTTCTATTTCTTTTCTCATTAACATGATCATAACCGTTGGTAGAACGTCCCCTACTGGTGCACCACACGGATTGCAATGTGACCGTACTCATTTCTTTTCTTTTCACAATGATAGCTAAAAATATGCTTTCAATAACAAGTATGTTCAACAAAATATAACTATTACCGAAAAATCATTAGTAATCATGCCATGAACATAACTATTTCAAATATCACTTTATAAAATATTTTCATGTCAAAAATTTACACTTAAGATGGTAAGAAGTTCATACAATGGCAATGGCTATGTCATATACTAGTCATTTATTATTTTCATTTAGTCCATTCTTCTTCTTTTTTAAATATTAATTTTATTTCTTTATTTTTTTATGCAGGTTTTCATCCTATCTAACTTTCTCTTACTAATGAGAGCATAACTCCCCCAATTTAACTCCGATTTAGGTTAGCTTGATATCAATTTAAAGAAAAAACAATTATCTAAAACTCTTATGTTGAACAGTTGAATGAAATATTAAGAAATCATGGTGATATTACTCTGTCAAAGAACATGTTATTTCTTCTGGGGTAGGTTCTGATCTCTTCCTACTAATCTGTCCATATCTCCCTCATAATAATTCCAAATTAAGTGATTCCAGTGGCTAAAACTCCGTAACACATATAACTATAATGCTTATGTCAACCATTTATTTTAATTCCCTACAGAATGTTCCCAGAAATCAAAACACAGAAGCTATCCTAACATATTCTTCCCTGATTAACCATTTTCTGACTATTGCTTACTAATTAGACCATATCTACCACATATGGACTCTAAATTGAGTGATTCTAGTGGCTCAACATCCGTGACACATATAGCTATAATTCTTATGTTAACAATTTATTTTAATTCCCTACATAATATTCCAAGAAATTAAAACACAGAAGCTATCCTAACATATTCTTCCCTGATTAACCATTTTCTGACCATTGCTTACTAATCAGGCCATATCTACCTCATATAGAATCCAAATTGAGTGATTCCAGTGGCTAACAATCCATGACACATATAGATATAATTCTTATGTTAACCATTTATTTTAATTCCCAACATAATGTTCCCAGAAATTAAAACACAGAAGCTATCCTAACATATTCTTCCCTGATTAACCATTTTCTGACATTTGCTTACTAATCAGACCATATCTACCTCATATGGACTCCAAATTGAGTGATTCCAGTGGATAAAATTCCATGAGACATACATCTACATTTTTCATGTTAACCAATCGTATTTTGAAAATTATGATAATATGTTTCTAAGATAAGGTACAAGGTCCCTTTTATTTAGGGATTCATTTCCTTTTTCTTTTGTCTTAATCAAGTATGATAGGTTTGCCTTTTTAGGTGGTAAATTTCTAGCCCTTGAATCTCCATTAATTGTTTGATATTATTTGTGTGGGATAGGAATGTTTTGTCCTAATGCCATGTATTATCATACCACTTGCTAAAATTATGAGTGTAGGATATAGATGTTTTGTCTTAAAGCCTTATATTATCATACCACTTGCTAAAATTATGAATGTAGGATAGCACACCACTTGCTAAATTTTTGTCTTAATGCCATGTAACATAATCTTTATTATTATTACATTATTATATCATCACCTAATTTATTTTATTTGATTTTTCCTCTTGGATTTGGGCTCATTCTTGCCCATTTTCTTTACTTTGGTTAAAATTCTACCTTTCATAATGGGCTTGGTCACATTTTCATGATTTTTGGGCTATCGGTCCAATTCCTATATCCTAGTCCAAGTTTATGTTTTATTTCTTCATTAGGCTATCCTACTTCATGTGAAGTAGAAAAACTCTATATACAGTGTCCATAGGTGAAAGCCCAATTTATGGGTGGAGATACTAAACTTAGTAACTTTTGCTCTCAAATTAAGAAAAATTACCCTAATCCAATCTTCTTGAAATTTTAAGACCTTTACTTACTTCACAAAAATTTATCTTCCTTGCCTAAGAATTTCACCTTTCTTTAGCATGCTTCTTTCTAATATTTCCTCTTAGGTTTTCTTTCTTTACCTATTCCATTAATATTAGAACATTTCTATGCATACACGTAAGGTGAAGAATTTCTAAGGATTATATTTCCTTAGATATCTAAAAATTGTCTAATAAATTTTATTTCCTTAATTAAATATTTATGTACCTTTATTAATAAAAGAAATGAAATTAGGGATGTTACTTTGAATACTCTTGTACTTTTATTAATACATGAAACAAAATTAGGGATGTTACAACATATGCTATCTAAATCGATTTAATTCAATGGAGAGTTTATCAAAATTAAGTAAATTAAGGATTCAATTAACAAAAGCCTAGGGTTAGGGTTCACCACACTTATGATATTCAACATTCAGCATGTACTTCTAATTGCAATTATCTAGGTTATTGGGGATGGTTTAGTCTTAATTAACTAGCAACCTCTTTCAAACGTTACTAATCGTACCTACGTGAATCCAATTGCCTACTTTTGTGGTTCTTAGTTCAACCTAAGTCCATTAAGTTCTATGCCAACCATGGAATACAATTAATCGGTTTTCTCGTGCCTACTAATTGATTCATTTCCAGAGAACCTTAAACTACTTTAGTGATTAAGATATCCTTAATTAAATATTAGGTTCTAGTATTAATCTTCACCTTTCAGTTCATCAATTAATATCCTAAGACGTGATAAAGCGTTGGCCAGACATTCATCAACTCATATAATCAGTGCATAATAGTTAATCTTAATTAACAATGGATAACACAATTAGGGTTCCAAAAATTCAATTATTACAATGTATCATCAAATCATAAGTGGGTTTATTAGAACCCTAGATCAAATCTACTCAAGCTTGATAAAAAGATAAATCAAAAGCATAATCCAATTCATTAAGTAAATCTATTCAATACAAACCAAGAGAAAGAGTAAAAGTAAAGATGAGTGTAGAGATAAAAAGATAGAACCTAGATGAAGAATGTAATGATGAAATACAAACTTGAATTGTTGTAAATTCTACTCTAAGAATATGAATTAAACATTAATCCTACTCTAAACCTAATCTAATGGTGGTTCCTAAGCCTAAAACTGAGTAAAAGAAGGTTTGAATGCATTTGGATGTGTTCCTCTATGTTTCCCTATGCATATGTATCACTTGGCTACCTAAAACCCTAAGAAAACACGTGTTGTACGGACCCAGAGCACGACCGTGTTCCAAGACACAGCCTGGCAGTGCTTCGGGCTAGATTTTGGAGGTTTTCTGCATCTTTCACCTAGAGCACAGCCTGGCCGTGTTGGGGGCTGTCATGCTCCTTTCTTGCCAATTTTTGGTGTATTGCCTCTTTGCTTCCTCCTTAGTATATTCCAAGTCCATATGACTCCTCTCATGATTGTTTTCCCTTGCTTCTTGGCCTCTTTTTCTCTCCTACAAACATAAAACAAACCAAAGCAGTATCCAGAGCAAAGCAAAACCAAATGTAGGGAAAGAATCACAAGTTTACTACTAATTAGGGGATAAAATATAACCATTAAACACTCAAATTTTCCCTTTATCAACTCACCCATGCTTAAACCTTTGCTTGTCCTCAAGCAAATAACATGTCATATCAAAAGGAAAAGAGATGATGTATACAAATGTCAGATAATAGATAAATGCAATATAGGAAATTCTTCACTCAATTAGTGTGCACACAATAGATATATGAATAGAAATTTACCAGATAGTCTCTATTCTTCTAAAACTAAACCAAAATTCTCCTATTACATATATCCTTCTATTGGTACCATTGAACGTATGTATCTAATTGATTTTCAGTCACTCAAGTAGGCCACCTCATCCTTTAGATCTCCCTATGTTGCCTTACCCTTTTTTCTATTTTTCTCACTCAATTTCTTTTATTTCTCATCATCATTTCTTTTTCTTTTTCTTTTGTCTACTTTATTCAACTCTTTTTTTAATAGAAATATGCAGTGAGTGAATTTTATGCTTCATCTCACAAGGGTAAAGGCAGCTAGGTACTTATACTAGGGCCTTTTTGGTGCCTTGAAGTGGTACTCAGAGTGAAAATTTTTTGGGTGTTATATTCCCTCATTTTTCACCTTTCCCAACTTTCACACTCTCATAGTGTTAAAAATTAATAAAGGCATACAATTCACAGCACAATAGGGGAGATATTTTTCAAAAAATTAGAGGTTTAATGCTAGAAGAGAGAGACTAAAATCTAAACTACCTATTTCATATCCTATTGTGCATTACAAGTTCATGAGCTAAAATCAACCTATATTACATCAATCTATCTCTAAAATAGTAAACTATGTCATTTTGCAGTGCAACATGAGATATTCAGCCAATAATAACTAATCAGAGAAAACCATAAGCCTAAATCTACTCCCCCATGCTTAAACTTGACATTGTCCTCAATGTCAGTAATAACTGAAAGTACAGGAAAAGGGAGAAGTAACTTACTTGCTTAATGGTCTTCTGAAAGAGGTGGAGGTGGGTTCTCGCTGAAGTGCCAATTGTACCATGCTTTCATCCACAACAGGTAGGTCAGATTTAAGCAGTGTAGCATTTGGAAATTGGAGCTTAAAGCATGGTCAATAGGTTTCAAAATTAAGTTGCATGGAATTTTCAATTCAGTTCAAGGAAAATAGCAAATATAGGGTAAGTCAATTTTCATTATGCAAAGTATCTACTCTCAATGAGATTTACCCATCTAATCATAAATTGAAGTAGATAAATTACAGCCAAATTTAATGCCAATTTATATCTCAGCCAGCAAGGTGCAAGTTAGAATTAAAGCAATCTAGGAGTAATGCACTAATAAGAGAAAGAATCAACTTAGGCAATGCAAAAAAATTAGAAACCAATAGAAATTATCCAGCAACCCATAAACTTAAAGGCCAATTTCAAATTCCAAATCAACAAAGATGGATTGATCATTTCAAAATTCAGTTCAAATTTCAATTGCAAGAAACCTATAAATTCATAAGTAAATGCAATGTGTAAGATAATCTTCAAGCAGAGGATTGCTTAACAAAGCCAGTGAACTAAGCAAGTTAATTTCAATTTCTACCATCTTTTTTTTTCACCTGGAGCACAGCCGTGCTTCACAACATGGCTTACCCATGCTTGGCGTTGGAATTTGTAATTGCCTAGAAAGTGCCCGTGTTAAGAAACACAACCATGGGGTGATTGGACTTGGGCTTGGAGCATGGCTATGTTCTAGGACACGACCTGCCCATGCTTGCGGCTGGAATTCTAAATTTTTTAAATTTTGCCTGTGTTGACCAACACGGGGAGGGAGTGCTGGGGCTGGTCCTGGGGCACGGTCGTGTCCTGTGACACGACCTGCCCGTGTTAGATGCTGGAGCCTCCAATTCTTCGATAATTGCTATAGTTTTTAACCCTTTTCAATTTCCCTTGATTTTCATTCTTTAATTCAACTTTGGGCACATGGGAATGGACCTAAAAATCATATGGAAACACTCATTAAGCTATAACCTAAGAAGTCAACTAAAATTAAAGATAAAAACAAAACTAAAAGCAAGAAAATAAAATAAAAAGAAACTTTTAAAAATTAAAATGTGGGTTGCCTCCCACAAAGCATTTGTTTAAAGTCATTAGCTTGACTCTTTGGCATGCTTTCCACTCAAGGAGGCTTAAAGAGAGTTTGAATAACTCTCTTTGCTATCCATTGCCTCTTAGTATGTTACTTGAGGCTTTGCCCAATTGCTTTCAAGGATCCTTTTGGCTCATTCTTTTCCTCCTTAGCTCCAATGGGGTTTAGAGGAGGTGGCTTAGGTTCTACTTTTGGAGCTTGGATTTCCTCCTTAATAGCCTTCTTTTCTTCCCCCTGTTTGACAAAAACATAAAAACTTTCCACAGAGCATAACTTAAGTGGGTTAGTAGGGGAAAATTCATGGCATTATTATTCATTTTAGGTTCAGGTAAACTAATCATACAACAAGATTCATTTATAGATGAGGGGTTCATTGTATCATTCAAATTAAATTCTACTTTTTCATCCCCTACATTTAAAGAAAGCTTTCCATCTCTCACATTTATATTGGCACCAACCGTAGCTAGGAAAGGCCTTCCTAGAATGATGGGGATTTTATCATCTTCCTTTATCTCTAAAATAACAAAATCAATAGGTATGAAAAATTTACCTACCTTTAGAGGAACATCCTCTAATATACCTACTAGATGCTTGATGGATCAGTCAGCCAAATGAAGAGAAAGAGTGGTAGGTTTCAAGTCACCCATTTGAAGCTTCTTACAAACCGAAAGAGGCATTAGAATTACACTT
Source organism: Gleditsia sinensis (assembly GCA_037074535.1). NCBI lineage: Eukaryota > Viridiplantae > Streptophyta > Magnoliopsida > Fabales > Fabaceae > Gleditsia > Gleditsia sinensis. The sequence goes on along the minus strand of CM073466.1, from coordinate 35,196,617 downwards.
GCTCCAAGGTCACATAGAGCTCTATCAATCTTCATTTCACCAATGGAAAAAGGTATGGAAAAGCTTCAGGGATCCTTAAGCTTTTGAGGTAGTTTATTCTGAATTAAAGCACTGGATCCCTCTGTCAGTGCCACCACAACATGCTCTTCAATTTTCCTCCTGTTTGAGAGGATCTCTTTCAGGAAATTTGCATAGGATGGTGTAACAACCTCTTTTTTTTTTCCTTTATTATTATACAATATTGAGTTCACATACACGTCATTAATCAAAACGTACATGCAACATATCAAAGACATAGATATTTACATCTTGTTTATTTTGGTTGACCAATTTCGGAGATACAGGTGCGGGTGGTTGCACCTTCACCGGGATCTGTGCCAACTCGCTCACAAACATTTTATTTAGGATCTGCCCATCATAGAATAACTCGATCCAACATGCACTAAAAGCAAGAGCTATAGAAAATCTGCATAACTAATTTTCTGAACATGATATGGAAATATAGTGAGAATTAAATCCCAGTAAGTTCAACAATAAATTATCATCAGTAAAGCTCATCACGTCATGTTCAGCTGTATAAACTACAGAAAATATCTTTGGTCACATGAATGCATTATATCTATGCACATAAGAATCATAATGTAATGATATGTATGACAGGATTAACTATTTTCAAAATATCATATGATGGCCATCAACTTATTCTCATTTCAAGCTACCCCGGTCAGGGTGAGTATCCTCTACTCTCCGGTACGGGCTTTTCTCGCTCCGTCCGACATGGCCCACTTTCTCTTTCTTTTCTCATTATCATGATCATAACCGTTGGTAGGGCGTCCCCTACTGGTGCACCACACGGATTGCCATGTGACCGTGCTCATTTCTTTTCTTTTCACAATGATAGCCAATTATGTAACAACCTCTTTTTTTTCCTTTATTATTATACAATATTGAGTTCACATACATGTCATTAATCAAAAAAAGACGTATAACATATCAAACACATAGATATTTACATCTTGTTTATTTTGGTTGACCAATTCCGGAGATACAGGTGCGGGTGGTTGCACCTTCACCGGGATCTGAGCCAACTCGACCACAAACATCTTATTTGATTCTGAAATCTGCCCAACATAAAGTAACTCGATCCAATGTGCACTAAAAGCCAGAGCCTTAGAAACAAAAGCTGCATAAATAATTTTCTGAACATGATATGGAAATATAGTGAGAATTAAATCCCAGTAAGTTCAACAATAAATTATCATCAGTAAAGCTCATCACGTCATGTTCAGCTGTATAAACTACAGAAAATATCTTTGGTCACGTGAATGCATTATATCTATGCACATAAGAATCATACTATAATGATATGTATGATATGATTAACTATTTTCAAAATATCATATGATGGCCATCAACTTATTCTCATTTCAAGCTACCCCGGTCAGGGTGAGTATCCTCTACTCTCCGGTACGGGCTTTTCTCGCTCCGTCCGACATGGCCCACTTTCTCTTTCTTTTCTCATTATCATGATCATAACCGTTGGTAGGGCGTCCCCTACTGGTGCACCACACGGATTGCCATGTGACCGTGCTTATTTCTTTTCTTTTCACAATGATAGCCAAAAATATTCTTTCAATAACAAGTATGTTCATCAAAATATAAGTATTACCATAAATCATTGGTAATCATGCCATGAACATAACCATTTCAAATATCACTTTATAAAATATTTCCATGTCAAAATTTCATACTTAAGATGGTAAGAAGTTCATACAATGGCAATGGCTATGGCTATACTAGTCATTTATTAAGATTCATCTTCTTTTTTAAATACTAATTTTATTTCTTTATTTTCTTGATACAGGTTTTCATCCTATCTAACCTTCTCTTAGTAATCAGACCATAACTCCCTCAATTTAACTTTGATGTAGGTGATCTTGGTGTCCATTTCAAGATAAAACAATTATCTAAAGCTATTATGTTGAACATTGTAGCGAAAAATTAAGAAACAAAGGTGATATTACTCCCTCAAAGTACAGGATAGTTCCTCTCGGATAGGTTCTGACCTTTACTGACTAATTAGACTATATCTCCCAAATTGGAACTCCAAATTGCGTTATTCCAGTTGGTAAAAATCCATGAGCCATATATCTATAATTGTTATGTTGGCGCGCTATTTTAATTCCCTACAGAATATTCCCAGAAATTCAAAAACTAAAGCATTAATAACATACTCTTCCCTGAATAAACATTTTCTGACCTCTGCTTACTAATCGGATAATATCTACCTCATATGAACTCCAAATTGCATAATTCCAGTGGCTAAAAGTCCATGACACACATATCTTTAATTCTTATGTTAACCATTGATTTTAATTCCCTACCAATAATTCCCAGAAATTAAATTACCGAAGCTATCCTAACATATTCTTCCCTGATGATTCATTTTCTGACCTTTGACTACTAATCAGACCATAGCTACCTCATATGGACTCCAAATGGAATGATTCCAGTGGGTGAAAATCCGTGACACATATATCTTTAATTCTTATGTTAACCATTTATTTTAATTCCTTATAGATTGTGCCCAGAAATTAAAATACCGAAGCTTAAAATTCTATCAACCATAGCCAAATCCATGCAGAACTATCTACACCAACCTAAGTATTCAAACATACATCACATGCAAGATCAATATGCAACATGATATAGCAACATCCATGACCAATCATCAAAGTTCTAAGATCAAAATCTCATATAAATATTATGAGTTTCAAAGGTTTTCTTCAAAAAGAAATATTGTTAAACTTACCTGGAGCACTTAGTCTCCTAGACTTCTCCTTCCTCTTTCTTCCTTTCTTCCTCTCCTTTCCTCACACTACCTTGCTTCTATTTTTGTTCTCCCTCACTTGGACGAAATTCTAATGTTGTAAGGGTGGGTTTTCTTATATAGACCACCAAATAATTCACCTTTCATGATCATGGGTCTACCTTATCACAATTAGGATACACTTTGTTGAATTTTTGGAAAACAAACAACTTATGTTATTGTCTTCCTCTTCCTTAGTCAAGATATGCATAGAAAAAGGAGATTTGTATTTTGAAAATTATGATGATATGTTCTTAAGATATGGGGCAAGATCCCTTTGATTTAGGGATTCATTTCCTTTTTCTTTTGTCTTAATCAAGTATGATAGATTTGCCTTTTTAAGTGGCAAATTTCTAGCCCTTGAATTTTCCTTACTTAACTATAATTATTTGTGTAGGATAATGATGTTTTGTCATAATGCTATGTATTATTACCCACTTGCTAAAGTTATGAATGTAGGATATAGATGTTTTTGTCCTAAAGCCTTGTATTATTATGCCACTTGCCAAAATGATGAATGTAGAATCACACCACTTGTCAAATTTTTGTCTTAATGCCATGTCACTTAATCTTGATTACACTAATATTTCATCACTTTAATTTTATTTTTATTTTTATTTTTCCTCTTGGGTTTGGGCTCATTTTTGCCCATTTTCCTTACTTTGGTTAAAATTCTTCCTTTCATAATGGGCTTGGTCACATTTTCATGATTTTTGGGCTATTGGTCCAATTTCTATATCCTAGTCCAAGTCTATGTTTTATTTCTTCCTTATCCTATCCTATTGGCTTGCTAAAAATTCATGTGAAGTAGAAAAACTCTATATGAAATGTCTATAGGTTAAAGCCCAATTACGGGTGGAGATACTAAACTCAGTAACTTTTGCTCTTAAATTAAGAAAGATTACCCTAATCCGATCTTCTTGAAATTTTAAGACCTTTACTTACTTCACAAAAATTTATCTTTCTTTACCTAAGAATTTCACCTTTCTTTAACATGTTTATTTCTAATATTTCCTCTTAGGTTTTCTTTCTTTACCTATTCCATTAATATTAGAACATTTCTATGCATATATGTAAGGTGAAGAATTTCTAAGGAAAATATCTAAAAATTACGGGATGTTACATTCTTCCCCCCTTTAGAAATTCGGTCCCCGAATTTCAATCCATCCTACCACATGTAGGGAATGAATTTAAGGCATTATTCAGAGTTACCAAGCTTATTACTTAAATAATTAGAGATATCTTTTCTATATGACATCTTTACTTTTTAATATGTCTATTCACTTGAGTGATTTTGCCATATAACTTAACCATAAGGATTTCTTTCAATCATAAGTTCTTCCATTGATATCCTCTAGCCCGTATTAATATATCTATGGGTCGATATTAGAAAACATACATATAAAGGAACATATACACCTTCATATTGTGTAACTATCTTTTCTTATTCCAAACTTCTATCAAGTCAATTAAATGCATCACCAAGAACTCATAATGCCCATAATAAGTCCTACATCCTCTTCTCTTATCCTTAATTAATGTTACTCATATACCAAATCTATTTGTGGAAAAATATTGAACACCTTATAACTGGTCAAACAGGTAATCTATACGAGCTAATGGGTTTCTATTCTACATTGTTACCTTATTCAACTGTCTACAATCTATGCATAGTCATAGTGATCCATCTTTCTTTTTCACAAATAGAACTAGAGCACTCCAAATAAAAGTACTAGGGCATTTAAATCCCTTGTCTAACAAGTCTTGTAATTTTTTTTTTCCAGTAACTAGAATAATTCTTTTCTGAGGTGGAAATACTGCAACCACAGAGCATACTAAGATTTTTCAAATAAAACCGGCACTTTCAAAACTTCTTGGAAATTTTATATGAGTACTAGGGTAAATTCCATGTTAAAATTCCACACTAATATCTCGGTAACTGGATAGTAATTGTAGTCTGTAAACAGCGCACCAGAAAAGTTCCCAGGAAAGAGAGGTGGGTCACTAATGGACACGCTTAAGTACCAAGTCTTTCCTTGCCAGAGCTTTCCTTAGACATGCACTTTTCACAAATCACAATTTTTTTTTAAATTCAATCGATATCATTCTATATAGGGATATAGATACTAGTTGGGTTCTAAGGAGTAAATCAATACCAAATTCTCGAATTGCTGTGGCAAGGTTGTGCAAGATTTTCTCCGCATTGTTTGCCAGATTCCGCCTTGGTGGTGCCATTTCCTACTGTGGAAAAAATAAATTTATGCTACTATTGAGGTGATCAAGCCCAATAGTTAGTTTCAAAACAATATTTAACAGCAGTCATAACACCACCTCGGCATATAGATAAGAAACACTAGTAATTTCTTACCTATATGAGTCACTGATTCCCTACACAGCACAACCACAACATACTCAAGACACTATAAGATCGATTCAGATAACCATCCACCCACTGGCCATCTAGGATCGACCTGCTCTGATACCAATTATGTAACAACCTCTTTTTTTGTGGTTGCACCTTCACCGGGATCTGAGCCAACTCGACCACAAACATCTTATTTGATTCTGAAATCTGCCCAACATAAAGTAACTCGATCCAATGTGCACTAAAAGCCAGAGCCTTAGAAACAAAAGCTGCATAAATAATTTTCTGAACATGATATGGAAATATAGTGAGAATTAAATCCCAGTAAGTTCAACAATAAATTATCATCAGTAAAGCTCATCACGTCATGTTCAGCTGTATAAACTACAGAAAATATCTTTGGTCACGTGAATGCATTATATCTATGCACATAAGAATCATACTATAATGATATGTATGATATGATTAACTATTTTCAAAATATCATATGATGGCCATCAACTTATTCTCATTTCAAGCTACCCCGGTCAGGGTGAGTATCCTCTACTCTCCGGTACGGGCTTTTCTCGCTCCGTCCGACATGGCCCACTTTCTCTTTCTTTTCTCATTATCATGATCATAACCGTTGGTAGGGCGTCCCCTACTGGTGCACCACACGGATTGCCATGTGACCGTGCTCATTTCTTTTCTTTTCACAATGTTAGCCAAAAATATGCTTTCAATAACAAGTATGTTCATCAAAATATAACTATTACCATAAATCATTGGTAATCATGCCATGAACATAACCATTTGAAATATCACTTTATAAAATATTTCCATGTCAAAATTTCACACTTAAGATGGTAAGAAGTTCATACAATGGCAATGGCTATGGCTATACAAGTCATTTATTAAGATTCAGCTTCTTTTTTTAAATACTAATTTTATTTCTTTATTTTCTTAATGCAGGTTTTCATCCTATCTAACCTTCTCTTACTAATCAGAGCATAACTCCCACAATTTAACTCTGATGTAGGTGATCTTGGTCTCCATTTCAAGATAAAACAATTATCTAAAACTATTATGTTGAACATTGTAACGAAAAATGAAGAAACAAAGGTGATATTACTCCCTCAAAGTACAGGATAGTTCCTCTCGGATAGGTTCTGACCTTTACTAACTAATTAGACCATATCTCCCAAATTGGAACTCCAAATTGAGTGATTCCAGTTGGTAAAAATCCATGAGCCATATATCTATAATTGTTATGTTGGCGCGCTATTTTAATTCCCTACAGAACATTCCCAGAAATTCAAAAACTAAAGCATTAATAACATACTCTTCCCTGAATAAACATTTTCTGACCTCTGCTTACTAATCGGATCATATCTACCTCATATGAACTCCAAATTGCATAATTCCAGTGGGTATATTTCCATGAGACATAGATATATAAATTTAATGTTAACCATTTATTTTAATTCCATACAGATAATTCCCAGAAATTAAAATACAAAAGCTGTCCTAACATAATCTTCCCTGATGAACCATTTTCTGACCTTGGCTTACTAATCGGACCATATCTACCACATGTGGACTCCAAATTGAATGATTCCAGTGGCTAAAAATCCATGACACACATATATTTAATTCTTATGTTAACCATTTATTTTAATTTCCTACCAATAATTCCCAGAAATTAAATTACCGAAGCTATCCTAACATATTCTTCCCTGATGATTCATTTTTTGACCTTTGATTACTAATCAGACCATATCTACCTCATATGGACTCCAAATGGAATGATTCCAGTGGGTGAAAATCCGTGACACATATATCTTTAATTCTTATGTTAACCATTTATTTTAATTCCTTATAGATTGTTCCCAGAAATTAAAATACCGAAGCTTAAAATTCTGTCAACCATAGCCATATCCATGCAGAACTATCTACACCAACCTAAGTATTCAAACATACATCACATGCAAGATCAATATGCAACATGATATAGCAACATCCATGACCAATCATCAAAGTTCTAAGATCAAAATCTCATATAAATATTATGAGTTTCAAAGGTTTTCTTCAAAAAGAAATATTGTTAAACTTACCTGGAGCACTTAGTCTCCTAGACTTCTCCTTCCTCTTTCTTCCTTTCTTCCTCTCCTTTCCTCACACTACCTTGCTTCTATTTTTGTTCTCCCTCACTTGGACGAAATTCTAATGTTGTAAGGGTGGGTTTTCTTATATAGACCACCAAATAATTCACCTTTCATGATCATGGGTCTACCTTATCACAATTAGGATACACTTTGTTGAATTTTTGGAAAACAAACAACTTATGTTATTGTCTTCCTCTTCCTTAGTCAAGATATGCATAGAAAAAGGAGATTTGTATTTTGAAAATTATGATGATATGTTCTTAAGATATGGGGCAAGATCCCTTTGATTTAGGGATTCATTTCCTTTTTCTTTTGTCTTAATCAAGTATGATAGATTTGCCTTTTTAAGTGGCAAATTTCTAGCCCTTGAATTTTCCTTACTTAACTATAATTATTTGTGTAGGATAATGATGTTTTGTCATAATGCTATGTATTATTACCCACTTGCTAAAGTTATGAATGTAGGATATAGATGTTTTTGTCCTAAAGCCTTGTATTATTATGCCACTTGCCAAAATGATGAATGTAGAATCACACCACTTGTCAAATTTTTGTCTTAATGCCATGTCACTTAATCTTGATTACACTAATATTTCATCACTTTAATTTTATTTTTATTTTTATTTTTCCTCTTGGGTTTGGGCTCATTTTTGCCCATTTTCCTTACTTTGGTTAAAATTCTTCCTTTCATAATGGGCTTGGTCACATTTTCATGATTTTTGGGCTATTGGTCCAATTTCTATATCCTAGTCCAAGTCTATGTTTTATTTCTTCCTTATCCTATCCTATTGGCTTGCTAAAAATTCATGTGAAGTAGAAAAACTCTATATGAAATGTCTATAGGTTAAAGCCCAATTACGGGTGGAGATACTAAACTCAGTAACTTTTGCTCTTAAATTAAGAAAGATTACCCTAATCCGATCTTCTTGAAATTTTAAGACCTTTACTTACTTCACAAAAATTTATCTTTCTTTACCTAAGAATTTCACCTTTCTTTAACATGTTTATTTCTAATATTTCCTCTTAGGTTTTCTTTCTTTACCTATTCCATTAATATTAGAACATTTCTATGCATATATGTAAGGTGAAGAATTTCTAAGGAAAATATCTAAAAATTACGGGATGTTACATTCTTCCCCCCTTTAGAAATTCGGTCCCCGAATTTCAATCCATCCTACCACATGTAGGGAATGAATTTAAGGCATTATTCAGAGTTACCAAGCTTATTACTTAAATAATTAGAGATATCTTTTCTATATGACATCTTTACTTTTTAATATGTCTATTCACTTGAGTGATTTTGCCATATAACTTAACCATAAGGATTTCTTTCAATCATAAGTTCTTCCATTGATATCCTCTAGCCCGTATTAATATATCTATGGGTCGATATTAGAAAACATACATATAAAGGAACATATACACCTTCATATTGTGTAACTATCTTTTCTTATTCCAAACTTCTATCAAGTCAATTTTTTTTTTTTTTTTTTTTTTTTATATATCAACATCATCCCCTGAATATCATCATCTTAATCTATCATCTATTTTTATCCTCAAATCCTTTAATCAATATGTTAAACATACATAGCAATAAATCCTTCAAACCTTTAATAACGTTTATGTACCATTGACACATGTCTAATAATTCCAACTTACCTCATCATAGTAATTCTATACAAGCTTATTAACACCATTAAACTCATTGTCAAAAATTTCAATTATTTCTTCTATCATATCCAAAAGCACCTCATTCTAGCTTATGCCAATCCCATTTAATTCACCCAATCATTTGAAGAAGATTTGTGTTTTTTTTTTCCTAACAATTACTCATACATGAATTCTCAATTCCAACATAATTCACATCCTAGATACTAGACTCAATTTAGCATGATATAATCCTTTAACACAAATATCTTGATAACCTACATTATTTCCGGACATGGTTCTCAGAATATTCTCTATATTTCCAAATTAAGAGTTCAAAGACTAACTTAAATCCTACTTCCTATATTTTATTCCTCGAGAACTTCAACACCACTAATTCTCTTGATTACATTCGTCAAAACACCATAAGACCATCATCCGTCCATTCTTTTCAAACCTTTCATTACTTTAACCTATTAACAACTTAGACACCATAATAACCAAGTTTCAAAGGAAGAAATTATCTTTAATTGTAATGAGGGAAAATAACCTTGCATTTAATGCCAACCGTTAATGAGTGAAACAGACGAAAAGCATAATAGAGAATGGTTCCAAAAGCGAAAGTCAAAAGTTTTAACAAAGCATTGAAAAATATTAAAATCGGTGGCCGCAATTCTTGAAAATCTGTAAACAAAATCTATCTATGATTTCAACAAAAATCGGTGGCAGTAAATTTTGAATATATGTGTCAGAATCTACTTTAAATCTATTGGTATTCGGTGGAAAGATATCACATGGAAAAAGAAACATTTCTGAGCTTATAAAAGTCTGTGAAAATCAAAGAATATGTAGTTAACTGGTAGGATGCAGTTGATTGCTTCAAAATAGATGTAATCAATCAATTGTAAATTAACCAGTCCAAATTAAAATTTCTCAAAATATCTAGTCGACTTAATAATACTGATAGTCGACTGGCGAAAACATTGAGAATACAAAATAAATCATTTGATTGCATTTTTTTTTTACTTTTTTTTTTTCAATGACGGCTATCACCTATAACTTTTCTACAAGAATCAAAACATCAATGCTTCATCAAAGACAACAAGATAAAGACAGATTTCTGGTGATATCTTATCTTATACTCTTTATGTGCTTAATATGGGTCACAGTCATACTACTGTACATATACATGCTTGCCGTCATTTTTGAAAATTTTTTTTTATTTACCTTTAATTTAGTTGATATCCACCAATCACTCGCATAGTTGTTCTAATAATACCCGGCCTAGTCGCATAGCTATTATAAATATGCCCTTCTCTGAGTTCTATAAATACTTACATTAGTATCTTTGTCTATTCTCAAAGTTAAGGTGATAGAAATTATGGAGGGAACCGCATTCCGTCAGTTTCGAAATATCTGTGTCTTTTGTGGTTCCAGTCCTGGAAAAGATGAGGAGTATGTTAAAGCAGCACAAAATCTGGGTATGGTGCTGGCTAGGAGAAAAATTCATTTAGTGTATGGTGGAGGTAACTGTGGGTTAATGGGGTGTGTGGCTACAGCTGCACATGCAGGGGGATGCCAAGTTCTAGGTATTATTCCTACAGCTCTAGCTACATCCAGCAATATAGGGAAGACAATTGGGGAAGAATATAGGGTAGTTTCCATGCATGAACGCATGGCTAGAATGATGAGCAATGCTGACGCCTTCATTGCCTTACCAGGTGGTTTTGGTACTTTAGAGGAGATTTTTCAAATAGTTTCTTGGGCACAACTAAATATGCATCACAAACCGATAGGTTTGTTAAATGTTAATCACTTCTTTGATGGTTTGTTATCTTTTCTAGATCAAGCTGTGGAACAGAGGTTTATCTCACACTCAGCACGACAAATTCTCATCTCAGTTTCAAATGTTGAGGAGTTGATTGATGCTTTACAAGCCTATGTTCATGTACCTGATCTAACTATTACTCCAGTAGAATGGACGGCAGATAACCGCAGGAAGCGTAAATTGGATTTGGATCTTCATCTTTAAATGTAGTAAAACGTAGCTATTATTGTACTACTTTTACTTTCTTAGACTCTACTTGTATACCATATTTACCAACCATACTCCTTTAGAGTTGGTAAAACTATCTTTGAATGTTGCTTATGATCCTCTGAACTTTTGAAATATTCTAGTATATCAACCATATATATAATAAAAAATTGTTCCAAGGATGACCTAATTACTATTCATTAAATTTATGAATGCAGCTAAAGGTTTGTCAATTAAATGCATCACCAAGAACTCATAATGCCCATAATAAGTCCTACATCCTCTTCTCTTATCCTTAATTAATGTTACTCATATACCAAATCTATTTGTGGAAAAATATTGAACACCTTATAACTGGTCAAACAGGTAATCTATACGAGCTAATGGGTTTCTATTCTACATTGTTACCTTATTCAACTGTCTACAATCTATGCATAGTCATAGTGATCCATCTTTCTTTTTCACAAATAGAACTAGAGCACTCCAAATAAAAGTACTAGGGCATTTAAATCCCTTGTCTAACAAGTCTTGTAATTTTTTTTTTTCCAGTAACTAGAATAATTCTTTTCTGAGGTGGAAATACTGCAACCACAGAGCATACTAAGATTTTTCAAATAAAACCGGCACTTTCAAAACTTCTTGGAAATTTTATATGAGTACTAGGGTAAATTCCATGTTAAAATTCCACACTAATATCTCGGTAACTGGATAGTAATTGTAGTCTGTAAACAGCGCACCAGAAAAGTTCCCAGGAAAGAGAGGTGGGTCACTAATGGACACGCTTAAGTACCAAGTCTTTCCTTGCCAGAGCTTTCCTTAGACATGCACTTTTCACAAATCACAATTTTTTTTTAAATTCAATCGATATCATTCTATATAGGGATATAGATACTAGTTGGGTTCTAAGGAGTAAATCAATACCAAATTCTCGAATTGCTGTGGCAAGGTTGTGCAAGATTTTCTCCGCATTGTTTGCCAGATTCCGCCTTGGTGGTGCCATTTCCTACTGTGGAAAAAATAAATTTATGCTACTATTGAGGTGATCAAGCCCAATAGTTAGTTTCAAAACAATATTTAACAGCAGTCATAACACCACCTCGGCATATAGATAAGAAACACTAGTAATTTCTTACCTATATGAGTCACTGATTCCCTACACAGCACAACCACAACATACTCAAGACACTATAAGATCGATTCAGATAACCATCCACCCACTGGCCATCTAGGATCGACCTGCTCTGATACCAATTATGTAACAACCTCTTTTTTTTCCTTTATTATTATACAATATTGAGTTCACATACATGTCATTAATCAAAAAAAGACGTATAACATATCAAACACATAGATATTTACATCTTGTTTATTTTGGTTGACCAATTCCGGAGATACAGGTGCGGGTGGTTGCACCTTCACCGGGATCTGAGCCAACTCGACCACAAACATCTTATTTGATTCTGAAATCTGCCCAACATAAAGTAACTCGATCCAATGTGCACTAAAAGCCAGAGCCTTAGAAACAAAAGCTGCATAAATAATTTTCTGAACATGATATGGAAATATAGTGAGAATTAAATCCCAGTAAGTTCAACAATAAATTATCATCAGTAAAGCTCATCACGTCATGTTCAGCTGTATAAACTACAGAAAATATCTTTGGTCAGAATCTACTTTAAATCTATTGGTATTCGGTGGAAAGATATCACATGGAAAAAGAAACATTTCTGAGCTTATAAAAGTCTGTGAAAATCAAAGAATAAATGAGCACGGTCACATGGCAATCCGTGTGGTGCACCAGTAGGGGACGCCCTACCAACGGTTATGATCATGATAATGAGAAAAGAAAGAGAAAGTGGGCCATGTCGGACGGAGCGAGAAAAGCCCGTACCGGAGAGTAGAGGATACTCACCCTGACCGGGGTAGCTTGAAATGAGAATAAGTTGATGGCCATCATATGATATTTTGAAAATAGTTAATCCTGTCATACATATCATTACATTATGATTCTTATGTGCATAGATATAATGCATTCATGTGACCAAAGATATTTTCTGTAGTTTATACAGCTGAACATGACGTGATGAGCTTTACTGATGATAATTTATTGTTGAACTTACTGGGATTTAATTCTCACTATATTTCCATATCATGTTCAGAAAATTAGTTATGCAGATTTTCTATAGCTCTTGCTTTTAGTGCATGTTGGATCGAGTTATTCTATGATGGGCAGATCCTAAATAAAATGTTTGTGAGCGAGTTGGCACAGATCCCGGTGAAGGTGCAACCACCCGCACCTGTATCTCCGAAATTGGTCAACCAAAATAAACAAGATGTAAATATCTATGTCTTTGATATGTTGCATGTACGTTTTGATTAATGACGTGTATGTGAACTCAATATTGTATAATAATAAAGGAAAAAAAAAAGAGGTTGTTACATAATTGGTATCAGAGCAGGTCGATCCTAGATGGCCAGTGGGTGGATGGTTATCTGAATCGATCTTATAGTGTCTTGAGTATGTTGTGGTTGTGCTGTGTAAGGGATCAGTGACTCATATAGGTAAGAAATTACTAGTGTTTCTTATCTATATGCCGAGGTGGTGTTATGACTGCTGTTAAATATTGTTTTGAAACTAACTATTGGGCTTGATCACCTCAATAGTAGCATAAATTTATTTTTCCCACAGTAGGAAATGGCACCAACAAGGCGGAATCCGACAAACAATGCGGAGAAAATCTTGCACAACCTTGCCACAGCAATTCGAGAATTTGGTATTGATTTACTGCTTAGAACCCAACTAGTATCTATATCCCTATATAGAATGATATCGATTGAATTTTAAAAAAAAATTGTAATTTGTGAAAAGTGCATGTCTAAGGAAAGCTCTGGCAAGGAAAGACTTGGTACTTAAGCATGTCCATTAGTGACCCACCTCTCTTTCCTGGGAACTTTTCTGGTGCGCTGTTTACAGACTACAATTACTATCCAGTTACCTAGATATTAGTGTGGAATTTTAACATGGAATTTACCCTAGTACTCATATAAAATTTCCAAGAAGTTTTGAAAGTGCCGGTTTTATTTGAAAAATCTTAGTATGCTCCGTGATTGCAGTATTTCCACATCAGAAAAGAATTATTCTAGTTACTGGAAAAAAAAAATTTACAAGACTTGTTAGACAAGGGATTTAAATGCCCTAGTACTTTTATTTGGAGTGCTCTAGTTCTATTTGTGAAAAAGAAAGATGGATCCCTATGACTATGCATAGATTGTAGACAGTTGAATAAGGTAACAATGTAGAATAGAAACCCATTAGCTCGTATAGATTACCTGTTTGACCAGTTATAAGGTGTTTAATATTTTTCCACAAATAGATTTGGGATATGAGTAACATTAATTAAGGATAAGAGAAGAGGATGTAGGACTTATTATGGGCATTATGAGTTCGTGGTGATGCATTTAAATTGACAAATCTTTAGCTGCATTCATAGATTTAATGAATAGTAATTAGGTCATCCCTGGAATAATTTGTTATTATATATATGGATGATATACTAGAATATTTCAAAAGTTCAGAGGATCATAAGTAACATTCAAAGATAGTTTTACCAACTCTAAAGGAGTATGGTTGGTAAATATGGTATACAAGTAGAGTCTAAGAAAGTAAAAGTAGTACAATAATAGCTACGTTTTACTACATTTAAAGATGAAGATCCAAATCCAATTTACGCTTCCTGCGGTTATCTGCCGTCCATTCTACTGGAGTAATAGTTAGATCAGGTACATGAACATAGGCTTGTAAAGCATCAATCAACTCCTCAACATTTGAAACTGAGATGAGAATTTGTCGTGCTGAGTGTGAGATAAACCTCTGTTCCACAGCTTGATCTAGAAAAGATAACAAACCATCAAAGAAGTGATTAACATTTAACAAACCTATCGGTTTGTGATGCATATTTAGTTGTGCCCAAGAAACTATTTGAAAAATCTCCTCTAAAGTACCAAAACCACCTGGTAAGGCAATGAAGGCGTCAGCATTGCTCATCATTCTAGCCATGCGTTCATGCATGGAAACTACCCTATATTCTTCCCCAATTGTCTTCCCTATATTGCTGGATGTAGCTAGAGCTGTAGGAATAATACCTAGAACTTGGCATCCCCCTGCATGTGCAGCTGTAGCCACACACCCCATTAACCCACAGTTACCTCCACCATACACTAAATGAATTTTTCTCCTAGCCAGCACCATACCCAGATTTTGTGCTGCTTTAACATACTCCTCATCTTTTCCAGGACTGGAACCACAAAAGACACAGATATTTCGAAACTGACGGAATGCGGTTCCCTCCATAATTTCTATCACCTTAACTTTGAGAATAGACAAAGATACTAATGTAAGTATTTATAGAACTCAGAGAAGGGCATATTTATAATAGCTATGCGACTAGGCCGGGTATTATTAGAACAACTATGCGAGTGATTGGTGGATATCAACTAAATTAAAGGTAAATAAAAAAAAATTTTCAAAAATGACGGCAAGCATGTATATGTACAGTAGTATGACTGTGACCCATATTAAGCACATAAAGAGTATAAGATAAGATATCACCAGAAATCTGTCTTTATCTTGTTGTCTTTGATGAAGCATTGATGTTTTGATTCTTGTAGAAAAGTTATAGGTGATAGCCGTCATTGAAAAAAAAAAGTAAAAAAAAAAAATGCAATCAAATGATTTATTTTGTATTCTCAATGTTTTCGCCAGTCGACTATCAGTATTATTAAGTCGACTAGATATTTTGAGAAATTTTAATTTGGACTGGTTAATTTACAATTGATTGATTACATCTATTTTGAAGCAATCAACTGCATCCTACCAGTTAACTACATATTCTTTGATTTTCACAGACTTTTATAAGCTCAGAAATGTTTCTTTTTCCATGTGATATCTTTCCACCGAATACCAATAGATTTAAAGTAGATTCTGACACATATATTCAAAATTTACTGCCACCGATTTTTGTTGAAATCATAGATAGATTTTGTTTACAGATTTTCAAGAATTGCGGCCACCGATTTTAATATTTTTCAATGCTTTGTTAAAACTTTTGACTTTCGCTTTTGGAACCATTCTCTATTATGCTTTTCGTCTGTTTCACTCATTAACGGTTGGCATTAAATGCAAGGTTATTTTCCCTCATTACAATTAAAGATAATTTCTTCCTTTGAAACTTGGTTATTATGGTGTCTAAGTTGTTAATAGGTTAAAGTAATGAAAGGTTTGAAAAGAATGGACGGATGATGGTCTTATGGTGTTTTGACGAATGTAATCAAGAGAATTAGTGGTGTTGAAGTTCTCGAGGAATAAAATATAGGAAGTAGGATTTAAGTTAGTCTTTGAACTCTTAATTTGGAAATATAGAGAATATTCTGAGAACCATGTCCGGAAATAATGTAGGTTATCAAGATATTTGTGTTAAAGGATTATATCATGCTAAATTGAGTCTAGTATCTAGGATGTGAATTATGTTGGAATTGAGAATTCATGTATGAGTAATTGTTAGGAAAAAAAAACACAAATCTTCTTCAAATGATTGGGTGAATTAAATGGGATTGGCATAAGCTAGAATGAGGTGCTTTTGGATATGATAGAAGAAATAATTGAAATTTTTGACAATGAGTTTAATGGTGTTAATAAGCTTGTATAGAATTACTATGATGAGGTAAGTTGGAATTATTAGACATGTGTCAATGGTACATAAACGTTATTAAAGGTTTGAAGGATTTATTGCTACGTATGTTTAACATATTGATTAAAGGATTTGAGGATAAAAATAGATGATAGATTAAGATGATGATATTCAGGGGATGATGTTGATATATGAAAAAAAAAAAAAAAAAATTTGACTTGATAGAAGTTTGGAATAAGAAAAGATAGTTACACAATATGAAGGTGTATATGTTCCTTTATATGTGTGTTTTCTAATATCGACCCATAGATATATCCATACGGGCTAGAGGATATCAATTGAAGAACTTATGATTGAAAGAAATCCTTATGGTTAAGTTATATGGCAAAATCACTCAAGTGAATAGACATATTAAAAAGTAAAGATGTCATACAGAAAAGATATCTCTAATTATTTAGGTAATAAGCTTGGTAACTCTGAATAATGCCTTAATTTTATTCCCTACATGTGGTAGGATGGATTGAAAATTCGGGGACCGAATTTCTTAAGGGGGGAAGAATGTAACATCCCGTAATTTTTAGATATTTTCCTTAGAAATTCTTCATCTTACATATATGCATAGAAATGTTCTAATATTAATGGAATAGGTAAAGAAAGAAAACCTAAGAGGAAATATTAGAAATAAACATGTTAAAGAAAGGTGAAATTCTTAGGTAAAGAAAGATAAATTTTTGTGAAGTAAGTAAAGGTCTTAAAATTTCAAGAAGATCGGATTAGGGTAATTTTTCTTAATTTAAGAGCAAAAGTTACTAAGTTTAGTATCTCCACCCGTAATTGGGCTTTAACCTATAGACACTTCATATAGAGTTTTTTCTACTTCACATGAATTTTTAGCAAGCCAATAGGATAGGCCAAGGAAGAAATAAAACATATACTTGGACTAGGATATAGAAATTGGACCGATAGCCCAAAAATCATGAAAATGTGACCAAGCCCATTATGAAAGGAAGAATTTTAACCAAAGTAAGGAAAATGGGCAAGAATGAGCCCAAACCCAAGAGGAAAAATAAAAATAAAAATAAAAATAAAATTAAAGTGATGAAATATTAGTGTAATCAAGATTAAGTGACATGGCATTAAGACAAAAATTTGACAAGTGGTGTGATTCTACATTCATCATTTTGGCAAGTGGCATAATAATACAAGGCTTTAGGACAAAAACATCTATATCCTACATTCATAACTTTAGCAAGTGGGTAATAATACATAGCATTATGACAAAACATCATTATCCTACACAAATAATTTTAGTTAAGTAAGGAAAATTCAAGGGCTAGAAATTTGCCACTTAAAAAGGAAAATCTATCATACTTGATTAAGACAAAAGAAAAAGGAAATGAATCCCTAAATCAAAGGGATCTTGCCCCATATCTTAAGAACATATCATCATAATTTTCAAAATACAAATCTCCTTTTTCTATGCATATCTTGACTAAGGAAGAGGAAGACAAGAACATAAGTTGTTTGTTTTCCAAAAATTCAACAAAGTGTATCCTAATTGTGATAAGGTAGACCCATGATCATGAAAGGTGAATTATTTGGTGGTCTATATAAGAAAACCCACCCTTACAACATTAGAATTTCGTCCAAGTGAGGGAGAGCAAAAATAGAAGCAAGGTAGTGTGAGGAAAGGAGAGGAAGAAAGGAAGAAAGAGGAAGGAGAAGTCTAGGAGACTAAGTGCTCCAGGTAAGTTTAACAATATTTCTTTTTGAAGAAAACCTTTGAAACTCATAATATTTATATGAGATTTTGGTCTTAGAACTTTGATGATTGGTCATGGATGTTGCTATATCATGTTGCATATTGATCTTGCATGTGATGTATGTTTGAATACTTAGGTTGGTGTAGATAGTTCTGCATGGATATGGCTATGGTTGACAGAATTTTAAGCTTCGGTATTTTAATTTCTGGGAACAATCTATAAGGAATTAAAATAAATGGTTAACATAAGAATTAAAGATATATGTGTCACGGATTTTCACCCACTGGAATCATTCCATTTGGAGTCCATATGAGGTAGATATGGTCTGATTAGTAGTCAAAGGTCAGAAAATGAATCATCAGGGAAGAATATGTTAGGATAGCTTCGGTAATTTAATTTCTGGGAATTATTGGTAGGGAATTAAAATAAATGGTTAACATAAGAATTAAAGATATGTGTGTCATGGATTTTTAGACACTGGAATCATTCAATTTGGAGTCCACATGTGGTAGATATGGTCCGATTAGTAAGCCAAGGTCAGAAAATGGTTCATCAGGGAAGATTATGTTAGGACAGCTTTTGTATTTTAATTTCTGGGAATTATCTGTATGGAATTAAAATAAATGGTTAACATGAAAGTTATATATCTATGTCTCATGGAAATATACCCACTGGAATTATGCAATTTGGAGTTCATATGAGGTAGATATGATCCGATTAGTAAGCAGAGGTCAGAAAATGTTTATTCAGGGAAGAGTATGTTATTAATGCTTTAGTTTTTGAATTTCTGGGAATATTCTGTAGGGAATTAAAATAGCGCGCCAACATAACAATTATAGATATATGGCTCATGGATTTTTAATCAACTGGAATAACGCAATTTGGAGTTCCAATTTGGGAGATATGGTCTAATTAGTTAGTAAAGGTCAGAACCTATCCGAGAGGAACTATCCTGTACTTTGAGGGAGTAATATCACCTTTTTTTTCTTAACTTTTCGTTACAATGTTCAACATAATAGTTTTAGATAATTGTTTTATCTTGAAATGGACACCAAGATCACCTACATCAGAGTTAAATTGTGGGAGTTATGCTCTGATTAGTAAGAGAAGGTTAGATAGGATGAAAACCTGCATTAAGAAAATAAAGAAATAAAATTAGTATTTAAAAAAGAAGCTGAATCTTAATAAATGACTTGTATAGCCATTGCCATTGCCATTGTATGAACTTCTTACCATCTTAAGTATAAAATTTTGACATGGAAATATTTTATAAGTGATATTTGAAATGGTTATGTTCATGGCATGATTACCAATGATTTATGGTAATAGTTATATTTTGATGAACATAATAAGTGATATTTGAAATGGTTATGTTCATGGCATGATTACCAATGATTTATGGTAATAGTTATATTTTGATGAACATACTTGTTTTTGAAAGCATATTTTTGGCTATCATTGTGAAAAGAAAAGAAATGAGCACGGTCACATGGCAATCCGTGTGGTGCACCAGTAGGGGACGCCCTACCAACGGTTATGATCATGATAATGAGAAAAGAAAGAGAAAGTGGGCCATGTCGGACGGAGCGAGAAAAGCCCGTACCGGAGAGTAGAGGATACTCACCCTGACCGGGGTAGCTTGAAATGAGAATAAGTTGATGGCCATCATATGATATTTTGAAAATAGTTAATCCTGTCATACATATCATTACATTATGATTCTTATGTGCATAGATATAATGCATTCATGTGACCAAAGATATTTTCTGTAGTTTATACAGCTGAACATGACGTGATGAGCTTTACTGATGATAATTTATTGTTGAACTTACTGGGATTTAATTCTCACTATATTTCCATATCATGTTCAGAAAATTAGTTATGCAGATTTTCTATAGCTCTTGCTTTTAGTGCATGTTGGATCGAGTTATTCTATGATGGGCAGATCCTAAATAAAATGTTTGTGAGCGAGTTGGCACAGATCCCGGTGAAGGTGCAACCACCCGCACCTGTATCTCCGAAATTGGTCAACCAAAATAAACAAGATGTAAATATCTATGTCTTTGATATGTTGCATGTACGTTTTGATTAATGACGTGTATGTGAACTCAATATTGTATAATAATAAAGGAAAAAAAAAAGAGGTTGTTACATAATTGGTATCAGAGCAGGTCGATCCTAGATGGCCAGTGGGTGGATGGTTATCTGAATCGATCTTATAGTGTCTTGAGTATGTTGTGGTTGTGCTGTGTAAGGGATCAGTGACTCATATAGGTAAGAAATTACTAGTGTTTCTTATCTATATGCCGAGGTGGTGTTATGACTGCTGTTAAATATTGTTTTGAAACTAACTATTGGGCTTGATCACCTCAATAGTAGCATAAATTTATTTTTCCCACAGTAGGAAATGGCACCAACAAGGCGGAATCCGACAAACAATGCGGAGAAAATCTTGCACAACCTTGCCACAGCAATTCGAGAATTTGGTATTGATTTACTGCTTAGAACCCAACTAGTATCTATATCCCTATATAGAATGATATCGATTGAATTTTAAAAAAAAATTGTAATTTGTGAAAAGTGCATGTCTAAGGAAAGCTCTGGCAAGGAAAGACTTGGTACTTAAGCATGTCCATTAGTGACCCACCTCTCTTTCCTGGGAACTTTTCTGGTGCGCTGTTTACAGACTACAATTACTATCCAGTTACCTAGATATTAGTGTGGAATTTTAACATGGAATTTACCCTAGTACTCATATAAAATTTCCAAGAAGTTTTGAAAGTGCCGGTTTTATTTGAAAAATCTTAGTATGCTCCGTGATTGCAGTATTTCCACATCAGAAAAGAATTATTCTAGTTACTGGAAAAAAAAAATTTACAAGACTTGTTAGACAAGGGATTTAAATGCCCTAGTACTTTTATTTGGAGTGCTCTAGTTCTATTTGTGAAAAAGAAAGATGGATCCCTATGACTATGCATAGATTGTAGACAGTTGAATAAGGTAACAATGTAGAATAGAAACCCATTAGCTCGTATAGATTACCTGTTTGACCAGTTATAAGGTGTTTAATATTTTTCCACAAATAGATTTGGGATATGAGTAACATTAATTAAGGATAAGAGAAGAGGATGTAGGACTTATTATGGGCATTATGAGTTCGTGGTGATGCATTTAAATTGACAAATCTTTAGCTGCATTCATAGATTTAATGAATAGTAATTAGGTCATCCCTGGAATAATTTGTTATTATATATATGGATGATATACTAGAATATTTCAAAAGTTCAGAGGATCATAAGTAACATTCAAAGATAGTTTTACCAACTCTAAAGGAGTATGGTTGGTAAATATGGTATACAAGTAGAGTCTAAGAAAGTAAAAGTAGTATAATAATAGCTACGTTTTACTACATTTAAAGATGAAGATCCAAATCCAATTTACGCTTCCTGCGGTTATCTGCCGTCCATTCTACTGGAGTAATAGTTAGATCAGGTACATGAACATAGGCTTGTAAAGCATCAATCAACTCCTCAGCATTTGAAGCTGAGATGAGAATTTGTCGTGCTAAGTGTGAGATAAACCTCTGTTCCACAGCTTGATCTAGAAAAGATAACAAACCATCAAAGAAGTGATTAACATTTAACAAACCTATCGGTTTGTGATGCATATTTAGTTGTGCCCAAGAAACTATTTGAAAAATCTCCTCTAAAGTACCAAAACCACCTGGTAAGGCAATGAAGGCGTCAGCATTGCTCATCATTCTAGCCATGCGTTCATGCATGGAAACTACCCTATATTCTTCCCCAATTGTCTTCCCTATATTGCTGGATGTAGCTAGAGCTGTAGGAATAATACCTAGAACTTGGCATCCCCCTGCATGTGCAGCTGTAGCCACACACCCCATTAACCCACAGTTACCTCCACCATACACTAAATGAATTTTTCTCCTAGCCAGCACCATACCCAGATTTTGTGCTGCTTTAACATACTCCTCATCTTTTCCAGGACTGGAACCACAAAAGACACAGATATTTCGAAACTGACGGAATGCGGTTCCCTCCATAATTTCTATCACCTTAACTTTGAGAATAGACAAAGATACTAATGTAAGTATTTATAGAACTCAGAGAAGGGCATATTTATAATAGCTATGCGACTAGGCCGGGTATTATTAGAACAACTATGCGAGTGATTGGTGGATATCAACTAAATTAAAGGTAAATAAAAAAAAATTTTCAAAAATGACGGCAAGCATGTATATGTACAGTAGTATGACTGTGACCCATATTAAGCACATAAAGAGTATAAGATAAGATATCACCAGAAATCTGTCTTTATCTTGTTGTCTTTGATGAAGCATTGATGTTTTGATTCTTGTAGAAAAGTTATAGGTGATAGCCGTCATTGAAAAAAAAAAGTAAAAAAAAAATGCAATCAAATGATTTATTTTGTATTCTCAATGTTTTCGCCAGTCGACTATCAGTATTATTAAGTCGACTAGATATTTTGAGAAATTTTAATTTGGACTGGTTAATTTACAATTGATTGATTACATCTATTTTGAAGCAATCAACTGCATCCTACCAGTTAACTACATATTCTTTGATTTTCACAGACTTTTATAAGCTCAGAAATGTTTCTTTTTCCATGTGATATCTTTCCACCGAATACCAATAGATTTAAAGTAGATTCTGACACATATATTCAAAATTTACTGCCACCGATTTTTGTTGAAATCATAGATAGATTTTGTTTACAGATTTTCAAGAATTGCGGCCACCGATTTTAATATTTTTCAATGCTTTGTTAAAACTTTTGACTTTCGCTTTTGGAACCATTCTCTATTATGCTTTTCGTCTGTTTCACTCATTAACGGTTGGCATTAAATGCAAGGTTATTTTCCCTCATTACAATTAAAGATAATTTCTTCCTTTGAAACTTGGTTATTATGGTGTCTAAGTTGTTAATAGGTTAAAGTAATGAAAGGTTTGAAAAGAATGGACGGATGATGGTCTTATGGTGTTTTGACGAATGTAATCAAGAGAATTAGTGGTGTTGAAGTTCTCGAGGAATAAAATATAGGAAGTAGGATTTAAGTTAGTCTTTGAACTCTTAATTTGGAAATATAGAGAATATTCTGAGAACCATGTCCGGAAATAATGTAGGTTATCAAGATATTTGTGTTAAAGGATTATATCATGCTAAATTGAGTCTAGTATCTAGGATGTGAATTATGTTGGAATTGAGAATTCATGTATGAGTAATTGTTAGGAAAAAAAAACACAAATCTTCTTCAAATGATTGGGTGAATTAAATGGGATTGGCATAAGCTAGAATGAGGTGCTTTTGGATATGATAGAAGAAATAATTGAAATTTTTGACAATGAGTTTAATGGTGTTAATAAGCTTGTATAGAATTACTATGATGAGGTAAGTTGGAATTATTAGACATGTGTCAATGGTACATAAACGTTATTAAAGGTTTGAAGGATTTATTGCTACGTATGTTTAACATATTGATTAAAGGATTTGAGGATAAAAATAGATGATAGATTAAGATGATGATATTCAGGGGATGATGTTGATATATGAAAAAAAAAAAAAAAAATTTTGACTTGATAGAAGTTTGGAATAAGAAAAGATAGTTACACAATATGAAGGTGTATATGTTCCTTTATATGTGTGTTTTCTAATATCGACCCATAGATATATCCATACGGGCTAGAGGATATCAATTGAAGAACTTATGATTGAAAGAAATCCTTATGGTTAAGTTATATGGCAAAATCACTCAAGTGAATAGACATATTAAAAAGTAAAGATGTCATACAGAAAAGATATCTCTAATTATTTAGGTAATAAGCTTGGTAACTCTGAATAATGCCTTAATTTTATTCCCTACATGTGGTAGGATGGATTGAAAATTCGGGGACCGAATTTCTTAAGGGGGGAAGAATGTAACATCCCGTAATTTTTAGATATTTTCCTTAGAAATTCTTCATCTTACATATATGCATAGAAATGTTCTAATATTAATGGAATAGGTAAAGAAAGAAAACCTAAGAGGAAATATTAGAAATAAACATGTTAAAGAAAGGTGAAATTCTTAGGTAAAGAAAGATAAATTTTTGTGAAGTAAGTAAAGGTCTTAAAATTTCAAGAAGATCGGATTAGGGTAATTTTTCTTAATTTAAGAGCAAAAGTTACTAAGTTTAGTATCTCCACCCGTAATTGGGCTTTAACCTATAGACACTTCATATAGAGTTTTTTCTACTTCACATGAATTTTTAGCAAGCCAATAGGATAGGCCAAGGAAGAAATAAAACATATACTTGGACTAGGATATAGAAATTGGACCGATAGCCCAAAAATCATGAAAATGTGACCAAGCCCATTATGAAAGGAAGAATTTTAACCAAAGTAAGGAAAATGGGCAAGAATGAGCCCAAACCCAAGAGGAAAAATAAAAATAAAAATAAAAATAAAATTAAAGTGATGAAATATTAGTGTAATCAAGATTAAGTGACATGGCATTAAGACAAAAATTTGACAAGTGGTGTGATTCTACATTCATCATTTTGGCAAGTGGCATAATAATACAAGGCTTTAGGACAAAAACATCTATATCCTACATTCATAACTTTAGCAAGTGGGTAATAATACATAGCATTATGACAAAACATCATTATCCTACACAAATAATTTTAGTTAAGTAAGGAAAATTCAAGGGCTAGAAATTTGCCACTTAAAAAGGAAAATCTATCATACTTGATTAAGACAAAAGAAAAAGGAAATGAATCCCTAAATCAAAGGGATCTTGCCCCATATCTTAAGAACATATCATCATAATTTTCAAAATACAAATCTCCTTTTTCTATGCATATCTTGACTAAGGAAGAGGAAGACAAGAACATAAGTTGTTTGTTTTCCAAAAATTCAACAAAGTGTATCCTAATTGTGATAAGGTAGACCCATGATCATGAAAGGTGAATTATTTGGTGGTCTATATAAGAAAACCCACCCTTACAACATTAGAATTTCGTCCAAGTGAGGGAGAGCAAAAATAGAAGCAAGGTAGTGTGAGGAAAGGAGAGGAAGAAAGGAAGAAAGAGGAAGGAGAAGTCTAGGAGACTAAGTGCTCCAGGTAAGTTTAACAATATTTCTTTTTGAAGAAAACCTTTGAAACTCATAATATTTATATGAGATTTTGGTCTTAGAACTTTGATGATTGGTCATGGATGTTGCTATATCATGTTGCATATTGATCTTGCATGTGATGTATGTTTGAATACTTAGGTTGGTGTAGATAGTTCTGCATGGATATGGCTATGGTTGACAGAATTTTAAGCTTCGGTATTTTAATTTCTGGGAACAATCTATAAGGAATTAAAATAAATGGTTAACATAAGAATTAAAGATATATGTGTCACGGATTTTCACCCACTGGAATCATTCCATTTGGAGTCCATATGAGGTAGATATGGTCTGATTAGTAGTCAAAGGTCAGAAAATGAATCATCAGGGAAGAATATGTTAGGATAGCTTCGGTAATTTAATTTCTGGGAATTATTGGTAGGGAATTAAAATAAATGGTTAACATAAGAATTAAAGATATGTGTGTCATGGATTTTTAGACACTGGAATCATTCAATTTGGAGTCCACATGTGGTAGATATGGTCCGATTAGTAAGCCAAGGTCAGAAAATGGTTCATCAGGGAAGATTATGTTAGGACAGCTTTTGTATTTTAATTTCTGGGAATTATCTGTATGGAATTAAAATAAATGGTTAACATGAAAGTTATATATCTATGTCTCATGGAAATATACCCACTGGAATTATGCAATTTGGAGTTCATATGAGGTAGATATGATCCGATTAGTAAGCAGAGGTCAGAAAATGTTTATTCAGGGAAGAGTATGTTATTAATGCTTTAGTTTTTGAATTTCTGGGAATATTCTGTAGGGAATTAAAATAGCGCGCCAACATAACAATTATAGATATATGGCTCATGGATTTTTACCAACTGGAATAACGCAATTTGGAGTTCCAATTTGGGAGATATGGTCTAATTAGTTAGTAAAGGTCAGAACCTATCCGAGAGGAACTATCCTGTACTTTGAGGGAGTAATATCACCTTTTTTTTCTTAACTTTTCGTTACAATGTTCAACATAATAGTTTTAGATAATTGTTTTATCTTGAAATGGACACCAAGATCACCTACATCAGAGTTAAATTGTGGGAGTTATGCTCTGATTAGTAAGAGAAGGTTAGATAGGATGAAAACCTGCATTAAGAAAATAAAGAAATAAAAGGTGATATTACTCCCTCAAAGTACAGGATAGTTCCTCTCGGATAGGTTCTGACCTTTACTAACTAATTAGACCATATCTCCCAAATTGGAACTCCAAATTGCGTTATTCCAGTTGGTAAAAATCCATGAGCCATATATCTATAATTGTTATGTTGGCGCGCTATTTTAATTCCCTACAGAATATTCCCAGAAATTCAAAAACTAAAGCATTAATAACATACTCTTCCCTGAATAAACATTTTCTGACCTCTGCTTACTAATCGGATCATATCTACCTCATATGAACTCCAAATTGCATAATTCCAGTGGGTATATTTCCATGAGACATAGATATATAACTTTCATGTTAACCATTTATTTTAATTCCATACAGATAATTCCCAGAAATTAAAATACAAAAGCTGTCCTAACATAATCTTCCCTGATGAACCATTTTCTGACCTTGGCTTACTAATCGGACCATATCTACCACATGTGGACTCCAAATTGAATGATTCCAGTGTCTAAAAATCCATGACACACATATCTTTAATTCTTATGTTAACCATTTATTTTAATTCCCTACCAATAATTCCCAGAAATTAAATTACCGAAGCTATCCTAACATATTCTTCCCTGATGATTCATTTTCTGACCTTTGACTACTAATCAGACCATATCTACCTCATATGGACTCCAAATGGAATGATTCCAGTGGGTGAAAATCCGTGACACATATATCTTTAATTCTTATGTTAACCATTTATTTTAATTCCTTATAGATTGTTCCCAGAAATTAAAATACCGAAGCTTAAAATTCTGTCAACCATAGCCATATCCATGCAGAACTATCTACACCAACCTAAGTATTCAAACATACATCACATGCAAGATCAATATGCAACATGATATAGCAACATCCATGACCAATCATCAAAGTTCTAAGACCAAAATCTCATATAAATATTATGAGTTTCAAAGGTTTTCTTCAAAAAGAAATATTGTTAAACTTACCTGGAGCACTTAGTCTCCTAGACTTCTCCTTCCTCTTTCTTCCTTTCTTCCTCTCCTTTCCTCACACTACCTTGCTTCTATTTTTGCTCTCCCTCACTTGGACGAAATTCTAATGTTGTAAGGGTGGGTTTTCTTATATAGACCACCAAATAATTCACCTTTCATGATCATGGGTCTACCTTATCACAATTAGGATACACTTTGTTGAATTTTTGGAAAACAAACAACTTATGTTCTTGTCTTCCTCTTCCTTAGTCAAGATATGCATAGAAAAAGGAGATTTGTATTTTGAAAATTATGATGATATGTTCTTAAGATATGGGGCAAGATCCCTTTGATTTAGGGATTCATTTCCTTTTTCTTTTGTCTTAATCAAGTATGATAGATTTTCCTTTTTAAGTGGCAAATTTCTAGCCCTTGAATTTTCCTTACTTAACTAAAATTATTTGTGTAGGATAATGATGTTTTGTCATAATGCTATGTATTATTACCCACTTGCTAAAGTTATGAATGTAGGATATAGATGTTTTTGTCCTAAAGCCTTGTATTATTATGCCACTTGCCAAAATGATGAATGTAGAATCACACCACTTGTCAAATTTTTGTCTTAATGCCATGTCACTTAATCTTGATTACACTAATATTTCATCACTTTAATTTTATTTTTATTTTTATTTTTATTTTTCCTCTTGGGTTTGGGCTCATTCTTGCCCATTTTCCTTACTTTGGTTAAAATTCTTCCTTTCATAATGGGCTTGGTCACATTTTCATGATTTTTGGGCTATCGGTCCAATTTCTATATCCTAGTCCAAGTATATGTTTTATTTCTTCCTTGGCCTATCCTATTGGCTTGCTAAAAATTCATGTGAAGTAGAAAAAACTCTATATGAAGTGTCTATAGGTTAAAGCCCAATTACGGGTGGAGATACTAAACTTAGTAACTTTTGCTCTTAAATTAAGAAAAATTACCCTAATCCGATCTTCTTGAAATTTTAAGACCTTTACTTACTTCACAAAAATTTATCTTTCTTTACCTAAGAATTTCACCTTTCTTTAACATGTTTATTTCTAATATTTCCTCTTAGGTTTTCTTTCTTTACCTATTCCATTAATATTAGAACATTTCTATGCATATATGTAAGATGAAGAATTTCTAAGGAAAATATCTAAAAATTACGGGATGTTACAGATGGCATTTGGGAGATGGCTTCTAGGAATGAAATGTTTATATTCAACTTCTTCAAAACATCCAAAAATCTCCTAAATTTCTTCTCTAACTTAGCCTTAACCAATCTTTGAGGAAAAAGGATTGGTAGCTTGTATGGTTCAAGAGCCATATATTTGGGCTCTTCTTCTTTCTTTTTCTCTTCTTCTGGTTCCTCTTCTCTTTTTTTCTCAGATGCAGCCTGAGGTTCATCTTCTTTTATCTCTCCTCTTCTCTCTAAATCAACCAATTGTTTACCACTTCTCGGGGTAATGTCATTACAGTACTCTCTAGGATTTTCAGTCTGACCTGGAAGTCTACCAAAATTCCTATTTGATAGCCTTGCTTGCTGTGCTATCCGAGTTTCTAGCATCTTGCTATAAGTAGCAAGCGAGTCTACCTTGAAGGCTAAATCTTTTATATCCTCATTCATAAAATAGTTTTGGGCTCTAAATTCATCATTTTGCTTACTCTATGTAGTGATGAAATTCTCCATTAGAGCCTCCAAATTTAACTTTGGCTGAGGAGCTGGGTTGAATGGCCTCTGATTCTGAAAACCAGGAGGTTGCCTAAAATTATTTTGGGGCTGCTGATTTGCATTAAGCTTGTAAGAGAGATTCGGGTGATTTCTCCAGCCTGGGTTATATGTGTTACTGTACAGACTATTTCTTTAATTTTTGTTCACAAAACTTACCTGCTCATAATCCAGAGTTGCAAAATTTCTAAGTTGACAATCACTAGCCATATGGCCAACACACCCACAGATCTCACATGTAGAAGATGAAGAAGAGGAACCAATAGCATTGATGCTTAATTTATCCAACTTTTGAAATAATGCATCAACTTTAGAAGTGAGATGATTAAAATCATCTACTTCATACATACCTGCTAGTTTTCTTGGCTGCCTCTCACTAGACTAGGAGTAATGATTTTGAGCATATCTTCAATTAACTCTTATGCCTCATCAACGATTTTGTTCATAATGGCTCCTCCAACTGCAGCATCCTTAGACATACGGGTGCTGTAAATCAATCCATTGTAGAATATATGGACTATGAACCACTTCTCCAACCCATGGTGTGGGCATATTCTGAGGAGCTCTTTAAATCTTTCCCAAGCTTCATATAAAGACTCACCATAGACCCTGATTCCTAAGGTGAGCTGTCTTACTTGGTGAAAAGTATTTGGCCAAGAAAACTTGAGAAAGCTACTGCCATGTGGTAATAGACCCTGATGGAAGAGAATGCAACCATGCACGGGCCTTGTCCTTCAGAGAGAAAGGAAATAATCTCAGTCTAATTGCATTTGATGATACTCCATTCATCTTCAATGTGTCACAGTATTCCAAAAACACTGAAATATGGAGATTAGGTTCTTTAATAGATGACCCTCCAAACTGATTCTATTGAACCATCTATAAAAGAGAAGGCTTCATCTAAAAGTTGTTGGCCTCAACAACTGGTTTGACAATGCTTGTGTTCAGGCCATGTGTATCCGGGGCAGTAAAATCCTTAAGAGATCAGTTATCTCTTTCCACCATGATAGGTGCAGAATTTTCTTGCTGCTATCTTTTTCTTATCCCTCGTAGTGTGCGTTCAATTTTCGGATCAAAATCAGCAACAAACTCACGTTCTCTTTGCATAAAAGCGAAACATACCTATAAGGAAGGAAAGAAGCAAAAATTAGCAAGATAAAATTATGCAAAAAAATTAAAAGAAAGTGATCTAGTCTAGCTATTTCGTAGGTATCTAATATTGATGATTGTTCCCCGGCAACGACGCCAAAAACTTGTTGTGTCTGTTTTATAATTAACCGCAAGTGCACGACGTAACTGTAGCTAGTCCTGAGAGTATGGGTCGTATCCCACAGAGAACAATGTCAATTACTAGAATGATGCGAAATATGCTATCTAAATTGATGTAATTCAATGGAGAGTTTGTCACAATTAAGTAAATTAAGGATTCAATTAACAAAAGCCTAGGGTTAGGATTCACCACACTTATGATATTCAACATTCGGCATGTACCTCTAATTACAATTATCTAGGTTATTGGGGATGGTTTAGCCTTAATTAACTAGCAACCTCTTTCAAGTGTTACTAATCGTACCTAGGTTAATCCAATTGCCTACTTTCGTGGTTCTTAATTCAACCTAAGTCCATTAAGTTCTATGCTAAGTATGGAATACAATTAATTGGTTTTCTTGTGCCCACTAATTGATTCATTCCTAGAGAACCTTAAACTACTTTCATGATTAAGATATCCTTAATTAACTATTAGGTTCTAGTATTAATCTTCACCTTTCAGTTCATCAATTAATATCCTAAGACGTGATAAACGTTGGCCAGACATTCATCAACTCATATAATCAATTCATAATAGCTAATCCTAATTAACCATGGATAACATAATTAGAGTTCTAGCAATTCAATTATCACAATGTATCATCAAATCATAAGTGATTTTACTGAAACCCTAAATCAAATCTACTCAAGCATGATAGAAAGATAAATCAAAAGCATAATCCAATTCATTAAGTAAATCTATTCAATACAAACCAAGAGAAAGAGTTGAAGTAGAGATGAGTGTAGTGATAGAAAGATAGAACCTAGATGAAGAATGTAATGATGAAATACAAAATTGAATTGCTGTAAATTCTACTCTAAGAACATGAATTAAATATTAATCCTACTCTAAACCTAATCTAATGGTGTTTCCTAAGCCTAAAATTGAGTAAAAGAAGGTCTGAATGTGTGTGGATGTGTTCCTCTGCATTTCCCTATGCATATGTATCACTTGGCTGCCCAAAACCCTAAGAAAACACGTGCTGTACGAACCTGAAACACGGCCGTGTTCCAAGACATGGCCTAGCCGTGTTTCGGGCTAGATTCTGGAAGCTTTCTGCATCTTTCACCCAAAGCACGACCTGGTCATGCTTCATGCACACCAAGCACGACATGGCCATGTTGGGGGCTACCATGCTCCTTTCTTGCCAATTTTTGGTGTGTTGCCTCCTTGCTTCCTCCTTAGCATATTCCAAGTCCATATGGCTCCTCTCATGATTTTTTTCCCTTTCTTCTTGGCCTCTTTTACTCTCCTACCAACATAAAACAAACCAAAGTAGTATCCAAACCAAAGCATAACCAAATGTAGGGAAATAATCACAAGTTTACTATTAATTAGGGTATAAAATATAACCATTAAACACTCAAATTTCCCCTTTATCAGCTGGCAATTATGTTTGATCATCTATTTTTTTTCATTGAATGACTTTTGACGCCATCACTCTTTCTCTTAGATTGAGCCTGATTTATAGATGTTGACTATGTCAAATCTTTTTCGAGCTCTTCATTATCATTTTCTTTAAGCTCTTTATCTAATTCCTCAACAACATCAACAGGGGCAACAACTTCTTTACTAGTGGCACGATCTTTCCCAAAAGCAAGGGCCAGCTTATCAAGCAGCAAGATCGGTGTATATCTGTAATCTTTTTCATTTGGATAACTCTACAAAAAATGAAAACACTTGAATTAATCATAAGTAGAAATTGAAACAAAATAATTCATAAAGGAGGAAAAACAATAAACACTAATCTTTATATACTCAGTCCACACATCATCGCTATCTACTTTAATCATTTTCTTTTTGTCACCCTACACGAATCCACTTTGATTTAACATATCATAAACTATTGCATAGATAGCCCTTAACCTCTTCATTGCAGGCTCAATATGTGGTTTCAATTTGATTCCACATCCAGGAAACCTTTGCTCTATCTTTGCCTCAGTCATTTTTAAAGTATGTGCCTTGAATTGTCCATTGTCACATCTATGTCCTTCATTCACGGCTTCAATCAATATGTCAAGGAGGGCTTCATCATCTTGATTAGACCATTTCCTACGATCTCTCTTTTTCTTGATAGCTTATTGCATACTGCTCTTGGATTCCATTCCTATCTCATTACCATAATATAAATCACAAATCAAGTATAGAATATATGAAGAAAAAGACCAAATACAAATAACACATGTGTATATAAAGAAAAAGACCAAGTACAAATAACACGTGTCAAATCCAATAAACAAACAATATAAAATTACACGTGTCAAATCCAATAAACAAACATTATAGATGTTTCAAATCCTTTCAAGAAATACATAAACCAAACAATAGACAAAATAAAATTATAAATAAGGAACTAGCAACTAATAATCAACCCATGTGTCTATTAGCAAGCCATTCATTTCACATTTGTGTTGCTATATTTTCCCTCCAAGCAGACCACTCATTACTTGTCTCAATTGTGCTAATAGGATTAACATGTGTCATATCCTTATTTTGTAGGGTTATCCAATTCTGCATCCAATTGATCTTCTATTGGGTCAATAGGCATTTCGCTTCTAATAAAATTGTGTAAGAGACAACAAGCAATTATAATGTAGTTTTGGGTTTTGATTGGGTAAAAAGACTGATTTCTGAGTAAAGTCCAACGTATTTTTAATAACCCAAAAGTTCTTTCTATCACATTTCTTGCCATTAAGTGTCTCATATTAAAAAGCTCTTCCTTATTTGATGGTATGTATCTGCGTCTCCATTCACTGCGATAATGTCGATATCCTCTAGAGCAAGAAATCCTTCACTATTTGTAAATGCAGCATCCACAAGGTAATAATACCCTGTAATAAAATAAAAGTATTAATTGAACATATTAATAATTACTAATTTGTTACTATAAATGCATCTTTACCATGTAAATCTTTTTTACCTGTTGGGACTCTTAAACCATTCCTCCTAGAAATGACATCCTGTAGTACTCTTGAATCTGATGCTGATCCTTCCCATCTAGGTAACACATATATAAAGTTCATATCCCTTGAATATACACCTAAGACATTGGTCGATATATCTCCCTTTCTATTATGATATCTCGATTTATCAATTGCTGGCACATTAACTTGGATATGTGTTCCATCTAATGCCCTAAGACAACTCTATATACAAATACAAATACAAATAAAAAGTTAATGTTTAACAAACTAAAGTGCAATTATTAATGTATTATATAACACAAACATCGTACCTTAAACCATTTCCATCTCTCATCTAAGCAATCTTGTGAAACAGGATCTGGTCCTTTAAGGAGTGTTTCTTGCAATCATAAGACACTTTTCAACACTTTATTAAAGTACCTACTAACTGTTTCTCTAGACCTTTTAAACAAAAACTTAATCACCCGATTCTTAGAATGATGTGCCAATATGTGTAAGAACATAGCCACTTGTTCTTCAATATTTACTAGTCCATCCTCTCTTAATCTGCCTTCAGTATGAAGGAGAAAGCATAATGAACAAAATGACATAATATCCATGTGAAGATGATCGACGGATGTAACATAATCTTGGTTTATCAATCCCTCTAAAAGTTCTCTCCTTAAACCCTCCCTGTAACATCCCGATTTTTCCCTAAAATACTAATGGGTATTTATGTAATCTTTAATGTAAGGGTTGTATTGTAATGCTTTGAGAGAGTAAAAATTATGTAATTTCAATAGACTATCAATGGTGTAAATACTTTAAAGTGGTATTTTGGTATTTATAAGATTTTTTAGTATTTATACGATTTTTGGTAGAATGGCATTTTGGTAATTCCAACCAAGTAGCTCGGAAGTGTTTCTAAAACACTTAAATGGTAGGCTAGAAGTGTTTCTAAAACATTTAAATGGTAGGCTAGAAGTGTTTCTAAAACACTTGAATGGTAGGCTAGATGTGTTTCTAAAACACTTGAATGGTAGGCTAGAAGGATTTCTAAAACACTTGAATGGTAGGTTAGAAGGATTTTTAAAACACTTGATTGGTAGGCTAGAAGAATTTTTAAAACACTGGAGTGATGATGATGGTTTTGACTATCAAAGGGGAGGGGGAGTGATTAGAAAAATTCAGAAAGGAGAGAACAAGAAGAAGAGAGAGGAAGAAGAGAGAGAAAGTGCAAGAGGAGAGAATCAAGGTAGGTTTTCTTGATCCAAATTCTTCTATACTCATCTTTTCTTCAATGGATCCTAAATCAAGTTATGGATGTAGGTTTTGGTGGTGAGAAATTGGTATTCAAAGTTTAGGAAGCTTGTTAAGGTAGGCTTAACACCTACTCTCCACAAAGTTTTGATGTAATTTCTATGTTTTACAAGTGATTAAATGATTGTGCAACATGTGGGCTGATGCTGGGGTTTTCTCAGATAGCCCTACCTATGACCCGATTAACCAGAAAAGGAAGTCTCTTTAAGTGGACCGAAGAATGTGAGAATAGCTTCCAAGAGCTTAAAGTCAGATTGACTTCTCCTCCTATTTTGGTCATTCCCGATCCTTCTGGACGATTTGAAGTCTATACAGATGCTTCCAAAAAAGGCTAAGGGTGTGTATTAATGCAAGAAAGCAGAGTGGTTGCATATGCTTCTCGACAGTTGAAATCACATGAAGAGAACTATCCCACTCATGACTTGGAGTTAGCTGCAATAGTTTTTACCTTAAAGATATGGCGACACTACTTGTATGGAGCTGTATTTGAGATATATAGCAACCACAAGAGTTTAAAGTATCTTTTTGACCAAAAAGAGCTCAATATGAGGCAAAGAAGGTGTATGGAATTCATCAGTGGTTATAAGTTTGAATTAAAGTATCACCCTGGAAAGGCAAACATAGTAGCTGATGCATTGAGTCGGAAGTCGCTGCATGTGAGTCATATGCTAATTTGGGAGATGAAGTTGATTGAAGAGTTCCAAAATTTGAAGTTATCAGTGGTGACTCTTCCTAGAAGTCTGATTATTAGCGAATTAAAAGTTGAATGTGATTTAAAGATGGAAATTAAGGAGGCGCAATCACAGGATAAGTTTTTACAAGACCGAAGAGACCAGACTGATTTTACAGTATCAAAAGATGGAGTCATTATGTACCGAGGCAGAACATATGTACCACAAGGAGAGAATTTAAAAGTTAATATTCTGGATGAAGCACATCAAAGTAAGTATACAATCCATCCGGGATCTACAAAGATGTATCAAGACTTGAAAAGATTGTACTGGTGGCCAGGAATGCAGCGAGACATTGCTGAGTATGTAACGAAATGTCTGACTTGTCAAAAGGTGAAGATTGAACACCAAAAACCTTCTGGGATGTTACAACCATTAGAAATCCCTGAGTGGAAATGGGATAGCATTTCTATGGATTTTGTTGTAGGGTTACCTAAGACTCAGGCAAGCAATGATGTAATATGGGTAATAATGGACAGATTGACAAAATCTGCGCACTTCCTACCCATCAGGATTAACTACTCCTTAAATAAATTAGCCCAACTGTATATGAAGAAGTTGTCCGGTTACATGGAATTCCTAATAGCATAATTTCATATCGAGATCCTAGATTCACTTCCAAATTTTGGAGAGCATTACAAAAGGATTTTGGCACCCGTCTATGTTTTAGTACTGCATATCATCCTCAAACGGATGGACAAACAGAGAGGACTATACAAACCTTAGAAGATATGCTAAGAGCTTATACGCTAGAGCAAGGAAAGGGATGGGATGAATATTTACCCCTGGCAGAGTTTGCATATAATAATAGTTATCATTCTAGTATTGGGATGGCACCTTATGAAGCTTTGTATGAAAGAAAGTGTAAATCGCCTTTATGTTGGGATGAAGTGGGGGAGAAAAATTTATTGGGGCCCAAGTTAGTGCAACACACGTCTGAGTAGATACAGATGATTCGGGATAAGATGCGAACGGCTCAGAGTCGACATAAAAGATATTTTGATAAGAGGAGGAGGCCGTTATAATTTCAAGAAAGGGAACATGTATTCTTGAAAATTTCTTCGACTACCGGAATTGGCTGAGCAATGAAAGTAAAGAAACTGAGCCCGAGGTACTTAGGCCCTTACCAAATTCTCAGAAGGGTAGGTCCGTCAGCATATCAGATTACACTTCCTCCACATCTGACAAATTTACATGATGTGTTCCATGTATCACAGCTTTGGAAATATCTACCAGATCCGTCGCACACAATTCAAGAAGAGCCAATAATTGTAAACGAGAATCTGACTTATCGACCAAAGTCGATTACAATTTTAGAAAGGGACATGAAACAGCTAAGGAACAAAACGATTTTGTTGGTGAAGATAGCTTGGAAAGGTTTAACGGCAGAAGAAGCCACGTGGGAAAGAGAGGATGTCATGAGACAGAAATACCCGCAACTATTTGAAGACAGATAGATTGTGACTTTTGGGGACAAAATTTCTATTTAGGGGGGAGAACTGTAACATCCTGATTTTTCCCTAAAATACTAATGGGTATTTATGTAATCTTTAATGTAAGGGTTGTATTGTAATGCTTTGAAAGAGTGACAATTATGTAATTTCAATAGACTATCAATGGTGTAAATACTTTAAAGTGGTATTTTGGTATTTATACGATTTTTTAGTATTTATACGATTTTTGGTAGAATGGCATTTTGGTAATTCCAACCAAGTAGCTTGGAAGTGTTTCTAAAACACTTGAATGGTAGGCCAGAAGTGTTTCTAAAACACTTGAATGGTAGGCTAGAAGTGTTTCTAAAACACTTGAATGGTAGGCTAGAAGGATTTCTAAAACACTTGAATGGTAGGTTAGAAGGATTTTTAAAACACTTAATTGGTAGGCTAGAAGAATTTTTGAAACACTTGAGTGATGATGATGGTTTTGACTATCAAAGGGGAGGGGGAGTGATCAGAAAAATTTAGAAAGGAGAGAACAAGAAGAAGAGAGAGGAAGAAGAGAGAGAAAGAAGAGAGAGGAAGAAGAGAGAGAAAGTGCAAGAGGAGAGAATCAAGGTAGGTTTTCTTGATCCAAATTCTTCTATACTCATCTTTTCTTCAATGGATCCTAAATCAAGTTATGGATGTAGGTTTTGGTGGTGAGAAATTGGTATTCAAAGTTTAGGAAAATTTTTAAGGTAGGCTTAACACCTACTCTCCACAAAGTTTTAATGCAATTTCTATGTTTTACAAGTGATTAAATGATTGTGCAACATGTGGGCTGTATATTATGTGGATTTTTCTGTTCTGGTTATTTCGAATTTCTGGGCAAAATCAGTAACAATTTTGAAAAAAGTATCAACATAAGAATTGTCTTTATGTGCCTTACGAATTTATAGGCTCTAAGAACTCCTAATTTGGAGTCAATATGAGGGAGATATGACCCAAGAAGTAAGCAGAGGTCACAGAACACGAAGAGTCTGGAATCCAGAATTTGTAAATATGAGTACCTTTAATGTTTGAATTTCTTGGACTACTCTGTAAGGAATTGGAAAATATGGTAACCATATAAGTTGTAGATAATTTTCTTCGCTTTATAGAGACACCAAAATAACCTTAATCTAAGTTAAAATGAGAGAGTTATGTTCTAATTAGTGAGGAAAGATCACAGAACCCGAAGAGTCTTGAATCTAGAATTTGTAAATATGAGTGCTTTAGTGTTCGAATTTCTGGGACTACTCTGTAAGGAATTGGAACATATGATAAACAAATAAGTTGTAGATAATGTTCTCAGATTTACAGAGACACCAAAATAACCTTAATCAGAGTTAAAATGAGAGAGTTATGTTCTGATTAGTGAGGAAAGGTCACAGAACCCAAAGAGTCTGGAATCCAGAATTTGTAAATATGAGTGCTTTAGTGTTCGAATTTCTGGGATTTATCAGTAAGGAATTAGAAAATATTGTTAACATAAAAGTTATAGGTAATTCTCTTAGATTTACATAGACACCAAAATCACCTTAATCGGAGTTGAAATGAGAGAGGTATATTTTGATTAGTGAGGAAAGGTCACAGAACACGGTCCAGCCGTGTTCTGAGTTTCAAGGCCGTGTTTAGGGCTGGAAAATCTTATTTTTCACTATTTTCTATAGGAAAAAGAACCTTGTTTGTTGAAGGGATTTTAGAAACCAATTGACCAAAAGAAATACTTCTAAAGTGATGGTTTTATATCACCACAATATTATTTTATTTACTTGATTTCAAAAGGGCTACATTGAATATTGATTTGAGATATTTTGAAAGAGTGATATAGATGGAAATACCTATTGAACATATAATTTGAAATATGCTCATGGTAATAGTTGTGATGTATATTTATATAACTCATTGAGCATAAAAATGATATTTTTTGCATTGCATTTATTATTGATTGACAAGCGTAAAGCTTGCGATGAGTTGCTTGGTGCATATGCATTGCACTTGACTTGAGTGGACATTGATGAATATCGGTGGGTTGTATGGCTGTGATGGTACTGGGTAGGGAACGCCCTACTAGCCTGAGTGAGCCGATGAGGCCACCCAACCAAATGAGAATAAAAGAGAAGTAAATGAGAATAAAAGAGAAGCAATGAGTGAAAATGTGTGATTTTATAGCTGGCAAGCGATGAGCATTGCGCAACATGAAGAGCTATGTTTTTCATGCATTGAGTGTGCCAGATCGCCGAGTAAGGCAGGTGTATTAGAAGTTATGATTTTATCATAAAAGCTTGATATTTTCTGTAGTTTATACAGTTTAACATAATATCTGTTTTTACACATTTTATTATAAATGGTTGAGTCTACTGGGAACCGTGTTCTCACTATTTTATGGTGTTATGTTCAGATAAAAGGAAGTGAGATGCTTCCATGGACAGCGTTGCCAGTAAAGATCCCGATATCAGCACCACCTCCTCACCCTTTGTGTTTTAAGGGTGGTGTGCTGTATGGGGACTTTTGTATTTGTATTGTAATTATGACAAGTATTGTATTATGAATACTTATGCGGGATTTGTAATATACATATATGGGTATTTATGCAAATATATATTGTTATGAGAATTGTGATAAAAAGAAAAAAAAATATGGTGTTACACTCCCTAACCCTTGGTTGTTCCCTAAGACTATGATTTTCATAAAACCACAATGCAAAAAGACTCGCTGTAATAAAAATTGCAAAACACATCCCAACCATCTCTAAAAACGTTTCCTCCAAAAGCAGATATGACATAATCTCAAGTTGATCCTCTGAATTCATATTTACCTATACAAATAAGAAGAAAAAATAAATAACTTAAATAACCTCATATGGCAAACTTATCCCTCTTAAATTTATGGCTCACTTTCGTAACATTTCTTCCAGATTAGCATAGATGCATACATGCAACACATTAGAGCTCACAATTTGTAAATTAGGACATGTATGATAAATGAAATAACAAAACACTGAACAGGAAATGCCAGTAATCAGCCTGCAAAGGACTTCAATTATATAATTCTAGACAAAGGAATAAAAGAAAAGAAGCACATGTACACAAATGCTCATAGGAGCCATGGACATGCTCATGAAAATATGTCAAACCGGTATAATACTCCATAAGCATAGAATTACAATAAAAAACATTGCATTAAGTCATCAGGGCAAGCATCAAATTCAAGTTTTGGAGTAATAACATGGTATATAAAACAAAAACTTCCCTTCCATTAACCAAGAAGAAAAAAGGGAAAAAAGGCGTGGAATTAGAGACATACCACATTCAAAACATTCTACAAGAAGCAACTAAGACACATGCAATTCTTATATACAAAACTATTTAGATTTAGATAATCTTCAAAATTGTCAACACTAGGTAGAAACTTTTGGCCTTATAAAAAATGGCTTGAAAAGCCACAGAACATGAGTGAAAGTGAGTGAGTCAATTAGATCATAAATGAGCCAATTACAACTAAATGTTTTTCAGCATTCAAAACAAAATCAAACCAGTTTCACTCTACATTTTAAAAAGCATATATTATGCAACATTCAAGAGTCTAAAAAGACTATATAAAGGGGAGAATTTGAAGATTCAATTGGACACAACGTGCAAGAGAAAGCTCAATTGTTTTATGAGAATAATTAAAGTAGAGATAGCTCAACGTGGAAGAGCATATATTACATCATTTGCATGCTTCATCATGATCAATGTCACAAAAAGGGAACAAAAGGGGAAAAAAAGTGGGTACAAGAGGAGAGTTGCATTAATGATTCCTTACTAAAATTCTCACTCCAACCACCTCAATTAGCCTAAGTGGCCAGGAAAGAGACAGTTGAATGCTTTTTACATTAGTCAAGATTTAAGATTAATTTTTATAATATAGAACATGATTTTATCTAACTCAAATATCATATAAAATGAATCATTATTTAAATAGGGATTTATTGAAACTCGTGTCACGTGATATATATGAGTTTATTGGCTCCCATTCAAATACAAATTGCTTACTTGTCTTCCACTTTGAGAGATCACCCAGCAGGTCTTTTTTTTATAAATTACAAACGTGCACTAGGCAAAGCAAAGTTCAATGCCCCTTTATATAATTCATAGTTGACTAGAAGACATGGAGTAATATGAAAGACTTCAAATGTATTTCCTACCTAAAACCAAACTAGTGTGTACCTGGGAAACATTTGTGTGGGGATATCTATATATTAATTATCTCAAAACCCTAGATTGAGGGAGATTTATTATTGGATATTAATTCATGTTAAGGTCCCTAAATTTAGAATATTATTATCTCTTCATTTGGTCTAAAAACCCCACATCACATTGTAATTTACATGTTAAGATAATGCTTTTCCCACCTGAGTTTCCTTGTGTTGATCAATTCTAACCTCAGTTTCTATGGACCAGAAATAGTCAACCTCAAGACCCTAGAGGCTAGAGTTGCTTCGTACGTGCCTAAAAATATGGCACTTGTCTGTTATATTCCAAACCTTTGAAACACAATTTATTCATAGGATTCAAAAGATTCTTAGATTCTTGTACATTTTGAGTGCGACACTAGGAAGAAATTGCAGTAGCATTAGGAGCAAGATGATAGTTAATATATATGTTATTGGCTAATGATGCCTTTTCAAGCCCAAAAAGGGGACCATTCTTCTATTATTTCATTTTACTTTCCATGCCTCAAAAGGGAAGTTACAATCAAAGTTTTCCCAACTTGGAAGTAAGTTGCAATGTTACTTTCCCTAGCTATTTGATTAGTTTAATTAATTAATTGGGAGAAACAATAGTGAAATCTACAAAACCCATTTGCCATTTTTTATATTGAAAAATACATATATCAACAAGTCTTTATCATACATTTAAGCTAAGCCTAAATGATGCCCAACTGGCCTATTTCAATGCAATTTTTTTTTAATAATGAAGGCCTCAAGACCAAGGGGAATAAGGAGTGGGGAAAGGGGTTAGGGATTAAACTCATGAAACTATTACTCATTTAAATTTTAAAAATTAAGATTGGTGTCACATGGACTATTACCTCATTAGCCAATACAAATTTACCTTTTGCATACATTTCTTATCAATTTATTAGCTATTCATTTTTTGGGTTAAAGATGACAAAGAAATTCAAAAAGAGTCATAAGGAGGATCAAACCTTAGATATCAAGCTCAACTCAATTTTAAATAGGAAAACTAATAGTGCTATATATATCAGTGCTCATCCAGAAACCTTAAGTCACCCCTGGATCTCTCTAAAAGCAAAATTTAAAGTGAAGCCCACTAAACAATTTAACAAACAGATAATCCCTCGGGCATAAAACTATTAGAATGGAGCTACAAATAACTATTACTTCTCTTAAATCAGCAACAACAATTATCACACCAATTAAACATGAGCCAAAGCAAATATGATAATCATAGGCAGAAATTAGAATGTAAAAATTAGAGCAAATCAGAGCAAATAAGAATGTAAAAACCAAAGCCAAGCACATGTATACAAGAATCTTTTAGAAAGGGAAACTATCCCAATTCACAGACCATTCTTTCCAAGCATAAATTCCTAAA
The DNA here is from genome assembly GCA_037074535.1 of Gleditsia sinensis. Lineage (NCBI taxonomy): Eukaryota > Viridiplantae > Streptophyta > Magnoliopsida > Fabales > Fabaceae > Gleditsia > Gleditsia sinensis. The sequence continues at coordinate 35,153,735 of CM073466.1, read as the reverse complement.
CCAAGTAAAGAGAACATGACGCTTACCTTGTAACAACCTCTTTTTTTTTCCTTTATTATTATACAATATTGAGTTCCCATACATGTTATTAATCAAAACAGACGTATAACATATCAAACACATAGATATTTACATCTTGTTTATTTTGGTTGACCAATTTCGGAGATACAGGTGCGGGTGGTTGCACCTTCACCGGGATCTGAGCCAATTCGACCACAAACATCTTATTTGATTCTGAAATCTGCCCAACATAAAGTAACTCGATCCAATGTGCACTAAAAGCCAGAGCCTTAGAAACAAAAGCTGCATAAATAATTTTCTGAACATGATATGGAAATATAGTGAGAATTAAATCCCAGTAAGTTCAACAATAAATTATCATCAGTAAAGCTCATCACGTCATGTTCAGCTGTATAAACTACAGAAAATATCTTTGGTCACATGAATGCATTATATCTATGCACATAAGAATCATACTATAATGATATGTATGATATGATTAACTATTTTCAAAATATCATATGATGGCCATCAACTTATTCTCATTTCAAGCTACCCCGGTCAGGGTGAGTATCCTCTACTCTCCGGTACGAGCTTTTCTCGCTCCGTCCGACATGGCCCACTTTCTCTTTCTTTTCTCATTATCATGATCATAACCGTTGGTAGGGCGTCCCTTACTGGTGCACCACACAGATTGCCATGTGACCGTGCTCATTTCTTTTCTTTTCACAATGTTAGCCAAAAATATGCTTTCAATAACAAGTATGTTCATCAAAATATAACTATTACCATAAATCATTGGTAATCATGCCATGAACATAACCATTTCAAATATCACTTTATAAAATATTTCCATGTCAAAATTTCACACTTAAGATGGTAAGAAGTTCATACAATGGCAATGGCTATGGCTATACAAGTCATTTATTAAGATTCAGCTTCTTTTTTAAATACTAATTTTATTTCTTTATTTTCTTAATGCAGGTTTTCATCCTATCTAACCTTCTCTTACTAATCAGAGCATAGCTCCCACAATTTAACTCTGATGTAGGTGATCTTGGTGTCCATTTCAAGATAAAACAATTATCTAAAACTATTATGTTGAACATTGTAACGAAAAATTAAGAAACAAAGGTGATATTACTCCCTCAAAGTATAGGATAGTTCCTCTCGGATATGTTCTGACCTTTACTAACTAATTAGACCATATATCCCAAATTGGAACTCCAAATTGAGTGCTTCCAGTTGGTAAAACTCCATGAGCCATATATCTATAATTGTTATGTTGGCGCGCTATTTTAATTCCCTACAGAACATTCCCAGAAATACAAAAAACTAAAGCATTAATAACATACTCTTCCCTAAATAAACATTTTCTGACCTCTGTTTACTAATCGGATCATATCTACCTCATATGAACTCCAACTTGCATAATTCCAGTGGGTATATTTCCATGAGACATAGATATATAACTTTAATGTTAACCATTTATTTTAATTCCATACATATAATTCCCAGAAATTAAAATACAAAAGCTGTCCTAGCATAATCTTCCCTGATGAACCATTTTCTGACCTTGGCTTACTAATCGGACCATATCTACCACATGTGGACTCCAAATTGAATGATTACAGTGGCTAAAAATCCATGACACACATATCTTTAATTCTTATGTTAACCATTTATTTTAATTCCATACAGATAATTCCCAGAAATTAAAATACAAAAGCTGTCCTAACATAATCTTCCCTGATGAACCATTTTCTGACCTTGGCTTACTAATCGGACCATATCTACCACATGTCGACTCCAAATTGAATGATTCCAGTGGCTAAAAATCCATGACACACATATCTTTAATTCTTATGTTAACCATTTATTTTAATTCCCTACCAATAATTCCCAGAAATTAAATTACCGAAGCTATCCTAACATATTCTTCCCTGATGATTCATTTTCTGACCTTTGACTACTAATCAGACCATATCTACCTCATATGGACTCCAAATGGAATGATTCCAGTGGGTGAAAATCCGTGACCCATATATCTTTAATTCTTATGTTAACCATTTATTTTAATTCCTTATAGATTGTTCCCAGAAATTAAAATACCGAAGCTTAAAATTCTGTCAACCATAGCCATATCCATGCAGAACTATCTACACCAACCTAAGTATTCAAACATACATCACATGCAAGATCAATATGCAACATGATATAGCAACATCCATGACCAATCCTCAAAGTTCTAAGATCAAAATCTCATATAAATATTATGAGTTTCAAAGGTTTTCTTCAAAAAGAAATATTGATAAACTTACCTGGAGCACTTAGTCTCCTAGACTTCTCCTTCCTCTTTCTTCCTTTCTTCCTCTCCTTTCCTCACACTACCTTGCTTCTATTTTTGCTCTCCCTCACTTGGACGAAATTCTAATGTTGTAAGGGTGGGTTTTCTTATATAGACCACCAAATAATTCACCTTTCATGATCATGGGTCTACCTTATCACAATTAGGATACACTTTGTTGAATTTTTGGAAAACAAACAACTTATGTTCTTGTCTTCCTCTTCCTTAGTCAAGATATGCATAGAAAGAGGAGATTTGTATTTTGAAAATTATGATGATATGTTCTTAAGATATGGGGCAAGATCCCTTTGATTTAGGGATTCATTTCCTTTTTCTTTTGTCTTAATCAAGTATGATAGATTTGCCTTTTTAAGTGGCAAATTTCTAGCCCTTGAATTTTCCTTACTTAACTAAAATTATTTGTGTAGGATAATGATGTTTTGTCATAATGCTATGTATTATTACCCACTTGCTAAAGTTATGAATGTAGGATATAGATGTTTTTGTCCTAAAGCCTTGTATTATTATGCCACTTGCCAAAATGATGAATGTAGAATCACACCACTTGTCAAATTTTTGTCTTAATGCCATGTCACTTAATCTTGATTACACTAATATTTCATCACTTTAATTTTATTTTTATTTTTATTTTTCCTCTTGGGTTTGGGCTCATTCTTGCCCATTTTCCTTACTTTGGTTAAAATTCTTCCTTTCATAATGGGCTTGGTCACATTTTCATGATTTTTGGGCTATCGGTCCAATTTCTATATCCTAGTCCAAGTCTATGTTTTATTTCTTCCTTGGCCTATCCTATTGGCTTGCTAAAAATTCATGTGAAGTAGAAAAACTCTATATGAAATGTCTATAGGTTAAAGCCCAATTACGGGTGGAGATACTAAACTCAGTAACTTTTGCTCTTAAATTAAGAAAGATTACCCTAATCCGATCTTCTTGAAATTTTAAGACCTTTACTTCACAAAAATTTATCTTTCCTTACTTAAGAATTTCACCTTTCTTTAACATGTTTATTTCTAATATTTCCTCTTAGGTTTTCTTTCTTTACCTATTCCATTAATATTAGAACATTTCTATGCATATATGTAAGGTGAAGAATTTCTAAGGAAAATATCTAAAAATTACGGGATGTTACATTCTTCCCCCCTTTAAGAAATTCGGTCCCCGAATTTCAATCCATCCTACCACATGTAGGGAATGAAATTAAGGCATTATTCAGAGTTACCAAGCTTATTACCTAAATAATTAGAGATATCTTTTCTGTATGACATCTTTACTTTTTAATATGTCTATTCACTTGAGTGATTTTGCCATATAACTTAACCATAAGGATTTCTTTCAATCATAAGTTCTTCAATTGATATCCTCTAGCCCGTATGGATATATCTATGGGTCGATATTAGAAAACACACATATAAAGGAACATATACACCTTCATATTGTGTAACTATCTTTTCTTATTCCAAACTTCTATCAAGTCAATTTTTTTTTTTCATATATCAACATCATCCCCTGAATATCATCATCTTACTCTATCATCTATTTTTATCCTCAAATCCTTTAATCAATATGTTAAACATACGTAGCAATAAATCCTTCAAACCTTTAATAACGTTTATGTACCATTGACGTATGTCTAATAATTCCAACTTACCTCATCACAGTAATTCTATACAAGCTTATTAACACCATTAAACTCATTGTCAAAAATTTCAATTATTTCTTCTATCATATCCAAAAGCACCTCATTCTAGCTTATGCCAATCCCATTTAATTCACCCAATCATTTGAAGAAGGTTTGTGTTTTTTTTCCTAACAATTACTCATACATGAATTCTCAATTCCAACATAATTCACATTCTAGATACTAGACTCAATTTAGCATGATATAATCCTTTAACACAAATATCTTGATAACCTACATTATTTTCGGACATGGTTCTCAGAATATTCTCTATATTTCCAAATTAAGAGTTCAAAGACTAACTTAAATCCTACTTCCTATATTTTATTCCTCGAGAACTTCAACACCACTAATTCTCTTGATTACATTCGTCAAAACACCATAAGACCATCATCCGTCCATTCTTTTCAAACCTTTCATTATTTTAACCTATTAACAACTTAGACACCATAACAACCAAGTTTCAAAGGAAGAAATTATCTTTAATTGTAATGAGGGAAAATAACCTTGCATTTAATGCCAACCGTTAATGAGTGAAACAGACGAAAAGCATAATAGAGAATGGTTCCAAAAGCGAAAGTCAAAATTTTTGACAAAGCATTGAAAAATATTAAAATCGGTGGCCGCAATTCTTGAAAATCTGTAAACAAAATCTATCTATGATTTCAAAAAAAATCGGTGGCCGCAAATTTTGAATATATGTGTCAGAATCAACTTTAAATCCATTGGTATTCGGTGGAAAGATATCACATGGAAAAAGAAACATTTCTGAGCTTATAAAAGTCTGTGAAAATCAAAGAATATGTAGTTAACTGGTAGGATGCAGTTGATTGCTTCAAAATAGATGTAATTAATCAACTGTAAATTAACCAGTCCAAATTAAAATTTCTCAAAATAGCTAGTCGACTTAATAATACTGATAGTCGACTGACGAAAACATTGAGAATACAAAATAAATCATTTGATTGCATTTTTTTTTATTTTTTTTTTCAATGACGTCTATCACCTAGAACTTTTCTACAAGAATCAAAACATCAATGCTTCATCAAAGACAACAAGATAAAGACAGATTTCTGGTGATATCTTATCTTATACTCTTTATGTGCTTAATATGGGTCACAGTCATACTACTGTACATATACATGCTTGCCGTCATTTTTGAATTTTTTTTTTATTTACCTTTAATTTAGTTGATATTCATAGTTGTTCTAATAATACCCGGCCTATTCGCATAGCTATTATAAATATGTCTTTCTCTAATTTCTATAAATACTTACATTAGTATCTTTGTATATTCTCAAAGTTAAGGTGATAGAAATTATGGAGGGAACAACATTCCGTCAGTTTCGAAATATCTGTGTCTTTTGTGGTTCCAGTCCTGGAAAAGATGAGGAGTATGTTAAAGCAGCACAAAATCTGGGTATGGTGCTGGCTAGGAGAAAAATTCATTTAGTGTATGGTGGAGGTAACTGTGGGTTAATGGGGTGTGTGGCTACAGCTGCACATGCAGGGGGATGCCAAGTTCTAGGTATTATTCCTACAGCTCTAGCTACATCCAGCAATATAGGGAAGACAATTGGGGAAGAATATAGGGTAGTTTCCATGCATGAACGCATGGCTAGAATGATGAGCAATGCTGAAGCCTTCATTGCCTTACCAGGTGGTTTTGGTACTTTAGAGGAGATTTTCCAAATAGTCTCTTGGGCACAACTAAATATGCATCACAAACCGATAGGTTTGTTAAATGTTAATCACTTCTTTGATGGTTTGTTATCTTTTCTAGATCAAGCTGTGGAACAGAGGTTTATCTCACACTCAGCACGACAAATTCTCATCTCAGCTTCAAATGTTGAGGAGTTGATTGATGCTTTACAAGCCTATGTTCATGTACCTGATCTAACTATTACTCCAGTAGAATGGACGGCAGATAACCGCAGGAAGCGTAAATTGGATTTGGATCTTCATCTTTAAATGTAGTAAAACGTAGCTATTATTGTACTACTTTTACTTTCTTAGACTCTACTTGTATACCATATTTACCAACCATACTCCTTTAGAGTTGGTAAAACTATCTTTGAATGTTGCTTATGATCCTCTGAACTTTTGAAATATTCTAGTATATCATCGATATATATAATAACAAATTGTTCCAAGGATGACCTAATTACTATTCATTAAATTTATGAATGCAGCTAAAGGTTTGTCAATTTAAATGCATCACCAAGAACTCATAATGCCCATAATAAGTCCTACATCCTCTTCTCTTATCCTTAATTAATGTTACTCATATCCCAAATCTATTTGTGGAAAAATATTGAACACCTTATAACTGGTCAAACAGGTAATCTATACGAGCTAATGAGTTTCTATTCTACATTGTTACCTTATTCAACTGTCTACAATCTATGCATAGTCATAGTAATCCATCTTTCTTTTTCACAAATAGAACTAGAGCACTCCAAATAAAAGTACTAGGGCATTTAAATCCCTTGTCTAACAAGTCTTGTAAATTTTTTTTTTCCAGTAACTAGAATAATTCTTTTCTGATGTGGAAATACTGCAACCACGGAGCATACTAAGATTTTTCAAATAAAACCGGCACTTTCAAAACTTCTTGGAAATTTTATATGAGTACTAGGGTAAATTCCATGTTAAAATTCCACACTAATATCTCGGTAACTGGATAGTAATTGTAGTCTGTAAACAGCGCACCAGAAAAGTTCCCAGGAAAGAGAGGTGGGTCACTAATGGACACGCTTAAGTACCAAGTCTTTCCTTGCCAGAGCTTTCCTTAGACATGCACTTTTCACAAATCACAATTTTTTTTTAAATTCAATCGATATCATTCTATATAGGGATATAGATACTAGTTGGGTTCTAAGGAGTAAATCAATACCAAATTCTCGAATTGCTGTGGCAAGGTTGTGCAAGATTTTCTCTGCATTGTTTGCCGGATTCCGCCTTGGTGGTGCCATTTCCTACTGTGGGAAAAATAAATTTATGCTACTATTGAGGTGATCAAGCCCAATAGTTAGTTTCAAAACAATATTTAACAGCAGTCATAACACCACCTCGGCATATAGATAAGAAACACTAGTAATTTCTTACCTATATGAGTCACTGATCCCCTACACAGCACAACCACAACATACTCAAGACACTATAAGATCGATTCAGATAACCATCCACCCACTGGCCATCTAGGATCGACCTGCTCTGATACCAATTATGTAACAACCTCTTTTTTTTTCCTTTATTATTATACAATATTGAGTTCACATACATGTCATTAATCAAAACAGACGTATAACATATCAAACACATAGATATTTACATCTTGTTTATTTTGGTTGACCAATTCCGGAGATACAAGTGCGGGTGGTTGCACCTTCACCGGGATCTGAGCCAATTCGACCACAAACATCTTATTTGATTCTGAAATCTGCCCAACATAAAGTAACTCGATCCAATGTGCACTAAAAGCCAGAGCCTTAGAAACAAAAGCTGCATAAATAATTTTCTGAACATGATATGGAAATATAGTGAGAATTAAATCCCAGTAAGTTCAATAATAAATTATCATCAGTAAAGCTCATCACGTCATGTTCAGCTGTATAAACTACAGAAAATATCTTTGGTCACATGAATGCATTATATCTATGCACATAAGAATCATACTATAATGATATGTATGATATGATTAACTATTTTCAAAATATCATATGATGGCCATCAACTTATTCTCATTTCAAGCTACCCCGGTCAGGGTGAGTATCCTCTACTCTCCGGTACGGGCTTTTCTCGCTCCGTCCAACATGGCCCACTTTCTCTTTCTTTTCTCATTATCATGATCATAACCGTTGGTAGGGCGTCCCCTACTGGTGCACCACACGGATTGCCATGTGACCGTGCTCATTTCTTTTCTTTTCACAATGTTAGCCAAAAATATGCTTTCAATAACAAGTATGTTCATCAAAATATAACTATTACCATAAATCATTGGTAATCATGCCATGAACATAACCATTTCAAATATCACTTTATAAAATATTTCCATGTCAAAATTTCACACTTAAGATGGTAAGAAGTTCATACAATGGTAATGGCTATGGCTATACAAGTCATTTATTAAGATTCAGCTTCTTTTTTAAATACTAATTTTATTTCTTTATTTTCTTAATGCAGGTTTTCATCCTATCTAACCTTCTCTTACTAATCAGAGCATAACTCCCACAATTTAACTCTGATGTAGGTGATCTTGGTGTCCATTTCAAGATAAAACAATTATCTAAAACTATTATGTTGAACATTGTAACGAAAAATTAAGAAACAAAGGTGATATTACTCCCTCAAAGTACAGGATAGTTCCTCTCGGATATGTTCTGACCTTTACTAACTAATTAGACCATATATCCCAAATTGGAACTCCAAATTGAGTGCTTCCAGTTGGTAAAAATCCATGAGCCATATATCTATAATTGTTATGTTGGCGCGCTATTTTAATTCCCTACAGAACATTCCCAGAAATACAAAAAACTAAAGCATTAATAACATACTCTTCCCTGAATAAACATTTTCTGACCTCTGTTTACTAATCGGATCATATCTACCTCATATGAACTCCAACTTGCATAATTCCAGTGGGTATATTTCCATGAGACATAGATATATAACTTTAATGTTAACCATTTATTTTAATTCCATACAGATAATTCCCAGAAATTAAAATACAAAAGCTGTCCTAACATAATCTTCCCTGATGAACCATTTTCTGACCTTGGCTTACTAATCGGACCATATCTACCACATGTGGACTCCAAATTGAATGATTACAGTGGCTAAAAATCCATGACACACATATCTTTAATTCTTATGTTAACCATTTATTTTAATTCCATACAGGTAATTCCCAGAAATTAAAATACAAAAGCTGTCCTAACATAATCTTCCCTGATGAACCATTTTCTGACCTTGGCTTACTAATCGGACCATATCTACCACATGTGGACTCCAAATTGAATGATTCCAGTGGCTAAAAATCCATGACACACATATCTTTAATTCTTATGTTAACCATTTATTTTAATTCCCTACCAATAATTCCCAGAAATTAAATTACCGAAGCTATCCTAACATATTCTTCCCTGATGATTCATTTTCTGACCTTTGACTACTAATCAGACCATATCTACCTCATATGGACTCCAAATGGAATGATTCCAGTGGGTGAAAATCCGTGACACATATATCTTTAATTCTTATGTTAACTATTTATTTTAATTCCTTATAGATTGTTCCCAGAAATTAAAATACCGAAGCTTAAAATTCTGTCAACCATAGCCATATCCATGCAGAACTATCTACATCAACCTAAGTATTCAAACATACATCACATGCAAGATCAATATGCAACATGATATAGCAACATCCATGACCAATCCTCAAAGTTCTAAGATCAAAATCTCATATAAATATTATGAGTTTCAAAGGTTTTCTTCAAAAAGAAATATTGATAAACTTACCTGGAGCACTTAGTCTCCTAGACTTCTCCTTCCTCTTTCTTCCTTTCTTCCTCTCCTTTCCTCACACTTCCTTGCTTCTATTTTTGCTCTCCCTCACTTGGACGAAATTCTAATGTTGTAAGGGTGGGTTTTCTTATATAGACCACCAAATAATTCACCTTTCATGATCATGGGTCTACCTTATCACAATTTATTAGAACATTTCTATGCATATATGTAAGGTGAAGAATTTCTAAGGAAAATATCTAAAAATTACGGGATGTTACATACCTCAACTGATGAAGATCGATGGTAGGAGAAGGTCCTTCTCAGGTTGACAATGGAGTATCTTTTTAGATGAGGAAGGAGCTCAGGGGTGATGGATCTCGAGAGCTTGGGTGATAGAGCTGTGGGGTGAGGGAGCTCGAGAGCTAGGGTTATGGAGCTAGGGGGTGAGGGAGCTTGGTTGAGGCTTAGAGAGCTTGGGTGGGTGAGGCTTAGAGAGGTTGGGTGAGTGAGGCTCTTCGAGCTCGAAGATAGGTGAGGCTCAGAAAGAGCTTGGGTGAGTAAGGGTAGAGAGGTCGAAGGTGGGTGAGGCTCTAAAATCTTGGGTGAGTGAGGTTGGAGAGGTTGAGGTGGCTGGTCGAGAGAGAAGCAAAAGCTCGAGGTTGATGGTGAAAGCTTTGGAGAGAAGAGCTCGGGGTGAGGGGTGATTTTGGGGTTGGCTAGAATTTGAGGTATCCAGTCTTTATCCCTGCTATAGAGACCGGATAACAAGAACAACTACATGATAGGATAGGATAACGTAGAAGATAGTATTATCCTATCATGCATGTACACCAAACGGAAGATAGCAATATGATAGGATAGCTTATCTTATCATATTGCTCTTATTAAGCTCCCCAAACTAGCCCTTAAGGTTTTGATAGTCTGTGAATTTCTTGAAATCTTTTTATTTGAAATCTCAAAACCACCCCAAGAGAGGGAAATTTAATTTTCCATTTATTTAGTATATGAAGCAAGAGCTATTTCCATTAAGCCCTATAGGATGTCCTTTGTAGAAATTAAAGAACATAAAAAGAAAATAGAAGAATTATTAGAAAATAAATTTATTCGACTAAGTATGCCACCTTGGGGAGCACCTGTATTATTTATGAAAAAGAAAGATTGGAGTTAGAGACTGTGTATTAATTATAGGAAACTCAATAAAGTAACTATAAAAAAAATTCCTTTTGCCTAGGATAGATGACTAATTGGATAAGTTAAAGTGAGCCACTGCTTTCTCAAAGATAGATTTGAGATGCAGATATCATCAAATTAGAGGTAAAGGAAAATATATTCTAAAAATGGCATTTATAACCAGATATGGACACTATGAATTCCTAGTAATGCCTTTCTAAGAAACAAATGCACCTGCGATCTTTATGGATTACATGAATTGTATTTTTAGGCCTAATCAGGATTAGTTAATTAAGGTATTTATAGACAATATTTTAGTATATTTTAGGAGTGATGAAGAGCATAAACAATATCTAAGGTTAGTGCTCCAATATTAAAAAAAAACCTTTTACTAAATAGGAGAAATGTGAATTATGGCTAAAGGAGTTAAAATGCTTGGGCCTAGTTATTTCTAGTGAAAGGGTTTCAGTAGATCTTAGTTAGACAGAGGCAGTTCTTAATTGGGAAAACCTGAAGATAGTGACTGAAATTAGAAGTTTTTGGTATTGGCTGGGTACTATAGGAGATCTATATAGGGATTTTTACATATAGCATTACCATTAACCAAGTTAACCAGAAAGGGAAATGCTTTTAACAGGACTCAAGAATTTGAGGACAATTTCCTAGAGTTTAAGACCCAGTTAACTACCCCTCATATGTTAATCATCCCTGATCCTTTCGAACATTTTGAAGTATACATTGATGCTTCTATAAAAGGATTAGGTTGTGTTCTGATACAAGAAAGGAAAGTGGATCCATATATTTCCAGACAATTGAGACCACATGAAGAGAATTATACTACTTATGATTTGGAATTAGCTGCAACAATATTTGCCCTAAAAATTTGGAGACATTACTTTTACAGGGTCGTGTTTTAAATATATAATGACCATAAGAGCCTTAAATACCTCTTCAATAAAAAAATAACTTAATTTGAGACAAAGGAGGCAGATGGAGTTTATTAATGATTATAGATTTGAATTGAAGTACTATACAAGAAAAGCAAACTATAGTAGCTGGTGCTTTGAGCAGAAGGTCATTATATTTAAGTCAACTATTGGTGAATGAAATGAACCAGATAGAGGAATTTAGAAATTTAAGATTGTTAGCCATACCTACTCCAAGAAGTTTAATCATTAGAAGGTTAAAGATTGAATATGACCTGAAGAAAAAAATCAAGGAAGCTCATATGCAAGATCAGTTTTTGCAAAGCCATAAAGATTAGAATGACTTCACATTAGTGAAGGATGGAACTATCTTATTCTAAGGGAGGATATATGTGTCACAAAAAGGGAATTTGAAAACTAAAATCTTAGAAAATATAATGGTGGCCAAGAATGAAGAAGGATATTGCTGAATTCGTTGCTAAATGTTTAAATTTTAAAAAAATTAAAAATAGAGTATAAGAAGCCCTAGGGAGTGCTACAACCTTTGGAAATCCTCAAATGAAAATGAGATAGTGTCTCTATGGATTTTATTGTGGGTTTACCTAGAATGTCTTACCCATCAAAATGAATTATTCATTAGATAAGTTAGCCTAGTTGTATGTTCAAGAGATTATCAGCTTACATGGAATCCTCAATAGCATTATTTCTGATAGAGACCCTATATTTACTTCTAGATTTTAGAGAACCTATAAGAAAATTTTGGCACTAAACTATGTTTTAGTACTATGTATCATCCTCAAATTGATAGGCAAAATGAGAGAATGATAAAAAATTTAGAGGATATACTAAGGGCATGTGTTTTAGTACTATTTGCTTATAATAATAGCTACCATTCTAGTATAGAGATGGCGCCTTATGAGGCCCTATATAGTAGAAAGTACAGATCCCCTTTACGCTGGTATAAAATGGAAAAAAGGAACTTGTTAAGTCCTAATTTAATACAACATACCTTTGAACAAATACAAATGATTCGAGACTTGATACATGCATCCCAAAGTCGATAGAAAAGTTATTTTAACAAAAAGGAGAAAACCCTTGCAATTTTTAGGGGAACATGTATTTTTTTAAAAATTTCCTACTATTAGTGTTGGTCGAGCTATGAAAGTTAAGAAACTAAGCCTTCGATATATAGGCCCTTATCATATTCTTAAGAGAGTTAGACCGTCGAACCTCCACAATGTCTTCCATGTTTCTTAACTTCGTAAATATCTCCCCAACCCCTCATACATAATGCAAGATGAATCATTATCGATAAGTGATAACTTAATTTATCGGCCAAAATCGATAGCAATTGTGGATAGAAATGTGAAGCAGTTGTGAAATAAAGTCATTTCTTTAGTAAAAATGGTATGGAAGGGATTAACTCAAAAAGAAGGTACATGGGAAAAGGAAGACACTATGAAGCAAACGTACCCTCAACTTTTTGAAACTAGGTAATTCTCGACTTTTGAAGACAAAATTCTTTTAGGGGGAGAGTTGTAACATTCCCAATTTTGTTTTATTAATTAATACATACATATAATATTAGAAGGTGAGGAAGAGGGAAAAGAGTTAGAATGGAACATTATAAAAGCTTTAGAAAATGGTAAAAGAAAATGCACTAGAAGTTTTCTAGTCAAGACCCCTAAATGCCAAAATAGTTTAAATAGCTAAAAAGAGAAATTAGCTAGGATAATTCCCATAAGGTGGAATGAGACAAGTTAGTTCTATTTCCTTTAAAAATATAGCTATAGGAAACAAGTAGAAGAATTTTATCAGGGGGGAAATTAAAGAAGGTTAAATTGGAATTTCATAATTTTCTAGGGTTAAAACCATGAATGAGAAGTTAAGCTAAGGGTATGTGTAACAACTCCATTTATGTAAATGTAACAAATTTTTTTAAAAAAATTCCATGAAGTTATTACTACTTTAATTCTAACCACTTAACTCGTAATAATAATCACCTTAACCAAGCATAATTGTTATTAACAGTGATACAATACTGAGTTTCCATACACATTATTATTTTACAAACTACACACCATTATTTTACAAACATTTGTACAAAGATACATATTAGCTCTAATCATCTATGTCGACTACTTCCGGGGACACTGGTGCGGGTGACACGTCCACTGGAATCTCAGTCACATCTATGACAGATACATCTGAAATAACTGGAAGTTGCCCAAGATAGGGCATCTCAATCCAACGTACAGAAATAATACGTGTCATAGAGAAAATCTGCATATATTATTCTTCTGAACATGATATGGAAATATAGTGATAATTAAATCACAGTAAGTTCAACAATAAATCATAATTTACCATCAATATAGTTCATCATATCATGTTCAGCTGTATAAACTACAGAAAATATCTTTGATCACATGAATGCATTATATCTATGCATATAAGAATCATACAATAATGATATGTATGACAGGATTAATTATTTTCAGAATATCATATGATGGCCATCAACTTATTCTCATTTCAAGCTACCTCGGTCAGGGTGAGTATCCTCTACTCTCCGGTACGGGCTTTTCTCGCTCCGTCCGACATGGCCCACTTTCTCTTTCTATTCTCATTAACATGATCATAACCGTTGGTAAGGCGTCCCCTACTGGTGCACCACACGGATTGCCATGTGACCGTGCTCATTTCTTTTCTTTTCTCAATGATACCCAAGAATATGCTTTCAATAACAAGTATGTTCATCAAAATATAACTATTACCATAAATCATTGGTAATCAAGCCATGAACATAACCATTTCAAATATCACTTTATAAAATATTTCCATGTCAGAATTTTACACTTAAGATGGTAAGAAGTTCATACAATGGCAATGGCTATGGAATATACTAGTCATTTATAAGATTCGTCTTCTTTTTTAAATATTAATTTTATTTCTTTATTTTCTTGATGCTGGTTTTCATCATATCTAACCTTCTCTTACTAATCAGAGCATAACTCCCTCATTTGAACTCCGATATAGGCGATCTTGGTGTCAATTTCAAGATAAAACAATTATCTAAAACTATTTTGTTGAAAATTGTAGCAACATAGTAAGAATCAAGGTGATATTACTCCCTAAATGTACAGGTTATTTCTTCTCAGATAAGTTCTGACCTCTACCTACTAATCAGACCATATCTACCTCATATGGACTCCAACTTGAGTGATTCCAATGGATAAAATTCCGTGACACATATATCTAGAATTCTTAGGTTAACCATTTATTTTAATTACATTTAGATAATTCTTAGAAATTAAAATACAGAAGCTATCCTAACATATTCTTCCCTGATGAACCATTTTCTGACCTTTGACTACTAATCAGCTCATATCTCGCTCATATGGACTCCAAATGGAATGATTCCAGTGGCTAAAAATCTGTGACACACATATCTATAATTATTATGTGAACCATTTATTTTAATTCCATACAGTTCATTCTCAAAAATTAAAATACAGAAGCTATCCTAACATATTCTTCCCTGATGAACCATTTTATGACCTTTGACTACTAATCGGATCATATATATGTCTTATGGACTCCAAATTGAATGATTCCAGTGGCTAAAAATCCGTGACACATATATCTTTAATTCTTATGTTAACCATTTATTTTTATTCCCAACAGATAATTCCCAGAAATTAAAACAGAGAAGCTATCCTAACATGTTCTTCCCTGATGAACCATTTTCTGACCTTTGCTTACTAATCAGACCATATCTACCTCATATGGACTAGAAATTGAATAATTCCAGTGGCTAAAAATCCGTGACACATATATCTTTAATTCTTATGTTAACTATTTATTTTAATTCCCTACAGATAATTCCTAGAAATTAAAATACAGAAGCTAAAATTTTTACCAACCATAGCCATACCTATGCAGAACTTTCTATACCAGTCTAAGTATTCAAACATACATCACATGCAAGATCAATATGTAACATGATATAGCAACATCATGACCAATCATAAAAGTTCTAAGATCAAAATCTCATATAAATATTATAAGTTTCAAAAGTTTTCTTCAAAAAGAAATATTGTTAAACTTACCTGGAGCACTTAGTCCCCTAGACTTCTCCTTCCTCTTTCTTCCTTTCTTCCTCTCCTTTCCTCTTTCTACCTTGCTTCTATTTTTCCTCTCCCTCACTTGGACGAAATTATAATGTTGTAAGGTTGGGTTTACTTATATAGACCACCAAATAATTCACCTTTCATGATCATGGGTCTACCTTATCACAATTAGATTACACTTGGTTGAATTTTTTGGAAAACAAACAGCTTATGTTCTTGTCTTCCTATTCCTTAGTCAAAATATGCATAGGAAAAGGAGATTTGTATTTTAAAAATTATGATGATATGTTCTTAAGATAAGGGACAAGGTCCATTTGATTTAGGGATTCATTTCCATTTTCTTTTGTCTTAAACAAGTATGATAGGTTTGCCTTTTTAGGTGGCAAGTTTCTAGCCCTTGAATCTCCACTATTTGGTTGATATTATTTGTGTGGGATAGGAATGTTTTGTCCTAGTGCCATGTATTATCGTACCACTTGCTAGAATTATGAGTGTAGGATATAGATTTTTTTGTCCTAAAGCCTTGTATTATCATGCCACTTGCCAAAATTACGAATGTAGAATCACACTACTTGCTAAATTTTTGTCTTAATGCCATGTAACCTAATGTTTATTATTATTACATTATTATATCATCACCTAATTTATTTTATTTGATTTTTCCTCTTGGATTTGGGCTTATTCCTACCCATTATGGGCTTATTCCTACCCATTTTCTTTGCTTTGGATAAAATTCTACCTTTCTTGGAGGGCTTGGTCACATTTTCATAATTTTTGGGCTATCGGTCCAATTACTATATCCTAGTCCAAGTCTATGTTTTATTTCTTGCTTAGGTTATCCAATGGGCTTGCTAAAAACTTATGTGAAGTGGAAAAACTCTATATGAAGTGTCCATAGGTAAAAGTCCAATGTATAGGTAAAGATTTTAAACTTAGTAAATCTAGTTCTTGAATTAGGAAAAATTACCCTAATCCAATGTTCTTGAAATTTTATGACCTTTTCTTGTTTTTAAAAATTTATCTTCTTTATCAAAGAATTTTGCATCTCTTTAGTATGTTATTTGTAATTGTTTTTCCTATTAGGTTTTCCCTCTTTATTTTTTCTCTTAATGTTAGAAACATTTTCTATGCATATACATAAGGTGAAGAATTTCTAAGGATTATATTTACTTAGATATCTAAAATATTGTCTAATAAATTTTATTTCCTTAATTAAATATTTATGTACTTTTATCAATAAAAGAAACGAAATTAGGGATGTTACAGTATGACCTTAATTGCAAAATTAGAACTAATTATCATCCCTCTAATAGAGAATTAAAGCATTTGGAAAGAATTGGATTAGCCGAACAAGCCCTAAAGTAATGGTAAAGGGAAAACTAGGAAATATGGAATAGTTACAAGGGAATAGTTGGAAACTAAGGTGGAGTATTTTCCAAGTAACAAATATTTTATTATTTCTTGTAGAGGAAGGTAGTCATAAGCTTTTTGGAGGCAAAGACTTCAGCCAAGAAGGGAAAGAAGGAGAGGAAGTTGAAAACCATAGAGAGAAAAGAAGGAAGTGAGAGAACGAAGAAGAGAAAAAGAAGGGAAAAGGAAGCTAAGGTTCTTTTTTCAACTAACCTCCATAACCTCGTATTCTCCTCATCTTAGCCTTCTTAAATCACCCTTTTAAACATGGGAAAACGTTAAGAAAATTGAAGAAAAAATAATAGGGAGTGGCTACCAATGGAAGAAAGGCAATGGAGAATCAAGTGAGAGTTATTAGAAAACTAGAAGGAACTAGATTTTGGTAGGTTTAACAATAATATTTTATTGTTATTCCATGTCTTTTGGAAGATTTAAAAGTGTTTTAAATCTTATACTTTGATGATACATGATGTGAAATGTGTATATTTATGATTAGCCATGTAGAGTGAGAGTGTGGATGCATATGCAATGCAAGTATTGTGTGTAAAACTTGGCTTGGAATGGATGATTTTAGGAGCTGGTTTGGTAATAAGAGTAATGCTTCTTGCTTATACGATGATAAAATTGCATGGAATAAGTGCTAAAAGATGTAAATGAACATGAATTTTTGGCTTACATTTTCAAGAGCATTTTTAATACATAAAGAATGTGTTGGCTGAAATTTAGCATCTTGATGTTTAAATGGTGTTGTGACACTTATAAATGCTTAAGGGAATTATTACAAGTTGGACAAAATGAATGCAATATGGAAAACCCTATGTTGGCCAAAATGTGGAACTAAGACATTCTAAAATGCAGCCATAATTTTGACTTATTATTTGATAGAAATTAATAAGGGGCAATGAGTGGTAACATGGGAGAATTTAATAAGGCATTATAACCATTATATTCTAATGAATTAAATGGAAAATGGTTCTTCAAAAGAGTCATAATGAGTTAAGATACATGTTGGTAGAAAAGAGAATTTACCATATGAATAGTAAAAAAGTTGACTAAGTGAATAGTACCACATACCAAATGAATAGTATTTGTTGTATTTAGTAGTAATAAATGAAGGAAGAATTTTAATGGGATATGGTATTGATATTGAGTAGGGAATTAAAAAGAGTATAAAAGTAAAGAAAAAGGAGCATAAAGATAAATTAGGTTAAGGGGGGAATAAATATGATTTAGGTTGTGTAATTAAGAGAAATAAGGTAATTAAATATTTATGAGCATAATAGTGAGCCAAAATGAGTGCATAAATGGGAAGGAATTTCTTAAATTGAAATGTATTGATCTAAACTAGAAATATACTATTTGATGAGTTGGAAGTCATAAGCCTAAATTATTTTGTTAATTATTAAGAACTAATAATGAAAAGTTAGCAAAATTAAGAGGATGAGCCAAATGAATTATTTAACTAAATTAGGTATAAGATAAAAATGAATATTTTTACAACCACCATTCCATAGCACTAGTTTTACCATTCCTTAGAAGAGTATGATGGCATGAATAATGTATGAACCTTGCATTGATACATGCTTAATAAATAATTTGAGATATTGAGATGAGTTACTTGAGCTCCATGATATCAAAGAAAAGCATATCTAGTATATACTTATGATGTTAAGATGACTTAGAAAATGATATTATGCATATGGTTGAATATGGTAACCACAAAAATAAGAAAGAGAAAATATACTATAGGGATGACCCTTTCAGTAGTAAGGTGGCCACAAAAGGTCCCATGGCTTCTGTGTTAGTTCCAAATAAGGGATACCCTATTAACGAATATAAGAAAAAAAAGATTTTAGCCATGAGTTAGCTCGAGTGAGAATGGCTCACTCTGACCTTGTAACAATGGTTCATTTCCTTGTTATTGAGACATAGAAAAATAAAAGAGTAAGCAATCATTATGCATAATTATCTGTTGTGATAGAAATTGTGTTGAATATGTAATAATCATATATTTGTTCATAATATGCCTTTATCATGATATGTGTATTTAATATGAATATGTTATACATGGTTGGTGGTTTCTGTAATGTATACAATTAGGCATAATACTATAAGAATTTCCTGCTATATATTGTGATTATTGTTGAACCTATTGGGGGATTCTGTTCTCATTATTGTTTGGTATTAGTTATTGTAAAAGTAGATAAAATGCCAACTATGTTCTTACCTCTGATTATAGAGATCTAGTGGGTGAAGATACCCAACTGGACCCAGATTCCTATTATTCAAGATATAATTATGGTGATTTTATTTGAGATCCTCACATATAGCTCCTCCTCCACCTTCACGCTTGAGGAATAGCATGTGGCCAATTAATCTAGCATATGTACATATAAAATAGTTGTAGTGATTGAACTACTTACTTTCCATTTTGGGAGGTAACCGGGTACCCCCTTCTTTTTGTACGATAAGTAGTTCCCAAGGTTACCCATGTAAATCAACTGACCACTGATGTAGAACACTAGTTCAATATTAATAAAATGTTCTTTATTTTGGATGCATGTCTATATAGTAATTCATTTATTAATTTTATTAGTGATATGGGTGATACTCTGATTGTTAACTTTTAGTTGAAAGACTACATTAGTATAAACCAATATAGTCCATAACAAAGAAAAAAAAGGCTCTAACAGGATGCACCCATCAACTCCCACAACATCACAATTTACAATCCTCAACTATCACTAAATTTCCAAAATTTGTAAAGGACAAGCCACTCTAGTTCTATCTATTTTATACTTTAACTTAATAATCTTACTAGAAATCAACCCTAAACTATTCCATACTAAACTTTCTTCTATCATGCACATTTACATCCTCCTAGTTATCCTTCTTCATAGCACTTTGCCTCTGTAAAGTTAGATTGCCAAGAATTTTAGAAATCATCCTAGAATTAACTCTTATAACTTGAATGTCATATCTCAAGACTTCCTTATTCATTTGCTATTCTATTTCTAATGCCAATGCTCCACCTAATTCACCATTCTAACCCAAACCAAGGCCTAGAAATAAAGGAAATTATAACTTCCACATACATTTACACAGCCATGAATCCAAATTACAACTACAACATACACTATCTTATGGTATGATCATATTGTTTACTCACCAAATTTGAGCTTTAATTTAGGTAGCGTCTCTTGCTTATTTTCCAAAAGTAATGGCTTAGACTCAAAATCATGTTCTACAACTTGGGATAATTAGAATTTAGCTTTATTACATGTCTGCACTATTCATGCACTGTTCACGACACTGTTCACTAAAGAATTTTTAGGCTAAATTCATGTTATTTGGTCACAAAATTTCATATATAAGGGTTATGCTACCTCTAAACAGGAATCAATAGCCAAAAGTTCCTAAAATGTAGAAAAGGCAAGGATTTGTAGACCCTTGCCTAGCCGATCAAAGCCTTAGTTTTTGTTGCACTTCCATAGGATTTTGTTGTTGTAAATTATCTAATCCACATGCAAGTCTTTGGTGATATACATAATTGCTTAAATGAGGTTTGATTGGGATTGATTTTGGAGGAACAAAGGCACACAATGAAAGGGGGAGAAGCTCAAGATGGAATAAACAAAAGACAAAGGAAATGTGTGGCCACGAGAAAAGAAAAAGAGTGGCATTTTTGTAATCTTACACAATCATATTTTTAGAAGGACATAATGAGGATTTTGGAGCAATTAAAGGGAAAAACTAGAATTTTAACAAACACAAAATTTTATGAATATTAATTTGTTAATAAGGGTCCCATAAAAGAATTAAGGTTATATATATATAAATATATATATATATATATATATATATATATATATATATATATATATATTTCTTCCATCACTGCCAATTTCTAATTTGAATCACCTCATGTTTCCTAAGCTATTCTTGGAATAGATAGGTTAGAGATCCTAGACACAAAAGTGACATGCTTTAAATTAAGCATGTATTTAGCATATTTTATGTTTCTTTTTATTTTATTTAAATTATAAATAGATAGGTTTTAATTAAATTGTGTGTTTTATGTTTTTAGGAATAATAAAGAAGAAAAGAAGAGAAAAATAGAAGAAAATCATGAAAAATGCTGATTTCTGACCTTTCGTCACTAATGGAAGCATATCTCACTCATTTGAGCTCCGATTGAGCTGTTTCCAGCTGCTATGGAAAGAAGAAACATAGAGCTACAACTTTCGTGTTCGGCACTTTGGCAAAATCCGGCGTTTTCTAGGCGCCGCGGCGCTCACAATACAGCGCCGTGGCGGCCCATCATGGATGTCTCGTAGCGCCGCGGCGCTGGTTATTGGCGCCGCGGCGTCCTTGCCCCAGAACCATGAGCGCCGCGGCGCTGCATGGGTGCGCTGCGGCACCCCGTGGATGAAGCTTCGCAGCGCCGCGGCGCTGAACTTATGCGCCGCGGCGCCGCCGCTCCAGAAGTCGCGATTTTAAAGTTTTTTTCGCCTGATTTGAAGCCTAATTGATGGAGATTTGACCTAAAAACTTTCCTACTTCGACTAGGAGGGTTTAATCTATAAAAAGGAAGGAAAGTAAGCAGAGAAGGGATCGATTCATTCAGCAAAGAATTCATTCAAGTTCTCAACTCTTTTCTTTACTTCTAGTTTAGTTTTCTATGGCTCTGCGCGGCTAATTTTCTTTAGTTGGTTGAGGGAGATTGAAACCTCAAGGGATTTGATGTCATTGTGAGATACGGATTTGATTTTATTGCATTCAATCTTAACCGGGTATTGTTTATTCATCTGTTCTTATTTTCTTAATATTATGCATGTGATTGCTAGGAGGCCTACTAGTATATTGTATGTGTAGCTGCTGAATTAGGTTTTGAACAAAGCTTTTATTACTTGATTCGTGAAGCAAATAGGATTAAGGATTTTGGATTATAAATCGTTAACCCTATGATGAATATCAACTAAATTGAATATAACCGATGTGCTTGTATTCGTTTAGCTCTATTAGTTTCTCTTGTTCTTCATGCGGTTAATAAGTTATGCTTTACCGATGTGCTAAAGGATTGCTCGTTAATTAGAGTATAATTAGTGCGATTGTCATTAATTTACTAGGCTTAAGGAGGAACTGCGATAGAATCCCAATGATAGATATTTGGTTTAAGATTGATAATTTTGTCAATGATCAATGCAATCCCTTGATGGTGAATATTGACCGAAACCAACGCTTCTCTCATTAATCACTTTCTCTCAATTATTTTTGCTATTGTTTACTTAATTTTAATTGCGACTCTCAATCCCCCCTTTCTAAATCACATAAGGTAATTCCAGTCTCTGTGGGATCGACCCTTACTCCCACTACTACAGGTTAGTGTTGAGGTAAGGTTTTAATTTGGGCGTGCCTACGACAGTGCGCACCAAATTTTGGCGCCGTTGCCGGGGACTGCGTCATTACTTTTGTGATTTTTTATTTATTTATGCCTGTGACTCGTTCTGCTAATTGTCAAGATTTACTGTTCAATCGAGATATTGGAAAATCTGTATACAAGCACAGAAGAGGAATTCAAGAAGACGTTGATCAGGATAAGGAGGAAGTGATCATGGCCAGACACCCCACTTTGAAGGAGCTTGCAGCTCCAGATTTGCATCAACAACCCTTATGCATTACTTTCCCTAATCTTGATGATAATGTGAATTTTGAATTAAAATCTGGATTAATTCATCTCTTACCTAGTTTTCATGGTCTTGCAGGTGAGGACCCGCATAAACATCTAAAGGAGTTCCATGTGGTTTGTACCAGTATGAAGCCCCCTGGAGTAACTGAGGAACAAATTCAGCCAAGGATTGGTTGTATTATTTACCCTCTGGTACTATTACTACTTGGAATGAGATGAAAAGAATGTTTTTAGAACGTTATTTTCCTGCATCTAGAGCCGCCACTATTAGGAAAGAAATATGCGGCATTAGGAAATTGCATGGTGAAACCCTTTATGAATATTGGGAGAGGTTTAAGAAACTTTGTGCAAGCTGCCCACATCATCAGATTAGTGAGCAGCTATTAATCCAATATTTCTATGAAGGCCTTTTGCAGGGAGACAGGAGCATGATAGATGCAGCTAGTGGAGGAGCACTAGTAGATAAAACTCCTGAGGCAGCCAGAATTCTCATATCAAATATGGCTGCCAATTCACAACAATTTGGCGTTAGGCATGATCCTCCTGTTAGACATGCCCATGAGGTAAGTACAACTTCTCTTCAGAATCAAATATCTGAACTTACTTCTCTTGTGCGCCAAATGGCTACAGGTACACTCCAACAAGTTAAAGTCTGTGGGATATGTTCAGCAACAGGGCACCCTACTGATACGTGCCCTACACTTCAAGAGGAAGCCACAGAACAAGTTAATGTTGTAGGAGGTTTTCCTGGCCAACCAAAGAGGTATGATCCATATGCTAATACATACAATCCTGGATGGAAGGATCATCCCAATTTCAGATATGGGAATGCACAAAATAGGCCTGCAGGACAAAATTTTCAACAAAACCAATAGGCCTATTATCCTAAACAAAATGCATCCCAGGAGCATCAGGTAAGTAATCCATTGGAAGATATTGTGAAGACTCTTGTGCATAGCTCTCATCAATTTCAGCAAGAGACAAGAGCTAGCATTCAGAACCTGACAACTCAAATGGGTCAGTTAGCAACCACAGTGAGTCGACTGGATGCTCAAAACTCAAGTAAGTTACCTTCACAAACTGTGGTGAATCCTAGAGAAAATGTCAGTTCAATTATTTCAATAAATGGTGAGGAAATTGAAAGTCCACCATCTGTTTCTTCTCCTAAAAAGCAAGAAAAATCAATTAAGGAGAATGAAGCAACTACAGGTAAGTCTCTTTCTAATTTAAAGTATGAAGTAGTGCCTCCTTTTCCAGAAGCTCTTAAAGAGAATAGGCTAAATGAGAAAACCTCTGAATTGTATGACATCTTTAGAAAATGTGAAGTTAATCTTCCCCTTCTAGATACCATTAAACAGGTGCCAAGATATGCAAAGTTCTTGAAAGAACTATGTACTCAAAAAGAAGGGCAAAAATTAAAAGATTTTGAAAAGATTCATATGAGTCAGAATGTATCTGCTATGATACAGACAAAACTCCCCACTAAATGTAAGGATCCAGGTATGTTTACTATTCCATGCAAAATTGGGGGAAATCGCATTGAAAAGGCTATGTTAGATTTAGGAGCTTCCATCAATGTTATGTCATATTCTGTATATACATCTTTGAATTTGGGACCATTGAAATCTGTAAATTTAATAATTCAACTAGCAGATAGGTCCACTACATATCCTAAGGGAATAATTGAGGATGTCTTGGTGCAGGTAGATGATTTGGTGTTCCCTGCAGATTTTTATGTGCTTGACATGGACAATGGGGATTTTACTTCTCCAATATTATTAGGGAGACCATTTTTGAAAACCTCCAAAACCAAGATAGATGTTCACAATGGCACACTCACTATGGAATTTGACGGTGAAGTAATAAAATTCAATATGTATCAAGCCATAAAATACCCAGGTGATGATACTCCTGTCTATTCCATTGATGTGCTTGATTCATTAGCATACGATGTGTTTGAATTAGATGAAAAGGATAAAATGGAGGAAAGTGTGAACAAATCTATAGCAGCAGATGATGGTGAGATAAACTTAGATGAAAAAACAAAGGAGAAACTGGCTACACTCAATGATTCTTCGAAAGAACCACCAAAGGGTAAGATTTCTTATATGGAATTATCAAATTTTGATACCATTCTTGCACCTTCTGTTTTGCAGGACCGTGGATCAATTTTGTCATCTCTGCCTAATCACCTGAAATACTTGGAAATAGGAGATGCATCACCTATTATAGTTGCAAAAAGTTTAGGTGTTAAAAAAGAAGAGGAATTGATGCATATTTTTCAAGAAAAAAGAAATGCCATTATATGAACAATTGCAAACCTTAAAGGCATAGACCCGACTATAAAATTGCATCAAGTTCTAGAAATGAAAGGGGTTGAACCCTTTAAAGGTAAGAAATCGCTCCCTTGGTTAGGTCCACTTGTTATTACTGATGTGCCTTCTGGTTATGCAGTTGAATTTCAAAGATTGAATCAGTCCCAGAAATTTAAAGTGAACCTCAAAGAGCCTCCATGAACAAAGATAGGGAGCTGAGTCGAGCCAACGACGTAAAACAAAGGCGCTGGTTGGGAGGCAACCCAACATCTATTCTTCTTCTTCTTATTTTTCTTTTTCATAATTTTAATTTTGTTTATTCAAAAAAAAAAAAAAAGAGAAGAAGCTGTGGACGCACACAAGCGCCGCGGCGCTTCACAAGAGTGTCGCGGCGCCCATCGCCCAGGCTAGGCGAGCGCCGCGGCGCTTAAGAACAGCACCGCGGCACCCCTACCCAGATTGGGTCAGCGCCGCG
Organism: Gleditsia sinensis; assembly: GCA_037074535.1. NCBI lineage: Eukaryota > Viridiplantae > Streptophyta > Magnoliopsida > Fabales > Fabaceae > Gleditsia > Gleditsia sinensis. The sequence continues at coordinate 35,128,061 of CM073466.1, read as the reverse complement.
GCGCTCCGCGTTTCAGCAGAGAGCGCCGCGGCGCTCTCTATAAGAGGATCACGAGAACCTCTTCTCCTACCCGCGGTTTTTTCTCTCTCTCACCCCCAAATCCCTTTTCTTGCCTCCAATCACCCATACTCACCTCCCATTCGATTATATTGCTTGCATAACTTGATTTTTCATCTACTTTTGCAGGATTATACACCTCATATCAGCAATTGAGTCGAATTCAAAGACACTTTTCTAGGGTTCTAAGGTATTCTGGAGCTTGCAATTCCTAGCCACCATTCAAGGCAATTTGGGTACAGTTCTCTTCCTCTTTCTGGCTGCAATTGATCCTTATACTTGATTGCTACTGGTTTGTCCTGAGTTTGGGAGATCTAGTTGAAAATTCACCACTCATTCTTCCAAATTTTACAAGCGCCCATAAGGTGTTCGGTAAAAGGCCCTAGTGAATTTTTTTCAACTAATGGCTCCAAAAACTTCTAAATTGAGTATTTCAAAGAGGAAGAACAGAGCTGAGGACCCTCCAGCATTCGACACTGTGGCATTTGTGACTGAACCGGTTTATCAACACCACATCAAAGTGGTGGTACATAAACCTATTGTTCCAGAACGTGGATTTCTGATCACCGAAGGGCTACCTCTCAGAGACAATATCCTCTATAGGCACTGGGAGATTTTCTGCAGGAACCCAGAGCCAGGAGTTATCCCCGTGGTCCAGGAGTTCTATTCCAATGCTACAGTTCATGAACATCATCATGCACGGGTTCGAGGCAAGAGGGTACCATTTTCTCCGCATGCCATCAATGAATTCTATTCCCTGTCTGACATTGAGGATGATGAATATACTACTCTTCTTCAATCATTTATTGATTTTGAAGACGTCATAGGCACTCTTTGCCATAGAGGGGCCTCCTGGAAATTGGATAGCCATGGCCAACCGTTGTACTTTGCTAGGGCTGATATGAATAAGTTGGCTAAAGCATGGTATTATTTTGTGTCAGCACGACTCATGCCCAGCTTCAATGTGAGTCAAGTCAGGAGGGACAGGGCCATTCTGCTCTATGCGATACTAAAGGGCCTTTCTATTGATGTAGGCAAAATTATTCATAAGCAGATGCTCGGCTGTATTAATACTAGAGGCGGATCACTCTTTGCTCCCAGTTTAATTACTGGTCTATGTCAGCAGGCGGGAGTCAGCTGGAATTCCACTGAGGCCCTCATTCACCCTATGAAGCCTATTTCCTCTACAGATATCCAAAAGTACAAGGGCCATGAAGAAGCAGCAGAGGAGGAGTTAGGGATTCAGCCAATCCCTACAGAGGGACCAGGCAGCAGTTCAGCTCCACCACCATCCCAGCATACCATTGAAGATTTATGGCAGCGCACAGAGTATCTGAGCACCAACTGCACGATCTGGCCCTCTACCAGCACTCTATTGCACAACATAATCATGCCTGCTTCAGTCAGCTAGCCCATGCCCTGAACCTTCCCATTGCATTCCCGGCGCCTCCTGAACCACCCTTTCGGCCTGACACCGAGCATGATGCGATGAATGGTGACACTTGATCAGGGAAGTTTCCCTGGACCCCTCCTTATTTTATTACTTGTCTCTATTGTGTTTTTTCTTTGATATTCTTACATTGGGGACAATGTATGTTTTTAAGTGTGGGGGGGTCACTTTATGATTCAGCTGGATGACTATATAATAACTCATACACTTGTGCACTTTTCTACTTTGATGCATTACTATAATTCTATGATGTGTGCACTTTTATTCCTGTCATGAGGTGAGCATGTGAACAAAATTTCAATTTATGGGTTTGTGTTAGTGAAACCAATAGCCAATGATATAAATGTTTAAATTGCTAATAGCTCCTAAGAAACGTAGGAAAATCATAATTATGTGTAATTTTAATTTTAATTTTTTTTGCAATTTATTATCCATTTTCTAGAATCCTGAATCTATTTTGCACAACAACTTTGAGTATTTAATTTATCTTTTATTTAAAGAAAGTTTATACAACTTAAAGAAATTTTTTATGATCTCAGAAAGGATTCTAGAACTTATTTGAATGATGCTTGAGGCGAAATCCTAGGTTGATACTATTAATTAGGAGATGATTTAGGCATTATTTGATAGATTGAGCCTTTCAAGCCTAACCTAAGTAATAAAATAACACTAGTTCCTTTATTTTGAGCTTGATGAACTTTTCCTTCTGAAAACCATAACTGAGCCATAAGCCAAAGTTTGTATATCCTTATTTTTTTCTTTACCCTATTCACTCACTCCATGATTATTTTGATGAATATTTGTATTGTATTGCTTTATTTACAAAAAGGGTGGAAGGGTGGAGCAAGGAAAAGAAAAGAAATTTTCAAAAGAAAAAGAAAAAGAAAAAAAATTATATATATATATATAAGAACAAATGTTGTGGGTGAAAGAAAAAGAGGACAATGATGGATTGAAGCAGGAAAAGTAGTGTGGGGAGAAAATCTTCCCAAAATTATTGGAGGAAAGCAAAGAGCTCAAGAGATCAATTTTAATCATGTGGTGCTGGGTGACTGATCCTACATTGATATCCTTTGTCCCACCCTTCACCTTGGCCACATTACAAGCTAAATAAAGTCCTTTTGATCTTAAAAGTAGTTTTGACCTACATTAGTGGAGAGCAGCAGGAAAAATAAGCTTATGAAAATCCTACGAAGAGATCCATACTTGATTTCTTGAGATATATAAACTCATTTGAATGAAAGATGATTGAACTGCTCAAAACACACACTCACTCAGGGCTCTAGAAAAATGAATTCTGAATTGCATTTAAATTGAATATTGCACATAGTCATTAAATTTTCTGAAATTTCTTTAAGAGCATTCAATTTTCACTATGAGGCAATATATTGGTAAGACTTTCACTTACCTTATTTATTGAAAATTGTTCACATGGTTTAATTTGCTTGAGGACAAGCAAAAGAGCAAGTGTGGGGGTATTTGACATGCTTTAAATTAAGCATGTATTTAGCATATTTTATGTTTCTTTTTATTTTATTTAAATGATAAATAGATAGGTTTTAATTAAATTGTGTGTTTTATGTTTTAAGGAATAATAAAGAAGAAAAGAAGAGAAAAATAGAAGAAAATCATGAAAAATGCTGATTTCTGACCTTTCGTCACTAATGGAAGCATATCTCACTCATTTGAGCTCCGATTGAGCTGTTTCCAGTGGCTATGGAAAGAAGAAACATAGAGCTACAACTTTCGTGTTCGGCACTTTGGCAAAATCCAGCATTTTCTAGGCGCCGCGGCGCTCACAATACAGCGCCGCGGCGGCCCGTCATGGATGTCTCGTAGCGCCGCGGCGTCCTTGCCCCAGAACCACGAGCGCCGCGGCGCTGAACTTATGCGCCGCGGCGCCGCCGTTCCGGAAGTCGCGATTTTAGAGTTTTTTTCGCCTGATTTGAAGCCTAATTGATGGAGATTTGACCTAAAAACTTTCCTACTTCGACTAGGAGGGTTTAATCTATAAAAAGGAAGGAAAGTAAGCAGAGAAGGGATCGATTCATTCAGCAAAGAATTCATTCAAGTTCTCAACTCTTTTCTTTACTTCTAGTTTAGTTTTCTATGGCTCTGCTCGGCTAATTTTCTTTAGTTGGTTGAGGGAGATTGAAACCTCAAGGGATTTGATGTCATTGTGAGATACGGATTTGATTTTATTGCATTCAATCTTAACCGGGTATTGTTTATTCATCTGTTCTTATTTTCTTAATATTATGCATGTGATTGCTAGGAGGCCTACTAGTATATTGTATGTGTAGCTGCTGAATTAGGTTTTGAACAAAGCTTTTATTACTTGATTCGTGAAGCAAATAGGATTAAGGATTTTGGATTATAAATCGTTAACCCTATGATGAATATCAACTAAATTGAATATAACCGATGTGCTTGTATTCGTTTAGCTCTATTAGTTTCTCTTATTCTTCATGCGGTTAATAAGTTATGCTTTACCGATGTGCTAAAGGATTGCTCGTTAATTAGAGTATAATTAGTGCGATTGTCATTAATTTACTAGGCTTAAGGAGGAACTGAGATAGAATCCCAATGATAGATATTTGGTTTAAGATTGATAATTTTGTCAATGATCAATGCAATCCCTTGATGGTGAATATTGACCGAAACCAACGCTTCTCTCATTAATCACTTTCTCTCAATTATTTTTGCTATTGTTTACTTAATTTTAATTGCGACTCTCAATCCCCCCTTTCTGAATCACATAAGGTAATTCCAGTCTCTGTGGGATCGACCCTTACTCCCACTACTACAGGTTAGTGTTGAGGTAAGGTTTTAATTTGGGCGTGCCTACGACAGTGCGCACCAAAAAGCTTTATGGAAGTTTGACAATTTTCATAAGATAAGTATTTTGAAATATGATGCTCAGTACAAGGTCAGATTCCTTTTCTTAAAGTGATAAGAAGATTTAAATTAGAGGTTGTGAAGTAAAAAAAGATGAGTAGAAGAGGGATTACTTTGAATGAAGGGACCAGCACTCAGTTCTTTTGATTGCACATCTGTTGGTGAAATATTTAGAACAATGATACTTTTGTGAAACTTTTCTTTAGAATAAACCTGAGGCTCAGGTTGACGATTATAACATCCCTAATTTTGTTTCTTTTATTAATAAAGGCACATAAATATTTAATTAAGGAAATAAAACTTTTTACATAATTTTTTGATATCTAAGAAAAAATATAACCCTTAGAAATTCTTCACCTTATGTCTATGCGTAGGAAATGTTTCTAACATTAAGGGAATAGGTAAAGAGAGAAAACCTAATAGGAAAAATTAGAAATAACATCCTAAAGAGAGGCGAAATTCTTGGGTAAGGAAGATAAATTTTTGGAAGTAAGTAATGGTCTTAAAATTTCAAGAAGATTGGATTAGGTTAATTTTTTCTAATTCAAGAGCTTGAGTTACTAAGTTTAACATCTCCACCCATACATTGGCCCTTCACCTATGGACACTTCATAGAGTTTATTTTTCCACTTCACATGAGTTTCTAATAAGCCAATTGGATAGCCCAAGCAAGAGATATAACATAGACTTGGACTAGAATAAAAAAGTTGGACCAATGGCCAAAAAATCATTAAAATGTGATCTAGCCCTCCATGAGATGTAGAATTTTAGACAAAACAAAGGAAATGGGCAAGAATGAGGCAAAATCAAAGAGGGAAAAATAAGAAACATATGATGAAATAGTAGTGTAATAATAATCAAGATTTGGTCACATGGCATTAGGACAAAAAATATATATCTTACACTTATAATTTTAGCAATCCATGTGATGATATAGTAGGTAATAATACATGGCATTAGGACAAAACATCTATATCTTACACTAATAATTTTAGCAAGCCATGTGATGATATAGTAGGTAATAATACATGGAATTAGTACAAAACATCCCTATCGTACACAAATAATTTTAGCCAAGTAAGGGAGACTGAAGGGCTGGAAATTTGCCAATTAGAAAGGCAAACCATTCATACTTGAGTGAAACAAAAGAAAAAGGAAATGAATCCTTAAATCAAAGGGACCTTATCCCTTGTCGTAAGAACATTTTATTATGATTTTCAAATACAAATTTACTTTTCTTATGTATATCTTGACTAATGAAGAGAAAGACAAGAACATGAGTTGTCTTTTCCCAAAAAGTAATCAAGTGCATCTTAATTCTGATAAGGTAGACCCATGATTATGTGAGGAGGACCACTTGATAACTTATTTAAGCAAAAACTACCCTTATAACATTATAATTTTGTCCAAGTAAGGGAAAGAAAAACCAGAGGCAAGGTAGGGTGAAGAAAAGAGATAAAGAGAGGAAGGAAGAAGAAGAAGTTTAGAGGACTAAGTACTTAAGGTAAGTTAGCTTAATCTCCACTTAAATACATCTTTTCTCTTCATGCTTGGGTTCAAAACTCACCCTCTCTCTCTTATTTAAGCTACTGGAAAAGCTAAGGGAAGGGAGGATTCTTACCACTTCTTTCAAGAAAAAACAAGAAAAAGAATTTACTAAGAGAGTTAGGGAGATCTTTAGGTAGGTTTAACAATATCTCTTTTTGAAGAAAAGCTTTGAAATTTGTAACATTTATATGGGATTTTGATCTTATAACTTTGATGAAATTTACAATATTTGCGACTTTGATGATTGGCCTTGGATGTTGCTATATCATGTTACATGTTGATCTTGTATATGATGGATGTTTTGAACACTACGGTTGGTGTGAAAAGTTCTGCATAGGTATGGCTATGGGTGGAAAAAATTTAGGATTTTTATACTGCTATTATGTACATTTGAATGTGATGAAAAATTGATGGAATATGATTAAATTTATAAAATAAGTATGGCCTTAAACATTTAGAAAAAGATCATGAGACATTTATCTTGGGAAACAACCTTAATAATACAAGATTTGATTTCTATTTTCTTGAGAAGTAGACGATAGAATATGTTAAATTAAGTATAAGGAATCTAATTAAACTGTTGAAATGACTAATTTTATGATTAGATGTAAATTAGGAAGGAAATGGAAGAGGACGTAATAAAATTAAGAACTAAAACGTTTGGAAAGGTTTGGTTAGAAAGCTGGATTTCAGAGTAACTAGGGATGCTTCTGTTTTTGAAATTTTGGGAAGAATAGGTTAGGAATTAAAAGAAATGTTAGCATAAAAACTGTAGATATATATATCACCGATTTTTAGCCACTAGAATCACCCAATTTTGAGTTAAAATGAGTGAGATATGTTATAATTAGTAAGTAGTGGTCAAAAAATGGTTAACCAGGGAAGAATCTGTTAGGTATGCTTCTGTGTTAGATTTTTTTGAAAACATATGTAGGGATTTAAAATAAATGGTTAACATTAAAAATATAGATATATGTGTCACAAATATTTATCTACTGGAATCATTCAATTTCAAATCTATATGAGGGAGATATAGTCATATTAGTACACAGTGGTCAGAAACTAGTTAACTAAGGAAGAATCTATTAGGTAAGCTTATGTTTTTCAATTTATGAGAACAATTTGTAGGGAATTTGATAACTACAACTTACTGTAGTTTTTATGAGCTTTCAGAGTATGTTTACTGCACTTTTTTGATACATTGAGCACTCTTATTCTTGGACTTAATTAAATGGAATGACTCCCTTAGATATAACAGCCCCCATCTTGTTTGCTGCAGCAATTTTGTAAACATTTGTGGCAATTATGGCAGCAACACAAGTGATATTGAGTGAGCTGCCCCTTTTTGTCTTACATGTGGAACTAATTCTACTGCTATGGCGTAGGAAGCAGAGGAGTAAAGCTGCGCAGCAAGTGCAGCACCCACCTAGCAGGAGAAAGCAGCAACCAACTGACATTGCAAGCTGCTGGTTGGGCTGATGCAGAAAGGCATCCACTACTGAAAGTGGAGGGAAAAAGTGTAACATCCCTAATTTTTTTTCTTTTATTGATAAAAGTACATAAATATTTAGTTAAGGAAATAAAATTTATTAGACAATATTTTAGATATCTAAGGAAATATAATACTTAGAAATTCTTTACCTTATGTATATGCATAGAAAATGTTTCTAACATTAAGAGAACAAATAAAGAGGGAAAACCTAATAGGAAAAACAATTAGAAATAACAGACTAAAGAGATACAAAATTCTTGGATATGGAAGATAAATTTTTAGAAACAAGTAAAGGTCATAAAATTTCAAGAACATTGGATTCAGATAATTTTTCCTAATTCAAGAACTAGAGTTACTAAGTTTAAAAATCTTTACCCATACATTGGGCTTTTACCTATGGACACTTCATATAGAGTTTTTCCACTTTACATAAGTTTCTAGCAAACCCATTGGATAACCTAAGCAAGAAATAAAACATAGAGTTAGACTAGGATATAGTAATTGGACCAATAGCCGCCCAAAAATTATGAAAATGTGACCAAGCCCTCCAAGAAAGGTAGAATTTTATCCAAAGCAAAGAAAATGGGTAGGAATAAGCCCAAATCCAAGAGAAAAAATAAAATAAAATAAATTAAGTGATGATATAATAATGTAATAATAATAAAGATTAGGTTACATGGCATTAAGACAAAAATTTAGCAAGTGGTGTGATTCTACATTCATAATTTTGGCAAGTGGCATGATAATACAAGGCTTTAGGACAAAAACATCTACATCCTACACTCATAATTTTAGAAAGTGGTATGATAATTCATGGCATTAGGACAAAACATTCCTATCCTACACAAATAATATCAACCAAATAATGGAGATTCAAGGGCTAGAAATTTGCCACCTAAAAAGGCAAACCTATCATACTTGTTTAAGACAAAAGAAAATGGAAATGAATCCCTAAATCAAAGGGACCTTGTCCCATATCTTAAGAACATATTATCATAATTTTCAAAATACAAATCTCCTTTTCCTATGCATATCTTGACTAAGGATGAGGAAGACAAGAACATAAGTTGTTTGTTTTCCAAAAATTCAACCAAGTGTAATCTAATTGTGATAAGGTAGACCCATGATCATGAAAGGTGAATTATTTGGTGGTCTATATAAGAAAACCTACCCTTACAACATTATAATTTCATCCAAGTGAGGGAGAGGAAAAATAGAAGCAAGGTAGAGTGAGGAAAGGAGAGGAAGAAAGGAAGAAAGAGGAAGGAGAAGTCGAGGGGACTAAGTGCTCCAGGTAAGTTTCACAATATTTCTTTTTGAAGAAAACTTTTGAAACTTATAATATTTATATGAGATTTTGATCTTACATGTGATGTATGTTTGAATACTTAGACTGGTATAAAGTTTTGCATAAGTATGGCTATGGGTGGCAAAATTTTTAGCTTCTGTGTTTTAATTTCTGGGAATTATCTATAGGGAATTAAAATAAATGGTTAACATAAGAATTAAAGATATATGTGTCACAGATTTTAAGCCACTGGAAATTAGCCAATTTGGAGTCCATATGAGGAAGATATGGTCCGATTATTAAGGAAAGGTCAAAAAATGGTTCATCAGGGAAGAATATGTTAGGATAGCTTCTGTATTTTAATTTTTGAGAATTATCTGCATAGAATTAAAATACATGGTTCGCATAAGAATTATAGCTATGTGTTTCTCGGATTTTAATCCATTGGAATCATTCAATTTGGAGTCCCTATGAGGAGGATATGAGCTGATTAGTAGTCAAAGGTCAGAAAATGGTTCATTAGGGAAGAATATGTTAGGATAGCTTCTGTATTTTAATTTTTATTAATTATTTGTATGGAATTAAAAAAAATGGTTGACATAAGAATTATATCTATGTGTTTCACGGATATTTAGCCACTAGAATCATTCAATTTGGAGTCCATATGAGGAAGATATGAGCATATTAGAAGTCAAATGTCAGATAATGGTTCATCAGGGAAGAATATGTTAGGATAGCTTCTGTATTTTAATTTCTGGGAATTATATTTATGGAATAAAAATTAATGGTTAACATAGGAATTATAGCTATGTGTGTCTCGGATTTTAAGCCACTGGAATCATTCAATTTGGACTCCATATGAGGAAGATATGAGCTGATTAGTAGTCAAAGGTCAGAAAATGGTTCATCAGGGAAGAATATGTTAAGGTAGCTTATGTATTTTAATTTCTGGGAATTATAAGTATGGAATTAAAATACATGGTTAACATAATAATTATAGCTATTTGTGTCACGGAATTTTAGCCACTGGAATCATTCAATTTGGAGTCCATAAAAGGAAGATATGATCTGATTATTAGTCCAAGGTCAGAAAATGGTTCATCAGGGATGAATATGTTAGGATAGCTTCTGTATTTTAATTTCTGGGTATTATCTGTAAGGAATTAAAATTAATAGTTGACATAAGAGTTATAGCTATGTGTGTCACGAATATGTAGCCACTAGAATCATTCAATTTGGACTCCATATGAGGAAAATATGAGCCGATTAGATGTTAAAGGTCAGGAAAAGGTTCATCAGGGAAGAATTTGTTAGGATAGCTTCTGTATTTTAATTTTTGGGAATTATCTTTATGGAATTAAAATAAATGGTTAACATAGGAATTATAGCTATGTGTGTCTCGGATTTTAATCCCCTAGAATCATTCAATTTGGAGTCCATATGAGGAAGATATGAGCTGATTAGTAGTCAAAGGTCATAAAATGGTTGATCAGGGAAGAATATGTTAGGATAGCTTCTGTATTTTAATTTCTGGGAATTATCTGTATGGAATTAAAATAAATGGTTAACATAAGAATTTTAGCTATGTGTGTCACGGATATGTAGCCACTGGAATCATTCAATTTAGAGTCCATATGAGGAAGATATGAGCCGATTAGGAGTCAATGGTCAGAAAATGGTTCATCAGGGAAGAATATCTTCGGATAGCTTCTGTATTTTAATTTCTGGGAATTATCTTTATGGAATTAAAATAAATGGTTAACATAAGAATTATAGCTATGTGTGTCACAGATTTTTATCTACTTGAATCATTCAATTTTTAGTCCATATGAGGAAGATATGAGCTTATTAGTAGTAAACGGTGAGAAAATGGTTCATCAGCGAAGAATATGTTAGGATAGCTTTTGTGTTTTAATTTTTTGGAATTATCTGTATGGAATTAAAATAAATGGTTAATATAAGAATTATAGATATGTGTGTCACATAAATTTAGCCACTAGAATCACTCAAGTGGGAGTCCATATGAGTAAGATATGATCCGATTAGTAGGTAGAGGTCAGAACCTATCCGAGAAGAAATAACCTGTACATTGATGGGGTAATATCACCTTGATTTCTTAATATTTCACTACACTGTTCAACATAATAGTTTTAGATAATTGTTTTATCTTGAAATTGACACCAAGATCACCAACATTGGAGTTCAATTGTGGGATTTATGCTCTGATTAGTAAGAGAAGTGTTAGATATGATGAAAACCTGCATCAAGAAAATAAAGAAATAAAATTAATGTTTAAAAAAGAAGACGAATCTTATAAATTTTTAGTATATGCCATAGCCATTGCCATTGTATGAACTTCTTACCATCTTAAGTGTAAAATTCTGACATGGAAATATTTTATAAAGTGATATTTGAAATGGTTATGTTCATGGCATGATTACCAATGATTTATGGTAATAGTTATATTTTGATAAACATACTTGTTATTGAAAGCATATTTTTGGCTATCACTGTGAAAAGAAAAGAAATGAGCACGGTCACATGGCAATCCGTGTGGTGCACCAATAGGGGACGCCCTACCAACGGTTATGATTATGATTATGAGAAAAGAAAGAGAAAGTGTGCCATGTCGGACGGAGTGAGAAAAGCCCGTACCGGAGAGTGGAGGATACTCACTCTGACTGGGGTAGCTTGAAATGAGAATAAGTTGATGGCCATCCTATAATCTTCTAAAAATAATTAATCCTGTCATGCATATCATTACTGTATGATTCTTATGTGCATAGATATAATGCATTCATGTGACCAATGATATTTTCTGTAGTTTATACTACTGAATATGACGTGATGAGCTATATTGATGATTATTTATTATTGAACTTACTGGGGTTTAATTTTCACTATATTTCTATATCATGTTCAAAAAATTAGTTATGCAGATTTTTCTATAGCTTTGGCTTTTAGTGCACGTTGGATCGACTACTTTATGTTGGGCAGATCCCAGAAGCAAATAAAATATTTGTGGTCGAGTTGGCTTAGATCCCGGTGAAGGTGCAACCACCCGCACCTGTATCTCCGGAATTGGTCAACCAGAATAAATAAGATGTAGATTTTTTATGTGTTTGATATGTTGTACGTATGTTTTGATTTATGACATGTATGTGAATTTTGTATTGTATAAATTAAATAAATGTTATATTGAGTTAAGTTGTAACAAGGTAATAACTTCATGGTATTTTAAAAAAAATGATACTAAAATGGAGTTGTTACAAAAAGCTGACACAAGGACGCTGACTGCAGAGCAGGGGGAATGTCAGCAAAAGCCTGGCAGCTGACTGGGACCAGAAGGCTGAACCATAAAGAGAGACAGAGGGGGAGACGAAAAGAGACACGAGAGAGGGGGTGTAAAGGGTAGAACAACGACACATTGTCGAGAAGCATTAGAGCACGGGATAGTTTGCAATCCCTGAATTCTATTGTTCGCTGTTGGGTTTTCCTTTTTCTTCTATTTTTATCAAAGACTGCACTTGTATTTCTTTTATCACTCGAGATGTATACCGGTGATTCTGGGATATTTGTAACCAGTGTAACCATGAGGTTTGGCTAGTTTCCAGCTAGTGTTGCATAAGGGTTGTAATGAACTTGAGCACACTTTTAGTATAACACATTTCACTGCAGCACTGTTTTTACATTCAACTGTGTTTATATTTTAAATTCCCCTGATAACGAAAGTTAGTGTAGGTAGACTGAGGCTAATATTCACCCAGGAGGGGAATGGATGCTGGAAAAATAGTTTGAATATATGGGGACAGCCAATATAGGAATATATAGTCCCCCATCTCCCCAGCAGTGGAGCTTTATGCACAACTTGGGGGTGAAGACTGCTGCAGGAATGCAGGTCTGAACCTCAGAATTGCAAGGAATGAAAGTCTGGGAAGACTCCATTTAAGACTGAACTGGGCACCTAGGACAATTGCTGTTGCAATTCCTGGAGCAAATATGTGTGCAATAGTTCATGGCAACCCTGAGCAACCCTAGACCTCCCTATTCCTTTTTCTTTACACCCTAGTACCCCTCATTCTAGTTATAGTTGCATTTAATTGATCCACCTTTATTTTATCTGGTAAACTAACCTATTTTTGCTACAACATTTCACACAACAAAAGTCTCCTTAACAGTTTTAGTTCACTCCTCGTGGGACGATACTCACTCATCACTTTATTACTTGGTCACGACACGTGGACTTGCGTTTGGACATTGCATTCATCTTTGCATGAAAGCCAACATAATTAAAAGTAATCGTTAACAAGAAATATATATATATATATATATATATGACTCATAAATTTTTAGCCATTGGAATCACTCAATTTAGTTTCCATAAGAGGGAGATATGGTCAGATTAGTAAGTAGAGGTCAGAATCTACCTAGGAAGAAATAAAATTGAATTTGGGGGTGTAATAAAACAAATATGCCACATTATTTCACTAAAATGTTCAACATAAGAGTTTTATAAGATTGTCTTGACTTTAAATGGACACCAAGATCACCACAATCGGAGTTAAAATGAGGGAGTTATGCTCTGATTAATGAGAGATCAAAATAATATTTAAGAAAGAAGAAGAATCTTATAAATAGAAATATTAAATGACTAGTGTATGCCCTAGCCATTGCCATTGTACGAACCCCTTACCCTCTTAAGTATGTAATTTTGACATGAAAATATATTATAAAGTGATATTTAAAAATGATTATGTTCATGGCATTATTTCTTTTTTACCAATATTTTTGGTAATGATTATGCTTTGATTATAAATTATGGGTTGTGAGTATAAGGAACATACTTGTCTTTGAAATCATATTTTTGGCTATTAATGTGAAAGGAAAAGAAAAGAAAAGAGACGAGCATGGTCGCATGGCGGTTTGTGTGGTGCACCAGTAGGGGATGCCCTACTCATGGCTATGAGTATGCTAATGAGAAAGGAAAAAAAGTGTGTCATGTCAGACGGAGCGAGAAAAGCCCGTACTCGAGAGTAGAATGTACTCACCCTGACCGGGGTAGCTTGATTTGTAAATAAGTTGATAGCCATCATATGATATTATGAAAATAGTTATTCATGATATACATGTTATTACTGTACGATTTTTATGTGCATAAATGAAGTGCATTCATGTGACCTAAGTTATTTGCTGTAGCTTATGTAGATTAACATGACATGGTGAGCTATATTGATGATAATTATGATTTCTTGTTGAACCAATTGGGATTTAATTTTCACTATATTTCCATGTCTTGTTCAAAAGACTAAATATGCAGATATTCTCTATGACCGACTTTTAGCGTACGTTGGGTTGAGTTGGCTAAGATCCTGGTAAAGGTGCAACCACTCACTCTCGTATCCCCGAAACTAGTCAATATGGATGAATAAGATGTGGACATATATGTGTTTATTTTTGTACGAAAGTTTTTAATTAATGATGTGTATGTGAACTCAGAATTGTATCAGTGTTATTCGTATACCATAAATCTTAATTATGCTTGGTTAATTTAATTGAATGTTATTATGAATTAAATAGTTAGAAGTAAAGAGGTAGTGACTTCATGGGATTTTACAAATATATATATATAGATATATATATGTATATCTATATATGTAAAAAAATGGAGTTATTACATAATTGGTATCAGAGGAGGTCGATCCTTGATGACCAGTAGGTAGATAGTTATCTGAATCGATCTTATAGTGTCTTGAGTATGTTTGTGGTTATGTTGTGTAGGGGATTAGTGATTTCATATAGACAAGAAATTACTAGTGTTTCCTATTTATATGCTGAGTTGGGGTTATGACTACTGTAAATATTTTTAAACTAACTATTGGGCTGATCAACTCAATAGCAGCATAACTCTGCATTTATCAAAGTAGGATATGGCACCATTCAGGAGGAACCCTATAAACAATGTGGAAGAAACCGTGCATAACTTGGGTACTACAATTTAAGACCAAGTCACAGCCACCAATCAAATTTTGCAACATTTCCAGAATAGTAACAACCTGAATGGAGAAAATAATGCAAACAACCAGGTGGCTGGAAATGATAATGGCCTATTTGAGTTCCTAAGAACCAGATCACCTTTTTTCCATGGTGGCTATAACCCAACAATAGTCGAAAGGTGGATAAGGGAATTAGAGAAGATCTTCGAGGTGATGGCCTGCACTAATGAGCAATAGGTTATCTTTGCTGTATATATGTTGAAGAATAAAGCTGAGTATTGGTGGCATGGGGCCAGAGAGCTGCTAACTCACCAGAGGAGGTAGATCACTTGGCAAGTGTTTAATGATATTTTTCTAGAGAATTACTTTCCATGTACTGTGCGAGCTAAGAAGGAGATCAAATTTCTCTAACTTCGACAAGGTAACATGTCAGTAGACCAATACATCGCTAAGTTCAAGGAGTTTTCTAAGTTTTCTTCTTACCTGAGGTTTAACTCTGATGAAACATGGAAGGTTGTTAAGTTTAAAGCATGACTGAACCAAAAAATCAGGAATGCAGAGATAGTCTTGGAAATAAGGGAGTTTGTGCCCCTGATAAATAAATTTAGACTTATGGAGAAGAGTTTAAGGGCAGTGGAGGACGAAAATCTGAGGCGAATCCTGTGGAAGAGGAAGAAAAACTTCCCTAACTCTAGCAAAAATGTGAGGGAAAATAGATATGGAGCTGGTAAGAGGCCATTGACTACGGGTCCCTGACCTTTCCAACAAGACCTCACCACAGTCAAGTGCACTAAGTGAAGTTGTATGCATGGTAACCAGCCATGCATCATGGGACCAGATATCTGCTTCAAATGCAGACAATGTAACATCCCTAATTTTGTTTCTTTTATTGATAAAAGTACATAAAAATTTAATTAAGGAAATAAAATTTATTAGACAATATTTTAAATATCTAAGGAAATATAATCCTTAGAAATTCTTCACCTTATGTATATGCATAGAAAATGTTTCTAACATTAAGAGAACAAATAAAGAGGGAAAACATAATAGGAAAGAAATTAGAAATAACATACTAAAGAGATGCAAAATTCTTGGATAAGGAAGATAAATTTTTAGAAACAAGTAAAGGTCTTAAAATTTCAAGAACAATGAATTAGGGTAATTTTTCCAAATTCAAGAACTAGAGTTACTAAGTTTAAAATCTTTACCCATTCATTGGGCTTTTACCTATGGACACTTCATATAGAATTTTTTTCCACTTCACATAAGTTTCTAGCAAGCCATTGGATAACCTAAGCAAGAAATAAAACATAGACTTCGACTAGGATATAGTAATTGGACCAATAACCCAAAAATTATGAAAATGTGACCAAGCCCTCCAAGAAAGGTAGAATTTTATCCAAAGAAAAGAAAATGGGTACGAATAAGCCCATAATGGGTAGAAATAAGACCAAATCCAAGAGAAAAAATAAAATAAAATAAAATAAATTAGATGATGATATAATAATAATAATAATAAAGATTAGGTTACATAAAGAAAAAAATTTAGCAAGTGGTGTGATTCTACATTCATCATTTTGGCAAGTGGCATGATAATACAAGACTTTAGGACAAAAACATCTATATCCTACACTCATAATTCTAGCAAGTGGTATGAGAATACATGGCATTAGGACA
Organism: Gleditsia sinensis; assembly: GCA_037074535.1. Lineage (NCBI taxonomy): Eukaryota > Viridiplantae > Streptophyta > Magnoliopsida > Fabales > Fabaceae > Gleditsia > Gleditsia sinensis. Next base: position 35,111,658 of record CM073466.1, on the reverse strand, counting down.
AAACATTCCTATCCCACACAAATAATATCAACCAAATAATGGAGATTCAAGGGCTAGAAATTTGCCACCTAAAAAGGCAAACCTATCATACTTGTTTAAGACAAAAGAAAATGGAAATGAATCCCTAAATCAAAGGGACCTTGTCCCTTATCTTAACATATCATCATAATTTTCAAAATACAAATTTCCTTTTCCTATGCATATCTTGACTAAGGAAGAGGAAGACAAGAACATAAGTTGTTTGTTTTCCAAAAATTCAACAAAGTGTATCCTAATTGTGATAAGGAAGACCCATGATCATGAAAGGTGAATTATTTGGTGGTCTATATAAGAAAACCCACCCTTACAACATTATAATTTCATCCAAGTGAGGGAGAGGAAAAATAGAAGCAAGGTAGAGTGAAGAAAGGAGAGGAAGAAAGGAAGAAAGAGGAAGGAGAAGTCTAGGGGACTAAGTGGTCCAGGTAAGTTTAACAATATTTCTTTTTGAAGAAAACTTTTGAAACTTATAATATTTATATGAGATTTTGATCTTAGAACTTTTATGATTGGTCATGATGTTGCTATATCATGTTACATATTGATCTTTCATGTGATGTATGTTTGAATACTTAGGTTGGCGTAGATAGTTCTGAATGGGTATGGCTATGCATGGCAGAATTTTATGCTTCGGTCTTTTAATTTATGGGAACAATTTATAAGGAATTAAAATAAATGGTTAACATACGAATTATAGATATATGTGTCATGGAGTTTTAGCCACTGGAATCATTCAATTTAGAGTTCATATGAGGAAGATATGTTCCAATTAGTAAGCAAAGGCAGAAAATGGTTCATCAGGGAAGAATATGTTAGGATAGCTTCTGTGTTTTAATTTCTGAGAATTATCTGTAGGGAACTAAAATAAATGGTTAATATAAGAATTAAATATATATGTGTCACGGATTTTTATCCACTGAAATCATTCAATTTGGAGTCTATATGTGGTAGATATGGTCTGATTAGTAGTCAAAGGTCAGAAAATGGTTCATCAGGGAAGAATATGTTAGGACAGCTTCTGTATTTTAATTTCTGGGAATTATCTGTATGGAATTAAAATAAATGGTTAACATAAGAATTATAGATATCTGTGTCATGTATTTTTATCCACTAGAATAATTGAATTTGGAGTCCATATGTGGTAGATATGTTCCGATTAGTAAGCAAAGGTCAGAAAATGGTCCATCAGGGAAGAATATGTTAGGATAGCTTCTGTATTTTAATTTCTGGGAATTATCTGTATGAAATTAAAATAAATGGTTAAAATAAGAATTATAGCTATGTGTGTCATGGAATTTTAGCCAATGGAATTATTGAATTTGGAGTCTATATGTAGTAGATATGGTCCGATTAGTAAGCAAAGGTCAAAAAATGGTTCATCAGGGAAGAATATGTTAGGACAGCTTCTGTATTTTAATTTTTAGGAATTATCTGTATGGAATTAAAATAAATGGTTAACATTAGAATTATTGTGTGTCATGGATGTTTAGCCACTGGAATAATTCAATTTGGAGTCTATATGATGAAGATATTAGCTTATTAGTAGTCAAAGGTCAGAAAATGGTTCATCAGGGAAGAATATGTTAGGACAGCTTCTATATTTTAATTTTTGGGAATTATCTGTAGGGCATTAAAATAAATGGTTAACATAAGAATTATATATATGTGTGTCACGGATTTTTAACCACTGGAATCACTCAAGTGGGAGTCCATATGAGGTAGATATGGTCCGATTAGTAGGTAAAGGTCAAAACCTATCTGAGAAGAAATAACCTATACATTTAGGGAGTAATATCACCTTGATTTCTTAATATTTTGCTACAATGTTCAACATAATAGTTTAAGATAATTGTTTTATCTTCATATTGACACCAAGATCACCTACATCAGAGTTAAATTAAGGGAGTTATGCTCTGATTAGTAAGAGAAGGTTAGATAGGATGAAAACCTTCATCAAGAAAATAAAGAAATAAAATTAGTATTTAAAAAAGAAGATGAATTTTAATAAATGACTAGTATAGCCATAGCAATTGCCATTGTATGATCTTCTTACCATCTTAAGTGTGAAGTTTTGACATGGAAATATTTTATAAAGTGATATTTGAAATGGTTATGTTCATGGCATGATTACCAATGATTTTTGGTAATAATTATATTTTGATGAACATACTTGTTATTGAAAGAATATTTTTGGCTATCATTGTGAAAGGAAAATACATGAGCAAAGTCACATGGTAATCTGTGTGGTGCCCCAGTAGGGGATGCCCTACCAACGGTTATGATTATGATTATGAGAAAAGAAAGAGAAAGTGTGCCATGTTGGACGGAGTGAGAAAAGCCTGTACCGGAGAGTAGAGGATACTCACGCTGACCGGGGTAGTTTGAGCTGATGCCTTAAGTCGAAAATCTCTACACATGGGCCAGATGATGTTGTATGAGATGCAAATGCTAGAGGAGTTTCGGAATTTGAAGATGGACACTAATTTTTCCTCAAAGAAGCTAACCATTAATGGTTTAAGTATAGGGTGTGACCTTAGATCCCTGATCAAAGAGGCTCAAGCTCACGACCAATACTTACCGGATCATAAAGACCAAGGTAATTTTTCTGTCATGGAAGATGGAGCAATCATGTATCAGGGAAGGATTAGTGTCCCTCAAGAACGAGAGTTGAGGAATACGATGATTGGTCATGATGTTGCTATATCATGTTACATATTGATCATGCATGTGATCTATGTTTGAATACTTAGACTGTTATAGAAAGTTTTGCATAGGTATGGCTATGGGTGGCAAACTTTTTAGCTTCTGTGATTTAATTTCTGGGAATTATCTATAGGGAATTAAAATAAATGGTTAACATAAGAATTAAAGATATATGTGTCACGGATTTTAAGCCACTGGAATTATTCAATTTGGAGTACATATGAGGAAGATATGTTCCGATTTGTATGAAAAGGTCAGAAAATGGTTCATCAGGGAAGAATATGTTAGGATAACTTCTGTATTTTAATTTTTGGAAATTATCTGTATGGAATTAAAATAAATATTGACATAAGCATTATAGCTATGTGTGTCACAGATATTTAACCACTGGCATCATTCAATTTGGAGTCCATATGAGGAAGATATAAGCCAATTAGAAGTCAAAGGTCAGAAAATGGTTCATCAGGGAAGAATATGTTAGGATAGCTTCTGTATTTTAATTTCTGAGAATTATCTTTGTGGAATTAAAATAAATGGTTAACATAGGAATTAAATCTATGTGTGTCTTGTATTTTAAGCCACTGGAATCATTCAATTTGGAGTCCATATAAGGAAGATATGAGCTTATTAGTAGTCAAAGGTCAGAAAATGGTTCATCAGGGAAGAATATGTTAGGATAGCTTTTGTATTTTAATTTCTGGGAATTATCTGTATGGAATTAAAATAAATGGTTAACATAAGAATTATAGCTATGTGTGTCGCGGATATTTATCCACTAGAATCATTCAATTTGGAGTCTATATGAGGAAGATATGAGCCGATTAGAAGTCAAAGGTCAGAAAATGGTTCATCAGGGAAGAATATGTTAGGATAGCTTTTGTATTTTAATTTCTGGGAATTATCTGTATGGAATTAAAATAAATGGTTGACATAAAAATTATAGCTATGTGTGTCACGGATATTTAGCCACTAGTATCATTCCATTTGGAGTCAATTTGAGGAAGATATGAGCCCATTAGAAGTCAAAGGTCAGAAAATGGTTCGTCAGGGAAGAATATGTTAGGATAGCTTCTGTATTTTAATTTTTGGGAATTATCTTTATGGAATTAAAATAAATGGTTAGCATAGGAATTAGAGCTATGTGTGTCTCAAATTTTTAGCCACTGGAATCATTCAATTTGGAGTCCATATGAAGAAGATATGAGCTGATTAGTAGTCAAAGGTCAAAAAATGGTTCATCAGGGAAGAATATGTTACGATAGCTTCTGTATTTTAATTTTTGGGAATTATTTGTAAGGAATTAAAATAAATAGTTAACATAAGAATTATATCTATGTGTGTCACGGATTCGTAGCCATTGGAATCATTCAATTTGGAGTTCATATGAGGAAGATATGAGCCAATTAGATGTCAAAGGTCAAAAAATGGTTCATCAAGGAAGAATATGTTAGGATAGGTTCTATATTTTAATTTTTGGGAATTAGCTTTATGGAATTTAAATAAATGGTTAACATAAGAATTATAGCTGTGTGTGTCACGGATTTTTAGCCACTTTAATCATTCAATTTGGAGTCCATATGAGGAAGATATGAGCTGATTAGTTGTCAAAGGTCAGAAAATGGTTCATCAGGGAAGAATATGTTAGGATAGCTTCTGTATTTTAATTTCTGGAAATTATCTGTATGGAATGAAAATAAATGGTTATCATAAGAATTATAGATATGTGTGTCACAGAATTTTAACCACTAGAATCACTCAAGTCGGAGTCCATATGTGTTAGATATTATCCGATTAATAGGTAGAGGTCAGAACCTATCTGAGAAGAAATATCCTGTACATTGATGGGGTAATATCACATTGATTTCTTAATATTTCGCTACAATGTTCAACATAATAGTTTTAGATAATTGTGTTATCTTGAAATTGACACCAAGATCACCTTCATCAGAGTTCAATTGAGGGCTTTATGCTCTAATTAGTAAGAGAAGGGTTAGATATGATGAAAACCTGCATAAAAAGTATAAAGAAATATATTTAATATTTAAAAAAAGAAGACGAATCTTATAAATGACTAGTATATGCCATAGCTATTGCCATTGTATGAACTTCTTACCATCTTAAGTGTAAAATTGTGATATGGAAATATTTTATAAAGTGATATTTGAAATGGTTATGTTCATGACATGATTACCAATGATTTATGGTAATAGTTATATTTTGATGAACATACTTGTTATTGAAAGCATATTTTTGGCTATCATTGTGAAAAGAAAAGAAATGAGCACAGTCACATGGCAATCCGTGTGGTGCACCAGTAGGGGACGCCCTACCAACGGTTATGATTATGATTATGAGAAAAGAAAGAGAAAGTGTTCCATGTCTGACGGAGCGAGAAAAGCCCGTACCGGAGAGTAGAGGATACTCACCCTGACCGGGGTAGCTTGAAATGAGAATAAGTTGATGGCCATCATATGATATTCTAAAAATAATTAATCCTGTCATACATATCATTACTGTATAATTCTTATGTGCATAGATATAATGCATTCATGTGACCAATGATATTTTCTGTAGTTTATACAGCTGAACATGACGTGATGAGCTATATTGATGATGATTTATTGTTGAACTTACTGGGATTTAATTCTCACTATATTTCTATATCATGTTCAGAAAATTAGTTATGCAGATTTTTCTCTAGCTTTAACTTTTAGTGTAACAACACCATTTATGTAAATTTTTTTTTTTTTTAAAATACCATGAAGTTATTACCTCGTTACAACTTAACTCAATATAACATTTATTTAATTTATACAATACTAAGTTTCCATACACACTATTATTTTACAAACTACACACCATTATTTTACAAACATTTGTACAAAGATACATATTAGTTCTAAACATCTATATCGACTACTTCCGGGGACACTGGTTCGGGTGGCACGTCCACCGGAATCTCAGTTACATCTACGACAGTTACATCAGAAATAACTGGAAGTTGCCCAAGGTAGGGCACCTCGATCCAACGTACAGAGATAATAAGTGTCATAGAGAATATCTGCATATTTATTCTTCTGAACATGATATGGAAATATAGTGAGAATTAAATCCCAGTAAGTTCAACAATAAATCATAATTTACCATCAATATAGTTCATCACGTCATGTTCAGCTGTATAAACTACAGAAAATATCTTTAGGTCACATGAATGCACTTTATCATGCACATGAAAATTATACAGTTATGACATGTATGGCATGAATAACTATTTTTCGAATTTCATATGATGGCTATCCACTTATTCTTACTTCAAGCTACCCCGGTCAGGGTGAGTATTCTCTACTTTTCGGTACGGGCTTATCTCGCTCTGTCCGACATGGCACACTTTCTCTTTCTTTTCTTATTAACATCATCATAACAGTTGGTAGGGCGTCCCCTACTGGTGCACCACACGGATTGCCATGTGACTGTGCTCATTTCTTTTCTTTTCACAATGATAGCCAAAAATATGCTTTCAATAACAAGTATGTTCATCAAAATATAACTATTACCATAAATCATTGGTAATCATGCCATGAACATAACCATTTAAAATATCACTTTATAAAACATTTCCATGTCAAAATTCCATACTAATACCTTGGTAACTGGATAGTAATTGTAGTCTGTAAACAGCGCACCAGAAAAGTTCCCAGGAAAGAGAGGTGGGTCACTAATGGACACGCTTAAGTACCATGTCTTTCCTTGCCAGAGCTTTCCTTAGACATGCACTTTTCACAAATCACAATTTTGTTTTCCAGTAACTAGAATAATTCTTTTCTGATGTGAAAATACTGCAACCACGGAGCATACTAAGATTTTTCAAATAAAACCGGCACTTTCAAAACTTCTTGTAAATTTATATGAGTACTAGGGTAAATTCCATGTTAAAAATTACACACTTAAAATGGTAGTAAGTTCATGCAATGGCAATGGCTATGGCTATACTAGTCATTTGTTAAGATTCATCTTCTTTTTAAAATACTAATTTTATTTCTTTATTTTCTTGATGCAGGTTTTCATCCTATCTAACCTTCTCTTACTAATCAGAGTATAACTCCCTCAATTTAACTCTGATGTAGGTGATCTTAGTGTCAATTTCAAGATAAAACAATTATCTAAAACTATTATGTTGAACATTGTAGCGAAATATTAAGAAATCAAGGTGATATTACTCCCTAAATGTACAGATTATTTCTTCTCGTGTAAGTTCTGACCTTTACTGACTAATTAGACCATATCTCCCAAATTTGAACTCCAAATTGAGTTATTCCAGTTGGTAAAAATCCATGAGCCCTATATCTATAATTTTTATCTTGGCGTACGATTTTAACTCCCTACAGAATATTTTCCAGAAATTCAAAAACTAAAGCTTTAATAACATATTCTGAATAAACATTTTCTGACCTCTGCTTACTAATCAGCTTATATCTACCTCAAATGGACTTCAAATTGAATGATTCCAGTGCCTAAAAATCCATGACACATTTATCTTTAATTCTTATGTTAGTAATTTATTTTAATTCCTTACAGATACTTCTCAGAAATTAAAATACCGAAGCGATCCTAACATATTTTTCCCTGATGACCCATTTTCTGACCTTTGTCTACTAATCGGCTCATATCTCCCTCATATAGACTCCAAATTGAATGATTCCAGTGGCTAAAAATCCATGACATACATATCTTTAATTCTTATGTTAACCATTTATTTTAATTCCCTACCAATAATTCCCAGAAATTAAATTACCGAAGATATCCTAACATATTCTTCCCTGATGATTCATTTTCTGACCTTTGACTACTAATCAGACCATAGCTACCTCATATGGACTCCAAATGGAATGATTCCAGTGGCTGAAAATCCATGACACATTTATCTTTAATTCTTATGTTAACCATTTATTTTAATTCCCTACCAATAATTCCCAGAAATTAAATTACCGAAGCTATCCTAACATATTCTTCCCTGATGATTCATTTTCTGACCTTTGACTACTAATCAGACCATAGCTACCTCATATGGACTCCAAATGGAATGATTCCAGTGGCTAAAAATCCATGACACATTTATCTTTAATTCTTATGTTAACCATTTATTTTAATTCCTTATAGATTGTTCCCAGAAATTAAAATACCGAAGCTTAAAATTCTGCCACCCATAGCCATAACCATGCAGAACTATCTACACCAACCTAAGTATTCAAACATACATCACATGCAAGATCAATATGTAACATGATATAGCAACATCATGACCAATCATAAAAGTTCTAAGATCAAAATCTCATACAAATATTATAAGTTTCAAAAGTTTTCTTCAAAAAGAAATATTGTTAAACTTACTTGGAGCACTTAGTCTTCTAGACTTCTCCTTCCTCTTTCTTCCTTTCTTCCTCTCCTTTCCTCACTCTACCTTGCTTCTATTTTTTTCTCTCCCTCACTTGGACGAAATTCTAATGTTGTAAGGGTGGGTTTTCTTATATAGACCACCAAATAATTCACCTTTCATGATCATGGGTCTACCTTATCACAATTAGGATACACTTTGTTGAATTTTTGGAAAACAAACAACTTATGTTCTTGTCTTCCTCTTCCTTAGTCAAGATATGCATAGGAAAAGGAGATTTGTATTTTGAAAATTATGATAATATGTTCTTAAGATATGGGACAAGGTCCCTTTGATTTAGGGATTCATTTCCATTTTCTTTTGTCTTAAACAAGTATGATAGGTTTGCCTTTTTAGGTGGCAAATTTCTAGCCCTTGAATCTTCATTATTTGGTTGATATTATTTGTGTGGGCTATGAATGTTTTGTCCTAATACCATGTATTATCATACCACTTGCTAAAATTATGAGTGTAGGATATAGATGTTTTTGTCCTAAAGCCTTGTATTATCATGCCACTTGCTTAAGTGATGAATGTAGAATCACACCACTTGCTAAATTTTTTTGTCTTAATGCCATGTAACCTAATCTTTATTCTTATTATTATATCATCATCTAATTTATTTTATTTTAGTTTTCCTCTTGGATTTGGGCTTATTCCTACCCATTATGGGCTTGTCCTACCCATTTTCTTTGCTTTGGATAAAATTCTTCCTTTCTTGGTGGGCTTGGTCACATTTTCATAATTTTTGGGCTATTTGTGAAATTACTATATCCTAGTCCAAGTCTATGTTTAATTTCTTGTTTAGGTTATCCAATGGGCTTGCTAGAAACTTATGTAAAGTGGAAAAACTCTATATGAAGTGTCCATAGGTAAAAGCCCAATGTATGGGTAAAGATTTTAAACTTAGTAACTATAGTTCTTGAATTAGGAAAAATTACCCTAATTCAATGTTCTTTGAAATTTCAAGACCTTTACTTGTTTCTAAAAATTTATCTTCCTTATCCAAGAATTTTGCATCTCTTTAGTATGTTATTTCTAATTTCTTTCCTATTAGATTTTCCTTCTTTATTTGTTCTCTTAATGTTAGAAACATTTTCTATGCATATACCTAAGGTGAAGAATTTCTAAGGATTATATTTCCTTAGATATCTAAAATATTGTCTAATAAATTTTATTTCCTTAATTAAATTTTTTATGTACCTTTATCAATAAAAGAAACGAAATTAAGGATGTTACATTTCTCTCCCCCTAAAAGAAATTTTGTCCTCAAAATTTCAGAAATTACCTTATAAGAACAATTGCGGATATTTCTTCCTCATGACTTCTTCCAGCTCCCAAGTTGCTTCTTCCGAAGTCAAACCTTCCCATAACACCTTAACTAGGGGAATGGTTTTATTTCTCAGTTGCTTCACGTCAGTGTCCAATATGGATGCAGGTTCTAGCTGGTATGTCATGTTCTCCTTTATTTGGATTGGTTCATCCAGTATTATATGTGATGAATCTGAAAGATACTTCCGCAGCTATGATACGTGGAAAACATTATGCAGGTTGGACAAATTAGGTGGGAGAGCAACTTGATATGCTGATGTCCCAACTTTCTTTAGAATTTGGTAGGGTCCTAAAAATTGCGGACTTAGCTTTCTTGTTTTGAGAGACCTACCAACTCCAGTAGTCGGGGAAAGTTTTAGAAATACATGGTCTCCTTCCTCAAACTCTAGAGGTCTATGTCTCTTATTGTAGTAACTCTTTTGCCGACTCTGAGCTGTAAGTATTTTGTTTCGTATCATCCTGATTTGTTCAGTGGTTTGTTGAACTAGATCAGGACCTAACAAGTTCTTTTCTCCTACCTCGAACCAACATAGTGGAGATCGGCACTTTCTACCGTATAAAGCTTCATAGGGGGCCATCTTAATGCTAGAGTGATAGCTATTATTATAAGCAAACTCTACTAAAGGTAGGTACTTATCCCATCCTTTACCTTGCTCTATCACACAGGCCCTCAACATATCTTCTAGGGTTTGAATGGTTCGTTCTGTCTGCCCGTCAGTTTGAGGATGGTAGGCAGTACTGAACCGCAACTGAGTACCAAAAGCTTCTTGCAACGCCTTCCAAAACCTCGACGTGAACCTCGGATCTCTATCAGAAACAATATTTAAGGGAATCCCATGGAGTCTAACTATTTCCTGAACGTACAATTGCGCCAATTTATCTAGTGAAAAGTTAATTTTTATGGGCAAAAAGTGAGCAGATTTGGTTAATCTGTCAACTATTACCCAGATAGAGTCATGTCCCACTGAGGTCTTAGGTAAACCTACAACAAAGTCCATCGAAATACTATCCCATTTCCATTTAGGGATCTCAAGAGGTTGTAGAAATCCCGCTGGCTTTTGGTGCTCCACCTTCACCTTTTGACAAATGAGACATTTCGCCACAAACTCAGCAATGTCATTTTTCATCCCTAGCCATCAATACATCCTTTTTAAATCCTGGTACATTTTAGTGCATCCAGGATGGATTGTGTATTTACTTTGATGTGCTTCCTGCAGTATCTTAGTCCTCAACTCTTGTTCTTGAGGGACACAAATCCTTCCCTGATACATGATTGCTCCATCTTCCATTACAGAAAAATTACCTTGGTCTTTATGATCTTGTAAGTATTGATCGTGAGCTTGAGCTTCTTTGATCTGGGCTCTAAGGTCAGACCCTATACTTAAACCATTAATGACTAGATTCTTTGGAGTAAGAGTAGGGGCTAGCTTCAAATTTCGAAACTCCTCTAGCATCTGCATCTCATACACCATCATCTGACCCATATGCAGAGATTTTCGACTTAAGGCATCTGCTACAACATTCGCCTTTCCGGGATGATACTTTATCTCAAACTTGTAGTCATTGAGGAATTCTACCCATCTTCGTTGCCTCATATTTAACTCCTTCTGATCAAAGAGGTATTTAAGACTCTTATGATCACAATATACTTCAAAGGTTGCCCTGTACAAATAGTGTCGCCAAATCTTTAAGGCAAACACTACTGCCGCTAATTCAAGATCATGGGTTGGATAGTTTCCTTCCTGAGGTCTCAGTTGCCTAGAGGCGTAAGCAACTACTCTCTTATCTTGCATCAGCACACATCCTAGCCCTTTCTTTGAAGCGTCACTATACACTTCAAAATATCCTGTGGGGTCTGGAATAATTAAAACAGGAGGAGTGGTCAGTCTTGTCTTCAGCTCCTGAAAACTAGCATCACATTGATCAGTCCATTTGAAAGGACTTCCCTTCCTGGTCAATTTAGTCAATGGCAAGGCTATACGAGAGAAGTTTTGTATAAATCTCCTGTAGTATCCTGCCAAACCAAGGAAACTTCTGATTTCCGTAACCGTCTTTGGTGTCTCCCACTTAATCACTGCTTCCGTCTTGCTAGGATCTACGGCTACCCCTCTATTAGAGATGACATGTCCGAGAAACTTCACCTCTGACAGCCAAAATTCACACTTCTCCAATTTAGCATATAACTTTTTCTCTTTCAGCACTTGCAGCACGATTCGGAGATGTTGTTCATGTTCTTTCTCACTCTTAGAATATATCAAGATGTCATCAATGAACACTACAACAAATTGATCTAGGTAGGGTTGAAAAATGCGATTCATGTAATCCATGAAAATTGCAGGTGCATTAGTCAACCCAAAGGGCATTACGAGAAACTCATAGTGCCCATACCTAGTCCTGAAGGCAGTTTTTGGTACATCCTCCTCCTTAATCCTAATCTGATGATATCCTGACCGCAAGTCAATTTTAGAAAAGATGGAGGCACCCTTTAATTGATCCAATAAGTCATCTATCCTAGGGAGAGGGTACTTATTTTTGATAGTCACCTTATTCAGCTGTCTGTAATCTATGCATAGTCTCAAACTCCCGTCTTTCTTCTTAACAAACAATACAGGAGCTCCCCAAGGTGATACACTCGGTTTAATGAATTGCTTGTCTAATAGTTCCTCCAACTGCTTCTTTAGTTCTTGTAGTTCCTTCGAGGCCATTCGATATGGTGCAATAGAGATAGGCCCTGTCCCAGGTAGGAGATCAATAGAGAACTCTATCTCTCTCTTGGGAGGTAAGCCTGGAATATCTGATGGAAACACCTCAGGAAACTCGTTGGCTATTGGAATTTCATCAAGCTTCGATTCGACTTCTAGGTTTGATAAATACAAGAGAATGTATCCAAGTACTCCATTCTTCAACTCCCTATTAACTTGATTGGCATTTAACATCAATAACTGGACCTCCTCTTTCGGAGTAGAAGGTAGAAATTCAACGGTCTTGTTACAACAATTCAACAAGACTCGATTCCTAGACATCCAGTCTAACCCTAGAATGACCTCAATACCTCTTAAAGGTAAAATGACGAGGTCTACAGAAAAAGTTTTCTCCTGGATGGTGACTTGACAGTCCTTACATACAGAGGAAGTTAATACCCGTTCCCCTGTAGGGGTTACTACAGATAGCTCATAGGGAGTTTCAGAAATAGGGAACTGAAACTTCCTAATACATTCTTCTGATATAAATGAATGACTAGCACCAGAGTCAAATAACACCATAAGAGCAAATCCATAAATATAGCATGTGCCTTGAATCATTTCAGAAGATTGAGCTGCCTCTTGGCCGCTCAGGGTGAAAACCCTTCCTTTCACCTGAGGCCTCTGTTCTGGCTGCTTTCCTACATTCTGTGGGCAGTTTTTCGCAAAATGTCCCTTCTGTCCGCAATTGAAGCAGACATCTTGTCCCATGTAGCATGGCCGGTTACAATGCATGCGTCCGCATTTAGCGCACTTGACTGAGGCGAGGTCTTGTTGAAAAGGCCTAGGACCCGCAATCAATGGCCTCTTACCAGCTCCATATCCACTTCTTCTCACGTTCTTTCTAGGGTTGGTAAAATTTTTCTTCCTTTTCCATAGGTTTCGCCTTTGCTTCTCGTCCTCCGCTGCCCTTAAACTCTTTTCCAAGAGTCTGCATTTATTTATGAGAGGTACAAACTCCCTGATCTCCATAGCTATAACAGCATTCTTTAACTCTGGGTTTAGTCCCGCTTCAAACTTAACCGCCTTCCATGCTTCATCTGGGTTATATCGCAGATAAGAGGAGAACTTAGACAGCTCCTCGAACCTTGCGATATACTGGTCCACGGTCATGCTTCCTTGCCTGAGTTGGAGAAATTCGATCTCTTTCTCTGCCCGTACAGTACTTGGAAAGTACTTTTCAAAAAAAATGTCCTTGAACACTTGCCAGGTGATCTGTCTTCCCTGATGAGCTAAAAGTTCTCTAGCTCCACGCCACCAGTATTCTGCTTCATCCTTTAACATATATGCAGCAAAAATGATTTGCTGCTCTTCAGTACAACCCATCACTTCAAAGATTTTCTCTAATTCCCTAATCCACCTTTCGGCTATCGTTGGGTCATAACCACCTTGGAAACAAGGTGGTCTAGTCCTCAGGAACTCGGATATGCCATTATCTTTTCCAGCCGTCCGGTTGTTAGGACCAATCTCAACATTTGTGTTATTAGCATTCTGGAGATGTTGTAAAATTTGGTTGGTGGTCATAACTTGGTCTCGAATTGCCGTGGCCAGGTTGTGCAGGGTTTCCTCTGCATTAGTTGCTGGATTCCTCCTTGGTGGTGCCATTTCCTACTATGGTACAAAACAAAGTTATGCTGCTATTGAGGTGATCAAGCCCAATAGTTAGTTCAAAAATATTTAATAGCAGTCATAACACCACCTCGGCATATAGATAGGAAACACTAGTAATTTCTTACCTATATGAATCACTGATCCCCTACACAGCATAACCACAACATACTCAAGACACTATAAGATCGATTCAGATAACCATCCAACTACTGGCCATCTAGGATCGACCTGCTCTGATACCAATTATGTAACAACTCCATTTATGTAAATTTTTTTTTTTAAAAATACCATGAAGTTATTACCTCGTTACAACTTAACTCAATATAACATTTATTTAATTTATACAATACTAAGTTTCCATACACACTATTATTTTACAAACTACACACCATTATTTTACAAACATTTGTACAAAGATACATATTAGTTCTAATCATCTATATCGACTACTTCCGGGGACACTGGTTCGGGTGGCACGTCCACCGGAATCTCAGTTACATCTACGACTGTTACATCAGAAATAACTGGAAGTTGCCCAAGGTAGGGCACCTCGATCCAACGTACAGAGATAATAAGTGTCATAGAGAATATCTGCATATTTATTCTTCTGAACATGATATTGAAATATAGTGAGAATTAAATCCCAGTAAGTTCAACAATAAATCATAATTTACCATCAATATAGTTCATCACGTCATGTTCAGCTGTATAAACTACAGAAAATATCTTTAGGTCACATGAATGCACTTTATCATGCACATGAAAATTATACAGTTATGACATGTATGGCATGAATAACTATTTTTCGAATTTCATATGATGGCTATCCACTTATTCTTACTTCAAGCTACCCCGGTCAGGGTGAGTATTCTCTACTTTTCGGTACGGGCTTATCTCGCTCTGTCCGACATGGCACACTTTCTCTTTCTTTTCTTATTAACATCATCATAACAGTTGGTAGGGCGTCCCCTACTGGTGCACCACACGGATTGCCATGTGACTGTGCTCATTTCTTTTCTTTTCACAATGATAGCCAAAAATATGCTTTCAATAACAAGTATGTTCATCAAAATATAACTATTACCATAAATCATTGGTAATCATGCCATGAACATAACCATTTAAAATATCACTTTATAAAACATTTCCATGTCAAAATTCCATACTAATACCTTGGTAACTGGATAGTAATTGTAGTCTGTAAACAGCGCACCAGAAAAGTTCCCAGGAAAGAGAGGTGGGTCACTAATGGACACGCTTAAGTACCATGTCTTTCCTTGCCAGAGCTTTCCTTAGACATGCACTTTTCACAAATCACAATTTTGTTTTCCAGTAACTAGAATAATTCTTTTCTGATGTGAAAATACTGCAACCACGGAGCATACTAAGATTTTTCAAATAAAACCGGCACTTTCAAAACTTCTTGTAAATTTATATGAGTACTAGGGTAAATTCCATGTTAAAAATTACACACTTAAAATGGTAGTAAGTTCATGCAATGGCAATGGCTATGGCTATACTAGTCATTTGTTAAGATTCATCTTCTTTTTAAAATACTAATTTTATTTCTTTATTTTCTTGATGCAGGTTTTCATCCTATCTAACCTTCTCTTACTAATCAGAGTATAACTCCCTCAATTTAACTCTGATGTAGGTGATCTTAGTGTCAATTTCAAGATAAAACAATTATCTAAAACTATTATGTTGAACATTGTAGCGAAATATTAAGAAATCAAGGTGATATTACTCCCTAAATGTACAGATTATTTCTTCTCGTGTAAGTTCTGACCTTTACTGACTAATTAGACCATATCTCCCAAATTTGAACTCCAAATTGAGTTATTCCAGTTGGTAAAAATCCATGAGCCCTATATCTATAATTTTTATCTTGGCGTACGATTTTAACTCCCTACAGAATATTTTCCAGAAATTCAAAAACTAAAGCTTTAATAACATATTCTGAATAAACATTTTCTGACCTCTGCTTACTAATCAGCTTATATCTACCTCAAATGGACTTCAAATTGAATGATTCCAGTGCCTAAAAATCCATGACACATTTATCTTTAATTCTTATGTTAGTAATTTATTTTAATTCCTTACAGATACTTCTCAGAAATTAAAATACCGAAGCGATCCTAACATATTTTTCCCTGATGACCCATTTTCTGACCTTTGTCTACTAATCGGCTCATATCTCCCTCATATAGACTCCAAATTGAATGATTCCAGTGGCTAAAAATCCATGACATACATATCTTTAATTCTTATGTTAACCATTTATTTTAATTCCCTACCAATAATTCCCAGAAATTAAATTACCGAAGATATCCTAACATATTCTTCCCTGATGATTCATTTTCTGACCTTTGACTACTAATCAGACCATAGCTACCTCATATGGACTCCAAATGGAATGATTCCAGTGGCTGAAAATCCATGACACATTTATCTTTAATTCTTATGTTAACCATTTATTTTAATTCCCTACCAATAATTCCCAGAAATTAAATTACCGAAGCTATCCTAACATATTCTTCCCTGATGATTCATTTTCTGACCTTTGACTACTAATCAGACCATAGCTACCTCATATGGACTCCAAATGGAATGATTCCAGTGGCTAAAAATCCATGACACATTTATCTTTAATTCTTATGTTAACCATTTATTTTAATTCCTTATAGATTGTTCCCAGAAATTAAAATACCGAAGCTTAAAATTCTGCCACCCATAGCCATAACCATGCAGAACTATCTACACCAACCTAAGTATTCAAACATACATCACATGCAAGATCAATATGTAACATGATATAGCAACATCATGACCAATCATAAAAGTTCTAAGATCAAAATCTCATACAAATATTATAAGTTTCAAAAGTTTTCTTCAAAAAGAAATATTGTTAAACTTACTTGGAGCACTTAGTCTTCTAGACTTCTCCTTCCTCTTTCTTCCTTTCTTCCTCTCCTTTCCTCACTCTACCTTGCTTCTATTTTTTTCTCTCCCTCACTTGGACGAAATTCTAATGTTGTAAGGGTGGGTTTTCTTATATAGACCACCAAATAATTCACCTTTCATGATCATGGGTCTACCTTATCACAATTAGGATACACTTTGTTGAATTTTTGGAAAACAAACAACTTATGTTCTTGTCTTCCTCTTCCTTAGTCAAGATATGCATAGGAAAAGGAGATTTGTATTTTGAAAATTATGATAATATGTTCTTAAGATATGGGACAAGGTCCCTTTGATTTAGGGATTCATTTCCATTTTCTTTTGTCTTAAACAAGTATGATAGGTTTGCCTTTTTAGGTGGCAAATTTCTAGCCCTTGAATCTTCATTATTTGGTTGATATTATTTGTGTGGGCTATGAATGTTTTGTCCTAATACCATGTATTATCATACCACTTGCTAAAATTATGAGTGTAGGATATAGATGTTTTTGTCCTAAAGCCTTGTATTATCATGCCACTTGCTTAAGTGATGAATGTAGAATCACACCACTTGCTAAATTTTTTTGTCTTAATGCCATGTAACCTAATCTTTATTCTTATTATTATATCATCATCTAATTTATTTTATTTTAGTTTTCCTCTTGGATTTGGGCTTATTCCTACCCATTATGGGCTTGTCCTACCCATTTTCTTTGCTTTGGATAAAATTCTTCCTTTCTTGGTGGGCTTGGTCACATTTTCATAATTTTTGGGCTATTTGTGAAATTACTATATCCTAGTCCAAGTCTATGTTTAATTTCTTGTTTAGGTTATCCAATGGGCTTGCTAGAAACTTATGTAAAGTGGAAAAACTCTATATGAAGTGTCCATAGGTAAAAGCCCAATGTATGGGAAAAGATTTTAAACTTAGTAACTATAGTTCTTGAATTAGGAAAAATTACCCTAATTCAATGTTCTTTGAAATTTCAAGACCTTTACTTGTTTCTAAAAATTTATCTTCCTTATCCAAGAATTTTGCATCTCTTTAGTATGTTATTTCTAATTTCTTTCCTATTAGATTTTCCTTCTTTATTTGTTCTCTTAATATTAGAAACATTTTCTATGCATATACCTAAGGTGAAGAATTTCTAAGGATTATATTTCCTTAGATATCTAAAATATTGTCTAATAAATTTTATTTCCTTAATTAAATTTTTTATGTACCTTTATCAATAAAAGAAACGAAATTAAGGATGTTACATTTAATGCACGTTGGATCGAGTACTTTATGTTGGGCAGATCCCAGAAGCAAATAAAATGTGTGTGGTCGAGTTGGCTTAGATCCCGGTGAAGGTGCAACCACCCGCACCTGTATCTCCGGAATTGGTCAACCAGAATAAATAAGATGTAGATTTTTTATGTGTTTGATATGTTGTACGTATGTTTTGATTAATGACATGTATGTGAACTCTGTATTGTATAAATTAAATAAATGTTATATTGAGTTAATTGTAACGAGGTAATAAGTTCATGGTATTTAAAAAAAATTGATACTAAAATGGAGTTGTTACATAATTGGTATCAGAGCGGGTCGATCCTAGATGGCCAGTGTGTGGATGGTTATCTGAATTGATCTTATAGTATCTTGAGTATGTTGTGGTTGTGCTGTGTAGGGGATCAGTGATTCATATAGGTAAGAAATTACTAGTGTTTCCTATCTATATGCGGAGGTGGTGTTATGACTGCTATTAAATATTTTTAAACTAACTATTGGCTTGATCACCTCAATAGCAGCATAAATTTGTTTTGCCACAGTAGGAAATGGCACCACCAAGGAGGAATCCAGCAATCAATGTAGAGGAAAGCCTGCATAACCTGGCCACGGCAATTCGAGACGAGGTCATGACCACCAACCAAAGTTTACAATATCTCCAGAATGCTAATAACCCAAATGGTGAGAATGGTGTTAACAACCGGATGGCTGAAAAAGATAATGGCTTATCCGAGTTCTTGAGGACTATACCAACTTGTTTCCAAGGTGGCTATGACCCAACAGTAGCCAAAAGGTGGATAAGGGAATTAGAGAAAATCTTTGAAGTGATGGGCTGTACTGAAGAGCAGCAAATTATTTTTGCTGCATATATGTTAAAGGATGAAGCAAAATACTAGTGGCGTGGAGCTAGAGAACTTTTAGCTCATCAGGGAAGACAGATCACCTGGCAAGTGTTCAAGGACATTTTTTTTGAAAAGTACTTTCCAGGTACTGTACGAGCAGAGAAAGAGATAGAATTCCTCCAAGTCAGGCAAGGCAGCATGACTATGGACCAGTATATTGCAAGGTTCAAGGAGTTGTCTAAGTTCTCCTCTTATCTGCGATATAACCCAGATGAAGCATGGAAGGCGGTTAAGTTTGAAGCGGGACTAAACCCGGAGATAAAGAATGCTATTATAGCTATGGAGATCAGGGAGTTTGTACCTCTGATAAATAAATGCAGACTCCTGGAAAAGAGTTTAAGGGCAGTAGAGGACGAGAAGCAAAGGCGAAACTATGGAAGAGGAAGAAAATTTTTCCCAACCCTGGAAAGAACAAGAGAAGAAGTGGATATGGAGCTGGAAAGAGGCCATTGACTGCGGGTCCTAGACCTTTTCAACAAGACCTCGCCTCAGTCAAGGGCGCTAAGTGCAGACGCATGCATGGTAACCGGCCATGCTACATGGGACAAGATGTCTGCTTTAATTGTGGACATAAGGGACATTTTGTGAGAAACTGCCCACAGAATGTGGGGAAGCAGCCAGAACAGAGGCCTCAGGTGAAAGGAAGGGTTTTCACCCTGAGCAGCCAAGAGGCTGCTCAATCTTCTGAAATGATTCAAGGTACATGCTATATTTATGGATTTGCTCTTATGGTGTTATTTGACTATGGTGCTAGTCATTCATTTATATCAGAAGAATGTATTAGGAAGTTTCAGTTTCCTATTTCTGTAACTCCCTATGAGCTATCCGTAATAACCCCAACAGGAGAAAGGGTATTAACTTCCACTGTATGTAAAGACTGTCAAGTCACCATCCAGGAGAAAACTTTTTCTGTAGACCTCGTCTGTTTACCTTTAAGAGGTATTGAGGTCATTCTAGGGTTAGACTAGATGTCTAGAAATCGAGTCTTGTTGAATTGTTGTAACAAGACCATTGAATTTCTACCTCCTACTCTAAAAGAGGAGGTCCAGTTATTGATGCTAAACGCGAATCAAGTTAATAGGGAGTTGAAGAATGGAGTACTTGGATACATTCTCTTGTATTTATCAAACCTACAAGTAGAATCGAAGCTTGATGAAATCCCAATAGCCAACGAGTTTCTTGAACTATTTCGATCAGATATTCCAGGCTTACCTCCCAAGAGAGAGATAGAGTTCTCTATTGATCTCCTACCTGGGATAGGGCCTATCTCTATTGCACCATATCAAATGGCCTCGAAGGAACTACAGGAACTCAAGAAACAGTTGGAGGAACTATTAGACAAGCAATTCATTAGATCGAATGTATCACCTTAGAAAGCTCATGTATTGTTTGTTAAGATGAAAGACAGGAGCTTGAGACTATGCTTAGATTACAGACAGCTGAATAAGGTGACTATCAAAAACAAGTACCCTCTCCCTAGGATAGATGAATTATTAGATCAATTGAAGGGAGCCTCCATCTTTTCTAAAATTGACTTGAGGTCAGGATATCATCAGATTAGGATCAAGGAGGAGGACGTACCAAAAACTGCCTTCAGGACTAGGTATGGGCACTATGAGTTTCTCGTAATGCCCTTCAGGTTGACGAATGCACCTGTAATTTTCATGGATTACATGAATTGCATTTTTTGACCCTACCTAGATCAATTTGTTGTAGTGTTCATTGATGACATCTTGATATATTCTAAGAGTGAGAAAGAACATGAACAACATCTCCAAATCGTGCTGCAAGTGCTGAAAGAGAAAAATTTATATGCCAAATTGGAGAATTGTGAATTTTGGCTGTCAGAGGTGAAGTTTCTCGGACATGTCATCTCTAATAGAAGGATAGTCGTAGATCCTAGCAAGACGGAAGCAGTGATTCAGTGGTAGAGACCAAAGACGGTTATGGAAGTCAGAAGTTTCCTGGTTTTGGCAGGATACTACAGGAGGTTTATGCAAAATTTCTCTCGTATAGCCTTGCCATTGACTAAATTGACCAGGAAGGGAAGTCCTTTCAAATGGACTGATCAATGTGAAGCTAGTTTTTAGGAGCTTAAGATAAGACTGACCACTCCTCTAGTTTTAATTATTCTAGACCCCACAGGACATTTTGAAGTATATAGTGATGCTTCAAAGAAAGGACTAGGGTGTGTGCTAATGCAAGACAAGAGAGTAGTTGCTTAAATATCATTTCTGATAGAGATCTGAGGTTCACATCGAGGTTTTGGAAGGCGTTGCAGGAAGCTTTTGGTACTCAGTTGCGGTTCAGTACTGCCTACCATCCTCAGACTGACGGGCAGACAGAACGAACCATTCAAACCCTAGAAGATATGTTGAGGGCCTGTGTGATAGAGCAAGGTAAAGGATGGGATAAGTACCTACCTTTAGTAGAGTTTGCTTATAATAATAGCTATCACTCTAATATTAAGATGGACCCCTATGAAGCTTTATACGGTAGAAAGTGCCGATCTCCACTATGTTGGTTTGAGGTAAGAGAATAGAACTTGTTGGGTCCTGATCTAGTTCAACAAACCATTAAACAAATCAGGATGATACGAGACAAAATACTTACAACACAGAGTTGGCAAAAGAGTTACTACGATAAGAGACATATACCTCTAGAGTTTGAGGATGGAGACCATGTATTTCTGAAACTTTTCCCGACTACTAGATTTGGTAGGTCTCTCAAAACAAGAAAGCTAAGTCCGCGATTTTTGGGACCCTACCAAATTTTGAAGAAAGTAAGGACATCAGCATATCAAGTTGCTCTCCCACCTAATTTGTCCAACCTGCATAATGTTTTCTACGTATCACAGCTACGGAAGTATCTTCTGGATTCATCACATATAATACAGGATGAACCAATCCAAATAAAGGAGAACATGACATACCAGCTAGTACCTGCATCCATATTGGACACTAACGTGAAGCAACTGAGAAATAAAACCATTCCCCTTGTTAAGGTGTTATGGGAAGGTTTGACTCTGGAAGAAGAAACTTGGTACCTAGAAGAAGTCATGAGGAAGAAATATCCGCAATTGTTCTTATTAGGTAATTACTGAAATTTTGAGGACAAAATTTCTTTTAGGGGGAGAGAAATGCAACATCCCTAATTTTGTTTCTTTTATTGATAAAAGTACATAAATATTTAATTAAGGAAATAAAATTTATTAGACAATATTTTAGATATCTAAGGAAATATAATCCTTAGAAATTCATCACCTTATGTATATGCATAGAAAATGTTTCTAACATTAAGAGAACAAATAAAGAGGGAAAACCTAATAGGAAAAACAATTAGAAATAACATACTAAAGAGATGCAAAATTCTTGGATAAGGAAGATAAATTTTTAGAAATAAGTAAAGGTCATAAAATTTCAAGAACATTGGATTCGGGTAATTTTTCCTAATTCAAGAACTAGAGTTACTAAGTTTAAAAATCTTTACCCATACATTGGGCTTTTACCTATGGACACTTCATATAGAATTTTTACACTTTACATAAGTTTCTAGCAAACCCATTGGATAACCTAAGCAAGAAGTAAAACATAGAGTTGGACTAAGATATAGTAATTGGACCAATAGCCGCCCAAAAATTATGAAAATGTGACCAAGCCCTCCAAGAAAGGTAAAATTTTATCCAAAGCAAAGAAAATGGGTAGGAATAAGCCCAAATCCAAGAGGAAAAATAAAATAAAATAAATTAGGTGATGATATAATAATGTAATAATAAAGATTAGGTTACATGGCATTAAGACAAAAATTTAACAAGTGGTGTGATTCTACATTCATCATTTTGGCAAGTGGCATGATAATACAAGGCTTTAGGACAAAAACACCTATATCCTACACTCATAATTCTAGCAAGTGGTATGAGAATACATGGCATTAGGACAAAACATTTCTATCCCACACAAATAATATCAACCAAATAATGGAGATTCAAGGGCTAGAAATTTGCCACCTAAAAAGGCAAACCTATCATACTTGTTTAAGACAAAAGAAAATGGAAATGAATCCCTAAATCAAAGGGACCTTGTCCCTTATCTTAACATATCATCATAATTTTCAAAATACAAATTTCCTTTTCCTATGCATATCTTGACTAAGGAAGAGGAAGACAAGAACATAAGTTGTTTGTTTTCCAAAAATTCAACAAAGTGTATCCTAATTGTGATAAGGAAGACCCATGATCATGAAAGGTGAATTATTTGGTGGTCTATATAAGAAAACCCACCCTTACAACATTATAATTTCATCCAAGTGAGGGAGAGGAAAAATAGAAGCAAGGTAGAGTGAGGAAAGGAGAGGAAGAAAGGAAGAAAGAGGAAGGAGAAGTCTAGGGGACTAAGTGCTCTAGGTAAGTTTAACAATATTTCTTTTTGAAGAAAACTTTTGAAACTTATAATATTTATATGAGATTTTGATCTTAGAACTTTTATGATTGGTCATGATGTTGCAATATCATGTTAAATATTGATCTTGCATATGATGTATGTTTGAATACTTAGGTTTGTGTAGATAGTTCTGCATGGGTATGGCTATGGGTGGCAGAATTTTAAGCTTCGTTGTTTTAATTTCTGGGAACAATCTATAAGGAATTAAAATAAATGGTTAACATATGAATTATAGATTTTTGTGTCATGGATTCTTTGCCACTGGAATCATTCCATTTAGAGTTCATATAAGGAAGATATGTTCCGATTAGTAAGAAAAGGTCAGAAAATGGTTCATCAGGGAAGAATATGTTAGGATAGCTTATGTGTTTTAATTTCTGGGAATTATCTGTAGGGAACTAAAATAAATGGTTAACATAAGAATTAAATATATATGTGTCGGGGATTTTTATCCACTGTAATCATTCAATTTGGTGTCCATATGTGGTAGATATGGTCCGATTTGTAATCAAAGGTCAAAAAATGGTTCATTAGGGAAGAATATGTTAGGACAGCTTCTGTATTTTAATTTCTAAGAATGCTCTATATGGAATTAAAGTAAATGGTTAAAATAAGAATTATAGCTATGTGTGTCATGGATTTTTATCCACTGGAATCATTCAATTTGGAGTCCATATGTTGGAGATAGGGTTCGATAAGTAAGCAAAGGTCAAAAAATGGTTCATCAGGGAAGAATATGTTAGGACAACTTCTGTATTTTAATTTCTGGGAATTATCTGTATGGAATTAAAATAAATGGTTAACATAAGAATTATATCTATTTGTGTCATGGATATTTAGCCACTGGAATCATTCAATTGGGAGTCCATATGAGGATGATATGAGCTTATTAGTAGTCAAAGGTCAGAAAATGGTTCATCAGGGAAGAATTTGTTAGGACAGCTTCTGTATTTTAATTTTTGGGAATTATCTATATGGTATTAAAATAAATTATTAACCTAATAATTATAGATATGTGTGTCACGGATTTTTAGCCACTGGAATCACTCAAGTTGGAGTCCATATGAGGTAGATATGGTCTGATTAGTAGGTAGAGGTCAGAACCTATCCGAGAAGAAATAATCTATACATTTAGGGAGTAATATCACCTTGATTTCTTAATATTTTGCTACAATGTTCAATATAATAGTTTTAGATAATTGTTTTATCTTGAAATTGACACCAAGATCACCTACATCAGAGTTAAATTGAGGGAGTTATGCTCTGATTAGTAAGAGAAGGTTAGATAGGATGAAAACCTGCATCAAGAAAATAAAGAAATAAAATTAGTATTTAAAAAAGAAGATGAATCTTAATAAATGACTAGTATAGCCATAGCCATTGCCATTGTATGAACTTCTTACCATCTTAAGTGTGAAATTTTGATATGGAAATATTTTATAAAGTGATATTTGAAATGGTTATGTTCATGGCATGATTACCAATGATTTTTGGTAATAATTATATTTTGATGAACATACTTGTTATTGAAAGCATATTTTTGGCTATCATTGTGAAAAGAAAAGAAATGGGCACGATCACATGGCAATCTGTGTGGTGCACCAGTAGGGGACGTCCTACCAACGGTTATGATTATGATTATGAGAAAAGAAAGAGAAAGTGTGCCATGTCGGACGAAGCGAGAAAAGCCCGTACCGGAGAGCAGAGGATACTCACCCTGATCGGGGTAGCTTGAAATGAGAATAAGTTGTTGGCCATCATATGATATTCTAAAAATAGTTACTCCTGTCATACATATTCATACTATATGATTCTTATGTGCATAGATATAATGCATTCATGTAATTAAAGATATTTTCTGTAGTTTATACAGCTGAACATGATGTGATGAGCTATATTGATGATGATTTATTGTTGAACTTATTGGGATTTAATTCTCACTATATTTCCATATCATGTTTAGAAAATTAGTTATGCAGATTTTTCTATAGCTTTGGCTTTTAGTACACGTTGGATCGAGTACTTTATGTTAGGCAGATTCCAGAAGCAAATAAAATGTTTGTGGTCGAGTTGGCTTAGATCTCGGTGAAGGTGCAACCACCCGCACCTGTATCTCTGGAATTGGTCAACCATAATAAATAAGATGTAGATTTTTATGTGTTTGATATGTTGTACGTATGTTTTGATTAATGACATGTATGTGAACTCTTTATTGTATAGATTAAATAAATGTTATATTGAGTTAAGTTGTAACGAGGTAATAACTTCATGGTATTTTAAAAAAAAATTGATACTTAAATGGAGTTGGTACAGACAAAAGGGTCATTTTGCGAAGAACTTCCCACGGAATATGGGGAAGCTACCCGAACAGAGGCCTCAGGTGAAAGGAAGGGTTTTCACTCTGAGTGGCCAAGAGGCAGCTCAATCCTCAGAAATGATTCAAGGTACGTGCTACATCTATGGATTTTCTCTTATGGTGTTATTTGACTCTGGTGCTACTCATTCATTTATATCGAAAGAATATATTTGGGAGCTTCAATATCCTATTTCTGAAACCCCTTATGAGTTATCTATAGTAACCCCCACAAGGGAAAGGGTCTTAACTTCATCTGAATGTAAAGACTGTGAGGTCACCATCTAGGAGATTACTTTTTTTGTCGACCTCGTATGTCTACCTTTAAGAGGTATTGATGTCATTCTAGGTTTAGAATGGATGTCTAGAAATTGGGTCTTTCTAAATTGTTGCACCAAGACCGTTGAACTTTTACCTCTTACTCCACAAGAAGAGATGTAGTTATTGATGCTAAATGCCAATTAAGTCAATCGAGAGTTGAAAAGTGGAGTACTTGGTTATATTCTCTTGTGTTCATCAAACTTAGAAGTGGAACCAAAGCTTAATCTAATTCTAATAGCTAATGAGTTTCCTGAAGTATTTCCACTAGATATTCTAGGCTTGCCTCTTGAGAGAGAGATAGAGTTCTCTATTGATCTCATACCCGAGACAAGGCCTATCTCTATTGCACCTTATAGAATGGCCTTGAAGGAACTACAAGAACTCAAGAAACAATTGAAGGAATTGTTAGACAAGTAATTTATTAGACTGAGTGTATCACCTTGGGGAGATCCTATATTGTTTGTTAAGAAGAAAGACGAGAGCCTGAGACTATGCATAGATTACAAACAGCTAAATAAGGTGACTGTAAAAAATAAGTACCCTCTTTCTAGGATAGATGAGTTATTGGATAAACTGAAGGGAGCCTCCATATTTTCTAAAATTGACTTGAGATCGGGATACCATCATATTAGGATCAAGGAGGAGGATGTACCAAAAACAGCCTTCAAGACTAGGTATGCACACTATGAGTTTCTTGTAATGCCTTTCAGGTTGATAAATGCACCTGCAATTTTCATGGATTACATGAATCGCATTTTTTGACCCTACTTAGATCCATTTGTGATAGTTTTTATTAATGACATCTTGATATACTCTAAGAGTGAGAAAAAACATGAACAACATCTTCGAATCTTGCTATAAGTACTGAAAGAGAAAAAGTTGTATGCCAAATTGGAGAAGTGTGGATTTTGGTTAACAGATGTGAAGTTTCTTGGACATGTCATATCCAATAGAGGGGTAGCCGTAGAACCTAGCAAGACGGAAGCAGTGATTTAGTGGGAAAGACCAAAGATAGTTACAAAAGTGAAAACTTTCTTGGATTTGGCAGGAAACTAGAGAGGTTTATACAAAAAATTTCTTGTATAGCCTTGCCATTGACTAAATTGACCAGGAAAGGAACTTCTTTCAAATGGACTTATAAATGTGAAGCTAGTTTCTAGGAGTTTAAGACAAGATTGACCACTCTTCCTATTTGACATGCTATAATTTTAGCATGTATTTAGCATATTTTATGTTACTTTTTATTTTATTTAAATAGTGAATAAATAGGATTTAATTAATTTTTCTGTTTTATGTTTTAGGAATAATAAAGAAGAAAAGAAGAGAAAAATAGAGAGAAAATCATGAAAAATGCTGATTTCTGACCTTTCATCACTAATGGAGGCATATCTTGCTCATTTTAGCTCCGATCGAGGTGATTCTGACGCGTATGGAAAGATGAAACATAGAGCTACAACTTTTGTGTTCGGAACTTTGGAAAAATCTAGAAGATTCTGGGAGCCTTAGCACTCACAATATAGCACCGCGGCGCGGAGCTACCTAGGAGGGAGCACCACGGCACTCAACCCAGGTCGCCACGGCCCCTGAGCACCTTTGACACAGCCTACCACGGCACTGACTGAGGGTGCTGCGGCGCCCTGTCACACAATTTTCGTCGTATCGCGGCGCTCTACTTAAGCGCCGCAGCGCCCGCGCACCGTATAGGCTTGCTGTTTTCGCGATTTTAGGTCGTTTTCACTCAAATTGAAGGCTGATGGACGGAGATTTTGACCTAAATACATTCCTACTTCGATTAAGAGTGGTTAATCTATAAAAAGGGAGGAAAGCAAGAAGAGAAGGGATCTAATTCTTCATCTACATTCTCCAATTCTTCTTTAGATTTTCTTATGGCCCTGCGTGGCTAGTTCTTTTAGTTGGTTGAGGTAGATTGAAACCTCAAGGGATATTCATGCATTGTGAGAATTGGAATTGTTTTCAATAGTTCAATCTTAACTAGGTATTGTTTATTCATCTGCTTTTCTTTTCTAAATGATTTTTCATGTGATTGCTAGGAGGCCTACTAGTATATTGTATGTCTAAGTCTACTGCTAAATTAGGTTTTGAACAAAGTTTTTATTACTTGATTCATGAAGCAAATAGGATTAAGGATTTTGGATTATAAATCATTAACCCTATGATGAATGATCAACTAAATTAAATATAATCGATTTTCTTATATTTATTTAGCTCTATCAGTTTCTCTCGTTCTTAATGCAGTTGATAAGTTAGACTTTGCCGATGTGTTAAAGGATTTTTTATCAATTAGAGTTTAATTGGTACGATTGTTATCAATTCACTAGGCTTAAGGAGGAACTGGGATAGAGTCCCAATGATAGATATTTGGTTTAAGATTGATGTTTTTGTCAATGATCAATGCAATCCTTTGACGGTGAATATCGACCGAAACCAACGCTTTTCTCATTAATTACTCTTTTCACTATTTTCATTATTGTTTAATTTACTTTATTCACAATTATCAAACCCCCCTTTTTTAATCACATAAGGTAATTCCAGTCTCTGTGGGATCGACCCTTACTCCCACTACTACAGGTGAGTTTTGAGGTAAGGTATCAATTTGGGTGTACCTGTGACAGTACGCACCAAATTTTGGCGCCATTACCGGGGACTGTGTGTATTTACCTTTTGTGATTTTTTTTTCTTTTCTTTTTGTTCATAACTTTGAATATGGCAGCCAATTTTCAACAATTTGGCACTAGGCTAGGGTCTCCATTAAGACATGCTGGTGAGGTATGTAGTTCCTCTCTTGAACAGCAACTTGCAAATTTAATCTCTATTGTTCGTTAACGTGTAGAAAATATGCAAAGAGAAAATTTCTATGGAAATCATTCTATCATAGAGCATCCGTCTATTGGGTACCCAACTTTCTATGATGAGTCATTTGAGCAGGTAAATATGGTTAATGGTTTCCATGAACCACAACAAGTGAGGTATGATTCCTATTCAAACATGTACAATCCTGGATGGAAGGATCATCCCAATTTCAAATATGGGAATGCACAAAATAGGCCTGCCGGACAAAATTTTCAATAAAATCAGCAAGCCTATTATCCTAGACAGAATGCACCTCAGGATCAACAGGTAAGTAATCCGTTGGAAGACATTGTGAAAACTCTTGTACATAACTCTCATCAATTTCATCAAGAGACAAGAGCTAGCATTCAAAATCTGACAACTCAAGTAGGTCAGTTAGCAACCACAGTGAGTCGATTGGATGCTCAAAACTCAGGTAAGTTACCTTCACAAACTGTGGTAAACCCAAGGGAAAATGTGAGTGCAATCATGCTACAAGGTGATAAAGAAATTGAGACCCCAATACAATAGTTACATGCACCAAGTGAGCAAGAGGAAGACAAGAATGATGCAACCATGGTAGGTAAGCATCCAAAAGGTAAATCTGAACCTTTTTCTGAACATAAATCTAAACCTCCCTTTCCTAAAGCTTTGAAGGAAAACAAGATGAATGAGAGAACTTTTGAACTATATGATACCTTTAGAAAGTGCGAGGTAAATCTTCCTCTTTTGGATGCAATCAGTCAGGAACCTCACCATGCCAATTTCTTAAGGGAATTACACACCCAACAGAGGAAGCAGAAGTTGAAAGAAGCTGAGAAAGTAAAAGTAGGTGAGCATGTTTCTACAATTATTCAGAGAAAATTCCCTACAAAATGTAAGGACCCAGGTGTGTTTTCTATTCCCTGCTCTATAGGCAACATTACATTTGATAAGGCCATGCTAGATCTAGAAGCATCTATTAATGTCATGCCATACTCTATCTATGCATCTTTAGCACTAGGACCTCTAAAAGAAACTAGTGTTATAATACAATTGGCTGACAAATCTAACACCCTCCCTGAGGGTGTAGTTGAGGATGTTTTAGTACAAGTTGGTGATCTGATTTTTTCGACTGATTTTTATGTACTTAACATGGAGAGTGGTGATCAAACAACTCCAATTTTGTTAGGGAGACCATTCTTAAAAACATCCAAGGCCATAATAGATGTTCATAGGGACACACTGACAATGGAGTTTGAAGGAAAAATTATGAAATTCAGTAATTACAGTGCCATGAAAGATCTCACTGCCTATGCTATTAATATGGTAAATTTTATAGCACAAGATGTTGAGCCTTTAGAGACAAAGGTTGAGAAATCAGCCTTGAGTGTTCACTTGCAAGAGAATAATGTAGAAGCTCCAAAAGTGCAGCAAACAGGTAAGGATCCCTTTACCTTAGCACTAAATTCTAATGCAAATGCACCTTCTATGTAGCAGGATCCTGGGTCTAATTTTTCACCTCTTCCCAATCACTTAAAATACTTGGAAGTAGGAGATGCATCACCTATTTTAGTTGTCAAGAATTTGGGTGTTAAAAAAGAAGATGAATTAATGCATATTCTTCAAGAAAAAAGAAATGCCATTATAAAAACAATTGCAAACCTTAAAGGCATAGACCTGACTATAGAGTTGCATCAAGTTCTAGAAATCAAAGGGGTTAAACCTTTTAAAGGTAAGAAATCTCTCTATTGGTTAGGACTACTTGTTATTACTAATGTGGCTTCTAGTTATGCAGTTGAATTTCAAGGATTGAATCAGTCCCAGAAATTTAAAGTGAACATCAAAGAGCCTCCATGAACAAAGATAGGGAGTTGAGTCGAGCCAACGACGTAAAAAAAAGGCGCTGGTTGGGAGGCAACCCAACAACCATTCTTCTTTTTCTTAATTTTTCTATTCATAGTTTAATTTTTCTTTATAAAAAAAAATTTGCAGACCTACAGACGCACATGCGCCGCGGCGCTCTAGAACAGTGCCGCGGCGCTACAAACCCAGAATGGGAGAGCACCGCGGCACTCTCTATAAGAGGACCGCGCTTCTCTTCGTCGTGCCCTCCATTTTTGCATCCATTTCACCCCTCAATCCACTTTCTTGCCTTAAATCAACCATACCCACCTCCCATTATGTTATCTTGCTTACATTCCATGATTTTGCATCTTCTTTGGCAGAATTATACATCTCTTCCAACAATTGAGTCGACTTCCAAGCAATTTTTCTAGGGTTCTTAGGCATATTTGCTCTTGCACTTTTCAGCCACAAATCACGCTGAATTGGGTACGATTTACTTTGTTTATCCTGCTGAAGTTGATCTCCATACTTCAGTGCTACTGGTTTTCACTGCATTGAGACTTCAAGCTACGAATCTACCATCCATTCTCTCAATTTTTCAAGAGCGCACACTAGGTGTTTGATAAAACGCCCCAGTGAATTTGCCAAGTGCAATGGCCCCAAAAACTTCCAAATTAGGCCTCTCAAAAAGGAAGAACAGAGCTGAGGACCCTCCAACATTTGACACTATGGCATTTATGACTGAAGAGGTTTATCAACACCACATCAAAGTGGTGGTGCATATGCCTATCGTTCTAGAACGTGGCTTTATTATCACCGAAGGGCTACCTCACAGAGACAATATCCTCCATAGACATTGGGAGATTTTCTGCAGGAACCCAGAACCAGGAGTTATTCCCGTGGTACATGAGTTCTACTCTAATGCTACAATTCACGAACATCATAAAGCACGGGTTAGAGGCAAGATGGTGCCATTCACTCTGCATGCCATTAATGAATTCTATTCACTGCCTGATATTGAGGATGATGAATATACGGTGCTTCTTCAATCATATATTGACTTTGAAGACATTATATGCACTCTTTGCTACAGGGGGCCCTCCTAGAAATTGGATAGCAATGGCCATCCGTTATACTTTGCTAGGGCTGATATGAATAAAGTGGCTAAAGCATGGCACTATTTCGTGTCAGCAAGATTCATGCCCAGCTTCAACATGAGTCAAGTCAAGAGGGACATGGCCATTTTTCTTTATGCAATACTCAAGGGCCTTTCTATTATGTAGGCAAGATTATTCATAGGCAGATGCTCAGCTGTATTAGTGCTAGAGGCGGATCCCTCTTTACCCCTAGTTTAATTACTGGTTTATGTCAGAAAGTGGGTGTAAGCTGGGATTCCACTGAGGCTCTCATTCACCAAATGAGACCTATTTCCTATGCAAACATACAAAAATACAAAGGCCATGAAGAAGAAACAGAGGAGGAGATAGGGATTCAGCCAGTACCTACAGAGGAACTGGGCAGCAGCTCAGCTCCACAACCATCCTAGCATATCATTGAAGATTTATGGGAGCGCACAGAGTGTCTAAGCCATCAAATGAACGATTTAGTCCTCTACCAGCACTCTATTGCATAGCATCATCATGCATGTTTTAGCCAGTTAACTCATGCCCTGAACCTCCCAATTGCTTTCCCGGCACCTCCTGAACCACCCTTTAGGCCTGCACCTGAGCATGATGAGATGGATGGTGATCACTAATCAGAGAAGTTTCACTGAACCCCTCCTTATGTTATTTCTTGTCCCTATTATATGCACTTTTATATTCTTACATTGGGGACAATGTATGTTTTTAAGTGTGGGGGGGTCACTTTATGATTTAGCTAGATGACTGTATAATAAATCATACACTTGTGCACTTTCCTACTTTGATGCATAACTATAATTTTATGATATATGCACTTTTAATCCTGTCATGAGGTGAGCATGTGAACAAAATTTCAATTTATGAGTTTGTGTTAGCTGAACCAATAGCCAATGATATAACTGTTTAAATTGCTTATAGCTCTTGGGAGATGTAGGAAAGTCATAATTATGTGTAATTTTAATTTCTTTTCAATTTATGATTACCTATTTTCTAAAAATGCTGAAATTCTTTTGCACAGTAAGTTTGGATATTTAATTTCTCTTTTACTGAGAAAAAGATTATAAAACTCAAAAATATTTTATGATCTCATTTAAATTTCTAGAACTTATTTAAATGCTACTTGAGGCAAAATTCTAGGCTAATACTAACAATTAGGAGATGATTTAGGTATTTTTTTTATGAGATTGAGCCTTTCAAGCTTAACCCAAACAAGTCAATATCTTTAGAACCTCTATTTTGAGCTTAATTAGCATGTTATTCTATACCCACAAAACAGCCAAGACCAAAATTTGTGATTAATATCTTTATTTTTTCTACCTGATTCACTCACTCCATGATTAATTTCTGAAATCTTGTTTTATAGATCTACATTAATGAAAGGGTGGAAGGGTGGAGCAAGGACATTCAAAAAAAAATCTCAAAAGACTAACGAAAGTCTATCCAGTGATTGAAAAAGAAGAAATAGAGAATCAAAGAAAAGTAGAATGCAGAAAAGCAAGGAAATAAGTGTGGGGAAAAAAAATTCCCTAATCTTGAGAATTAGCTCAAATAGATCAGAGTTAATCATGTGATGTTGGGAGATTGAGCTTTAAATTATATCTTTTATCTCACCCCATAGCCTAGCCACATTACAAGCTGAGTTTAGTCCTTTTGATCCTAAGAAGTAGTTTTAGCCTACATTAGTGGAGAGTAGCATGAAAAATAAGTCTATGGAAATTTTAAATAGAGAACCATGCTATAATTCTTGAGATGTACAAACTCATCTTGGTAAAAGAAAATTAAATTATTCAAAGACACACACACACTATGGATCTTAGGGAATAAAAATTATAAATTGCATTTGAATTAAATTTTGCACATAGGCATGAAATTTTTTTGAAATTTCTTCAAGAGCATACAATTTTCATATGAGGCAGCATATTGGTAAGCCATTCACTCATTTCATATATTGAATTCTGTTTACATGAATTAATTTGCTTGAGGACAAGCAAAAGAGTAAGTGTGGGGGTATTTGACAAGCTATAATTTTAGCATGTATTTAGCATATTTTATGTTACTTTTTATTTTATTTAAATAGTGAATAAATATGATTTAATTAATTTTTGTGTTTTATGTTTTAGGAATAATAAAGAAGAAAAGAAGAGAAAAATAGAGAGAAAATCATGAAAAATGATTATTTATGACCTTTCATCACTAATGGAGGCATATCTCACACATTTTAGCTCCGATCGAGGTGATTCTAGCGGCTATGGAAAGAAGAAACATAGAACTACAACTTTCGTGTTCGGCACTTCGGCAAAATCTAGAGCACCGCGGTGCTCACAATATAGCGCCGTGGCGCCACGTTAAGAGAAATCTGGAGCGCCGCAGTGCGGAGCTAACCAGGAGGGAGCGCCGCGGCACTCAACCCAGGGCACCACGGCACCTGAGCACCTTCGAAACAGCCCACCACGACGCTAACTGAGGGCGCCATGGTGCCCGCTCACCGTACAGGCTTGCTATTTTCGCGATTTTAGGTCGTTTTCACTCAAATTGAAGGCTGATGGACGGGGATTTTGACCTAAATACATTCCTACTTCGATTAAGAGTGGTTAATCTATAAAAAGGGAGGAAAACAAGTAGAGTAGGGATCCAATTCTTCATGTACATTCTTCAATTCTTCTTTAGATTTTATTATGGCCCTGCGTGGCTAGTTCTTTTAGTTGGTTGAGGTAGATTGAAACCTCAAGGGATATTCATGCATTGTGAGATTTGGAATTGTTTTCAATAGTTCAATCTTAACTAGGTATTGTTTATTCATCTACTTTTCTTTTCTAAATGATTTTTCATCTGATTGCTAGGAGGCCTATTAGTATATTCTATGTCTAAGTCTACTGCTGAATTAGGTTTTAAACAAAGTTTTTATTACTTGATTCATGAAGCAAATAGGATTAAGGATTTTGGATTATAAATCATTAACCCTATGATGAATGATCAACTAAATTAAATATAATCGATTTGCTTATATTTATTTAGCTCTATCAGTTTCTCTCGTTCTTAATGCAATTGATAAGTTAGACTTTGCCGATGTGTTAAAGGATTTTTTATCAATTAGAGTTTAATTGGTATGATTGTTATCAATTCACTAGGCTTAAGGAGGAACTGGGATAGAGTCCCAATGATAGATATTTGGTTTAAGATTGATGTTTTTGTCAATGATCAATGCAATCCTTTGATGGTGAATATCAACTGAAACCAACGCTTTTCTCATTAATTACTCTTTTCACTATTTTCATTATTGTTTAATTTACTTTATTCACAATTATCAAACCCCCCTTTCTTAATCACATAAGGTAATTCCAGTCTCTGTGGGATCGACCCTTACTCCCACTACTACAGGTTAGTTTTGAGGTAAGGTATCAATTTGGGTGTACCTGCGACAGTACGCACCACTATTTTAATTATTCCAGACCCCACAGGACATTTTGAAGTGTATAGTGACGCTTCAAAGAAAAGGCTAAGGTGTGTACTGATGCAAGACAATAGGGTAGTTGCTTACGCCTCTAGGCAACTAAGACCCTATGAAAGAAATTATCCAACCCATGATCTTGAATTGGCAGCGGTGGTGTTTGCCTTAAAGATTTGACAACATTATTTATACAGAGCAACATTTGTAGTATACTGTGATCATAAGGGCCTTCAGTACCTTTTTTATCAGAAGGAGTTAAATATGAGGCAACGAAGATGGGTATAATTTCTCAATGACTTCAAGTTTGAGATAAAGTATAATCCAGGAAAGGTGAATGTTATAGTTGATGCCTTATGTCAGAAATCTCTACAAATGGGTCAGATGATGGTGTATGAGATGTAGATGGTAAAAGAGTTTTGAAATTTGAAGTTGGTCACTACTCTTACCGTAAAAAAGCTAATCCTCAATGGGTTAAGTATAGAGTGTGATCTTAGAGTCAAGATTAAAGAGGCTCAAGCTCACAACCAATACTTATAGGATCATAAAGAATAAGATAATTTTTCTGTCTCAAAAGATGGAGTAATCATATATCAAGGAAGGGCTTGTGTCCCTTAAGAACAAGAGTTGAGGCCTAAAATCCTGTAGGAAGCACATCAGAGTAAGTACACAGTCCATCATGAATCCACTAAAATGTATAAGGGTTTAAAGAAGATGTACTGGTGGCCAGGGATGAAAATGGATATTACTGAGTTTATGGCCCTAATATTCAATTGGACATAACTCTATTTGGGTAATAGTAGACATATTAACCAAATCTGCTCACTTTCTACCCATAAAGATTAACTATTCACTGGACAAATTGCTAAGTTGTACATCTAAGAAATAGTTAGACTACATGGAATTCACTTAAATATTATTTCTGATAGAGATCTAAGGTTCACGTCGAGGTTTTGGAAAGCGTTGCAGGAAGGTTTTGGAACCCAGTTACAATTTAGTACTGCTTACAATCCTCACGTTGACGGGCAAATAGATTGGACCATTCAAACTCTAAAAAGTATGTTGAGGGCAAGTGTGATAGAGCAAAATAAAGGAAGGGATAAGTACCTACCTTTAGTGGAGTTTGCTTATAATAATAGTTATTATTCTAGTATTAAGATGGCCTCCTATGAAGCATTATACGGTAGGGAGTGCTGATCTCCACTACAGTGGTTTGAGGTAGGAGAAAAGAACATCTGGGTCTTGATCTAGTTCTACAAACCACTAAGCAAATTAGGATGATACAAGACAAAATACTTACAGCTTCGAATCGGTAAAAGAGTTACTATGAGAAGAGACATAGACATCTCGAGTTTGAGGAAGGATACTATGTATTTCTGAAGGTTTCCTCGACTATTGAAGTTAGTAGGTCTCTCAAGAGCAAAAAGGTAAGTCAGCGATTTTTGGGACCTTAGCAAATTATGAAGAAAGTGGGGACGTCAATATGTAATATAGGATAAACCAATCCAAATAAAAGAGAACATGACATACCAGCTAGTACCGACATCCATATTGTACACTAATGTGAAGCAATAAAGGAATAAAACCATTCCCCTGGTTAAGGTGTTATAGGAAGGTTTGACTCTGGAAGAATCAACTTAGGAGCTGGAAGAAGTCAAGAGGAAGAAATATCTGTAAATTTTCTTTTAGGTATTTTCTAAAATTTTGAGGACAAAATTTTTTTTAGGGGGAGAGAAATATAACATCCTTAATTTCATTTCTATTATTAATAAAGGTACATAAATATTTAATTAAGGAAATAAAACTTATTAAACATTTTTTTGATATCTTAAAAAAAAAATATAAGCCTTAGAAATTCTTCACCTTATGTGTATGCATAGAAAATGTTTCTAACATTAAGGGAATAGGTAAAGAGAGAAAAGCTAATAGAAAAAAAAATAGAAATAACATCTGAAAGAGAGGCGAAATTCTTGGGTAGAGAAGATAAATTTTTGGAAGTACATAAAGGTCTTAAAAATTCAAGAAGATTGGATTATGATAAGTTTTCCTAATTCAAGAGCTAGAGTTACGAAGTTTAAAATCTCAACCCATACATTGGGCTTTCGCCTATAGACTCTTCATAGAGTTTTTTTTCCACTTCACATGAGTTTCTAGCAAGCTAATTGGATAGTACAAGCAAGAGATATAACGTAGACTTGGACTAGGATATAGAAGTTAGACCGATAGTCTAAAAATTATTAAAATGTGACCAAGCCCTCCATTAGATGTAGAATTTCAGCCAAAACAAACGAAATGGGCAAGAATGAACCCAAATCCAAAAGTGAAAAATAAGAACCATATGATGAAATAATAGTGTAACAATAATCAAGATTAGGTCACATGGTATTAGGACAAAACATCTATATCTTACACTAATAATCTTAGTAAGCCATGTGATAATATAGTAGGTAATAATACATGGCATTCAAATAAAACATCCCTATCATACACACATAATTTTAGCTAAGCAAGGCAAACTTAAGGGCTGGAAATTTGCCAATTAAAAAGGCAAACCTTTCATACTTGAGTGAAATAAAAGAAAAAGGAAATGAATCCCTAAATTAAAGGGACCTTGTCCCATGTCTTGAGAACATTTTATCATGCTTTTCAAATACAAATCTTCTTTTCCTTTGCATATCTTGACTAAGGGAGAGGAACGCAAGAACATGAGTTATTCCACCAAAAGGCAAGTAAGTGTATCCTAATTGTGATAAGGTAGACTCATGATTATGAGAGGAGGACCACTTGATAATTTATTTAATCAAAACTACCCTTATAACATTATAATTTTCTCCAAGTGAGGAAAAGGAAAAACAAAAGCAAGGTTGAGTGAGGAAATGAGAGAAAGAGAGGAGAATAGAGGAAGGAAGAAGAAGGAGAAGTTTAGAGGACTAAGTACTCAAGGTAAGTTACTTTAATCTCCACTTGAATCCATCTTTTCTCTTCAACCTAAGGGTTGAAAACTCACCCTCCCTCTCTTATTCAAGTTGCTGGAAAAGATAAAGGAAGGAAGGATTCTTGCCACTTCTTTTAGGAGAAAACAAGAAAAAGAATTCACTAAGAGAGTCAAGGAGATCTTTAGGTAGGTTTAACAATATCTCTTTTTGAAGAAAAGCTTTGAAATTTGTAACATTTATATAGGATTTTGATCTTAGAACTTTGATGAAATTTACAATATTTACAACTTTGATGATTGGCCATGGATGTTGGTATATCATGTTACATGTTGATCTTGTATATGATGGATGTTTTGAACACTATGGTTAGTGTGAAAAGTTCTGCATAGGTAGGCTATGGGTGGAAAAAATTTCAGATTTTTATGCTGCTATTATGTATATTTGAATGTGGTGAAAAATTGATGGAATATGATTAAATTTATAAAATAATTATGGCCTTAAACACTTAGAAGAAGATAATGAGACATTTTTCTTGAGAAACACCCTTAATAATACAAGATTTGATTTCTGTTTTCTTGAGAAGTAGACGATGGAATATGTTAAATTAAGTATAAGGAATCTAATTAAAATGTTGAAATGAGTAATCTTATGATTAGATGTAAATTATGAAGAAAATGGAAGAGGACGTAATAAAATTAAGAACTAAAACCTTTGGAAAGGTTTGGTTAGAAAACTGGATTTCAGAGTAACCAGGGATGATTCTGTTTTTGAAATTATGGGAAGAATAGGTTAGGAATTAAAAGAAATGTTAGCATAAAAACTATAGATATATATATCACATATATTTTAGCCACCGGAATCACCCAATTTGGAGTTAAAATGAGTGAGATATGTTATAATTAGTCAGTAGTGGTAAGAAAAAGGTTAACGAGGGAAGAATCTGTTAGGTATGCTTCTGTGTTAAATTTTTTGCAAAACATATGTAGGGATTTAAAATAAATGGTTAACATTAAAAATACAGATATATGTGTCACAAATATTTAACCATTGTAATCTTTCAATTTGGAATCAATATGAGGGAGATATGGTCATATTAGTATGTAGTGGTAAAAAACTAGTTGACCAGGGAAGAATCTATTAGGTAAGATTATGTATTTGAATTTATGGGAACAATTTGTAGGGAATTAAAAGAAACTGTTAACATGAAAAATATAGATATATGACTCAAGAATTTTTATCCATTGGAATCACTCAATTTAGAGTCCATATTAACAAGTAGAGGTCAGAACCTATCTAGGAAGAAATAACATTGAATTTGAGGGAGTAATACCGCCAATATTCCTTATGATTTCACTAAAATGTTCAACATTATAGTTTTATAGGATTGTCTTGGCTTTAAAAGGACACCAAGATCACCTCAATCGGAGTTAAAATGACAGATTTATGCTCTTATTAGTTAGAGATTAACATAATATTTAAGAAAGAAGAAGAATCTTATAAATGGAAATATTAAATAACTAGTGTATGCCCTAGCCATTGCCATTGTATGAACTCCTTACCGTCTTAAGTGTGTAATTTTTATATGAAAATATATTATAAAGTAATATTTGAAAATGATTATGTTCATGGCATGATTGCATTTCTACCAATGATTTTTGGTAATGATTATGCTTTGATTATAAATTATAGCATGTGAGTATAATGAACATATTTGTCATTGAAATCATATTTTTGGATATTAATGTAAAAAGAAAAGAAAAGAAAAGAGACGAGCACAGTCACATGGTAGTCTGTGTGGTGCACCAGTAGGGGACGCTCTACTTACAACTATGATTATGCTAATGCGAAAAGAAAGAAAAAGTGTACCATGTCAGACAGAATGAGAAAAACCTGTACCATAGAGTAGAAAGTACTCTCCCTGACCAAGGTAGCTTGATATGAAAATAATTTGATAGCCATCATATGATATTATGAAAATAGTTATTCATGCCATACATGTCATTACTGTATGATTTTCATGTGCATAGATAAAGTGCATTCATGTGACTTAAGGTATTTGCTGTAGCTTATATAGATGAGCATGACATGATGAACTATATTGATGATAATTATGATTTATTGTTAAACCTGCTGGGATTTAATTCTCACTATATTTCCATATCATGTTCAGAAGACTAAATATGCAGATATTCTTTATGACCGGCTTTTAGCGTACATTGAGTCGAGTTGGCTAAGATTCCGGTGAAGGTATAATCACCTGTACCTGTATCCCTAGAACTGGTCAATATGGATGAATAAGATGTGGACATATATGTGTTTGATTTTTGGATGAACATTTTTAATTAGTGATGTGTATGTGAACCCAGGATTGTATCAGTGTTATTCGTATACCATAAACCTTAACTATTCTTAGTTAATTTAATTGAATTTTATTATGAGTTAAATAGTTAGAAGTAAAGAGGTAATGACTACATGGGATTTTAAAAATAGATATATGTTTATATGTAAACAAAATGGAGTTGTTACAAGAATTATCCTTTAGTAGAACTTCTCCCCTTGTTTCTGATAAGCTATGATCAAACATAGTAGAGTTAAGAATACTAGTTTCCATATTCCCTACAGAAATATCATTAGGATTGATTAAAGGATTATATGCCTTTGGAATAGGTAAAGTATCCCAAAAATTATTATTTTCTTCCACTGAATTCTCTTGACGAAAATTGATTTGAAAGAAAGGTTAATTCTAAAGAAAGCTTACATACAAGCTTTCAGAGAATTTTTTTAATGATAGGATTAAACCTTTTGTGCCCTTTTTTGTTAGATGTATATCCAATAAAGACACGTTTTTTCAGCTTTTGGACCTAATTTTGAGTAAAAACTAGTTGTTATATATAAATAACAAAAACGACCAAAAAATTTTAAGGGAAGATCAATTGTTGTCTGAGTGGTGGGAATTTTTTTTAAACCTATAAAGGTTTTTTAAATTTCAAAACTCAAGATGGCATTCGATTTATGAGATAATAATTAGTTAAGAGTGTGTTACCCCAAAGATATTTAAGAACATTCATGGACAACATAATGGCTTGAGTAACTTCAAGTAAATGTCTATTTTTTCCTTTGGCAATTCCATTTGTTGTGGGGTATCATGATGGTAGACACACAAGTACATGTATTGTTTTCAAGTAATAAGAGTAAGTATAGAGTATCGTTCCACAAGGATTATGTACTAAATAGAAAAATGAAATCACAATAGAATTATCTAGATGATTAAGAATGAGAGAGTAATTATAGAAAATAAATTGGAAAATCAAAGGCGAACTACAAATACGAAGTTATAGACACAATTGGAGAAAATTCTAAGGATTCGATTTCGCTATCGTCACTCTGATTTAGATATTTTGCAATTAACTAACTAATATTCATTCACACCTTTTGCTAACCAAGAACCCTAAATTACTTACTAGTCTATCTCGAGAACTAATAAGATTATTTCCTAATTAAGAACTTACTTTATTCCTATGTGAAATTATCAATAAGAGATTCATTAAGATATATGGTTCTCTCTAATGGTTAAACAAATTCATTAGGTATATTCCTATCCACATGCAATCTATGGTTTTCATCTCCTAGCCCGAAACACAATTCACCTATTTATCTCATTATGATTAGTAGTGAAACATCCCTAAAAAATTAGTAATCTCATTTCTATATGGATTAATAAAAGAAATAAAGGAGTAGGGATGTAATTGAAATATTTAAGGATGAAAATGAAAACTTATTAATATTTTTTGGGTCATAATGTAATTTCCTAAAATTTTAGGGGTCAAATTGTAAATAATTAAATTTACAAGGACTTTCTCCAACAATTAGAAAATTGCTATTTGGTCCCTCCATCATTTTTTAAAAAATCTTCTGTAGGTTTATTGGGAGATTACTATTTACTCTCTCCTCTATTTTCTCTCTCTAGATCTGGAGTACTTTCGAGCAACTGATCTCAAAACTAAGGGTACCACTAGATTTAGGAGGAAGAGTATTAAAATATTGGTTGAACAATATTTCAAATCGGTCAAAGAATCGACACAAATCGGAAGTAGAAAAATTTTAGAAAAAGGTAAAATGTGAAACTCCTATTTAAAGACTTCAAATTGGAAATCTAACACCGCAGATAGATTCAGGAGATAGATAAACTATAGAATATGAAGTTTCACAGTCATCTGACAACTTTTGGTATTATGAACAGTAAATCCGATCGGCGTCAATAGTGATTTCGGCCATGAACAGTGCCCCACGTTGACCAATCTCCCATAGTCATTTCTTAGGTTTTTTTGACCCTCCATATGTAACATCCCCAATTTTTCCTTATGTTACTAATTGGAATTTATTTCTTTCAGAGAGGAGAAAGAATTTTGGATCTCAAGGGAGGATTAAAATATTTTACAATTTTACTCAAGTCAAACAAGATCTTAGGATGGTGGCATTTATGTAAATTTCTTAAGATGGCATTTATGTAAATCCCTTAAGATGGTAGTTTTGTAAATACTCTAGGATGGCAGTTTTGTAAATAATGGAGGATGGCAAAATTGTAAATATGGGGTGGTAGGTAGGAAAAGTATTGATAATTATGAGGGAGAGGAAGGAGTGTTAGTAAGGAAGAGAAAAAAAAGACAGGAAAAGAAAGAGGAGGAAAAGAAAGAGGAGAAAAAGGAAGAGGAAGAAGAAGAAGAGAAAGATAAAGAAGAAGGAGAAAGAAGAGGAAAGGAAAATCAAGGTAAGTTCTTGGTCATCTCTCTAATTTCATCATCTTTACTTTAGGAATATCCTAATTCATGGTATGGATGTAGGATTTTTGTGTGGTAGGAATGAAGCACCGAGTTTAAGGATTTATTTGAGGTAGGTTTAACATCTACTCATGAATTTTGTATAAAATTATATATATACTTTCAGATTTTTTTAAATGTAATTTTGGATAACATGTGGTCTGAATATTTATATGAAATTCTATTTTGGTTGTATGGAGATGCATATAAGTGCATGGGATTACATAGAAGAAAAACAAAGGAGAAGTTAGACTAAGTTGAATTTCGAAATAATTTGGGAAGCCTCTATTTTTTTAATTCTAGGAAAGTTTCGCAAGGATTGTAAAGCAATGTTCAAAATATGAATTGTAGATATATGTCTCACGGATCTATAGACTCTGAAATTACTTAATTTGGAGTTCATATGAGGGAGATATGGCTGATTAATTGAGTAGAGGTTAGAATCCAGGATAGTAAAAATAATCATTTTAATTTTAAATTTTTTTGAAATAATCTGTAAGAAATCTGAAGAAATGATAAACATTCAAGTTGTAAATAATTGTCTTATATTTTTAGAGGCTTTGACATCACCTCAATTGGAATCTATATGAGGGATATATACCTTATTAATTGAGAAGAGGTCAAAATCAGTCTAAAATCCAGATTTATAAACTAAGCATTTTTGTTTTTAATTTTCTAGGAATAATCCATAAGGAATCTGAAGAAATGATAAACATGAAAGTTGTATATAATTGGCTTAGATTTTTATTGGATTTAAAATTGCCTCAATCAGAGTTTTTATGGGGGATATATGGTTGAATAAGTGAGAAAAGGTCATAGAACACGGCCAGGCCATGTTCTGGGTTGCTTCAACATGGGTAGGCCATGTTCGAGGCTATTTTTGAGCATGTTTGAAGTATGCTTCAAGCATGGCCATGTCTTGAACATAGCCAGGC
Organism: Gleditsia sinensis; assembly: GCA_037074535.1. Classification (NCBI taxonomy): domain Eukaryota; kingdom Viridiplantae; phylum Streptophyta; class Magnoliopsida; order Fabales; family Fabaceae; genus Gleditsia; species Gleditsia sinensis. The sequence goes on along the minus strand of CM073466.1, from coordinate 35,067,621 downwards.
CGTGTTGGGTACTGGATTATCATATTTTTCAATGTTTTCTACCTAAAAATAATCTTGTTTGTTGAAATTTTTTTAGGAAACATATATCCAAGAAAAATACTTTTAAACTTATGATTTTGGTATCACAAATTACTCTTTTTCTTCATTTGATTTAAAATGAATCATATTGTATATTGGTATGTGATGAATGATTATTAATCATTTGGTATAAAAATGATGCATCATATTATGAAAGTGATTAAATGGCAAGCGTAAAGCTCATGGCAAGTTACTTGATAATTATACATTGCATTTGATAAATATGTGTGTGTATATATATATATATATGTGTGTGTGTGTGTGTGTGTGTATTGATGAATATTGACGGGTTGTATGGCTAGATACCATATTGAGCAAGGGACGCCCTATTAGCCTAAGTAAGCCAAGGAAGGGCCACTCCAACCGGGTGACAGAGGTAATGTGAGGAGGCAGATGGGTGATGAACTCACATTCCCTAATCACTTATTGTGACTGTAGTCGATCGGTCAAATGAGTATATTTTCAGTGTATATATAGTATGTTAATTATGCATCAACTGAAGTAATGATTTTATCTCTAAATCTTTATATTTACTGTAGCTTACAAAGCTGAACATAACTCATATTTTTTCATTATATTTTATTTATGTTAAGTCTATTGGGAACCTTTGTTCTCACTATTATTGTGGTGTTATGTTCAGAAAAAAAGAAATGAGATGCAACAGAGAATGGCGTTACTGATGGAGGTATCGATGTCAGCACCACCTCCTCGCCCTTTGTGTTTCAAGGGTAGAGTGCTGTATAGGAACTCTTATTTGTGTACTAAAATATTGTGTTGTATAATTATTACATGTGTGAGGTTTGTAATATATATATACATATATATTGTGTTTAAACTTATGGCATATTTAACATGCGAAATGTGGAAATAATTAAATAAATAAATAAATAATAACAATGAGATAAAAAAATTGGACGTTACAAAGTTGATATCAGAGCCGGTCGATCTTAGGTGACCATGGGGTGGTTGGTCACCTAGATTGACTTAGAGGAGTCTTGAATAGTTATGTGAAAACATTGTGTATGGTAGCAGATAAATTCAATAGGAAAGTACTAGTATTTCTTATTTATAGTCTTGTGTGGTGTGATAACTACTATAAAATTTTGAACTTCTGTTGAGTTTGATCACCTAAATAGTGATTAATATTTTGCTTTACTAATACAGTGAGTTATGGCATCACCAAGAAGGAATTTTCCAGGAAATGCAGGTGTTATCTTAAATAACATAGCCGTAGCTATTCAAGCTCAGGCAGTTGCTATGAATTAGATTCTGCAGCACCTTCAGAATATTAATAATAATGATTGGGCTAGGGGAAATGAAGGGAACCGAAATGGAAACAGAACTGGAAATTATAATGAATGGTTTGAATTTATGGGAACGCGGCCTTCGTCTTTTGTGGGTGCATATGACCCCATAGTTGTTGAGAGATGGCTGATGGAACTCGAGAAGATTTTTTAAGTTCTAAATTGTTCTAATGAGCAGAAGGTCAATTTTGGGACATATATGCTGGAGGAAAAAGCTGAATACTAGTGGAGAGGAGCCAGAGAGTTACTGGTACATCAAAACAGGGAAATTACATGGCACTTTCCGAGAGACTTTTTTGAATAAATATTTTCCCAGTAATGTGAGAGCTGAGAAAGAGATTGAGTTTCTTCAACTTAGACAGGGAAATAGGACCATTGAGCACTATATTACCAAGTTTGAAAAACTGTCTAAGTTCTCAAGTACTTTGAAGAATAATCTAGATGAAGTCTAGAAGGCAGTGAAGTTCGAATCAGGATTAAACCCGAAGCTTAGAAATGCTATGGTACCATTAGAGATTCGAGAATATGCCCTGTTGGTAAATAAATGTTGGATGCTGGAGACAAGTCTAAAAGTAGTAGAGGATGAAAGGGAGAGGTAGACTTAGTGGAAGTAGAAGAGAGAGTTCCCAATTATGGATAGAAATACTAGAGGAAAGAATATTATGAGAGGTAAACAACCAGCACTTATGGAACCCAGACCTTTTCTTAAAAAGCCGGCAACAGGTCAGTTTGGGAAATGTGGAAAATTCCATGCGAATAAACGATGTTATTTTAGTATACTTACTTGCTTCTGATGTGGCCAGAAGGGGCATATGGCATGACATTTTCCACTGAAAAATGAGAAAGGTATTGCACGAACTCAACGACAGGAAGAGTTTTCACTTTGAGCATTTTTGAAGCAAAATCAACTCCTGATTTGATGCAAGGTATGTGCTGTATCAATAATCTGCCTCTAATTGTATTGTTTGATTCTGGTGCGAGCCATTCTTTCATAGCAATAGAATGTGTAGAGAAGTTACAACACTCTATTGCGGAGTTACCATACGAGTTAGTGGTGGTGACACCTACAAGAGGAAAAATAATTACCACCTCAGTGTGTTTGAATTGTCCCATTGTATTGAATGACAGATCCTTTGTAGTGGATCTAATTTGTCTACCTCTAGATGGTATAGATGTTATCTTGGGTATGAATTGGTTAAGTCAGAATTAAGTCCTACTGAATTGTTGCAATAAGACTTTTGAGTTTCTCTCGAACCTACCGGAGGAAAAAAAAATTATAGCATTATTAATGCTCACTGACTCTATAAGGAGATAAGAGATGCAAATCTGAGATGTGTTTTTTTGTATATTATCAACCCAAGTATGAAACAAAAACTACTTGAGATTCTAGTAGTTCGTTAATTTTTAGAAGTTTTTCCCACTGACATTTTTGAACCTCCACCGAAGAGAAAAGTGGAATTTTCCATCAATCTAGCACCAGAGGTGAAGCCTATTTCTATCGCTCCTTATAGAATGCCTCCTATGGAACTACAAGAGCTTAAGAAGCAAATCGAAGAGTTGTTAGAAAAGAACTTTATCATACCTAACGTATCACCTTGGGGAGCGCCTGTATTGTTTGTAAAGAAGAAAGATGGTAGTTTGAGATTGTGCATTGATTACAGGAAATTGAATAAGGTGACTATTAAGAATAAGTATTCGTTGCCCAGAATAGATGATATATTAGATCAATTAAAGGAAGCTACTATTTTCTCTAAGATAAACTTGAGGTCAGGATATCATCAGATCGGAGTTAAAGAAGAAGGTATTCCGAAAACAGCTTTTAGAACTCGGTATAGACACTACGAATTTTTAGTCATGCCTTTCGGGGTCACAAATGCACCTGCAGTCTTTTTGGACTATATGAATCGCATTTTTAGACCCTACTTGGATCAATTTGTAGTAGTGTTCATAGATGATATTTTAATATACTCTAATAGTGAGGAAGAACACAACTAGCATCTCCGATTAGTACTTTAGGTCTTGAAGGAAAATAAACTTTTTGCTAAGTTGAAAAAATGTGAATTTTGGCTAGAAGAGGTGAAGTTATTAGGTCACATAATTTCTAAAATTGGTGTGTCAGTGGATCCCAATAAAACTGAAGCAGTGCTGAAATAGGAGAGGCCAAAAACTGTGATTGAAATTAGAAGTTTCCTAGGTTTAGCAGGATATTACATATGGTTTATACAGGGATTTTCTCAAATAGCTTCGCCTTTGACTTTATTGACCAGAAAAGGAAGTCCCTTTAAATGGACTGAAGAATGTTAGAATAGTTTCCAAGAGCTTAAAGTCAAATTGACTTATCCACCTATTCTAGTTGTTCCTAACCCTTTTAGATGTTTTGTAGTCTATACGGATGCTTCCAAGAAAGGTTTATGTTGTGTTTTGATGCAAGAAAGCAGAGTAGTTGCTTATGCATCTCGACAATTGAGACCACATGAGGAGAACTATCCTACTCATGATTTAGAGTTGGCTACAATAGTTTTTGCCCTGAATATGTAGAGACACTACTTATATGGAGTTGTATTTGAAATATATAGTGACCACAAGAGTTTAAAGTATCTCTTTGACCAAAAAGAAATGAATATGAGGCAAAGAAGGTGGATGGAATTAATTAATGATTACAAATTTGAATTAAAGTATTACCCAGGGAAGGAAAATGTAGTAGCTGATGCGTTGAGCAGGAAGTCGTTGCATTTAAGGCAAATACTAATAAAAGAAATGGAGCTAATTAAGGAATTTAGAAATTTGAAATTATCAGTTATGACTGTCCTTAAAAGTCTGATTGTTAGTGAAATAAGAATTGAAAGTGACTTGAAGACTCAGATTAAGGAAGCATAGGCACATGATCAATTTTTACAAGATCGAAGAGATCAGCCTGACTTTGCAATGTCAGAGAATAGAATTATTATGTACTAGGGCAGAACATGTATACCACAAGGAGAGAATTTGAAGGCTAAGATTCCGGAAGATGCTCATCAAAGTAAGTATATAATCCATCCATGATCTACAAAAATGTATCAAGATTTGAAAAGATTATACTGATGGCCAGGAATGAAGAAAGACATTGTTGAATACATGTCTAAGTGTCTGGTTTGTCAAAAAGTGAAGATAGAACATCAAAAACCTTCGGGATGTTACAACCTTTAGAAATCCCTAAGTGGAAGTGGGATAGTATATCTATGGATTTTATTTTCGGATTACCTAAGACTTAGACAAGCTATGATGCAATATCGGTAATAGTAGATAGACTGATGAAATTTACGCACTTTTTGCCCATTAAGAAAAAATACTCGTTGAATAAGTTAGACCAGTTATATATGAAGGAAATTATACAGTTACATGGAATTCCTAATAGTATCATTTCGGATCGAGATCCTCGATTTACTTCCAAATTTTAGAGAGCGCTACAAGAAGCTTTTGGCACTTGTTTGTTTTTTAGTACTGCATATCATCCTCAAACAGACGGTCAAACAGAGAGAACTATACAGACTCTTAAGGATATGCTAAGAGCGTGCGTGCTAAAGCAAGGAAAAGGATGGGAGGGATATTTGTCACTAGCTGAGTTTGTATATAATAATAGTTATCATTCCAGTATTGGAATGGCACCTTATGAAGCTTTGTATGGTGGGAGATGTAAATCACCTTTATGTTAGAATAAAGTGGGGGATAAAAGTTATTAGAGCTCGAGTTAGTGCAACATACTTCTGAGCAAATATAGATAATTCGGGATAAAATGCGAATAGCTCAAAGTCAACAAAAAAGCTATTTCGATGGGAGAAAGAGTGATACAATTCCAAGAAGGGGAGCATGTGTTCTTGAAAATTTCTCCTACTACTGAAATTGGCCGAACAATGAAAATTAAGAAATTGAGTCCAAGATATTTAGGACCTTATCAAATTCTAAAACGGATTGGGTCATCGGCGTATCAGATTACACTACCTCCGCATTTGTCAAATCTGCATGATGTGTTCCATATTTCTTAACTTCGGAAGTATCTATCAGATCTATCGCATATAATTCAAGAAGAAATAATAGTTTTCAACAAGAATCTAACCTACCGACTGAGGCATATAGTAAGTCTAGATAAAGACGTGAAACAGTTGAAAAATAAAACAATTCCATTGGTGAAGGTAGGTTGGGAGAGTTTAACAATGGAAGAAGCCACATGGGAAAAGGAAGATGACATAAGATAAAAATATCCACAACTGTTTAAAGATAGGTATACCTTGAATTTGGAGGACAAAACTTTTTTTAGAGGGGAAGAACTGTAACATCCTCAATCTTTCCTTATGTTATTAATTGGAATTTATTTCTTTCAAAAAGGAGAAATTATTTTGAATCTCAAGGGAGGATTAAATTATTTTACAATTTTACTCAAGTTAAACAAGATTTTAGGATGGTTAACATGGCATTTATGTAATTTAATTGAAATAACATTTATGTAAATTCCTTGAGATGGAATTTATGTAAATTTCTTAAGATGGAATTTATGTAAATCCCTTAAGATGGCAGTTTTGTACATACTCCAGGATGGCAATTTTGTAAATAATAGAGGATGGCAAAATTGTAAATATGGGGTGGTAGGTAGGAAAAGTATTGATAATTATGAGGGAAAGGAGGGAGTGTCGATAAGGAAGAGAAAGAAAAGGGAAAAAAAGAGAGGAAAAGAAAGAGGAGGAAAAGAAAGAGAAGGAAAAGGAAGAAGAAGAAGAAAGAGAAAGAAGAGGAAAGGAAAATCAAGGTAAGTTCTTGGTCATCTTTCTAATTTCATCGTCTTTACTTTAAGAATATCCTAATTCACGGTATGGATGTAAGATTTTTGTGTGGTAGGAATCAAGCACCAAGTTTAAGGATTTGTTTGAGGTAGGTTTAACATCTACTCATGAATTTTGTAGAAAATTATATACATACTTTTAGATTTGTTTAAATGTAATTTTGGATAATATGTGGTTTGGATATTTATATGGAATTCTGTTTTGGTTGTATAGACATGCATATGGGTGCATGAGATTACATAAAAGAAAAACAAAGGAGAAATTAGACTAAGCTGAATTTTAGAATAATTTGGGAAGCCTCAATTTTTGGAATTATGAGAATGTTCAGGAAGGATATTTGTAACATCCTAAGCCTTTAATAAAGTTAGATAAATTTAAGGATGAGTAGAAAATACATGTGACAAGTAATTAAGATGCTTAGTTATGTGACTATAAGGCAAGTATAAAATAGGTGACATAGTTAATACGGAAGTATATAAATAAAATTCTTAAGATCATAATAGATGGAGAGAGGACCAAAATACATTTTTTTAGACATTACTAATATAGGATTAGTGATAAATTAAGACATATAGGAACAAGAATTAAAATGGGTAGTTGTATGACAATAAAGACTTTATAAAATATGTGGTACCATTTCATGGTTAGAAGTAATATAAATAAAATATTTTTGGAGCATAAATGAGAGGAATATGATACAAATATATTCAGGCTGGTGAAGAATAGCTTCGTTTTCAAATTTCTAGGACTAACCTATAAAGAATATGAAGACATGGTTAACATGAAAGTTGTATATATATTTTTCTCACGGTTACATAGCCACTGGAATCACACAATTTCGAGTCCATATGAGTGAGTTAAGGTCTGATGAGTGAGTAAAGGTCATAGAGCACGGAAGAGTTAGGTTGAGAACATAGAAACCTTTTAGCACCTGAACATATTGGTTTAGTAAATTTCATAAATGGCCTTAAAATTCTCTAATTTTTGGTGAGAAAAGTCTTAAAATGTTCATAATAAATTCTGAAATTTTTTGTGTTTTTTGAGAACCTACAACTGGGCCTTTTACAATAAAAACAGTGTTGAGAACAATCTGCTGGACAGCTTAGACTGTTGATGGAAATACAAAATATTGAAAGGGTTAGATGTTGAATTTTTGTATAAAAATTTTATGACAAGTTACAGGGATACTAGTTAAGGATTCCACCAAAATTTAGAAACTTCTAGGCTGTTTAGGATATATAATAAAATGTAGAAATTTGGTAGGGCAGGAAATGAGTTAGAACAGACCATAACAAGAGACAACTTTAAAACTTGGGTTATTCGAGGGGACAAATAAATTATTTTTTACTTGAAATTTTTATGGTGATTAAATAACATATATAGGATGCTCCATATAAAATTTGAAGAAGTTTTACTAATTTAAATGAATGCAAAATAGAATAGAAATGGAACTGAAACTAATCTGCACTCTTCTGGGTTATGGAGGTAGTTTTGAGGTTGAATGGAAGAGTTAAGGGCTGAGAAAATTAAGAAATAAAATATACATGTAAAGGTAGCGTCATACAAAATTTTAGAATTTTTGGAGGACTTTTGTCAAATTTAATAATAACCCCAAATCTCAACAAAATCATAGTTTTATTTTGAGGAGCAGAATCTCTTAAACTAGAGATTTATGACTTTAGGTACTAATATGCATGCATTAACCAAGAACTCCTATATATTTTAGTTTAAGTTGCTATTAGTAACCTTGGTAGCCTTGAAAAGGAAGTGATTGTGCTAGAATTGAGGTAGCTAGCTCTTCCTTAAAACACTCTTTATGTTTATGAACTTGAATTTATCAAATTTCACTAGTTGCCTGACTTTTATGCTATGATGAATGATGATCTAAAGATATATAATGTATGCATTCTCGGGAATTAGGGGGTGCACAAAAGGGTGCCAAGTAAGCCTCATTTTCCTCACGATTGGCCAATAATAGGAGATGCATAGCCCTTTGCAGGTATGGCCCTATGTGACTGCACTGGGTAAGTAGACCAAAATGTTATAGGTCCCTAGTGTGTCCAAGATTATGAATGTATGTATGGTTAGTGCTTATGTTTCAGTGAAATAATTTGAGATGTTTTAAGGAATGGAATGTGCACTAGTTTTCTAAAAAATTTGCTAGCTATTGATATTGTCATCTCACTTTTTATGTCCACAGAATCACATTCCAGGTACTCCAGCAAGAGGTGAGCAATAGGGATCTGAATGTTGACTCATATGATCATGATTGTATTTTCTTTTCTTTGGTTGTGTAATATTTGTGGGATGGCTTAGTTGAATGCCAAGTCTCTTTTAGACAGCTGATAATGTGATGTAATAGGAGTTATGGACTGTACCACTTTTCTTTATGGCATGTTATCCTTTATATTGTATGTAATGCATATCATGCCTAGTTAGTTGCCTATAAGGAAATGAGATTTGAAAATGCTTGGAATAACTTGAAGTACTTGTATGCTTATCCAAGAAAGATAACTAACAATATAAGTGAATAGGTAAACTTATGGGCTAGGTAGTCATTGCCAAGAATTTATAGATAATAAGGAACATTCTACGATTTAGATATATTAAGAATGACGCTAGTATTTAGGTGCTACAATATTTAAGAAATGGTTAACATATGAATTATAGATATATGTTTCACTGATCTATAGGCTCTTAAAGTAATTAATTTGGAGTCCATATGAGGGAGATATGAATTAATTGAACAGAGGTCAGAATCCAGGATAGTAAAAATAATCATTTTTATTTTAAATTTTGTTTGAAATAATCCGTAAGGAATATGAAGAAATTATAAAAATGAAAGTTGTAGATAATAGTCTTGTATGTTTATAGGCTTTAACATCACCTCAATTGGAGTCTATATGAGGAATATATACCTGATTAATTTAGAAGAGGTCAGAATCAATCTAGAATCCAGATTGGTAAAATAAGTATTTGTGTTTTTAATATTTTGGGAATAATCCATAAGGAATCTAAAGAAATGATAAACTAGAAATTTGTAGATAATTGGCTTAGATTTTTATAGGATTTGAAATCACCTCAATCAGAGTTCGTATTGGGGAGATATGGTTGAATAAGTGAGGCAAGGTCATAGAACACGGCCATACCATGTTCTGAGTTGCTTCAGCATGGGTAGGCCGGGTTCGGGGCTGTTTTTGAGCATGTTCGATGTATTTTTCAAGCATGGCCGTCTCTTGAACATGGATAGGCCGTGTTGGGTGCTGAATTATCATATTTTTCAATGTTTTCTCCCCAAAAATAGTCTTTTTTGTTGAAGTATTTTTAGGAAACATATATCCAAGAAAAATACTTTAAAAATGATGATTTTGGTATCACAAATTACTCTTTTTCTTTATTTGATTTAAAATGAATTATATTGGATATTGGTATGTGATGAATGATTATTAATCATTTGGTATAAAAATGATGCACCATATTATGAAAGTAATTAAATGGCAAGCGTAAATCTCGTAGCGAGTTGCTTGATAATTATATATTCGATTTGATAAATATGTATATATATATATATATATATATATATATGCATTGATGAATATCGATGGGTTGTATGGCTTGATACAGTACCGAGTAGGGGATGCCCTATTAACCTGAGTGAGACAAGGGAGGGCCACTCCAACCAGGTGACAGAGGTAATGTGAGGAGGCAGATGGGTGATGAACTCACATCCCCTGATCACTTATTGTGACTATAGTCAATCTGTCACTATGCGTATAGCAAATGAGTAGATTTTCAGTGTATATAGAGTATGTTAATTGTGCATTAACTAAAGTAATGATTTTATCTCCAAATCTTAATATTTTATATAGCTTATACAACTGAACATAACTCCTATTTTCTCATTATATTTTATTTATGTTAAGTCTACTGGGAACCTCTGTTCTGACTATTATTGTGGCGTTATGTTCAGATAAAAAGAAATAAGATGCAACAGAGAATGGCGTTACTGATGAAGGTATCAATTTCATCACTACCTTCTCGCCCTTTGTGTTTCAAAGGTGGAGTACTGTATAGGGACTCTTATTTGTGTACTAAAATATTGTGTTGTATAATTATTACATGTGTGAGGTTTGTAATATATATATACATATATATTGTGTTTAAACATATGGTGTATTTAACATGTGAAATGTGGAAATAATTAAATAAATAAATAAATAATAATAACAATCAGATAAAAAAACTGGATTTCTATTTGGTCAAATTTATATTAGAAAAGTGCATTTTTGGGCAGTCCAACCTAGAGCTTTATCTTGTGAGTAGATAATTCTTTCTATGACTTACCCTATACTCTTCTTGAACATTAAATGTATAATTGATTCTATTTACAAATTATTTATGCTATCATAAGTTTATGAAATGTGTTAAAATATTTGTTATGCTTACTAATTGGCATATAGTTCAAGAAGAGTATGGTTTTGCAAATAGATTTTAAAACTCATTGAATATATGGTTCTAAATGTATTTATCATCATTTGGTAAAGTGAATATTATATGCATGAGGCATTAATCTGTAAAGCTATAAAGTTGTTGAATATGATTGAATGGCAAACATAAAGATCATTGTGAATTGCTTGATAATTATACATTACATTTGATGAATATGTATATATATATGTATGTGTGTGTGTGTGTGTGTGTGTGTGTCGATGGGTTGTATGGCTTAAGACAGTACTGAGTGGGGAATGCCTTATTAGCCTAAGTGAGCCAAGGGAGGGCTATTCTAACTGGGAGACAGTGATAATGTAAAGGGGCAAGTGGGTGATGTACTTACATTCCTTTATCACTTATTGTGACTGTAGTCGATCGGTCACTATGTATATAGAGAATGAGTGAATTGAGTATATTGAGAGATGTGACATGCTTGAGCATTATGTAAAAAGAGTGAATTGTTAGTGCATATAGTATGTTAATTATGCATAAAAAAAAGTTATGATTTTATCTCGAAAGCTTGACATTTTTCTATAGCTTATATAGTTAAACATAACACCATCCCTTGCTATGTGCTTTGGATTATTTGGTGGTTCTGATATGAGATCCTCATAATGTTTTCATGTAAAATATTTTGATGCATAACAACATTTGTTTAATAATCACACCATGCTGAATATGGTTTTGGATATATAAATATCCTTTGATTTGAGAATATTTGAAATGCAGGTCCCATATGGATGTACTTCCGAACTATATTTTCTATGTGACAAATTTTAAAATATGAGTACATCTATATATTGACCTAAGAGGTTATAGGAGGTATTATCTCCTCACTGCGTTGTCAAACTCACTTCACGATATTTTCACATTTTTTAGATAAGAATACAAATTTTGGTGTTTTCCCTTCAGATAGGTGATTAGATAAGCAACATATTTCTAGTGAGCCTATTTTGTTTCTAAGGCTCATAGATTTTTGGTTATATTGTACTTCTACTCTAGGGTATGATTTGAAAACTATAGGCAAGATCCCTACTTCTGATATTACTTTGATATTTATGGAATTGGTTTGTATATTATGTATACGTAGAAATACCTATATGTAATTGTTTTAAATGATAAAGGAGTATATTATGCATATTATGGAAAATATATATTTGTAAAATATGTGTTTCACGTACCCTTAAATTAGGGGTGTGACAAGTTGGTATCAGAGCATTAGGTTTCCCTGTGGCTGTCAGAGCCAAGGATTCATTAGTAGAACCTTTAGTATGGACATGAGTCGGACATATTTATACTTTAGTTGTTGCTGAGGGATTCTATAACGTCTCAATTTTTTTCTATTCTAAGGGTAACATACTAAGTCTCTAATAAAACTAAATAAATCTAAGAATAAGTAGAAAACAAATATGACAAAGAATTAAAATGGTTAGTTATGTAACAATAAGGCATTTATGTAATAGGTGACATAGCGTTAATCATGAATGATATAAATAAAATTCTTAGGAGCATAATGGATGGGGAGAAGATACAAATACATTTTTAAGACATTACTAATCTAGGATTAGTAGTAAATTAAGGCAATATAAAACAACTAAGGAGATACCAAGTAGCACCACAAAATTTCAATCACATAGTATGCCACATTGCCCACAAAATTGTAGCTACTTTCTAGCCATCTTGCACCTACCAAATTATGCCACATTGGCCACCAAGTTGCAGCCACATAGGATGCCACATGGGTCACAAAATTGCAGCCACCTTGCACCTACGAAAGCATGCCACATTGCCCAAAAAGTTGCAGCCACATAGCATACCACATTGCCCACAAAATTGAAGCCACCTTGCACCTACCAAAGCATGCCACATAGCCACAAAAAATTCAGCCAAAATCAGGCAAGTAAAATGCCACCTTTCAGCAAGGAAATCTTGCCACATAGCCATAATTATTTCAGCAAAAATCCATCCAAGAAACAGCCACCCACTTCAGCCATGTTTCTACCCACAATTAGAAAAATAATGCAAAGGCTGCTACCCCACTTCATGCCTCTCCATTGTCACGCCCTCCCTACAGAAACCACAAGTGAATCCCTGCAAAAACACAAAGGAATCCCTGCAAAACATAGCCTCCTTTTCCTCGAGTGGTGGAAACCAGCAGCCAATCATGCTGTGTAGATATTATTTTAGGCAGTAAATTCAAACTCCATTTCTCATGCAATCAGCACCCAAGAGGGAGGGAAGGCAGCCAGAAAACTTAGAGCCAAAGGGGGAGAGAAACCAAAAAAAAAACATAGCTAAGTTGCAAGGGAAACCAAGAGGAGAAGCAAGCTGAAATTTGAGAACCATAGGAGCATTTCTCCACAAGGTGAGTTTCCCCTTTTGAGAAAAGTTGGTTTGTAGTGAGTAATGATCATTTTGGGTTCTGCATGGGTGATTCTTGAGCATGAGATGCAAGATGTTATAGTTGAAAACATGGAACTCTAGTGGTAGAGAACAATCTTTTCCATTTAAGTAACAAACATGCTAAAGCACCACACATTCTGCACCTAAAATTTTTAAGCCCACAGTTGTTAGACTGTTTGATTGGGTAAATGGCCTTTAAATTTTCCAATATTTGGTGAGCAAAGTCTTGAAATATTGAGAATCAATTCTAAAATTTTTTGCAATTTTTGAGAACCTACAAATAGGCTAATTACAATCAAAATAGTGCTGAGACCAATCTGCTGGAGAGCTTCGGCTGTTGATGGAAATACTAAACATTGAAGGGGTTAGGTGTTGAATTATCGTACGAAAATTTTATGAAAAGTTATAGGTATCCTAATTAAGGATCCCAACAAACTTTCGAGAATTCTGGGCATTATCGTATAAAGATATGTAATGTATGCATTCTCAAGAATTAAGGGGTGCCTAATATGTGCCAAGTAAGCCCCACTTCTCCCACGTATTGGACAATAATAGCAGATGCATAACCCTTTTACAGGTATGGGACTGCATTGGGTAAGTATACCAAAATGATGTGTGTATGTATGGTCAGTGACTATGTTTCAATGAAATAAATTAAGATATTTTAAGAAATGGAATGTGTACTATTTTTCTAAAAACTTTGCTAGCTATTGAGATTGTCATCTCATCTTTTTATGTCCACATAATGACATTCCAAGTACTCCAACAAGAGGAGAACAACACGGGTCTCAAGGTTGACTCATCTGAATGTGGATATGGATTGTATATTTTCTTGTTATGTAATTTATGTGGGATGGCTTAGTTGAGTGCCAAATCCCTTTTAGACAGCTCATAATGTGATGTAAAATAAGTTATGGACTGTACACTTTTCTTTATGGCGAGAGAGCCTTTTAATTGTAACTAATGCATATCACGCCTAGTTAGTTGCCTATAAGGAAATGAAATTTGAAAATGCTTGGAATAGCCTGAAGCACTTGTATGCTTATCCAAGAAAGATAACTAACAATATAAGTGAATAGGTGAATTTATGGGCTAGGTAGACATTGCTAGAAATTTACAGATAAGAAAAAAATAATAATATGAAAAGGTAGTTTGGCGAATATTCTATGATGTGGATGTAAGAAATAAGATGCTAGTTAGTAGTAGGTGTTGACAATTTTTGGTATTAGAGCAATAGCTTAGGGAATTGTCTGTGTTTAGCCGAATCCTAGGATATTCTAAATTGTTTTAAAATTGAATTATTATGAAATTAGCTTTTATTTTAGGGGTTGTTCAATAGAGTAAACATAGTTTATGGTTGTGTGACTAATTATATGAAAAATATTTGTATATATAAATGTGCACATAGGGAAATGGCATATAAGAGAACCCATGCCGTGACCCTGAATGAAATATCTCAGAATATGGATGCCTTAGATGCTAGGCTTGTTGGGCAAGCTACAGCCCAAGCCACCACATCATAAATTCTTCAACAAGTTCAAGAAGCCCTTAGACAAGTGCCACTAGGAAACAATCCTGAGGGTGCTGGAGTGGAAAATAGGTAAAGGCAAATGAATAAACTACTGGCCCAATTCAGGAAGGCCAACCCTTCTTCATTTCTTGGAGAGTATGACCCAGTGATAGCAGAGCGATGGATCATGCAACTGGAGAAAAGTTTTGGGGTTTTAGAGTGCAGCATAGACCAAAAAGTTTCCTTAGTCACTTGTTAGAAGGTGTGGCAGAGGATTGGTGGAAAAGTATACAGAGACTATGGCAGACCAATGATACTCTCATTACCTAGGATAATTTTAAAGAAACATTTTATGATAAATATTTTCCAGATAATGTGAAGAATGAAAAAGAGGCTGAATTCATACAGTTGAAGCATGGGAACATGACTGTACCCCAATATGAGGCTAAGTATGACGAGCTCTCTAAAGTTTCCACTTGCCTAAAGCATACCCATCATGATGCATGGAAGGCAGCAAATTTTAAGTGAGGTTTGAAACCTGAGATTAGAGAAAGAGTAGCTACCTTAGAGATACGAGATTTTTCCAAGTTGGCAAGAAAATGTAGAATAGTAGAAGAAACTTTGATGAGTACCAGGGCTGAAAAAAGATTGAGAGACAGTGAGCCGTTTGGAGGAAGAGGAAAAACCTAGAACAAAAAGTTTAAGGGGGACATTTTTCAAGGTAGGAGAATGTTGACATGTAGTGGCCAAACCTCTAGCCAGCCTGCTTGTAATAAATATGGGAAGAACCATGAAGATAGACCCTATTTATCTGGTCAGAATGTCTGCTACAGTTATGGAAAACACAACCACTACTCTAGGGATTGTCAACCAAGGAGGGGATCGATTCCTGATGGTAGACCATAGAATCAAGGATGGGTGTTTTCTCTTTCCCAGGAGGAGGCTAGCCAATCACCAAATTTGATCAAAGGTACGTTAATGATTCAAAACTCACTTGTAGATTCATTGTTTGATTCTGTTGCTACACATTCTTTTATTTCATATGATTGTGCTAAGAGTCTGGGTTTAACTATGGATACTTTGCCATATAATGTTTTTGTTTCCACTTCTACTGGGATCTATGTCATAACTTCTGATGCTTGTATCAATTGCATTGTGCAATTTGATCATAAATGTACCACTTTGGATCTTGTATGCCTTCTTTTGTTTGATATTGATGTTATTCTTGGAATAGATTGGTTGTCTGCTAATAATGCAATTCTTGATTGTTCTAAAAAATATGTTTCCTTAACTGTTTATGGTTCTACTTCTAAATACTCCACTGAAACTTCTTACCTATCCATCACCCAGCCTGAGAGATACCTTAAGAAGGGTTGTCAAGGGTTCCTAGTCTTCTTTTCTTTGCAAGCAGAAGTAGAAGAGGGCATAGAAAACATACCTATTGTTAGGGATTACCCAGAAGTATTCCATAAAGAGTTTAGCAGTCCCCCTCCTGATAGGGAAGTAGAGTTCTCCATTGACTTAGTGCTTGGTGCAGGTCCCATATCTATGACTCTCTATAAGATGGCTCCTGTAGCGCTAACTGAGCTTAAGAAACAGATAGAGGAACTTTTAGAGAAGGGATTCATCAAATCCAGTGTATCCCCTTAGGGTGCTCCTGTGTTGTTTATTAAAAAGAAAGATGAAAACCTTAGGTTTTGTATAGATTATAGCCAATTAAACGAATTGACCATCAAGAATAAATATCCACTACATAGGATAGATGACCTACTAGATCAATTAGTTGAAGCGTCAGTATTCTCTAAGATAGATTTGAGGTCAGGTTACCATAGAGAATTAAGGTCGAAGATGTCCCAAAGACAGTTTTCCAAACCCGATACGGACATTATGAGTTTCTAGTCATGCCGTTTGGGTTAACCAATGCCCTATCCATTTTCATGGATTATATGAATAGGGTTTTTAGGCCATACCTGGATAAGTTTGTTGTGGTTTTCATAGATGTTATCTTAATTTATTCTAAAAGCCTTGAAGAACTTGAGAATCACCTTCGAATAGTGTTACAAACTCTGAAGGATAGGAAATTGTATGCCAAGCTTAGCAAGTGTGAATTTTGGCTGATTGAGGTGAGATTTCTAGGGCATGTTGTCTCCAAGGAGGGGAAAGTAGTGGACCCTAGTAAAGTGGAAGTAGTGGTTAATTGCGAAAGACCAAAGACGGTCACTAAAATACAGAGCTTTTTAGGCTTAGCAGGATATTATATGAGATTTATCTAAGGATTCTCTCATATATGCCTTTAACTAGGTTAACTAAGAAGGACCAACCATTTGTGTGGGATGATTGATGTAAGAGTAGTTTTTGAGAATTAAAAGCTAGTCTAACCTCTGCTCCAGTGCTAATAATACCTAACCCTAGTGAACTCTTTACAATATATAGTGATGCATCTAAGAAGGGTTTAAGGTGTGTTTTCATACAGTAAGGTAGAGTAATAGCTTATGCTTCTCAGCAACTTAGACCTCATGAGGAGAATTACCCCACACATGATCTAGAACTAGCAGTTGCAGTGTTTGTCCTTAAGATTTAGAGACATCATTTGTATGGTGTCAAGTTTGAAGTTTTTAGTGATCACAAAAGCCTTAAGTACCTTTTTGACCAGAAGTAGTTAAATATGAGGTAAAGAAGATGGATATAATTTCTAAAAGATTATGATTACACCCTTAATTACCATCCGGGCAAGGCAAATGTGGTTGCTAATGCCTTGAGCAGGAAACCCCTCTATATGGCATCATTGATGCTTAAGGAGCAGGACCTAATTGAAGGCATGAGAGATTTGAATATCTTTATTTCTCCACATCCAAGTAGCCTCCTCATGAGTGAATTGAGGATTCATAATGATCTTAGGGATATAATTAAAGATACTCAAGTTTTTGATCCATACTTGAAGGATATTAGAGAACAGATATCGCAGGGCAAGTCTAAAGAATTTCACATTTTTGAGGATGGGCTTATCAAGTTTGGAGTGCAGTTGTGTGTACATGAGGTGAAGGAATTGAGAGATAGTATCCTAACTGAAGCTTATAATAGTAGTTATACCTTACGTCCTAGAGCCCCTAAGATTATCAAGACTTAAAAATGAGTTTCTGGTGGCCTGGGATGAAAATGGACATAACCCGTTATGTGTCTAAGTGCTTAGTGTGTCAGAGAGTTAAGGTAGAACACCAAAAGCCTAGTGGATTGCTTGAACCCATAGATATTCCTGAGTGAAAATGGGATAACATCTCTATGGATGTTGTCATGGGTTTGACTAGGACATCATCTGACTATGATGCAATTTGGGTAAACGTGGATAGAGTGACCAAGTATGCTAACTTCTTAACCATTAAGTCTACCTATTCTCCGGACAAGTTGGCATAGGTGTATGTTCATGAAATTATCATACGCCATGGGATACCTACCAGTATTATTTCTTATTGAGACCCCAGGTTTACTTCTAGATTTTGGAGATCCTTGCAAGATGCCTTAGGTACTAAACTTAGGTTCAACATAGCCTACCATCCATAAACTGACGGGCAGATTAAGAGAACAATTTAGACTTTAGAAGATATGCTTAGGGTTTGTGTTCTAGAAATGAAAGGAAACTGGGATGTGTATCTACCTTTAGCTGAATTTGCTTATAATAATAGTTACCATTCCAGTATCTAGATGGCTCCCTTTGAAGCTTTATATGGAAGAAAGTGGAGGTCACCTCTGTGTTGGGTAGAGCTAGGGGAGAGGAGTCTTTTGGGCCCTGATTTGGTTGACCAAACCACAAGGCACATGAACTTATTAGAAAAAGATTGCTAGCTGCCTAAAGTAGACAAAAGAGATATGTAGATAAAAGAAGAAGGCCCCTAGAATTTGAAATAGGCGACCATGTTTTCCTAAAGGTAACTTCGTTCACAGGTGTGGGGAGATCTTTGAAAACGAAAAAGCTCAATCCTAAATACATCGGTTCTTTCCAAATTCTTGATTGGATCAGATTAGTAGCATATAAACATGGACTTCCCCTAAACCTTTCTTAGATTCATGATGTATTTCATGTTTCCCAACTCAAAAAGTATAACCCATACCCTTCACATATCATAGAGCATGAATAAATGCATTTATAAGATAATCTGTCATACACTTTAAGGCTAGATTGGATCGATGACGTTAAGACTAAACAATTAAGGAATAAGAACATCCCTCTAGTTAAAGTGGTCGGGAAGGGACTATCCTATAAGAAAACAACTTGGGAGATAGAAGAAGAAATGAAGAAGACTTATCCACATCTATTTGAATAAGGCATATTGAATTTTGTGGACAAAATTCTTTTGAGGGGGAAGGAAATGTAACATCCAAAATCTCTAATAAAGCTAGATAAAACACATATGAAAAAGAATTAAAATGGTTAGTTATGTAACAAAAAGGCATTTATATATTAGGTGACATAGAGTTAATCATGAACAATATAAATAAAATTCTTAGGAGCATAATGGATGGGGAGAAGATACAAATACATTTTTAAGACATTACTAATCTAGGATTAGTAGTAAATTAAGGCAATATAAAATAACTAAGAAGCTACCAAGTAGCACCACAAAATTTTAGTCACATAGTATGCCACGTTGCCCATAAAATTGTAGTCACCTTGTAGCCACCTTGCACCTACCAAAGCATGCCACATTGCCCACAAAGTTGCAGCCACATAGCATGCCACATTGGCCACAAAATTGCAGCCACCTTGCACCTACCAAAGCATGCCACATTGCCCACAAAGTTGCAACCACATAGCATACCACATTGCCCATAAAATTACAGCCACCATGCACCTACCAAAGCATGCCACATAGCCACAAAACATTCAGCCAAAAAACATGCCACCTTCAACAAGGAAATCCTGCCACATAGCCATAATTATTTCAGCAACCTTCCAGCCAAGAAACAACCACCCAATTTAGCCATATTTCTGCCAACAATAAAAAATAATAATGAAAAGGCTGCTACCTTACTTCATGCCTCTGCATTATCACGCCCTCCATGTAGAAATAACAAGGGAATCCCTATAAAAACATAAAGGAATCCCTCTAAAGTACCCCATCCTTTTTCTCTTGAGTAGTGGAAACCAGCAGCCAAGAATCATGTTGTCTAGGTATTAGTTTGGGTAGAAAATTCAAACCCCATTCCTCATGCAATCAGCACACAAGAGGGAGAGAAACCAGAGCAAAAAAACATATCTAAGTTGCAAGGGAAACCAAGAGGAGAAGCAAGCTAAAATTTGAGAACCATAGGAGCATTTTTGCACAAGGTGAGTTTCCCCTCTTGAGAAAAGTTGGTTTGTAGTGAGTAAAGCTCATTTTGGGTTCTACATGGGTGATTCTTAAGCATGAGATGCAAGATGTTAAAGTTCAAAACATGGAACTCTAGTGGTAGGGAACAATCTTTACCATCTAAGTAACAAACATACTGAGGCACTACACATTCTGCAACTAAAATTTTTAGGCCCTCTGTTGTTAGACTATTTGATTGGGTAAATGGCCTTTAAATTTTCCAATATTTGGTGAGAAAAGTCTTGAAATATTTATAATCAATTCTGAAAATTTTCGTACTTTTTGAGAACCTACAGATAGGCCATTTACAATCAAAATAGTGCTGAGAACAATCTACTGGAAAGCTTAGGCGGTTGATAGAAATACTAAACATTGAAGTGGTTAGATGTTGAATTTTCATATGAAAATTTTATGAAAAGTTATAGGTATCCTAATTAAGGAACCCACCAAATTTTAGATAATTCTAGATAGGTTAAGGCATATAATAAAATATGGAAATTTGGTGGGACAAGAAGTGAGTCAGAACATACCAGAACTGGGGATCGCCATAAAAAGTGTGTTATTTGAGGGGACAACTAAATTAATTTTTACATGAAAGTTTTATGGTGATTATATAACATATCTAGAATGCTCCATATAAAATATCATGAATTTTGAAGTAAAATAAGTTATGGACTGTACACTTTTCTTTGTGGCATGAGAGCCTTTTTGTTGTAACTAATGCATATCACGCCTAGTTTGTTGCCTACAAGGAAATAAAATTTGAAAATGCTTGGAATAGCCTGAAGCACTTGAATGTTTATCCAAGAAAGATAACTAACAAAATAATTGAATATGTTAATTTATGGGCTAGGTAGACATTGCTAGAAATTTACAAATAAGAAAAAAAATATAATACGAAAAGGTAGTTTGGGGAATAATCTATGATGTGGATGTATGAATAAGATGTTTGTCAATTGTTGTTTTGACACCAAGTTTGTTAAATTTCCTAGTATAAGATTAATCGAATATTGTGGAATTTTAAAAAGTATCTATAGGTCAATTTCTGCTTGAAAATGAAAGGGATAGGTGTGCTAGAGAATTTAAAGCATTGAAACATGTGTCTAATATGACCGTTTCTGTTTAGTCAAATGTGGATTGGAAAAGTGCATTTTGGGATTTCCAATCTGGAGCCTTTACCCTATGAGTAGATAATTCTTTCTATGACTTACCCCATACTCTTCTTGAACTATAAATGTATAATTGTTTCTGTTTATAAATTATTCATGCTATTATAAGTTTCTGAAATGTGTTAAAATATCTATTTTGCTTATGAACTGGCACATCGTTCAAGAAGAGTATGGTTTTAGAAATAGATTTTGGATCTCATTGAATATGTGGTTTTAAATGTATTTATCATTATTTGATAAAGTGAATATTATGTGCACGATGCATTGATTTTTAAAGCTATATACTTGTGAAAATGATGCATGTCATATTATAATGAGATTGAATGGCATAAAGCTTATAGCGAGCTGCTTGATAATTTTACATGTATTTATATGTATGGATGAATATCGACGGGTTGTATGGCTTGTGACAGTATCGAATAGGGGATGCCCTATTAGCATAAGTGAGCAGGGGGAGGGCCGCTCTAACTGGGTGACAGTGGTAATATGGGGGGGGACAGGAGGTTGATGTACTCAGATTCCCTGATCACTTATTATGACTGTAGTCGATCAGTCAATATGCGTATAGCAAATGAGTTATGTTTTCATTGCATTGACCAGATCGTCGAGTGAGGCATATGCATTAAAAGTGATTATTTTACCTCTAAATCTTAATATTTTACTATAGCTTATACAGCTGAGCATACCAACATTTGTTTAATGATCATATCTTGCTGCATATGGTTTTGGATATCTGAATATCCTTTGATTTGAGAATATTTGAAATATGGGTCACATATGAATATACTTCTGAAGTATATTATTTATGTGACAAATTTTAAAATATAAGTACATCCATATGCTGACTTAAGAGGTCATAGGAGGTATTATTTACTCATTGAGTTGTCAAACTCACTACACGATATTTCCACATTTTTCAGATGAGAATACAGATTCTAATCCTACAAATAGATGATCAATTAGATGACATATTCTGTGAGTGAGTCTACGTTACTTCTAACGCTCACGGTTTTTGAATTATATTGTGTTTGTATTCTAGAGTGCTCTAAACGCTATAGGCAAGATCCCTGTTTCTGTTGTACTTTGATGTTTATAGACTTGGTCTGTATATTGTATATATGTTGTTGTTTTAATTAAAACTCACAAGTGCACGAATCTATTGGAGTATAGATTTAGTGGTATGCAAGGTCGATCCCACAGAGATTGCCAATTGAGAGAAAATTCTAATATAGATCCGAAATAAATACTTCTAACCTAGTTCCCGATGTCTTGTTTTGTGAGAGGAATATTGAACAAAATATGCAAAGAACTAATATACTGAAATTAAATGAAGATGTATTCAAGGTAAAGAAGCATGCTAAGGTTAGGGGATCCACTCTTGGTATATCGAATAAAAATAAATTTAACTCTTTTAGTACTCAATTAGAATCTTTACACGAATAAAGTTCTAATCGGATGATATGTTAATTTAAGCTCAACTTTGTTTATACATGACTTATATTTACCTCCTTTCTAATAATTAAGAAATTCTTGTAAAATGGATTCAAGCGTACATTGTGCCAATCACCATATTGTCTACAATAAATCAAGAGTGATTCAAGTATTTATTGTGCCAAAAATTGTCTACAATGTATCAAGGTTCACACTTCATAAGATTAAAAATACAAAGATGCAAAAGATAACATGTAAATGGATTCAAGCATAAATTGTGCCAATCATTATATTGTCTACAATATATCAAAATTCACATTTTA
This sequence comes from Gleditsia sinensis, assembly GCA_037074535.1. Lineage (NCBI taxonomy): Eukaryota > Viridiplantae > Streptophyta > Magnoliopsida > Fabales > Fabaceae > Gleditsia > Gleditsia sinensis. Next base: position 35,044,753 of record CM073466.1, on the reverse strand, counting down.
CAAGATTAACTTATGCAAAAAATGAAAGGTAGAAAATTAATTAACATAACAAAATAAAATGAAATAGAATAGGTGGCAAAGCCAACCAATAGTAAAATAAAATAAAGTAGGTGGCAAAACCAACCATGAAAATAATAAGAGATAGTTGGTCTAATAAAACCAGCCAATAACAAGAAATCGGCGGTATGATAAAACCAGCCATTAAGAAATAATTATGAGAAAAGAAATAGGAAGGTAAATACAATATCAAAGATAAACATTAAGATTAAGAGTTAGATAAATTATTATTCTCATACCAAGAGTTTCATCCTTTCACCTTAGCATTAGGAGATTAGTTCTCCATAATCAAGGCAAGAAAGTGAAATGAAAGATGAAGAAACATGATAATATTACGAAAGAAAATGAAAAATACAAGATGTCTAAAGAGAGAATAACATTACAAGTTCGTAGAATTCTAACAAAGCTTTCCCAAGCTCTATCCAAAGCTCTCCAAAAACTCTCTAACTCACCCTTCAAGCCCTCTATTTATAGATACAATTAAGTGTGGTTGGTGTGGTAATTGTCAAAATTGTTAGGTAGGAAGTTGTACAAAGTTGACAATTTGAATTCCATATGTGCACCGAAATTGATCCTTGAATATCGTCTTGTAAACCGCCGAATGTTTTGACTTCATCAACACAAAAGTTGTAGAAAATTTCATTAGCTTTCCGTCAAGACAAATTGTGGACAAATTGGATACGTAATGTGTGAGTTATGGTCAAAATACTAGAGCAAAGTCGGGCTGGACTACAGTAGTAGTCAGATTCTCTTCTAGCCCACTTTTGGCCCTTTTAATGTCCGTATTTTCTGACTACTTGAACATAAAAGTTGTACCCAATTGTGTCAGATACACACCTACCAAATTGCATACATATTGAATATGTATTTTCAGAGATATGGCCCAAGTACTACAGCAAGGTTGGGCTGGACTGCAACCAGCAAACATATTCTCAACATTGGGTGCTTTGCCTTGAATCTTTATGTTTTAGTTCTTTTGGAAATGTGATCATAAATCAAGAATAAATTTGTGCATATATCCATTAGGATGCGTCTCAAGAGACAATATGATAATGCTCCTTACTCAGCCATCCTTAATGAATTTGTTTTATCTGCTTGATTTATAGACATCATTTCCAAAGAACCACAATTTAACTTTGATTCCTCCAATTAAGTCCATTTTCTACTCTTCTCTCCATCTGTAAGAAAGACACAAAACTAAAGACAAGTAAGGGAGATTTATGCTTAATTATGGCAAAAGATAAGATGAAAATATTTAATTTATGAGTATAAAACTCACTCATCAAATACCCCCAGACTTAATCTTTTGCTTGTGCTCAAGCAAAACACACAAACTTCAAAATTCAAATGATGAGTGAGGGATGAATTGTTTTTGACTTACTAAGCATTCCTCAAGGATCTAAAATGTGCAACCAAGAAAGATATCAGAATTCTAAGGTTATGTAGAACTTTTATTCAAATACAACATATGGTTTACTCTTGAATCCCAAGTGTGTGTGTGTAGTAGTCTTATGACATTGGACTTTTTGCATTCAAATAAATTTATGTAATCAAATATTTAAAACAGATCTCTAGATATATGCATTTGAGACTCCATAAGCTTATTTTTCATGTCACTCTCCACTAATGTAGACTAATCATAACATTTAAGATCGTTATGACTTTCATTAGGCTTGTAATGTATGGCACAAGTTAAAGGTGGATAAAATGATATGAATGAAAGCTCAACTCACTCTTCGACGTACATAATCATTTAAAGCCTCACAAATACTTTTGATATTATACTGTGAATTCTATCTCCAACCTTTTCATCATCCTTACATTTATTTGCTCATACTATATTTTTTTGTTGAATAAAACACCCCCAAACGTATTTATTTAGGGAGTATTAACTTTCTTTCTTCTTTTTTTTTCTTTTTTTTTTTAAAAACTTCTACCATCCACCCTTGAATCATAACTTTTCAAATGATCATGCCTGTGAGTGAAAGGTAAGAGTTAGACATATTTTTATTTAAAGGCTAGATAGAAATATAGGTGTTCAAGAAAGGATAAATATAAGCTCAAAATAGGTTGCTAGGGATATCATCATGTATAGGTTGGTTTGAAAGGCTCAAACGATTCCAAAAATTCCTAATTCATTTCTCAAATGGAGAGTAGTCTAGGATTTCGCCTCAAGTGACAATCGAATAAGTTCTAGACTCTTATGAGATCAATTAACATATCTAAATCACATAAATTTTTTTTGAATAAACAATCAGTCAAATGTAAAAGATTAAGTGCACCAGATATTAGGATTCTCAAATAAAACATAAGTTACATTAGAGTTCAAGTTCACACATAACACCCAGAACTCATCAATTTTTCAAAAGTTACAAGCATTTTAAACCATTTTCATCATTGGTGCTAGCTTTGCCTAATCCCAAAACATCACTCAATTTTTTTTTTTGAAAGATGAAGAAAATCAATAAAGATTAAATTACCTAGAAGGAGATCTTAGAAAAGATGAACCTGCAACAAACTAAACAGAAAATACAAATTTACTCAAGCAAATAAAAGGTATTACAAATGAAGATTTAAGTCCAGTTTGCGCTTTCTGCGATGTTCTGTTGTCCAATCTATTTGAGCTATAACTGGATCAGGTACATGAACAAATGCTTGTAACGCATCAATCAGCTCGTCAGCATTTGAGGCCGAGATGAGAATCCGACGTGCTGAGTGCGAGATAAACCTTTGTTCTACATCATGATCAAGAAAAGACAACAAACCATCGAAGAAATTGTTAACATTCAACAAACCTATGGGTTTATGGTGCATGTTCAGTTGTGCCCAAGAGACGACTTGAAAAATTTCCTCTAGAGTACCAAAACCTCCAGGTAAGGCAATGAAGGCGTCAGCATTGCACATCATTTTAGCAATTCGTTCATGCATGGAGGATACCCTACATTCTTCCCCAATTGTTTTTCCTACTTTGTTTGATGCAGCTAGAGCTGTAGGAATAATACCAAGAACTTGGCATCCTCCTAGATATGCAGATCCAGACACACTCCCCATTAACCCTTGACAACCTCCACCATACACTAAATGAATCTTTCTCTTGGCTAGTACCATACCCAAAGTTTGTGCTGCTTTTACATATTCTCCATTTTTCCCAGGACTAGAACCACAAAAGACACAAATATTTCGAAAGTGACGAACTGCGGTTCCTTCCATATCTGCACTCACCTTAACTTTGATTATGAAGATGAAGATAATGAGGTGCGCATTTATAAGACTCAAATAAGGGCATACTTGTAATAGCTATGTGAATAGGCCGATGGCATAATTTCAATAGCTATAAGAGTAGGCCGGCGAATGTCAGCTAAATCAAAGGTGAAAAATTCAAAAATGACGGCACGCATGCATATGTACAGTAGTTGTGATTGTGGCTCACATCTTCCTCTGGTTTTACGTCCAGTAACGGCTTAAACGCCCTCTATGGGTTGAGGATATGCTTCCCATCCAATTTTCTTATAAATTGGCAAACAGGGTCTTTTAACGTTAGATTCCCAAGACTGTACCGTTTATGTTCTTTTTTGAAATGGGGCCATAAATCGACAATATCGATATGCACAGATCCACTAGGATGTGTCTCAAGAGACGTTGGATGAAAGTCATCATCCAATGACTCCTTACTCAAGCCATCCTTAATGAACTTAATTTTGTCTTCCCGATTTACAGACACCCAACCCAAAGAACGACAACGTTTGTTACAAGTTTCACGTCCACATTTGTGACAAACACCCATTCGTTTAGCTCTGTGCTTTTTAGCAAAACTACTTTTTCCTAAACCAGGCATGTAAGAGATGAAATCATTTGCAGACTCACCTGATAACCGTACCTTAGCTTCAATTAGCCAACGAATATCAGTAGGTATTCCCATGATCATCATTAACCTCAATCTTTCAACCCGTGCTTTGTAAATTTTTGTCAATGCATTGGGTGGAAGTGAAGGAAAATGATTTTTCAATTGTGCGAGAACGTCCTCCATTATCAACTCGATTGTTCTTTTCTCTTTTTTTTTTTTTGAAAAAGCAAAAGCAACAAAGGGAGGGAAAACAATAGAAATTCAAAAGAAGATAACATTGAAGGGAAAAATTAATGCAAGTTAAATAAAGAAAGATCTTACCTAGATAACGTGCACGGTAACGTTTAACAACAGAAGCCTATCAATCCTTATAAACAGGATCACACAAAGGTGTCTCCTCTATCTCCGGATTTGGTAATTCCAAAAATGCTTCCAATCTTTGACCATTTACTTTAAACACATCACCGTTCTTGGGATTTTCAATCTTTACTGCACCATGTGGGTAAACAGTATGAACAACAGATGGCAGTGGAACTGACTCAAAAGGTGAGACTTTTTCTTTTTTGGCTTTCCATTTATCAGTATCCATTAGTGGAGTTGTTTCTAACAAAGAGTCTACTTCACGAACCAGATAATCCTCATTTTTTTCCTTATCGAAATGAATCAAATATTTTTCTAGATGATCATTACTAAAGGAGTCTAAAAATGAATCAGAAATGGCACTTTCAATTAGGTTGACCTCACATAAATCATCCATGTCCACAGGTTGATGAGAGACATTAAAAAAATTTAATTCCACAGTCATATTTCCAAAAGATAAATTCAAAATTCCATTTCGACAATTAATGATTGCATTGGATGTTGCCAGAAATGGTCTACCCAAAATGATTGGAATTTGTGTCTCTGTATTCTCAACAGGTTCAGTGTCAAGAACAATATAATCTACTGGAAAGTAGAATTTATCAACCTTAATGAGCACATCCTCTATGACACCTCTAGGAATTTTTGTAGACCTATCAGCTAACTGAAGGGTCACTGGTGTAGGTTTCAGTTTTCCTAACCCACGTTTCTCATACACAGGGTAAGGCAGCAGATTCACAATTGCTCCTAAATCAAGTAAGGCTCTGTTAATCATATAGTCACCTATAATACAAGAAATTGTAGGACAACCTGGATCTTTGTACTTGACAGGAGCTTTTTGCTGAATTATAGAACTTACTTGTTCAGTCAAGAATTCCTTTTTTGGAACATTAGTCTTTCTTTTCACCGTGCAAAGATCTTTCAGGAATTTTGAGTAAGCAGGTACTTGTTTGATAGCATCAAGAAAAGGGATGTTAATGCTTACTTGCTTAAACACCTCTAAAATGTCATTATATTGAGTACCTTTCTTATTTGATGCAAGTCTTTCAGGGAAAGGAGCTTTGGGGGCATAAGAAATCTGTTCACTTTTCTTTTCACTTGAGTCATTGGTTTGAGACTCATGTTGACTCTGTTCCTCATTTTCTGGCATATGAACATAATTATCAATAACCTTTCCAGATCTAAGGGTTGTCACAGATTTTACTTCTTCCTTTGGATTTGCTGATGATCCTACTTCAAATTGACCCTTAGGATTAGGAATAGGTTAACTGGGGAATTTTCCTTTTTCTCTTTCTCCTACAGCATTGGCTAATTGACCCAATTGTGTTTCAAGCTTTGAAATAGCTTGAGTGTGAGATTGTAGGACTTGTTGGGTCGATTGCATGAATTGTTGCAAGGTATCCTCCAAAGAAGGTTTTCTTTGTTGCGATACCCCAAAAGGAGGAGCATGTTGAGAAACGTGAGGGTATGAATTGGAAGAGGCAAATTGTTGCCCATTTTGATTCATTGCAGGTTGATTTTGTCTCCATGAAAAATTTGGATGATTCCTCCAATTTGGATTATATGTGGGTGCAAATGGACTATCTGATGATTTTCCATAAGACTGAAGAGAATTAGCTTGCTCAGAAAATGCTTCTTGGTAAGCTGGTATGGATGGAAAAAATTGTGCAATGTGAGATGTACTAGAACATAAGGCACATGCCTCTATCCTAGTATTGGTAGAAGGGTTCAGAGTATGACTTAAAGTTAAAGCTTCTACCTTTCTAGTCAGGCTAGCTAAGGCAATTCTCACATCTGTGTCATCACTCACTTCGTAAATTCCTCCCTTTTTTTGTATTTGAGACTTCTTATCCCTGGGATCTATGCAGTTCCAATGCTGAGAATTTTTAGATAAAGATCCTAAGGATTCCCAAGCTTCCCCCTCATTCAATTGTAAAAATCTCCCACCATGCATGCTTTGGATCATTTGACGGTTTGATGAAGTTAAGCCATCATAGAAATATTTCACCAATCTCCAAGTTTCAAAACCATGATGAGGACATTTCAGAAGAAGATCATTAAATCTTTCCCAACATTCAAAAAATTGTTCACCCTCTTTTTGATAAAAATCAGAAATTTCTCTCCGAAGGGCATCAGTTTTAGACATAGGGAAAAATTTTGCCAGAAACTTATTTACTAATTGGTTCCAACTAGTGATAGTTCCTGTAGGAACGTAGTTCAACCAGGATTTAGCTTTATCTTTCAATGAAAATGGAAACATTCTGAGCCTGATTGACTCATCATTAAAATTTTGGAAGCGAAATGTCGAGCAGATTTCAAGAAACTCTTTAATGTGCATGTATGGATCTTCTCTTTCTAAACCATAAAATGATGGTAAAAGTTGGAGTATGGATGGTTTGATTTCAAAATGAGTTGCATTAGTTTGTGGCAAAACTATGCAAGATGGAGTATTGGCTAGGACAGGTGAGAAGTACTCCATAAGAGTTTTATTATGCACAACTTGTTCTTCCATTTTTAATGGTAATCCAGCAGAATCTAATGTCTCTATTGTACACTCAATGGTTGACCCTAAACTTTTCCTAACCAACCACTTATCTTTATCACGTTTCCAAGCACGCATAAACTTAAAAAATTGCTTCCTAATTATGAAAAAGTATCTAACTACACAACGGCTACAAAATGCAAATACCACCAAAAAAAATCACAAAATTAAACAAACTCTTTTTTTTTTCAAAGTGTTAGTAATAATGGGTAGTATTTAATCAGTAGACTCCCAGGAAAATATGGAGGAATCACAATGGTTTCTCTTAAAACCCATACTCCTTAGGCGCTTTTAGCCTTGTTGACAGAATCAACCAATTTTATACACCCAAATTACTACACCAATTTTCAAGAAACAATTCTAAAGAAAAATTTCTATACACAAAATAAACAAATGTTCTAACTATAACTAGTGGAAGAAAAGTACTTACCTGGATCCAAATAGCTTTTCCGTCGCAATCCCCGGCAACGGCGCCAAAAACTTGTTGTTGTTTTAATTAAAACTCGCAAGTGCACGAATCTATTAGAGTATAGATTTAGTGGTATGCAAGGTCGATCCCACAGAGATTGTCAATTGAGAGAAAATTCTAATATAGATCCGAAATAAATACTTCTAACCTAGTTCCCGATGTCTTGTTTTGTGAGAGGAATATTGAACAAAATATGCAAATAACTAATATACTGAAATTAAATGAAGATGTATTCAAGGTAAAGAAGCATGCTAAGGTTAGGGGATCCACTCTTGGTATATCGAATAAAAATAAATTTAACTCTTTTAGTACTCAATTAGAATCTTTACACGAATAAAGTTCTAATCGGATGATATGTTAATTTAAGCTCAACTTTGTTTATACATGACTTATATTTACCTCCTTTCTAATAATTAAGACATTCTTGTAAAATGGATTCAAGCGTACATTGTGCCAATCACCATATTGTCTACAATAAATCAAGAGTGATTCAAGTATTTATTGTGCCAAAAATTGTCTACAATGTATCAAGGTTCACACTTCACAAGATTAAAAATACAAAGATGCAAAAGATAACTTGTAAATGGATTCAAGTATAAATTGTGCCAATCATTATATTGTCTACAATATATCAAAATTCACATTTTACAAGATTAACTTATGCAAAAAATGAAAGGTAGAAAATTAATTAACATAACAAAATAAAATGAAATAGAATAGGTGGCAAAGTCAACCAATAGTAAAATAAAATAAAGTAGGTGGAAAAACCAACCATGAAAATAATAAGAGATAGGCGGTCTAATAAAACCAGCCAATAACAAGAAATCGGCGGTATGATAAAACCAGCCATTAAGAAATAATTATGAGAAAAGAAATAGGAAGGTAAATACAATATCAAAGATAAACATTAAGATTAAGAGTTAGATAAATTATTATTCTCATACCAAGAGTTTCACCCTTTCACCTTAGCATTAGGAGATTAGTTCTCCATAATCAAGGCAAGAAAGTGAAATGAAAGATGAAGAAACATGATAATATTACGAAAGAAAATGAAAAATACAAGATGTCTAAAGAGAGAATAACATTACAAGTTCGTAGAATTCCAACAAAGCTTTCCCAAGCTCTATCCAAAGCTCTCCAAAAACTCTCTAACTCACCCCTCAAGCCCGCTATTTATAGATACAATTAAGTGTGGTTGGTGTGGTAATTGTCAAAATTGTTAGGTAGGAAGTTGTACAAAGTTGACAATTTGAATTCCATATGTGCACCGAAATTGATCCTTGAATATCGTCTTGAAAACCACCGAATATTTTGACTTCATCAACACAAAAGTTGTAGAAAATTTCATTAGCTTTCCGGCAAGACAAATTGTGGACAAATTGAATATGTAATGTGTGAGTTATGGTCAAAATACTAGAGCAAAGTCGGGCTGGACTGCAGCAGTAGTCAGATTCGCTTCTAGCCCACTTTTGGCCCTTTTAATATCCGTATTTTCTGACCACTTGAACATGAAAGTTGTACCCAATTGTGTCAGCTACACACCTACCAAATTGCATACATATTGAATATGTATTTTCAGAGATATGGCCCAAGTACTACAGCAAGGTTGGGCTGGACTGCAACCAGCAAACATATTCTCAACATTGGGTGCTTTGCCTTGAATCTTTATGTTTTAGTTCTTTTGGAAATGTGATCATAAATCAAGAATAAATTTGTGCATATATCCATTAGGATGCATCTCAAGAGACAATATGATAATGCTCCTTACTCAGCCATCCTTAATGAATTTGTTTTATCTGCTTGATTTATAGACATCATTTCCAAAGAACCACAATTTAACTTTGATTCCTCCAATTAAGTCCATTTTCTACTCTTCTCTCCATCTGTAAGAAAGACACAAAACTAAAGACAAGTAAGGGAGATTTATGCTTAATTATGGCAAAAGATAAGATGAAAATATTTAATTTATGAGTATAAAACTCACTCATCAATATACATGAGAGAAATGACAAAGAATTGAATTGTGCATCTTTATAGAGACTATCTGATTGCGAAAAAAAAAATTTATTTTACGTAATGTAAATTGGGGGCGTTACACCTCCCTACCCTTAACTTTTACAGCAGCTTAAATAAAAGGAGGGTGTGTTTTGAACCCCAAGGATGAAGAGAAAAGATGGATTGAAGTGGAGATTAAGCTAACTTACCTTGAGTATTTAGTGTAACAGCTCTATTTATGTAACAATTTTTTTTTAACATCATGAAGTTATTACCTCATCTTAACTCACAATAACATTTATTTAATTATACAATACTAAGTTTACACTCACATCATTAATACAAACATTTGTACAAAACAAACATGTACATATAAGCCCTAATCATCCACATAGACTATTTCCGGGGCCACTGGTGCGGGTGGCGGCACCTCCGCCGGAATCTCAGTCACTTCAACAACTGATATGTTCGCAATAATAGGTATTTGCCCAAGATAGGGCACCTCGATCATACGTACGGCAATAATAAGTCTCATTGAAAACAACTGCATAGCTAATTTTCTGAACATGATATGGAAATATAGTGAGAATTAAATCCCAGTATGTTCAACAATAATTCATCATCAATATAGTTCATCACGTCATGTTCAGCTGTATAAACTACAGAAAATATCCTTAGGTCACATGAATGCACTTTATCATGCACATGAAAATTGTACAGTTATGACATGTATGGCATGAATAACTATTTTTCGAATTTCATATGATGGCTATCAACTTATTCTTCCTTCCAGCTACCCCGGTCAGGGTGAGTATTCTCTACTTTTCGGTACGGGCTTATCTCGCTCCGTCCGACATGGCACACTTTCTCTTTCTTTTCTAATGAACATAATCATAACCGTTGGTAGGGCGTCCCCTACTGGTGCACCACATGGATTGCCATGTGACCGTGCTCATTTATTTTCTTTTCATATTAATAGCCGAAAATATGATTCCAATAACAAGTATGTTCATTATATTCTCATGCCATAATTTATCAAAACATAATCATTCTCAAAATTCATTGGTAAACTGAAATTATGCCATGAGTATAATCATTTTCTAATTTTTACTTTATAAAATATGTCCATGTCAAAATTCCACACTAATACCTCGATAACTGGATAGTAATTGTAGTCTGTAAACAGCGCACCAGGAAAGTTTCCAGGAAAGAGAGGTGGGTCACTAATGGACACGCTTAAGTACCAAGTCTTTCCTTGCCAGAGCTTTCCTTAGACATGCACTTTTCACAAATCACATTTTTTTTCCAGTAACTAGAATAATTCTTTTCTGATGTGGAAATACTACAACCATAGAGCATACTAAGATTTTTCAAATAAAACCGACACTTTCAAAACTTCTTGGAAATTTTATATGAGTACTAGGGTAAATTTCATGTTAAAAATTACACACTTAAAATGGTAGTAAGTTTATGCAATGGCAATAGCTAGGGCATACACTAGGCATTTATTATTTTTATTTATAAAATTCCTCTTCTTTCTTGAATATTATTTTCATCTTTTCATTTTCTTTATGTCTAGGCATTTAGTCATTTTATTTTTACTTATATCATTTTCAACACATGTTCTTACAAATTTTATAGAGCATTTTTCCTCAAATTGATTTCTACTATTACCCTATAGTTTAAAAAAATTCATCTAGGGTAAAAAAAAATATTGAAAATAGGTTTTACTAACTTTTAACACAGCCTTTGCTTACAAATCAGAGCATAACTCTCTCATTTTAACTCCGCTTAAGATGATCTTAGTGTCTATGAAAATCTAAGACAATTATCTAAAACTATTATGTTAATCATATCAACAAAATAGTAAGATATCGTGGTGTTATTACTCCTTTAAATTTAGTATTATTTCTTCTCGTGTAGGTTCTGACCTTTACTGACTAATTAGACCATATCTACCAAATTTGAACTCCAAATTGAGTTATTCCAGTTGGTAAAAGTCCACGAGCCATATATCTATAATTGTTATTTTAGCACGCTATTTTAATTTCCTACAGAATATTCCCAGAAATTCAAAAACTAAAGCTTTAATAACATATTCTTCCCTGAATAAACATTTTCTGACGTCTGCGTACTAATCGGATCATATCTACCTCATATGAACTCCAAATTGAGTTATTCCAGTTGGTAAAAATCCACGAGCCATATATCTATATTTTTTATTTTGGCGCGCTATTTTAATTCCCTACAGAATATTTCCAGAAATTCAAAACTAAAGCTTTAATAACATACTCTTCCCTGAATAAACATTTTCTGACCTCTGCGTACTTATCAGATCATATCTACCTCATATGAACTCCAAATTGAGTTATTCCAGTTGGTAAAAATCCATGAGCCATATATCTATAATTGTTATTTTGGCGCGCTATTTTAATTCCCTACAGAATATTCCCAGAAATTCAAAAACTAAAGCTTTAATAACATACTCTTCCCTGAATAAATATTTTCTGACCTCTACGTACTAATCGGATCATATCTACCTCATATGAACTCCAAATTGAGTTATTCCAGTTGGTAAAAATCCACGAGCCATATATCTATAATTGTTATTTTGGCGCGCTATTTTAATTCCCTACCGATTTTTCCCAGAATCTTAAAAACAGAAGCTAAAAGTTTTACCGCCCATAGCCATACCTATGCAGAACTATCTAAACCAGCCTAAGTATTCAAACATACATCACATGCATGATCAATATGTAACATGATGAAGCAACATTCATGACCAATAATCAAAGTGCTAAGATCAAAATCCCATATAAATATTACAAATTTCAAAACTTTTCTTCAAAAAAGAAATATTGTTAAACTTACCTAAAAATCTCCCTAGCTCACTTAGTGAATTGGTTTTCTTGTTTGCTCTTGAAAGAAGTAGCAAGACTCCTCCCTTCCCTTAGCTTTTCTAGCAGCTTAGGTAAGAGAGGGAGGGTGAGTTTTTGATCCTCAAAGATAAAGAAGAAAAAAATAGATTCAAGTCGGGATTAAGGTAACTTACCTTGGGTATTTAGCCTTTTAAACTTCTCCTTCTTTTTCCTTCCTTTCTCTTCCTCTCTTTCTCTCCTTTCCTCACTCTACCTTGCTTCTATTTCTCTCTCTTCCTCACTTGGACAAAATTAAAATGTTATGGGGTGGGTTTTGCTTATATAGACCACCAAATAATTCACCTTTCATGATCATGGATCTACCTTATCATAATTAAGATACACTTTGTTGAATTTTTGGAAAACAAACAACTTATGTTCTTGTCTTCCTCTTCCTTAGTCAAGATATGCATAGGAAAAGGAGATTTGCAATTTGAAATTTATGATGATATGTTCTTAAGATAAGGGACAAGGTCCCTTTGATTTAGGGATTCATTTCCATTTTCTTTTGTCTTAAACAAGTATGATAGGTTTGCCTTTTTAGGTGGCAAATTTCTAGTCCTTGAATTTCCATTATTTGGTTGATATTTTTTTTTTGTGGGATAGGATTGTTTTGTGCTAATGCCAAGTATTATCATACCACTTGCTAAAATTATGAGTGTAGGATATAGATGTTTTTGTCCTAAAGCCTTGTATTAGCATGCCACTTGGCAAAATTATGAATGTAGAATCATACCACTTACTAAATTTTTGTTTTAATGCCATGTATCCTAATCTTTATTATTATTACATTATTATATCATCACCTAATTTATTTTATTTTATTTTTCCTCTTGGGTTTGGGCTTATTCCTACCCATTTTCTTTGCTTTGAATAAAATTTTACCTTTCTTGGAGGGCTTGAACACATTATCATAATTTTTTGGGCTATTGGTCCAATTTCTATATCCTAATCCAAGTCTATGTTTTATTTCTTGTTTAGGTTATCCAATGGGCTTGCTAGAAACTTATGTGAAGTGGAAAAATTCTATATGAAGTGTCTACAGGTAAAAGCCCAATGTATGGGTGAAGATGTTAAACTTAATAATTCTAGTTCTTGAATTAGGAAAAATTACCCTAATCCAATGTTCTTGAAATTTTAAGACCTTTACTTGTTTCTAAAAATTTATCTTCCTTATCCAAGAATTTTACATCTCTTTAATATGTTATTTCTATTTTTTTTTCCTATTAGGTTTTTCCTCTTTATTTGTTTTCTTAATGTTAGAAACATTTTCTATGTATATACATAAGGTGAAGAATTTCTAAGGATTATATTTTCCTTAGATATCTAAAATATTGTCTAATAAATTTTATTTCGTTAATGTACTTTTAACGAAATTAGGGATGTTACATTTAGTCCTCTAAACTTGTCATTCTTCTTCGTTCATTTCTTCTCCTCTATTTCTATCCTTTCTTCACTCTACCTTGCTTCTATTTTGTCTCTCCCTCACTTGGACAAAATTATAATGTTAGAAGGATGGGTTTTGCTTCAATAAACTATCAAGTGGTTCACCTCTCATAATCATAGGTTTCTCTTATCACAATTAGGATGCACTTAGTTGCTTTTTGGGGAAAGACAACTTATGTTCTTGTCTTCCTCTCCCTTAGTTAAGATATGCATAGCCAAAGAAGATTTGTATTTGAAAATCATAATAAAATGTTCTTAAGACAAGGGACAAGGTCCCTTTGATTTAGGGATTCATTTCTTTTTTCTTTTGTCTCACTCAAGTATGATAGGTTTGCCTTTCTAAGTGGCAAATTTTCAGCCCTTGAATCTCTTACTTGGCTAAAATTACTTGTGTAAGATAGAGATGTTTTGTCATAATGTCATGTATTATTACCTACTTGATGAAATTATGAATGTAGGATATTGATATTTTTTCCTAATGCCATGTATTATTACCTACTTATTGAAATTATGAATGTAGGATATAGATATTTTGTCTTCATGCCTTATGACCTAATCTTGATTATTATTGCATTATTATTTCCTAACATGGTTCTTATTTTTTTCCCTCTTGGATTTGGACTCATTCTTGATCATTTCCTTTGCTTTGGTTGAAATTCTACCTTTCATGGAGGGTTTGGCCACATTTTCATGATTTTTGTGCTATCAATCTAACTTCTATATCCAAGTCCAAGTCTATATTATATCTCTTGCTTGGGCTATCCAATTGGCTTGCTAGAAACTCATGTGAAGTGGAAAAACTCTATATGAAGTGTCCATAGGTGAAAGCCCAATGTATGGGTGGAGAAGTTAAACTTAGTAACTCTAGCTCTTGATTTAGGAAAAATTTCCCTAATCCAATCTTCTTGAAATTTTAAGACCTTTACTTACTTCCCAAAAATTTATCTTCCTTACCCAAGAATTTCGCCTCTCTTTACTATGTTATTTCTAATTTTTCCTATTAGGTTTTATCTCTTTACCTATTCCCTTAATGTTAGAAACATTTTCTATGCATACACATAGGGTGTAGAATTTCTAAGGCTTATATTTCCTTAAATATCTTAAAATTGTTTAATAAATTTTATTTCCTTAATTAAATATTTATGTACCTTTATTAATAAAAGAAATGAAATTAGGGATGCTAGAATCAATATATATATATATATATATATATATATATATATATATATATATATATATAGGAAATCATTCATAAATAGATATATATCATATTAAGGCACAAGTAGTAAATTCAAAACAAGTTCATACTTATTTCTCCCCCATTATCATCAACCAAAAGGGAAAACATAATATAAAACTAAAGGTTAGTTCGAGAAATATATGGATATTAAAAGGATAAAGCAATAAAACTATGGATCTTGCATATTAACCTACCCTAATATGCCAATAAGGAAGATTCTCCTCTTTATGCATGGAACAAGCGCTTATCAAGACCTTTAGGCATATGTTTGCTTTTATTTTCCTTTTTGACATCAAGATTTCTAGAGAATAGGTGCCAATTAGGAACTTCAAGCATATGTTTGCTTATGTGTTTCTTCTAGACTTGAATTTTGTACTTAACAAGCACTTATAACCTTCTTTAGACTTCTATTTTTCTAGAATATTTGTTGTTAAAATCCTAAAGTGTAATATCCCTAATTTCGTTTCTTTTATTGATAAAGGTACATAAAAAATTTAATTAAGGAAATAAAATTTATTAGACAATATTTTAGATATCTAAGGAAATATAGTCCTTAAAAATTCTTCACCTTATGTATATGCATAGAAAATGTTTCTAACATTAAGAGAACAAATAAAGAAGGAAAACCTAATAGGAAAGAAATTAGAAATAACATACTAAAGAGATGCAAAATTCTTGGATAAGGAAGATAAATTTTTAGAAACAAGTAAAGGTCTTAAAATTTCAAGAACATTGAATTAGGGTAATTTTTCCTAATTCAAGAACTAGAGTTACTAAGTTTAAAATCTTTACCCATACATTGGGCTTTTACCTATGGACACTTCATATAGAGTTTTTCCACTTCACATAAGTTTCTAGCAAGCCATTGAATAACCTAAGCAAGAAATAAAACATAGACTTGGACTAGGATATAGTAATTGGACCAATAGCCCAAAAATTATGAAAATGTGACCAAGCCCTCCAAGAAAGGTAGAATTTTATCCAAAGCAAAGAAAATGGGTAGGAATAAACCCATAATGGGTAGAAATAAGCCCAAATCCAAGAGGAAAAATAAAATAAAATAAAATAAATTAGATGATGATATAATAATAATAATAAAGATTAGGTTACATGGCATTAAGACAAAAATTTAGCAAGTGGTGTGATTCTACATTCATCATTTAGGCAAGTGGCATGATAATACAAGGCTTTAGGACAAAAACATCTATATCCTACACTCACAATTTTAGAAAGTGGTATGAAAATACATGGCATTAGAACAAAAGTTTCCTATCCCACACAAATAATATCAACCAAATAATGGAGATTCAAGGGCTAGAAATTTTCCAACTAAAAAGGCAAACCTATCATACTTGTTTAAGACAAAAGAAAATGGAAATGAATCCTTAAATCAAAGGGACCTTGTCCCTTATCTTAAGAACATATCATCATAATTTTCAAAATATAAATCTCCTTTTCCTATGCATATCTTGACTAAGGAAGAGGAAGACAAGAACATAAGTTGTTTGTTTTCCAAAAATTCAACAAAGTGTATCTTAATTGTGATAAGGTAGACCCATGATCATGAAAGGTGAATTATTTGGTGGTCTATATAAGAAAACCCACCCTTACAACATTATAATTTCGTCCAAGTAAGGGAGAGGAAAAATAAAAGCAAGGTAGAGTGAGGAAAGGAGAGGAAGAAAGGAAGAAAGAGGACAGAGAAGTCTAGGGGACTAAGTGCTCCAGGTAAGTTTAACAATATTTCTTTTAGAAGAAAACTTTTGAAACTTATAATATTTATATGAGATTTTGATCTTAGATCTTTGATGATTGATCATGATGTTGCTATATCATGTTACATATTGATCTTGCATGTGATGCATGTTTGAATACTTAGGTTGGTGTAGATAGTTTTGCATGGTTATTGCTATGGGTGGCAGAATTTTTAGCTTCGGTGTTTTAATTTCTAGGAACAACCTATAAGGAATTAAAATAAATGGTTAACATACGAATTATAGCTATGTGTATCATGGATTTTAAGCCACTGGAATCATTCAATTTGGAGTCCATATGTGGTAGATATGGTCCGATTAGTAAGCAAAGGTCAAAAAATGGTTCATCAGGGAAGAATATGTTAGGACAGCTTCTGTATTTTAATTTATGGGAATTATCTGTATAGAATTAAAATAAATAGTTAACATAAGAATTATAGCTATGTGTGTTATGGATTTTAAGCCACTGGAATCATTCAATTTGGAGTCCATATGAGGAAGATATGAGCTTATTAGTAGTCAAAGGTCAGAAAATGGTTCATCAGGGAAGAATATGTTAGGACAGCTTCTATATTTTAATTTCTGAGAATTATCTGTATGGTATTAAAATAAATGGTTAACATAATAATTATAGATATGTGTGTCACGGACTTTTAGCCATTGGAATCACTCAAGTTGGAGTCCATATGAGGTAGATATGGGCAGATTAGTAGTAGAGGTCAGAACCTATCCGAGAAGAAATAACCTATACATTTAGGGAGTAATATCACCTTGATTTCTTAATATTTTGCTACATTGTTCAACATAATAGTTTTAGATAATTGTTTTATCTTGAAATTGACACCAAGATCACCTACATTAGAGTTAATTTGAGGGAGTTATGCTCTGATTAGTAAGAGAAGGTTAGATAGGATGAAAACCTGCATCAAGAAAATAAAGAAATAAAATTAGTATTTAAAAAAGAAGATGAATCTTAATAAATGACTAGTATAGCCATAGCCATTGCCATTGTATGAACTTCTTACTATCTTAAGTGTGAAATTTTGACATGGAAATATTTTATAAAGTGATATTTGAAATGGTTATGTTCATGGCATGATTACCAATGATTTTTGGTAATAATTATATTTTGATGAACATACTTGTTATTGAAAGCATATTTTTGGCTATCATTGTGAAAAGAAAAGAAATGAGCACGGTCACATGGCAATCCGTGTGGTGCACCAATAGGGGACGCCCTACCAACGGTTATGATCATGTTAATGAGAAAAGAAAGAGAAAGTGGGCCATGTCGGACAGAGTGAGAAAAGCCAGTACCGGAGAGTAGAGGATACTCACCCTGACCGGGGTAGCTTGAAATGAGAATAAGTTGATGGCCATCATATGATATTTTGAAAATAGTTAATCCTGTCATACATATCATTACAGTATGATTCTTATGTGCATAGATATAATGTATTATGTGATCAAAGATATTTTCTGTAGTTTATACAGCTGAACATGATGTGATGAGCTATATTGATGATAATTTATTGTTGAACTTACTGGGATTTAATTCTCACTATATTTCCATATCATGTTCAGAAAATTAGTTATGCAAATTTTTCTATAGCTCTGGCTTTTAGTGCACATTGGATCGAGTACTTTATGTTGAGCAGATCCTAGAAGCAAATAAAATGTTTGTGGTCAAGTTGGCTTAGATCCCGGTGAAGGTGCAACCACTCGTACCTGTATCTCCGGAATTGGTCAATCAAAATAAATAAGATGTAGATTTTATGTGTTTGATATGTTGTACGTATGTTTTGATTAATGACATGTATGTGAACTCTGTATTGTATAAATTAAATAAATGTTATATTGAGTTAAGTTGTAACGAGGTAATAACTTCATGGTATTTAAAAAAAAAATTTGATACTTAAATGGAGTTGTTACATAATTGGTATCAGAGGAGGTCGATCCTAGATGGCCAGTGGGTGGATGGTTATCTGAATCGATCTTATAGTGTCTTGAGTATGTTGTGGTTGTGTTGTGTAGGGGATCAGTGATTCATATAGGTAAGAAATTACTAGTGTTTCCTATCTATATGCCGAGGTGGTGTTATGACTGCTATTAAATATTTTTGAACTAACTATTGGGCTTGATCACCTCAATAGCAGCATAACTTTATTTTTGCCATCATATGATATGGCACCACCAAGGAGGAATCCAACAACCAATGCAGAGGAAACCCTACACAACCTGGCCACAGCAATTCGAGACCAAGTCATGACACAAATGTTGAGAATGGTGCTAACAACCGGATGGCTGGAAAAGATAATGGCATATCGGAGTTCCTGAGGACTGGACCACCTTGTTTCCAAGGTGGCTATGACCCAACGGTAGCCGAAAGGTGGAGTAGGGAATTAGAGAAAATCTTTGAAGTGATGGGCTGTACTGAAGAGTAGCAAATTATTTTTGCTGCATATATGTTAAAGGATGAAGCAGAATACTGGTGGCGTGGAGCTAGAGAACTTTTAGCTCATTAGGGAAGACAGATCACCTGGCAAGTGTTCAAGGACATTTTTTTTGAAAAGTACTTTCTAAGTACTGTACGGGCAGAGAAAGAGATCGAATTTCTCCAACTCAGGCAAGGCAACATGACTGTGGACCAGGATATCGCAAGGTTCGAGGAGCTGTCTAAGTTCTCCTCTTATCTGCGATATAACCCAGACGAAGCATGGAAGGCGGTTAAGTTTGAAGCGGGACTAAACTCGGAGATATAGAATGCTGTTATAGCTATGGAGATCAGGGAGTTTGTACCTCTGATAAATAATTGCAGACTCCTGGAAAAGAGTTTAAAGGTAGTGGAGGACGAAAAGCAAAGGCAAAACCTATGGAAAAGGAAGAAAAATTTTCCCAACCCTGGAAAGAACGTGAGAAGAAGTGGATATGGAGTTGGTAAGAGGCCATTAATTGCGGGTCCTAGGCCTTTTCAAAAAGGCCTTTCCTCAGTCAAGTGCACTAAGTGCGGACGCTTGCATGGTAACCGGCCATGCTACATGGGACAAGATGTCTGCTTCAATTGCGGACAAAAGGGACATTTTGCGAAAAATTGCCTACAGAATGTTGGGAAGCAGCCAGAACAGAGGCCTCAGGTGAAAAGAAGGGTTTTCACCCTGAGCGGCCAAGAGGCAGCCCAATCTTCTGAAATGATTCAAGGTACATGCTATATCTATGGATTTGCTCTTATGGTGTTATTTGACTCTGGTGCTAGTCATTCATTTATATCGGAAGAATGTATTAGGAAGTTTCAGTTCCCTATTTCTAAAACTCCCTATGAGCTATCTGTAGTAACCCCTACAGGGGAATGGGTATTAACTTCCTCTGTATGTAAAGACTGTCAAGTCACCATCCAGGAAAAAACTTTTTCTATAGACCTCGTCTGTTTACCTTTAAGAGGTATTGAGGTCATTCTAGGGTTAGACTGGATGTCTAGAAATCGAGTCTTGTTGAATTGTTGTAACAAGACCGTTGAATTTCTACCTTCTACTCCGAAAGAGGAGGTCCAGTTATTGATGCTAAATGCTAATCAAGTTAATAGGGAGTTGAAGAATTGAACACTTGGATACATTCTCTTGTATTAATCAAACCTAGAAGTCGAATCGAAACTTGATGAAATCCCAATAGCCAATGAGTTTCCTGAAGTATTTCCATCAGATATTCCAGGCTTACCTCCCAAGAGAGAGATAGAGTTCTCTATTGATCTCCTACCTGAGACAGGGCCTATCTCTATTGCACCATATCGAATGGCCTCGAAGGAACTACAAGAACTAAAGAAGCAGTTGGAGGAACTATTAGACAAGCAATTAATTAGACCGAGTGTATCACCTTGGGGAGCTCCTGTATTGTTTGTTAAGAAGAAAGACGGGAGCTTGAGACTATGCATAGATTACAGACAGCTGAATAAGGTGACTATAAAAAAAAGTACCCTCTCCCTAGGATAGATGACTTATTGGATCAATTGAAGGGTGTCTCTATCTTTTCTAAAATTGACTTAAGGTCAGGATATCATCAGATTAGGATTAAGGAGGAGGACGTAGCAAAAACTGCCTTCAGGACTAGGTATGGGCACTATGAGTTTCTCGTAATGCCCTTCGGGTTGACGAATGCACCTGCAATTTTCATGGATTACATGAATCGTATTTTTTGACCCTAGCTAGATCAATTTGTTGTAGTGTTCATTGATGACATCTTGATATATTCTAAGAGTGAGAAAGAACATGAACAACATCTCCGAATCGTGCTGCAAGTGCTGAAAGAGAAAAAGTTATATGCCAAATTGGAGAAATTTGAATTTTGACTGTCAGAGGTGAAGTTTCTTGGACATTTCATCTCTCATAGAGGGGTAGCCATAGATCCTAGCAAGACGGAAGCAGGTCAACATAAGAATGCATAATTGGTTTTTTAGTAAGATTAATTTGCATTATGTTATCAAATCGTTTTGGTACTTCAAGATATACACCAAGATCTTGATGTTATTGTTTCATCCATAGAATTTTTGCACAATAACCCCAACTACTAAATATTCAGCATCAACTATGGATAAGGTCAACATAAGAAAAACCTACTAAGGTACTTGATCATCCTTTGGGATACCATGACCCCAAGTTTAGAGTACCATCAATATATTTGAAGATTCTTTTCATAGCTGTATAGTGTGATTCTATAGGATAAGCTTGAAATCTTGCACACATGCTTACACTAAACTTGATATTAGGTCTCCTAGTAATTAAGTACAAAATGGAGCCAAACATACCTATATATTTAAAAGTGTCAAAGGCATTCCCTTTTTCATCAAAATATAACTTGTTTTTATTGTTGTAAAAAGGGTTATAATGCAAATAAATGCTTTTATAAGAATTATTCTGTGTATGGAAACAAAATGGAATAGGTACCAAAAGGTACCAATAATACTTCTAACTATTAAGGGCCCAAGAAGACTTGAGTACCTATGAAAAAGTAATGTGTTTGGTAGGTGGGACTTAGACAATGGTTGTATAGTTTTCTTATCTAACGTTGAGTCAATGTGTCTCACTTAAAGGAATGGTTGCCTTTAATGTTTGGTAAATGGTAACCTTCAAAAGTAAGAGAAATATGTGAGAGCCTTCCATATTTTATTTATGCTATTTGATTATAATCTCATCTTATCATAGTATTTCTATGCATATACATATTTTTGGTAAAATGTATGCTTTCACATATTCCTTTGTTTCCCATTAATGTGCATATAATTTCAAAACTTTTACTAACTTGAGCATCAGAGCAGCTTTAAATTTTATTTTGTAGGTTCCTCTTTCTCTTTGATATGGCCTTTATCAAGCATCTCAAGAACAATTAAGATCCAATAAAAAAAGCCCAAAGAAGTGTTTGAATGCCTATTTGCTAGGAAAAGAAGGTTTAGGAGCAAAATAGTATGTAATAGACGCCTAAAGGACATTTTGATGCCTATTTTCTGGGTTTTTGAAGCTTAAAGGGAAAAACAGAATGTAATAAGCACCTGCACAATAGGTACCTATAAAATATATTGTAAGTCAAATATTCACAAAACAAAATGCTATAGTTGCCTAGTGTCCTATATATGTGCTTATAAGTTTCAAAAAATACATAAATTTCGAAAAGCCCCTTTTTCCCTTCATAAAACTAAAGCTTTCTCACTCAAATTCTCCTAGCCTTTAACTTCTCTTACAAAATCCCTTGGGGATTGATCACATAACCTTCTAAAAATCAAGACCTATATGTTATTTGGTGATTATATCTTGATTTCAAGCCTTATTCACCCTTTTTCTCATAAGCCTTTGTGGTTAGGGTATGAAATTAGGATATCTTACTCAACCAAATTTTGAGGAAATGGCACCAAAGCAAACTGGAAAATGCCTAAGGAACTACGAAAAAAGCTCAAGGTCATCACAAAATCTACCTTCATTGCAACATCCCTAAATAATTTACTATTATTTTGCCACTATCTTATATATATATAAATCTGATTAATTTGATTCTTTATTGTTTTTATCTACCCTTATAGCCATAAAAGAGATATTTCATTAAAAGATACACTTTAATTATAAACAGTATAAATATGTATATAAATGAAATCATAGTCATAAATGATACACAAATATCATCAACATATAGAATGTAACAACTCCTTTTTTTATATATATTTTTAAAGTCCCATGAAGTTATTATCTCTTTACTTCTAACTACTTAATTCATAATAACATTCAATTAATTTAACCAAGCATAATTAAGGTTTAAGTTCTACCATTAATATTGATACAATTTTGAGTTCACATACACATCATTAATTAAAAAGTCTGTACAAAAGTCAAACACACACACAGACACAGACACACACACACACACACACACACACACACACAGATATATATATATATATATATATATATATAAATATATATATATATATATATATATATCTACATCTTATTCATCCATGTTGACCTATTCTAGAGATACGGGTGCGGGTGGTGTAACAACCTTTTTTTTTCTTTATTATTATACAATATTGAGTTCACATACACGTCATTAATCAAAACGTTCATGCAACATATCAAACACATAGATATTTACATCTTGTTTATTTTGGTTGACCAATTCCGGAGATACAAGTGCGGTTGGTTGCACCTTCACCGGGATCTGAGCCAACTCAACCACAAACATCTTATTTGATTCTGAGATCTGCCCAACATAAATTAACTCGATCCAATGTGCACTAAAAGCCAGAGCTATAAAAAATCAGCATAACTAATTTTCTAAACATGATATGGAAATATAGTGAGAATTAAATCCCAATAAGTTCAACAATAAATCATCATCAATATAGCTCATCACGTCATGTTCAGCTGTATAAACTACAGAAAATATCTTTGGTCACATGAATGCATTACATCTATGCACATAAGAATCATACAGTAATGATATGTATGACAGGATTAACTATTGTCAGAATATCATATGATGGCCATCAACTTATTCTTATTTCAAGCTACCCCGGTCAGGGTGAGTATCCTCTACTCTCTGGTACAGGCTTTTCTCGCTCCATCCGACATGAACTACTTTCTCTTTCTTTTCTCATTAACATGATCATAACTGTTGGTAGGGCGTCCCCTACTGGTGCACCACATGGATTGCCATATGACCATGCTTATTTCTTTTCTTTTCACAATAATAGCCAAAAACATGCTTTCAATAACAAGTATGTTCATCAAAATATAACTATTACCATAAATAATTGGTAATCATGCCATGAACATAACCATTTCAAATATCACTTTATAAAATATTTCCATGTCAGAATTTCACACTTAAGATGGTAAGAAGTTCATACAATGGCAATGGCTATGGCATATACTAGTCATTTATTATTTTCATTTATAAGATTCGTCTTATTTTTTAAAATATTTTTTTTATTTTTTTATTTTCTTGATGCAGGTTTTCATCATATCTAACCTTCTCTTTATGCTTGGCCTTTAGTAATTTTATTCTTATTTATATCATTTCCAACACTTTTTCTTATAAATTTATAAAGCAATGTTCTCCAATTTGATTTCTACTATTACCCTATAGTTAAAGAGGTTCATCTAGGGTAGAAAAATGTTAAAAATAGGCTTAACCAGCTTCCAACACGGTTTGGCCATATTCCAGGACACGGCCATGCTTTAAAAATACTTCAAATGTACTCAAAAACAGCCCCGAACAAGGCTAGCCCGTGCTTGAAGCACCCAGAACACAGCCTGGCTGTGCTCTGTGACCTTTGCTCACTAATCAGCGCATAACTCTCCCATTTTAACTCCGATTGAGGTGATTTGGGTGTCTATGGAAAGCTAAGAAAAGTATATAAAACTATTATGTTAATTATATCAGCCAAATAGTAATACATATTGGTGATATTACTCTCTCAATGTTCAGGTTATTTCTTCTGGGGTAGGTTCTGACCTCTACCTACTAATCTGTCCATATCTCCCTCATAAGAATTCCAAATTAAGTGATTCCAGTGGCTATAAATCCGTAAGACATATATCTATAATTTATATGTTAACAATGTATTTGAATTCCTTATACAAGTTTCCCAAAAATTAAAACACCGAAACTATCCTAACATATTCTTCCCTGATTAACCATTTTCTGACCTTTGTTTACTAATCGGACCATATCTACCTCATATGAACTCTAAATTGAATGATTCAAGTGGCTAAAATTCCATGACACACATATCTATAAACCATATGTTAACCATTTATTTTAATTCCTTATAGATTGTTCGCAGAAATTAAAACACCGAAGCTAAAAATTCTGCCACCCATAGCCATAACCATGCAGAACTATCTACACCAACCTAAGTATTCAAACATACATCACATGCAAGATCAATATGTAACATGATATAGCAACATCCATGACCAATCATCAAAGTTCTAAGATCAAAATCTCATATAAATATTATAAGTTTCAAAAGTTTTCTTCAAAAAGAAATATTGTTGAACTTACCTGGAGCACTTAGTCCCTTAGACTTCTCCTTCCTCTTTCTTCGTCTTCTTTCCTCACTCTACCTTGCTTCTATTTTCCCTCTCCCTCACTTGGACAAAATTCTAATGTTGTAAGGGTGGATTTTCTTATATAGACCACCAAATAATTCACCTTTCATGATCGTGGGTCTACCTTATCACAATTAGGATACACTTTGTTGAATTTTTGGAAAACAAACAACTTATGTTCTTGTCTTCCTCTTCCTTAGTCAAGATATGCATAGGAAAAGGAGATTTGTATTTTGAAAATTATGATGATATGTTCTTAAGATAAGGGACAAGGTCCCTTTGATTGAGGGATTCATTTCCATTTTCTTTTTTCTTAAACAAGTATGATAGGTTTACCTGTTTAGGTGGCAAATTTCTAGCCCTTAAATCTCCATTATTTGGTTGATATTATTTGTGTGGGATAGGAATGTTTTGTCCTAATACCATGTATTATCATACCACTTGCTAAAATTATGAGTGTAGGATATAGATGTTTTTGTCTTAAAGCCTTGTATTATTATGCCACTTGCCAAAATGATGAATGTAGAATCACACCACTTGCTAAATTTTTGTCTTAATGCCATGTAACCTAATCTTTATTATTATTACATTATTATATCATCACCTAATTTATTTTATTTTATTTTTCCTCTTGGATTTGGGTAATTCCTACCCATTATGGGCTTATTCCTACCCATTTTCTTTTCTTTGGATAAAATTCTACCTTTCTTGGAGGGCTTGGTCACATTTCATAATTTTTGGGCTATTGGTCCAATTACTATATCCTAGTCGAAGTCTATGTTTTATTTCTTGCTTAGGTTATCCAATGGGCTTGCTAGAAACTTATGTGAAGTGGAAAAACTCTATATGAAGTGTCCATAGGTAAAAGCCTAATTTATGGGTGGAGATACTAAACTTAGTAACTTTTGCTCTTAAATTAAGAAAAATTACCCTAATCCGATCTTCTTGAAATTTTAAGACCTTTACTTACTTCACAAAAATTTATCTTTCTTTACCTAAGAATTTCACCTTTCTTTAGCATGTTTATTTCTAATATTTCCTCTTAGGTTTTCTTTCTTTACCTATTATATTAATATTAGACAATTTCTATGCATATATGTAAGGTGAAGAATTTCTAAGGAAAATATCTAAAAATTACGGGATGTTGCATTCTTCCCCCTTAAGAAATTCGGTCCCCAAATTTCAATCCATCCTACCACATGTAGGGAATGAAATTAAGGCATTATTCAGAGTTACCAACCTTATTACCTAAATAATTAGGGATATCTTTTCTGTATAACATCTTTACTTTTTAATAATGTCTATTCACTTGAGTGATTTTGCCATATAACTTAACCATAAGGATTTCTTTCACTCATAAGTTCTTCAATTTATATCCTCTAGCTCGCATGGATATATCTATGGGTCGATATTAGAAAACACACATATAAAGGAACATATTCACCTTCATACATGAATTCTCAATTCCAACATAATTCACATCCTAGATACTAGACTCAATTTAGCATGATATAATCCTTTAACACAAATATCTTGATAACCTACATTATTTTTAGACATGGTTCTCCGAATATTCTCTATATTTCCAAATTAAGAGTGCAAAGACTAACTTAAATCCTACTTCCTATATTTTATTCCTCGAGAACTTCAACACCACAAATTCTCTTGATTACATTCGTCAAAACACCATAAGACCATCATCCGTCCATTCTTTTCAAACTTTTCATTACTTTAACCTACTAACAACTTAGACACCATAATAACCGAGTTTCAAAGAAAAGAAATTATCTTTCATTGCAATGAGGGAAAATAAACTTGCATTTAATGTCAACCGTTAATGAGGGAAAATGCAGTGAAACGGACGAAAAGCATAATAGAGAATGCTGCCAAAAGAAAAAGTCAAAAATTTGGACAAAGCATTGAAAAATATTAAAATCGGTGGCCGTAATTCTTGAAAATATGTAAACAAAATCTATCTACGATTTCAGCAAAAATTGGTGGCCGCAAATTTTGAATATATGTGTCAGAATTTACTTTAAAGCTGTTGATATTCGGTGGAAAAGAAACATTTCCGAACTTATAAAAGTCTGTGAAAAACAAAGAGTATGTAGCTAACTGGTAGGATGCAGTTGATTACTTCAGAATAGATGTAATTAATCAACTGTAAAATAACTAGTCCAAATTAAAATTTCTCAAAATAGTTAGTCGACTTAATAATACCGATAGTCGACTGGCAAAAACATTAACAAAACAAAATAAACCATTTGATTGTTCCTCTTCAACAATTAATTGGTTTGCATTTTCACTCTTCTTCTTTTTTACAAAGACAGCTATCACCTACAACTTTTCTTCAAGAATCAAAACATCAATGCTTCATCAAAGACAACAAGAAAAAGATAGATTTTTGGTGATATCTTATCTTATGCTCTTTATGTGCTTAATATGGGTCACAGTCATAACTACTGTACATATACATGCTTGCCGTCATTTTTTTTTACCTTTAATTTTATTGATATCCACCAATCACTCACATAGTTGTTCTAATAATACCTGGCCTATTCGCATAAATATTATAAATATGCCCTTCTCTGAGTTCTATAAATGCTTACATAAGTATCTTTATCTTCATACTCAGAGTTAAGGTGATAGAAATTATGGAGGGAACTGTATTCCGTCAGTTTTGAAATATCTGTGTCTTTTGTGGTTCCAGTCCTGGAAAAAATGAGGAGTATGTTAAAGCAGCACAAAATCTGGGTATGGTGCTGGCTAGGAGAAAAATTCATTTAGTGTATGGTGGAGGTAATTGTGGGTTAATGGGGTGTGTGGCTACAGCTGCACATGTAGGGGGATGCCAAGTTCTAGGTATTATTCCTACAGCTCTAGCTATATCCAGCAACATAGGGAAGACAATTGGGGAAGAATATAGGGTAGCTTCCATGCATGAACGCATGGCTAGAATGATGAGCAATGCTGACGCCTTCATTGCCTTACCAGGTGGTTTTGGTACATTAGAGGAGATTTTTCAAATAGTCTCTTGGGCACAATTGAATATGCATCACAAACCGATATTTTTGTTAAATGTTAATCACTTCTTTGATAGTCTGTTGTCTTTTCTAGATCAAGCTGTGGAACAGAGGTTTATCCCACACTCAGCACGATGAATTCTCATCTCGGCTTCAAATACTGAAGAGTTGATTGATGCTTTACAAGCCTATGTTCATGTACCTGATCCAACTATGACTCAAATAGAATGGACGACAGATAACCGTAGGAAGCATAAATTGGATTTGGATCTTCATCTTTAAATGTAGTAAAACGTAGCTATTATTGTACTACTTTTACTTTCTTAAAGTCTACTTGGATACCATTTTTACCAACCATACTCCTTTAGAGTTGGTAAAACTATCTTTGAATGTTGCTTATGATCCTTTGAACTTTTAAAATATTATAGTATATCATCAATATATATAATAACAAATTGATCCAGGGATGACCTAATTACTATTCATTAAATATATGAATGCAGCTAAAATATTTGTCAATTTAAATGCATCACCAAGAACTCATAATGCCCATAATAAGTCCTACATCCTCTTTTCTTATCCTTAATTAATGTTACTCGTATCCCAAATCTATTTGTGGAAAAATATTAAACACCTTATAACTAGTCAAACAGGTAATCTATACGAGCTAATGGGTTTCTATTCTACATTGTCACCTTATTCAACTGTCTATAATTTATGCATAGTCATAGTGATCCATCTTTCTTTTTCATAGATAGAACTGGAGCACTCCGAATAAAAGTATTGGGGTATTTAAATACCTTGTCTAACAAGTCTTGTAACTATTTTCTTTTTAAAATTCGATTGATATCATTCTATATGGGGATATAGATACTAGTTGGGTTCTAAGGAGTAAATCAATATCAAATTCTCAAATTGTTGTGGCAAGGTTGTGCAGAGTTTCCTCCGCATTGTTTGCCGAATTCCTCTTTGGTGGTGCCATTTCCTACTGGGATAAAAATAAAGTTATGCTGCTATTGAGGTGATCAAGCCCAATATTTAGTTTCAAAAAATATATTTAACAGCAGTCATAACACCACCTCGGCATATAGATAAGAAACTATTAATTTCTTACCTATATGAAATCACTGATCCCCTACACAGCACTACCACAACATTCTCAAGATACTATAAGATCGATTCAGATAACCATCCACCCACTGGCCATCTAGGATCGACCTGCTCTGATAGCAATTATGTAACAACATTTTTCTTTCTTTATTATTATACAATATTGAGTTCACATACACGTCATTAATCAAAACGTTCATGCAACATATCAAACACATAGATATTTACATCTTGTTTATTTTGGTTGACCAATTCCGGAGATACAAGTGCGGGTGGTTGCACCTTCACTGGGATCTGAGCCAACTCGACCACAAACATCTTATTTGATTCTGAGATCTGCCCAACATAAATTAACTCGATCCAATGTGCACTAAAAGCCAGAGCTATAGAAAATCTGCATAACTAATTTTTTGAACATGATAAATCCCAGTAAGTTCAACAATAAATCATCATCAATATAGCTCATCATGTCATGTTCAGCTTTATAAACTACAATAAATATCTTTGGTCACATGAATGCACTATATCTATGCACATGAGAATCGTACAATAATGACATGTATGGTAGGATTAACTATCATATGATGACTATTAATTTATTCTCATATCAAGCTACCCCGGTCAGGGTGAGTATTTTCTGCTCTCCGGTACGAGATTCTCTCGCTCCGTCCGACATGGCCCACTTTCTCTTTCTTTTCTCATTAACATGATCATAAAATGAGTCATCAGGGAAGAATATGTTAGGATAGCTTCGGTATTTTAATTTTTGGGAATTATCTGTAGGGAATTAAAATAAATGGTTAACATAAGAATTAAAGATATGTGTGTCATGGATTTTTAGCCACTAGAATCATTCAATTTGGAGTCCATATGATGAATATATTAGCCGATTAATTGTCAAAGGTCAGAAAATGGGTCATCATGAAGAATATGTTAGGATAGCTTCGGTATGTTAATTTCTGGGAATTATCTGTAGGGAATTAAAATAAATGGTTAACATAAGAATTGAAGATATATGTGTCACGGATTTTTAGCCACTGGAATCATTCCATTTAGAGTCCATATGAGGTATATATTATCCAATTAGTAAGGAAAGGTCAGAAAATGGTTCATCAGGGAAGAATATGTTAGGATAGCTTCGGTATTTTAATTTCTGGGAACACTCTATAAGGAATTAAAATAAATGGTTAACATATGAATTATAGATAGATGTGTTACGGATTTTGAACCACTGGAATCACTTAATTTGAAATTCATATGAGGGAGATATGGACAGATTAGTTGCTAAAGGTTAGAACCTATCTGAGAGGAACTATCCTGTACATTGAGGGAGTAATATCTCCTTGATTTCTTAATATTTCTCTAAACTGTTCAACATAATAGTTTTAGATAATTTTTGTATCTTGAAATGGACAACAAGATCACCTATATTGGAGTTCAATTGAGGGAGTTATGCTCTGATTAGTAAGAGAAGGTTAGATGTGATGAAAACCTGCATCAAGAAAATAAAGGAATAAAATTAATATTTAAGAAAGAAGATGAATCTTATAAATGAAAATAATAAATAACTAGTATAGCCATAGCCATTGCCATTGTATGAACTTCTTACCATGTTAAGTGAGAAATTTTGACATGGAAATATTTTATAAAGTGATATTTGAAATGGTTATGTTTATGGCATGATTACCAATGATTTTTGGTAATAGTTATATTTTGATGAACATACTTGTTATTGAAAGCATATTTTTGGCTATCATTGTCAAAAGAAAAGAAATGAGCACGGTCACATGGCAATCCGTGTGGTGCACTAGTAGGGGATGCCCTACCAATGGTTATGATCATGATAATGAGAAAAGAAAGAGAAAGTGGGCCATGTCGAACGGAGCGAGAAAAGCCCATACCGGAGAGTAGAGGATACTCACCCTGACTGGGTAGCTTGACATGAGAATAAGTTGATGGCCATCATATGATATTTTGAAAATAGTTAATCCTGTCATACATATCATTACAATATGATTCTTATGTGCATAGATATAATGCATTCATGTGACATAAAGATATTTTCTATAGTTTATACAGCTGAACATGACGTGATGAGCTATATTGATGATGATTTATTGTTGAACTTACTGGGATTTAATTCTCACTATATTTCCATATCATGTTCAGAAAATTATTTATGCAGCTTTTGTTTCTAAGGCTCTGACTTTTAGTGCACATTGGATCAAGTTACTTTATGTTGGGCAGATCTCAGAATCAAATAAGATGTTTATGGTCGAGTTGGCTCAGATCCCGGTGAAGGTGCAACCACCCGCACCTGTATCTCCGGAATTGGTCAACCAAAATAAACAAGATGTAAATATCTATGTGTTTGACATGTTACATGTATGTTTTGATTAATGATGTGTATGTGAAATCAATATTGTATAATAATAAAGGAAAAAGAAAAAGAAAAAAAAGGGTTGTTACATCTGTAATATCTTGCGAGACCCAAAAAACTTCTAATTTCGATCACTGACTTTGGTTGTTCCCACTTGAGAATTGCTTCTGTTTTACTAAGATCTACAGATACTCCTTCCTTTGACACCACATGCCCCAGAAATTTGACTTCTTGCATCCAGAATTCGCATTTCTCCAATTTAGAAAAGAGTTTCTTCTCCTTCAAAACTTGAAGCACTAAACGAAGATGATGTTCATGTTCCTCCATACTCTTCGAGTAAATGAGGATATCGTCAATGAAGACTACCACAAACTGATCCAAATAGGATCGAAAGATCCGATTCATGTAATCCATGAAGATTGCAGGAGCATTGGTAACTTTAAACGGCATGACTAGGAACTCATAATGCCCGTAACGAGAGCTGAAGTCTGTTTTAGGGATATCTTCCTCCTTTACTCGAATATGATGATAACCTGATCTCATATCAATTTTAGAGAAAATAGTTTCCCTCTTGAGTTGATCCAACAAATCATGAATTCTCGGCAACAGATACTTATTCTTGATAGTCACCTTATTAAGCTGCCGGTAGTCAATGCATAACCGTAATCTTCCATCCTTCTTTTTTACAAATAGCAATGGGGCTCCGCAAGGTGAAACACTGGGTCGAATAAAATTCTTCTCCAAAAGGTCTTCAATCTACTTCTTAAGCTCTTTCAACTCCATAGGAGCCATCTTATACGGGGTAATAGAAATAGGAGTCGCTCTTGGCACCAAGTCAATGGAAAACTCTACTTCCCGCTTGGGTGGTTGTTCAGTAATTTCTAAAGGAAAGACTTTCAAAAAATCCCGAACTACCGAAAACTTGACCAGCTCTTACTCAACCTCTTTATTGAGGGAACATAAGGAAATACCATCTAAAGCTTCATCAACTGATTCCATGTGGATTTTATTGATATGCTTATTTCTGCTTTTAAACTCCTTGTTGGATTCCGAGCGAAAGACTAGAGTCTTTTTAGAACAATCCAAAGGGATCTGGTTGCTGCTAAGCCAATCCATTCCCAGAATCATATCTATATCCTCTAGGGGTAAACAATTAAGATCCACGATAAAGGATCTACCATATGCCTCGACTGGACAGTCTTTATAGACTGAAGAGGTGCTTAGCTTCCCTCCCGTAAGTGTCAACACCATCAACTTATATGACAACTCAGACACAGAGTAGAACAGCTTTCTCACACAGGCAGATGATATGAAAGAATGTGTAACATCCCCGATTTTTCCTTTATGTTACTAATTGGAATTTTTGTTCAGAAAGGAGAAAGCATTTTGGACTTCACGGGAGGATTAAATCGTTTTACAATTTTACTCAGGTAAAAGAAAATAGTAGGATGGTTAAAATGACATTTATGTAATTTCATTGAAATGGCATTATTGTAATTAATGGAGGATGGCATTTATGAAATTAGGGATGGTGGCAAGGGTATTTTTGAGAAAGGGAGGAGGTAGGTAGGGGGTAAGAAGGGAAAGAAAAATATATAATATAATAATAATAAAAAATGAAAGATAAGAAGGGGAAGGGGGAGGTGACGGAAGGAAAAAGAGAAAGAAAGAAAAGAAGAGAAAGGAAAGAGAGAAAGAAAGAAAAGAAGAAAAAGAAGAGAAGAGAAAGAAGAGAAAGAGGAAGAAGAAGGAAAAGAAAGAGGAAAACAAGTTTAAGGATCTATCTGAGGTAGGTTTAACATCTATTTAATAAATTTTGTACAAAATTATATATAAATTTTTAGATTTATTTATATGTGATTTTGGATAACATGTGGTCTGGATATTTATATGAAATTCTGTTTTGGATGTTTGGACATGCATATGGGTGTATGGGATTATATAAGCTGAATTTCGGAATAATTGGGGTAGCTTCGGTTTTTGGAATTCTGAGAAAATTTGGGAAGGATTTTAAAGAAATGGTCAACATATGAATTGTAGATATATGTCTCACGGATTTATAGGCTTTGGAATAACCTCAATCGGAATTCATATGAGGGAGATATGGTTGATTAATTGAGCAAAGGTCGGAATTCAGGATAGTAAAAATAAGTGTTTTATTTTTAATTTTCTGGTAATAAACCGTAAAGAATTTGAAGAAATGATAAACATAGAAGTTGTAGGAAATTGTCTTAGCGTTTTATAGGCTTTAAAATCACCTCAATCGGAATTTATATGAGGGAGATATGGGTAATTAATTGAGCAAAGGTCGGAATTCAGGATAGTAAAAATAAGTGATTAATTTTTAATTTTCTGGGAATCAACCATAAAGAATTTGAAGAAATGATAAACATAGAAGTTGTAGATAATTGTCTTAGCTTTTTATAGGCTTTGAAATCACCTCAATCGAAATTCATATGAGGGAGATATTATTGAATAAGTGAACAAAGGTCACAGAACATTTCACTATTTTTTTTTACTTAAAAATAGTTTTATTTGTTGAAATATTTTCAGAAGACAAATGTCCAAGAAAATTATCATTTTCTTTATTTGATTCAAAATTTATTATATTGGACATTTGATATGTGATGAATAATTATTAATTGTTGAATATGAAAATTATGCATGTTATTTTATGAAAGAAATTGAATAGCAAGCGTAAAGCTCATAGCGAGTTGCTTGATAATTATGGCAAGCGTAAAACTCATGGCGAGTTGCTTGATAATTTTACATTCTATTTGATGAATATGCATTAATATATATATGTATTTATATGTATGAATGAATATCGATGGGTTGTATGGCTTGTGACGGTACCGAGTAGGGGATGCCCTATTAGCCTGAGTGAGCCAAGGGAGGGCCGCTCCAACCGGGTGTCAGTGGTAATGTGAGGAGGCAGGAGGGTGATGTATTCACATTCCCTGATCACTTATTGTGACTGTAGTCGATCGGTCACTATGCATATAGTAAACGAGTAAATTAAAAACCGTGATAGGGCTGAGCATTAGAAAAAAAAATAGACTTCTAGTGCAAGTATAGTATGATAATTATGCATAAACAAAAAATTATGATTTTTTTTCTCAAAATTTTGATATTTTTCTGTAGCTTATACAGCAGAACATAACCCCTATTTTCTCATCATATTTTATTTATGTTAAGTCTACTGGGAACTTTTGTTCTCACTATTATTGTGGTGTTATGTTCAGATAAAAAGACATGAGTTACAACACAAAAGGGAGTTACTGATGGAGATCTAGATGTCAGCACCACCTCCTCACCCTTTGTATTTCAAGGGTGAAGTTCTGTATAAAGACTTTTATTTATGTACTGAAATGGTGTACTGTATAAATGTAACCTGTGTGAGGTTTGTAATATATATGTAAACATGTATATTGTATTTTGAAATGTTGTATTGTATAATTATAACATGTATGAAGTTTGTAATAAATATATATATATATATATATATATATATATATATATATATATATAATGTGTTTTTTACATATGGCGTATTTTAACAAGCCTAATGTAAAAAAAAAAAAAACCAGACGTTACAAAGTTGGTATCAGAGGGGTCGATCTTAGGCGACCATGGGGTGGGTGGTCACCTAAATTGACTTAGAGGAGTCTTGAATAGTTATGTGGAAACGTTGTATAAGGTAGCGGATAAATACAGTAGGAAAGTACTAGTATTTCCTATTTATAATTTTGTGTAGTGTGATAACTGCTGTAAAATTTTGAACTACTGTTGAGTTTGATCACCTCAATAGTGACTAATATTTTTCTTTACAAATACAGTGAGTTATGACACCACCAAGAAGGAATCTGCCAGGCAGTGCAGATGCTACCTTAAATAACATAGCCGCAGCTATTCAAGCTCAGGCAGCTGCTACGAATCAGATTCTGCAGCATCTTCAAAATATTAATAATAATGATGAGGTTAGGGGAGATGAAAGAAATCGAAATGGGAACAGAACTGGAAATGGTAATGGATGGTCTGAATTTATGGGAACGCGACCTCCGTCTTTTGTGGGTGCATATGACCCAATAGTTGCTGAGAGATGGCTGATGGAACTCGAGAAGATTTTTGAAGTTCTAAATTGTTCTGATGAGCAGAAGGTTAATCTTGGGACATATATGCTGAAGGAAGAAGCTGAATACTGGTGGAGAGGAGCCAAAGAGTTACTGGTACATCAAAACAGGGAAATTACATGGCACTTGTTTCGAGAGACTTTTCTGAACAAATATTTTCCCAGTAATGTAAGAGCTGAGAAAGAGATTGAGTTTCTTCAGCTTAGACAGGGAAATGGGACCATTGAGCACTATATTACCAAGTTTGAAGAACTGTCTAAGTTCTCAAGTACTTTGAAGAATAATCCAGATGAAGCTTGGAAGGCAGTGAAGTTTGAATCAGGACTGAACCCGGAGCTTAGAAATGCTGTGGTGGCATTAGAGATTCGGGAATATGCCCCGTTGGTAAATAAATGTCGGATGCTGGCGACAAGTCTAAAAGCAGTTGAGGATGAAAAGGAGAGGCGTACTCAGTGGAAGCGGAAGAGAGAGTTCCCAGTTATGGATAGAAATACCAGAGGGAAGAATATTATGATAGGTAAACAACCAGCAATTGTGGAACCCAGACCTTTTCTGAAAAATCCAACAACAGGTCAGTGTGGAAAATGCGGGAAATTCCATGGGAATAAGCCATGTTATTTTGATTCAGTTACTTGCTACCAATGCGGACAGAAGGGGCACGTGGCACGATATTGTCCACTGGGAAGAGAGAAAGGTATTGCATGAACACAACAAACAACAGGAAGAGTTTTCACCTTGAGTGGTGCTGAAGCAAAGACAGCTCCTGATTTGATGCAAGGTACGTGCCGTATCAACAATTTATCTCTGAATGTATTGTTTGATTCTGGCGCGAGCCATTCTTTCATAGCAATAAAATGTGTGGGGAAGTTACAACACTCTATTGCAGAGTTATCATATGAGTTAGCGGTGGTGACACCTACAGGAGGAAAAATAATTACCTCCTCAGTGTGTTTGAATTGTCCCATTGTATTGAATGGCAGATCCTTTGTAGTGGATCTGATCTGTCTACCTCTAGACGGTATAGATGTCATCTTGGGTATGGATTGGTTAAGTCAGAATCGAGTCCTACTTGATTGCTGCAATAAGACTTTTGAGTTTCTCTCGGATCCACCGGAGGACCAAAAGTATAGCATTATTAGTGCTCACCGACTCTATAAAAAGATGAGGGATGCAGATTTGAAATGTGTTTTCTTGTATACCATCAATCCGAGTGAGAAACGGGAATTGCTTGAGATTCTGGTAGTTCGTGAATTTCCAGAGGTTTTTCCCTCTGAAATTTCTGAACCTCCACCGAAGAGAAAAGTGGAATTTTCCATCGATCTAGCACCAGAGGCGAGGCCTATTTCTATCACTCCCTATAGAATGTCTCCTGTGGAACTACAAGAGCTGAAGAAACAGATCGAAGAGCTGTTAGAAAAGAATTTTATCAGACCTAGCGTATCACCTTGGGGAGCGCCTGTATTGTTTGTAAAGAAGAAAGATGGCAGTTTGAGATTATGTATTGATTACAGACAATTGAATAAGGCGACTATTAAGAATAAGTATCCATTGCCCAGAATAGACGATCTACTAGATCAATTAAAGGGAGCTACTATTTTCTCTAAGATCGACTTGAGGTCAGGATATCATCAGATCGGAGTTAAAGAAGAAGACATTCCAAAAACAGCTTTCCGAACTCGGTATGGACACTACGAATTTTTAGTCATGCCTTTTGGGGTTACAAATGCACCTGCAGTCTTTATGGACTATATGAATCACATTTTTAGACCTTACTTGGATCAATTCGTAGTAGTGTTCATAGATGATATTTTAATCTACTCTAAGAGTGAGGAAGAACACAACCAGCATCTCCGATTAGTACTCCAGGTCTTGAAGGAAAAGAAACTTTTCGCTAAGTTGGAAAAATGTGAATTTTGGCTGGAAGAAGTGAAGTTTTTGGGTCACGTAATTTCTAAAGATGGCGTGTCACTGGATCCCAGTAAAACTGAAGCAGTGCTAAAATGGGAGAGACCTAGAACTGTGACTGAAATTAGAAGTTTCTTGGGTTTAGCAGGATATTACAGACGGTTTATACAGGGATTCTCTCAAATAGCTTTGCCTTTGACTCGATTGACCAGAAAGGGAAGTCTCTTTAATTGGACTGAAGAATACGAGAATAGTTTCCAAGAGCTTAAAGTCAAATTGACTTCTCCACCTGTTCTAGTTGTTCCTAACCCTTCTAGATGCTTTGTAGTCTATACGGATGCTTCCAAGAAAGGTTTAGGTTGTGTTTTGATGCAAGAAAGTAGAGTAGTTGCTTATCCATCTCGACAATTGAGACTGCATGAGGAGAACTATCCTACTCATGATTTAGAATTGACTGT
Organism: Gleditsia sinensis; assembly: GCA_037074535.1. Taxonomy (NCBI): domain Eukaryota; kingdom Viridiplantae; phylum Streptophyta; class Magnoliopsida; order Fabales; family Fabaceae; genus Gleditsia; species Gleditsia sinensis. The sequence goes on along the minus strand of CM073466.1, from coordinate 35,006,525 downwards.
AATAGTTTTTGCCCTGAAGATGTGGAGACACTACTTGTATGGAGCTGTATTTGAAATATACAGTGATCACAAGAGTTTAAAGTATCTCTTTGACCAGAAAGAATTGAATATGAGGCAAAGAAGGTGGATGGAATTTATTAATGATTACAAATTTGAATTAAAGTATAACCCAGGGAAGGCAAATGTAGTAGCTGATGCGTTGAGCCGAAAGTTGTTGCATTTAAGTCAAATACTGATAAAGGAAATGGAGTTAATTGAGGAATTCAAAAATTTGAAATTATCAGTTATGACTGTCTCGGGTAGTTTGATTGTTAGTGAATTAAAAATTGAAAGTGATTTGAAGACTCAGATTAAAGAAGCGCAGACACATGATCAATTTTTACAAGATCGAAGAGATCAACCTGACTTTACAATGTCAGATGATAGAATTATTATGTACCGGGGCAGAACATGTATACCACAAGGAGAGAATTTGAAGGCTAAGATTCTGGAAGAAGCTCATCAAAGTAAGTATACAATCCATCCAGGATCTACAAAAATGTATCAAGATTTGAAAAGATTATACTGGTGGCCAGGAATGAAGAGAGACATTGCTGAATATGTGTCTAAGTGTCTGGTTTGTCAAAAGGTGAAGATAGAACATCAAAAACCTTCTGGGATGTTACAACCTTTAGAAATCCCTGAGTGGAAGTGGGATAGTATATCTATGGATTTTATTGTTGGATTACCTAAGACTCAGACAGGTTATGATGCGATATGGGTAATAGTTGATAGACTGACGAAATCTGCACATTTTCTACCCATTAAGAAAAACTACTCGTTGAATAAGTTGGCCCAGTTGTATATGAAGGAAATTGTACGATTGCATGGAATTCCTAATAGTATCATTTCAGATCGAGATCCTCGATTTACTTCCAGATTTTGGAGAGCACTACAAGAAGCTTTTGGTACTCGTTTGTGGTTTAGTACTGCATATCATCCTCAAACAGACGGTCAAATAGAGAGAACTATACAGACTTTAGAGGATATGCTAAGATCGTGCGTGCTAGAGCAAGGAAAAGGATGGGATGGATATCTGTCACTGGCTGAGTTTGCGTATAATAACAGTTATCATTCTAGCATCGGAATGGCACCATATGAAGCTTTGTATGGTAGGAGATGTAAATCGCCATTATGTTGGAATGAAGTGGGGGAGAAAAGGTTATTGGGGCCCGAATTAGTGCAACATACTTCTGAGCAAATACAGATAATTCGAGATAAAATGCGAACAGCTCAAAGTCGAGAAAAGAGCTATTTCGATAGGAGAAGGAGACCGATACAATTCCAAGAAGGTGAGCATGTGTTCTTGAAAATTTCTCCTACTACTGGAATTGGCCGAGCAATGAAAATTAAGAAATTGAGTCCAAGATATTTAGGACCATATCAAATTCAAAAAAGGATAGGGTCATCGGCATATCAGATTACACTTCCTCCGCATTTGTCAAATTTGCATGATGTGTTCCATGTTTCTCAACTTCGAAAGTATCTACCAGATCCGTCGCACATAATTCAAGAAGAAATAATAACTGTAGATGAGAATCTAACCTACCGACCGAGGCCGATAGTAATTCTAGATAAAGACGTGAAACAGTTGAGAAATAAAACCATTCCATTGGTGAAGGTAGGTTGGGAGAGTTTAACAACGGAAGAAGCCACATGGGAAAGGGAAGATGACATGAGACAGAAGTATCCACAACTGTTTGAAGACAGGTAAACCTTGAATTTTGAGGTCAAAATTCTTTTTAGGGGGGAAGAACTGTAACATCCCCAATTTTTCCTATATGTTACTAATTGGAATTTTTGTTCAGAAAGGAGAAAGCATTTTGGACTTCACGGGAGGATTAAATCGTTTTACAATTTTACTCAGGTAAAAGAAGATAGTAGGATGGTTAAAATGACATTTATGTAATTTCATTGAAATGGCATTATTGTAATTAATGGAGGATGGCATTTATGAAATTAGGGATGGTGGCAAGGGTATTTTTGAGAAAGGGAGAAGGTAGGTAGGGGGTAAGAAGGGAAAGAAAAATATATAATATAATAATAATATAATAATAATAAAAAATGAAAGATAAGAAGGGGAAGGGGGAGGTGACGGAAGGAAAGAGAGAAAGAAAGAAAAGAAGAGAAAGGAAAGAGAGAAAGAAAGAAAAGAAGAAAAAGAAGAGAAGAGAAAGAAGAGAAAGAGGAAGAAGAAGGAAAAGAAAGAGGAAAACAAGTTTAAGGATCTATCTGAGGTAGGTTTAACATCTATTTAATAAATTTTGTACAAAATTATATATAAATTTTTAGATTTATTTATATGTGATTTTGGATAACATGTGGTCTGGATATTTATATGAAATTCTGTTTTGGATGTTTGGACATGCATATGGGTGTATGGGATTATATAAGCTGAATTTCGGAATAATTGGGGTAGCTTCGGTTTTTGGAATTCTGAGAAAATTTGGGAAGGATTTTAAAGAAATGGTCAACATATGAATTGTAGATATATGTCTCACGGATTTATAGGCTTTGGAATAACCTCAATCGGAATTCATATGAGGGAGATATGGTTGATTAATTGAGCAAAGGTCGGAATTCAGGATAGTAAAAATAAGTGTTTTATTTTTAATTTTATGGTAATAAACCGTAAAGAATTTGAAGAAATGATAAACATAGAAGTTGTAGGAAATTGTCTTAGCTTTTTATAGGCTTTGAAATCACCTAAATCAGAATTTATATGAGGGAGATATGGGTAATTAATTGAGCAAAGGTCGGAATTCAGGATAGTAAAAATAAGTGATTAATTTTTAATTTTCTGGGAATAAACCGTAAAGAATTTGAAGAAATGATAAACATAGAAGTTGTAGATAATTGTCTTAGCTTTTTATAGGCTTTGAAATAACCTCAATAGAGATTCATATGAGGGAGATATTATTGAATAAGTGAACAAAGGTCACAGAACATTTCACTGTTTTTTTTTACTTAAAAATAGTTTTATTTGTTGAAATATTTTCAGAAGACAAATGTCCAAGAAAATTATCATTTTCTTTATTTGATTCAAAATTTATTATATTGGACTTTGATATGTGATGAATAATTATTAATTGTTGGATATGAAAATTATGCATGTTATTTTATGAAAGAAATTGAATAGTAAGCGTAAAGCTCATGGCGAGTTGCTTGATAATTATGGCAAGCGTAAAACTCATGGCGAGTTGCTTGATAATTTTACATTCTATTTGATGAATATGCATTAATATATATATGTATTTATATGTATGAATGAATATCGACGGGTTGTATGGCTTGTGACGGTATCGAGTAGGGGACGCCCTATTAGCCTGAGTGAGCCAAGGGAGGGCCGCTCCAACCGGGTGTCAGTGGTAATGTGAGGAGGCAGGAGGGTGATGTACTCACATTCCCTGATCACTTATTGTGACTGTAGTCGATCGGTCACTATGCATATAGTAAACGAGTAAATTAAAAACCGTGATAGGGCTGAGCATTAGAAAAAAAAATAGACTTCTAGTGCAAGTATAGTATGATAATTATGCATAAACAAAAAATTATAATCTTTTTTCTCAAAATTTTGATATTTTTCTGTAGCTTATACAGCTGAACATAACCCCTGTTTTCTCATCATATTTTATTTATGTTAAGTCTACTGGGAACCTTTGTTCTCACTATTATTGTGGTGTTATGTTCAGATAAAAAGAAATGAGTTACAACACAAAAGGGAGTTACTGATGGAGATCTAGATGTCAGCACCACCTCCTCGCCCTTTGTATTTCAAGGGTGAAGTGCTGTATAAAGACTTTTATTTATGTACTGAAATGGTGTACTGTATAAATGTAACCTGTGTGAGGTTTGTAATATATATGTAAACATGTATATTGTATTTTGAAATGTTGTATTGTATAATTATAACATGTATGAAGTTTGTAATAAATATATATATATATATAATGTGTTTTTTACATATGGCGTATTTTAACAAGCGTAATGTAAAAAAAAAAAAAACCAGACGTTACAGAATGACTGGCACCCGAATCAAAAAGCACGACCAAAAGATAGCCGTGGAGATAGCACGTACCTTGGATTAGATCAGATTGTTTCGCTTTAGTTCCGCTCAAGGTAAAAACTCTCCCTTTAACTGGCTGAGTTGGCTCGCTCTTCTTCCCATCCTCCAAGGGACAGCGGTGGGCTATATGGCCTTTCTATCCATACCGAAAATAAGTAACCAGATTTCGGAAGCAAGGTCCATTCCCTTAGTGTTGCCCACATTTTCCACACTCGCTCCTAGCAAAACTTTGGACTGAAGGTATAGCTCCCACAGTCAAGGGATTCTTGCCTGCAGTAGGGTTTCTTCCCCTGGCAAAACGATCAGGAGCTGAAAATTCTCTCTTTCTCTTCCATGGCTCCCGTCTGTCTTTCTCTTCCTCTATTACCTTCAAACTCTTTCCTAGCAAATGACACTTGTTAATCAAAGGTACAAATTCATGAATTTCCAAGGCCACAACTGCATTGTGGATTTCAGGATTCAAACCAACTTCGAACTTGATCACCTTCCAAGATTCATTCGGATTGTATCTCAGATAAGACGAGAACTTAGCTAACTCTTCAAATCTTGCAATGTACTGGACAATTGATCCACTCCCTTGTTTGAGTTGGAGGAATTCTATCTCCTTCTCAGCTTTGACACTTCTCAGAAAATACTTGTCCCAGAAGGTCTCCCGGAAAACAGACCAGGTAACCCGTCGTTCCTGGTAAGCCAACAATTCACTGGCTTCTCTTCACTAAAACTCTACTTCTTCACTACAACAAAATAGGGATTCAGTGGCCACAAAAGTCATCACTGAAAGTCCAAAATTCGTCATTGAAGACATTCAATGACGACTTTTGGTCGTCAACCACTGGTCGTGGAAAAACCCATCGCTAAAACTTTCAGTGACAACTTAACCAAGTCGCCACTGAAAACCCCTTTCAGTGGCGACTATATCGCCACTAAATATCCTAGATTTCATCACTAAAAACACATAATCGTCACTGAAACACCCTTTCAGTGACTACAATAGTCATCACTAAAGACAGGTTTTAGTGACGACTATAAGATGTCGTCACTGAAAATGTCTATTATAGAGAAAAAAATTTCATTGTTTGGTTGACCCTTTCAGTGGCGACTTCTTCAAAGTCACCACTGAAAATAGATTTAGTGATGACTAAAGTCGTCCCTAAAAGTATAATTTTTATAATTAGTGACGACTGAAGTCGTCACTGAATGTAATATTACAAGTTTCAGCGACGACTTAAGTCGTCCCTGAAACTTGTTCTGGTTATTGAGTGACGACTTGTGTCGCCACTAAATCATATATATATATATATATATATATATATATATATATATATATATATATATATATATATATATATTTGAATATTTTCATTTGCCATTTTAATCAAAAAGTGTTATATGAATAAAAATCATGAACAAAAAGAATAATAAAATTCTATATTTAATTTCAAACAATATACATAATTCTACATGTTTGTTTATAGAAAATATTATACATAATTGGATATCAACAAATTAAAAATAATTAACTTGGTGGCTCTCTGGTAGATGTTGGAATTGCATTATTTGTAGAATTTGGTGCAGCACCACCTATAAGGCCCAATGGAATTTGTCCCTGTCCATATCACGGTAAAAAATTAATATATAACTTGAAAAATTTAATGTAAAAAAATAAATAAAACCTGTAACATGAAGAAAATCATGAAAATATTAAATATTACCAAATTCAACAAAATTAATATCATATATGACACTTAACAAATATGTCAATCAAGCTCAACCAAGGGTGAAAAAACCATAGCATCTAAGTAAGATATATAAAACCAACATTGCCCTTAACTCAGGAAAAACTCCTTAAGAGATGAAAAATGCTTTCAGGGACATATTGAATGCCTACTTGTAAGCCATGCATGGCCAACAAACATACATGTCAAAATATTACCATTACTTTCCTTTCTTTATTTTCTTCTCTTCTTTGAAAGGCAACATATTATATGTAGACAATAAAAAATATTCTAATTTCTTATCACTCATGCTTCATATAAATTATTATACATGTCTATGATTCTTCTTTTATTTTTTAAAACTTCTTCACTCACTTGAATGATCAGGGTGTTCAAGTTAATTCAATTATTAGACCATATATAACAAATATTGATAAATTTGAAAACAAATGAAATATGAACGCCCAAAATATAATATCCTTAAATGCCAACATATTATTTTGTGTATGCTTGAATCTTGTACTTGAATATGTTCCTAAAATTGTTAACCCAGCAAATGTACATTAGATCATATGTATAAGTATAGTAATACAGGTTCTTAACGATAGGTTCCCCAAGTTTTCCTTTCCTTCCCCTTTAACCAAGTCAATTGAAACTCAAGCACATAATTACAAAATAGTTTAAGAATAGATGATAATATACATATGAAAGTAGAAAAGGTAATTGTAGAACACAACACATAATTGGGAGAGTGAAGCTGGTAGTACAGCAAATTAAGACAAAAGTAACAACAAGAATTAAATTAAATAGCCCAATAGATGTGAAGTAAATCATATGTACAAGTATAGCATAAAAAACCAGAAAAAACTAGCAATCAAGAGCAATATAAAAAACCAGAAAAAACTAGCTATCAAAAGCAATATCTAGTCATTAAAAATCAACCATCAAGAGCAATATTCAATCATAAAAAACCAACTATCAAGAACAATATCCAGTCATAAAAAACCAGTCATTAAGAGCAATATCCAGTCATAAGAAACCAGCCATTAAGAGCAATATCCAGTCATAGAAAACCAGCCATCAAGAGCAATATCTAGCCATCAATAGTAAGATTTTAAAACTTCTAGACAAGCTTCTAAAATTGTTGCTACCTACCAGCCATCATATATGGGCAACTTTTATGAATATTAATACAAGGAGGCATTGTTATAATAAAATTTCAGATAATTGGCATCCACAGAAATTTGAAAACTAGTTGTTGATAGAAGTTTATACATTTACTTCTTCACAAATCTCTTTGAGATTTTTGCTACGTACCAGCCATCATATATGTATAAAAGGCATGACTGACCATCATTCCTCAACCCCAAAGGAAAGAGAGGTAGAGACCAAAAAAGTAAAATTTAATTTCAATCATAGTGTATACAAATGACTAAACTATTAAATTCAAAAAGTGTATATGGAGAGATGTGATTAAAGAGGTCATCTGTGACTGTAGTCTTTCCTCAAACTGTGCTTGCATCCTTTCTTCTCGTAATCTCATTGCTTCACGTAGTTTTGTTGCAACCTTTTCATGTATTTTTTTATCTTGCTCTTCAAGGTGTTGGGGAGTGATTTGGTTAGCAGCTCTCTTAGTGGGAGGTTTAGCCCTGTATCCTTTACTGCGAAAGTAATCAGACCGTTGACCGAGAACTTATGACAACATTTGCTCATTGCTCAGACCAAGAGTGTCTTCTTCAGATTGCTGATAAAGGGGAATTTTGAGTGCTTATTGGTCATGTTTTGTCCCCTTATTCATAGTAACTTATGGATATTTTCATGCTTTTGGTTATACTTTGTTCTGGGTACTGTTGTGGTTCATTTTGTGATTGCAGGAGAGCAAAAGAAGCCAAGAAGCAAGGAAAAACGATCATGGAAAGACCCTAAAAGACTTGGATCATGATGAGGAGGAAGCAAGGAGGTTGCACGTCAAATTTGATGAAGAAAGGAGCACCATAGCACCCAACACGGCCTGGCCGTGTTAAGGAGGCCTGCAACATGGCCTGGCCGTGTTGGTGGTATTTCCTGCAGCCTCTTCAGAATTCCAGCCCGAAGCACGGCCAGGTCGTGTTCCAGGGCACGGCCGTGCTTCAGGGCTCATAAAAGACGTCGTTTTTAGGGTTTCTAAGGCCCAAACACATAGGGGGGACTTGGGGATTCGCAATTGGGACAAGGAGAACCGAAGGGGAGACCAGAAAAACACTTTTTAGTCTTAGAAAACACATCTAGATTAGGTTTTTACATAATTCTTTGAAGGATTTTGATGTTCTAGGATTGAATTTATTGCTTTTCAAGTTGTAATTGATCTAAGTACTTCTACAAACAGGTTCTATCTTTCTATTCCTACTTTTACTTGTTCTTCTATTACTTCTACCTCTTCTCCTACTTCTTAATTGTATTGAACTACTATGAATTATTCAATGAGTATGGTTTTAGATCTTGATTTGACAATGTGTGAGTAGATTCCATCTAGGGTTACGGTAAACCCAATTGTGGTACAATGATACTATGCTTTTAAATTGAATTAAGAAACCCTAATTGTAATTGGGATTAGATTGAATTGGATTAACTATTGTATGCTTTAATTAGTTGATGGAATGCCTGATCACCAATCTATCACGTATTAGGTATTTAATCGATGAACTGAAAGGTGAAGATTAAAACCCGAATCCAATAGTTAATTAGGGTTATCTTAATCACGAAAGTAGTTTAAGATACCTTAGGCTTGAGTCAATTAGTGGGAATGAGAAAACCAACTAGTTGAACTCTATGGTTAGCATAAAGCTTAATGGACCTAGGTTAAGCTAAGAACCACGAAAGTAGGTAATTTGATTAACCTAGGTACGATTAGTAATTCTTGAAAGAGATTGCTAGTTAATTAAGGCTAAACCATCCCCAACAATCTATGCAATTGCAATTAGAGGTGAATATCAGTTGTTGAGTATCACAAGTATGGTGAACCCTAACCCTAGGCCTAGTTTAATTGATTCTTTCAACTTGCTTAATTGTGATTCTTGCCTATTGAATTTCATCAATTTAGATAGTACTTTTTGTAAGATTCTGGTAGTTGGCATTGTTCTCTGTGGACACGACCCGTACTTGCCAGACTAGTTACAGCTACACCGTGCACTTGCAGTAACTGGTAAAATATATACACAACAAGTTTTTAGCGCCGTTGCCGGGGAACAAAGCCAATATTAGATATCTTATAAAATAGCTAGACTAGATCAAATTTTGTTTATTTTTCTTTTTAATTTTTCTGCATAATTTTCTTTTGTTGATTTTGCTTCTTTTCTTCCTTCCTAGGTGTGTATCTTTTTTATGCGAAGAGTGCGTGAAAGTGTTGCTGAATTTGACCCTGAAATCGAACGCACTTTACGAAGGTTAAGAAGAAGATAGCAGGAAGGAAGTTTACCAGTTACAATGGGGGAAAGATATAACCGGTCACTGAAGGACTTCACAGCCCCAGACACACATGGCCTGAACCCCAGCATAGTCAGGCCGGTGGTTGAAGCCAATAATTTTGAGCTGAAGCCATCTCTTTTACAGATGGTTCAGCAGAACCAGTTTAGAGGGTCGCCTACTGAAGACCCAAACCTCCACCTCTCCGTATTCCTGGAGTATTGTGACACCTTGAAGCTGAATGGTGTCTCATCAGATGCAATTAGATTGAGGTTATTCCCTTTCTCACTGACTGATAAAGCACGTGCATGGCTGCACTCTCTACCATCAGGCTCCTTCACCACTTGGCAGTTGCTTTCTCAAGCTTTCTTGGCCAAGTATTTCCCACCGAGTAAGATGGCCCATCTGAAGAACCAGATTACTACATTTGCTCAAAAGGATGGAGAATCTTTATATGAGGCATGAGAGAGATTCAAGGAGATCCTCAGGGTATGCCCACACCACGGGCTAGAAAAATGGTTAATAGTCCATACGTTCTACAATGGACTAGTATACAGCACCCGGATGTCTGTGGATGCTGCAGCTGGAGGAGCCCTAATGAACAAAACTGTTGATGAAGCCTATGAGTTGATTGAAGACATGGCTCAGAACCTCTACTCATGGTCTAGTGAGAGGCAGACCAGGAAGCCGGTAGGTATGTATGAAGTTGATGCTTTTAATCATCTGACTTCTAAAGTTGATGCTTTGTTTCAGAAATTGGATAAACTGAGCATCAATGCCATTGCATCATCTTCATCTTTTACATCTTGTGAGATCTGTGGAGGTATAGGCCATGCAGCTAATGAATGTCAGCTTGGGAGTTCTACAGTTCAGGATTGTGAGCAAGTCAATTTTGTGAACAATCAGAGGGGTAATCCCTACAGTAATACTTACAATCCTGGCTGGAGAAACCATCCTAACCTATCATACAAGCCTAATGTTGGTCAGCAGGCCCAAAATAATTTTAGACAACATCCAGGGTTCCAGAATCCAAGGCCATACAATCCTCTCCAACCGAAGTCAAATCTAGAGACTCTAATGGAGAATTTCATCTCCACACAGAGCAAGCAGAATGAGGAGTTTAGAGCTTAGAATCTCAACATGAATGAAGTAATTAAAGACCTGGCTTCTAAAGTGGATTCACTTGCTACCCATAATAAGATGCTAGAGACACAGATAGCACAGCAAGTGAGCTCCTCAACCAGAAATTTTGGTAAGTTCCCTGGTCAACCTGAAAACCCTAGAGAACACTGTAAAGCCATTACTTTGAGGAGTGGGAAACAGATGGGGGAACCAGTGGAAAGGGAGGATGATAAAGAAGTTGAAAATAAGGATGCGCCTGAGCCAATGAATGAAGAAAAAAAGCCAGTTAGTGGAAGGAAGGAACTAGATGAGCTTGAATATGTGGCTCCTGAACCGTATAAGCCACCAGTTCCCTTCCCACAGAGACTAGCCAAAGCTAAGCTAGAGAAATAGTATGGAAAGTTTCTGGATGTGCTTAAAAAGTTGCACATCAACATTCCATTCTTGGAAGCAGTATCTCAGATGCCCTCATATGCCAAATTTCTAAAGGACATCCTCTCTAATAAGAGGAAGATTGAAGAATATGCCACTGTGGCATTGACTGAAGAGTGTAGTGCCCTGATTCAGAACAAACTACCTCCTAAACTCAAGGATCCTGGGAGCTTTTCAATACCTTGTTCAATTGGAGATGTGTAGATCACTAAAGCCTTATGTGATTTAGGAGCAAGCGTGAGCCTCATGCCACTATCCATTTGCAAAAAGTTTCAGATGGGAGATCTGAAGCCTACCACTATTTCCTTACAGCTAGCGGACCGATCCGTTACTCACCCGGTAGGTATATTAGAGGATGTTCCTCTAAAGGTAGGTAAGTTTTTCATACCTATTGACTTTGTGGTATTAGAGATGGAGGAAGATAGCCAAATCCCCATCATTTTGGGAAGACCTTTTCTAGCCACTGCAGGTGCCATTATAAATGTTAAGGATGGAAAACTTTCCCTGAATGTAGGGGATGAAAAGATAGAATTTAATCTTAATGAAGCTATGAAATGTCCATCCTTAGGAGATACTTGTTGCATGATTGATATAATTGAACAAAATATTATTGATAATGCAATGAGCTTGTGCCCTACTGATCCACTTGAGCTTTGCCTTTGGAATAGTTATGTTTCTTATGCTGAATAGGTAGAAGCTGATGCCTACACTAGATTGCTTGATGAGAGTCCTAAAGTCAACTCAGAAGTGAAAACTGAAAAGCTGGACCAGGATCACCATAAAAAATCAGTAGACGTAAAGGAAGGCAAAGCACCTAAGGTAGAATTAAAACCTCTTCCTTCCAACCTCAGGTATGAATTTTTGGACCCTAACTCTTCAAATCTAGTCATAGTGAATGCTAATCTGAATACTGAAGAAACTGGTAAGTTGCTTGATGTACTCAGGGAATTCAAAAAGGTTATTGGGTATACCGTAGATGATCTTAAAGGGATTAGTCCATCTGTTTGTATGCATCGTATAATTGTTGATAAGGATCATAAACCTTCTAGGGAACACCGGAGGAGACTCAATCCAAATATGAAAGAGGTAGTTAAGAAGGAGGTGCTTAAATTGCTTGATGCAGGTATTATCTATCCTATCTTGGATAGTGAATGGGTAAGTCTTGTCCATGTGGTTCCTAAAAAGGGAGGTATGACTGTTATTAAAAATGATAATAATGAATTAATCCCTACTAGAGCTGTTACGGGTTGGCGCATGTGTATTGATTATAGAAAACTAAATAAAGCCACCCGTAAGGATCACTTCCCTTTACCTTTTATTGATCAGTTATTGGAAAGGTTGGCAAAACACTCACACTTCTGTTATCTGGATGGATACTCAGGATTCTTTCAGATCCCTATCCATCCAAACGACCAAGAGAAGACTACGTTCACATGTCCCTACGGCACCTTTGCATATAGAAGGATGCCATTCGGATTGTGTAACGCACCAGCCACTTTCCAGAGATGCATGATGGCTATTTTCTCTGATTTTATAGAGGAAATAATGGAAGTGTTTATGGATGACTTTTTCAGTTTATGGTACCTCATTTGATGACTGTTTGAAAAATTTGACACAGGTACTTAAGAGATGTGAGGAAGTCAATCTAGTTTTGAATTGGGAGAAATGCCACTTTATGGTGAGAGAAGGAATAGTTCTGGGACACTTAGTGTCAGAAAGGGGGATAGAGGTGGATAAGGCAAAGATAGAGGCGATTCAGACTATGCCACCACCTTCGAATGTTAGGGAAGTGAGAAGTTTTCTTGGGCATGCAGGATTCTACAGAAGATTCATCCAAGACTTCTCAAAAATCTCTAAACCTTTAACTAACTTACTTGTTAAAGATATCCCGTTTAAATTTGATAATGACTGCTTGCGTTCTTTTTGTAGGTTAAAGGAGGCGCTCATATCTGCACCATCATCCAACCTCCTGATTGGAGCCTTCCTTTTGAAATTATGTGCGATGCAAGTGACTATGCCGTGGGAGCTGTACTTGGGCAACGGAGAGACAAAAAGCCCTATGTCATCTATTATGCGAGCAAGACATTAGATGAAGCTCAAGTCAACTACTCCACCACTGAGAAGGAGCTCTTAGCAGTAGTGTTTGCAATTGATAAATTCAGACAATACCTGCTAGGATCAGAAGTCATAGTTTTCACAGATCATGCTGCCATCAGATACTTATTAAGTAAGAAGGATGCCAAACCAAGACTGATAAAATGGATCCTCTTACTTCAGGAGTTTGATCTTGTAATCAGAGACAAGAAAGGGACAGAAAATGTGGTTGCAGACCATATTTCCAGACTTAGGCAAGATCTGATGAAAGATGATAAAGATAATTTGCCCATTGATGATTCCTTTCCAGATGACCAACTCCTAATGGTCACTAATGCTGATGCTCCTTGGTATGCGGACTTCATGAATTTTCTTGCATGTAAAATACTCCCTGAGGGGTTGAGTTATCATCAGAGAAAGAAATTCTTCTCTGACGTAAAGGCATACTATTGGGATGATCCATGCTTATACAAGTGGTGTGCGGATGGTATATTCCGAAGGTGTATTCCGGAAGAAGAAGTTTATAGTGTGATATACCAATGCCATAGTTCACCTTGTGGAGGCCACACCAGTGCCTTTAAGACTGCAGCTAAAGTTCTTCAAGCTGGTTTCTATTGGCCCACACTCTTCAAAGATGTGCACACTTTTGTAAAGGCATGTGATCGGTGCCAAAGAGTTGGCAACATAACCCGAAGGAATGAAATGCCCCTAAATAGAATTTTAGAAGTTGAAATATTTGACGTTTGGGGCATTGACTTTATGGGTCCTTTTCCATCTTCATGTGGAAACAAATACATTCTAGTAGCTGTGGACTACGTTTCTAAATGGGTTGAACCAGTAACATCTCCCACCAATGATGCTAGAGTGGTTGTTAAACTCTTTAAGAAGATAATCTTCCCTAGATTTGGAGTGCCCCTAGCTGTGATAAGCGATGGAGGTTCTCACTTCACTGAGCAACAGTTCCAAAACCTTTTGAAGAAATATGGTGTCACTCATAAAATGGCCCTAGCCTACCATCCCCAGACTAGTGGGCAAGTTGAGATATCAAATAGAGAGATCAAGGCCATATTGGAAAAGATCGTCTCGAAAACTAGAAAAGATTGGTCTCTCAAACTAGATGATGCACTATGGGCCTACAGGACTGCATATAAAACACCGATTGGAACCACACCCTTTCGGTTAATATATGGGAAACCCTGTCATTTGCCGGTGGAGCTTGAACATAAGGCATACTGGGCGGTCAAAACAATCAATTTTGACCTATCAGCTGCTGGAAAGAGGAGATGCCTACAACTAAATGAGCTAGATGAGCTAAGGCTTGATGCTTATGACAATGCCAAATTATACAAGGAAAGAACAAAAAGATGGCACGATAAGCACATCCTTAGGCGCTAATTTCAAGTGGGGAATTGGGTTTTGCTGTTTAATTCAAGGTTGAGACTCTTTCCAGGAAAACTTCAGTCTAGATGGTCTGGACCATTCTAAGTGACTAAAGTTTTCCCATATGGAGCAGTGGAGTTGTGGAGTGAGTCCATCGGATTTTTTAAGGTCAACGGGCAACGCCTTAAACATTTTGTGATGGGACATACAATTGAAAAGGGAGCCACCCATGCTCTCTTAGAGCCTTCCTCGATCCATTAAGAAGCAAGGGAGTCGAGCTAATAACTTTAAACAAGCGCTTTGTGGGAGGCAACCCACATTTTTGAATTATTTAGAACTTTTCTTTTCCTTACTTTGAGTCTTAGTTTTCATTAGCTATCTTTTTAGGTTAAGTTTATTAACTATTTTCCTTTGATTTCTAGGTTCGTTTCGATGTTTCCAAAGTAGTTTGAAAGGGTTAGAAGCAAGGATCCTTAAAGAAGGTCTAAAGAAGAAGCTAAATGTGGAGAATTGAGGGATTTCAGTCAATCACTTGGGCTATACAAGTTCCACAATTCGTTTATGAAGAAAAACACAAGAAAATGGAGAAAATTGGGCATTCCCGCAGGCAACATAGGCAGGCCGTGTCCCATGACACGGCCGTGCCTGTGTGAAAAAAAGGAGGGTTCCCATACTAAAACTCGCCAGGAACACGGGCACCCCGTGTTCCAAAACACGGCCGTGCCCGTGTGAAAAAAAAGAAAAAGTGTGCAGCCAGCCCGCAAGAAGCACGGGCTGGCCGGGCTTCGTAGCACGGCTGTGCTGCGTGCGCGGGCTGGCATATAATTGCCAAGCCGTCCCTTTCTCCACCCGTGCCCTAGACCGTATTCCCCCCTTTCTCCCGTGCTCGGCCTTCTCTTCTCCTTTCCCCCTCCTTCGCTGAATACCCACCACCAACCCTCCATCCATGTGCCTCTCTTCTTCATCCCCCTCATCTTAATCGGCCACACTCCCCTCAAATTTCCCCCCCTCATCATTTCTTCACCTCCATTCTTTCCACACCCACCCCACTTCCCCCTTCCCCTCTCCATTGTAACCCAACCTTTCCACACCCAAATCGCTACCTAACCCATTCTCCCATTCCCCACACACACCCACTCGGTTCTAATTTGCCCATTACCAGCAATATTCATCGTGCGGTGCTTTCATCCAGGTATTTTTCATCCTTACAATTGCTTCAATTATCTCAATATGACTACTGCTGTTTGCTAGAAATATTTCTGCTCATGGTTTAGTTAGCACTCAAACAACTAATGATTGTTTCTCTTGGTACATCATCTGCATTGGGTTTTTTTACTTTGTAATGTGAATATTGCCAATTCGTGATTGTACTAGAGTGCCCTGTTTTGACTAATTTGAGCATTGGACCAGTTTTGAATTTTTATCTGCATTTTACCCTTTTGCATTGGACCTCACTTGCACTAGTACTGATCAATTGGTGCCTTGACTAGCATTTAATTTAACCTTCTTGGAATTCCTGCTACAAATATGGATGCATGCTTTGAATTCCTTTAAGGTTTACATTCGTTCACAATTTTGACTACGGATGTTTACGTGCATAATTAGCCATTGCTCCTACTTTTTTTGAAATTACTCATGGATTACTGATTGAATTCTGAATTGGTCCCAATTCCCTGACTTTGCCATTAATGATATACCATTCTGGTTTTGGTTCCCACTTACTGGTTCTACTCTGACAATCATCCACTGAATTGACTGCTTTGAGTTCCTGGATTGCTATATCTCTGATTCAACCATTCCTCTCTGGTCCTGAATATTGTTGAATTATTGGTTGCTTGGTACATAACTGCTATATTTCAACAGTGACACATCTGGCTCTGTTTTTCCCTGAGTTGCATTACTGGTGATTTAAATTTTGCATCTTTGATTAGGTTCTCTGTTTTGGCGCCATCTGTTCTCATTATCTTTAATTTTACATTCATGGGTCCCAAAAGAGCCCGGAAAGGGTCATCTTCATCCCAATCCTCTCAACCACGTAGAGGACGCAACCTTGCACCACCCCAACTCCCTCATCAAATAAATGAGTATGGTATTGAGTTCGTTGACGACAATCAACGAGCACGATACGATACTCTTGTTAAACAGGGAATGCTGAGTACCCGGTATATAGATGAGGACTGTTTGGAGCGGTTGGGTCTTTTAAACGACGTCCAATACTTGATTAACAGGATTGGGTGGAATCAATTTATATCCCTAAGATACCCCGCCTATCCTTGGCCCACCTTGGAGTTTTTCAGCTCCATTACCACGATCTTATATCGAGGCCCTAATGTCCATTAGGGCCAAGTAAAATTTAGACTTTTTGATCGTACTTTTAATCTTATATTGGCTGAATTCAATGCACTGTTTAGCCTACCTTCAGGAGGTACTAGACAAGTCCCCTCCAGCTTTCTCTCTAACCCATTTTGGACTTCCATTGCAATTGATGGGCAATATAGTGCATCGAGTTCAAAAGCCTCTTTCATTTGCAACCCCAATTTCAGGTATTTACAAAGGCTTATGGCCCATACTATTTTTGGTAGGGTTGAAAGTGATGGGGTAGCCAGTCAAAGAGAGCTTTATTTTCTACATTCGATGATTAATGGTACAAAGGTGGATATTGGAGCCTTCATGGCTCATCAGATGACCAGGATAGGTGGGGCAATGACTGGGAAAATTGTCATGGGTGGTTTAGTTACTACTATTGCTAGAGGATTAGGATTTGAGGCTAATTTGCAGGGTATGCCACCAGTACTTGGTAATACCTGGATTGATATGGAAACTTGTTACCATATGAAATTAGTTGTTAAAAAAGATGACCAGTACTGGTTGTATCTCCGCGGTCATCCACTATTCCCCCTCCCCAATCCTACTAAAATTACAATAACCAACAAAGAGAATTGGATCTATTCAATTGATAACAAGTTCCCCATGGAACAACTGTTAGCTCTTCCACCACCCCCTCCCATTTTGCTGACACTGCAGGTCCATCTTCTGCTCCCTCAGAGGATATGAATTCCATCTCATCACGGCTTAGCCGCATTGAGGCTGAGCAACTGTCTCAGAGAGCTACCCTGCATGCCATGCAAGACTCAATTCAAAGCATGCAGGGTATGATGCAGGCATGGTACACCTGGCACCTGAGCCAGCACCCACCTCCACCACCACAAGACGACTAGTGCTTTGTAAGTACCCTCTTCCCTCTACATCCTCTCTATCATACTTATGACACTGAGGCCACTGTCTGGTTTAAGCATAGGGGAGTGTACTTACATATCTGCCATTGCTTGAGTTTATCTGCACCGGTCATTTTCTTTGTGTGTATATATTGTACATTCTGCATTTCTTCTGTCCTACTGCAATACCACATAGTTACTATTCTCAGGATAGACTAATGTAGTATATGCTAATTCTAGCTCATGAACATGTGATGCACAATAGGATATGAAATATGTAGCTATTATTTTAGTCTCTCTCTTCTAGCACTAAACCTTTAATTTTTTGAAAAATATCTCTCTATTAAGCCATGAATTGTATGTTATTTTTGATTTTTACACTATGAGAGTGCGAAGGTAGGGAGAGGTGAAAAATGAGGGTATGTAAAACCCAAAAAGTTTTCACTCTGAGTACCTCCTTCAAGGCACCAAAAAGGCCTTAGTATGAGTACCTAGATGCCTTTACCCTAGTGAGATGGAGCATAAAATACACTCATTGCATATTTCTAATAAAAAAAATGATGATGAATGGATGAAAAAGAAAAAATAAAGATGAAAAGTAAAAGAGTTTGAGTTTAAATAGAAATAAGGGTAAGGCAACATAGGGAGATCTAAGGGATGAGGTGGCCTACTTGAGTGTTTGAAAATCACTCTAAAGCATACAACCTCTGGTCATAATAGGAGAAGATATTTAGTAGAGGAAATTTTTGGTTTGGTTTTAGAAGAATAGAGACTATTTTGATTACTGTCTATTCATATATCTATTGTGTGCACTTGGATTGAGTGAAAAGTTATCTATGCTGCATTCATCTATCTTATGGACTTTGATAGCATTTGTCCCCCTTCCTTCTGTTATGGCATGTCATTTGCTTGAGGACAAGCAAATGTTTAAGTATGGGGGAATTTGATAAAGGGGAATTTTGAGTGCTTATTGGTTATGTTTTGTCCCCTTATTCATAGTAACTTATGGATATTTTCATGCTTTTGGTTATACTTTATTCTGGGTACTGTTGTGGTTCATTTTGTGATTGCAGGAGAGCAAAAGAAGCCAAGAAGCAAGGAAAAACGGTCATGGAAAGACCCTAAAAGACTTGGATCTTGTTGAGGAGGAAGCAAGGAGGTTGCACGTCAAATTTGATGAAGAAAGGAGCACCATAGCACCCAACACGGCCTGGCCGTGTTAAGGAGGCCTGCAACACGGCCTAGCCATGTTGGTGGTATTTCCTGCAGCCTCTTCAGAATTCCAGTCCGAAGCACGGCCAGGTCGTGTTCCAGGGCACGACCGTGCTTCAGGGCTCATAAAAGACGTCGTTTTTAGGGTTTCTAAGGCCCAAACACATAGGGGGGACTTGGGGATTCGCAATTGGGACAAGGAGAACCGAAGGGGAGACCAGAAAAACACTTTTTAGCCTTAGGAAACACATCTAGATTAGGTTTTTACATAATTCTTTGAAGGATTTTGATGTTCTAGGATTGAATTTATTGCTTTTCAAGTTGTAATTGATCTAAGTACTTCTACAAATAGGTTTTATCTTTCTATTCCTACTTTTACTTGTTCTTTTACTACTTCTACCTCTTCTCCTACTTCTTAATTGTATTGAACTACTATGAATTATTCAATGAGTATGGTTTTAGATCTTAATTTGACAATGTGTGAGTAGATTCCATCTAGGGTTACGGTAAACCCAATTGTGGTACAATGATACTATGCTTTTAAATTGAATTAAGAAACCCTAATTGTAATTGGGATTAGATTGAATTGGATTAACTATTGTATGCTTTAATTAGTTGATGGAATGCCTGATCACCAATCTATCACGTATTAGGTATTTAATCGATGAACTGAAAGGTGAAGATTAAAACCCGAATCCAATAGTTAATTAGGGTTATCTTAATCACGAAAGTAGTTTAAGATACCTTAGGCTTGAGTCAATTAGTGGGAACGAGAAAACCAACTAGTTGAACTCTATGGTTAACATAAAGCTTAATGGACCTAGGTTTAGCTAAGAACCACAAAAGTAGGTAATTTGATTAACCTAGGTACGATTAGTAATTCTTGAAAGAGATTGCTAGTTAATTAAGGCTAAACCATCCCCAACAATCTATGCAATTGCAATTAGAGGTGAATATCAGTTGTTGAGTATCACAAGTGTGGTGAACCCTAACCCTAGGCCTAGTTTAATTGATTCTTTCAACTTGCTTAATTGTGATTCTTACCTATCGAATTTCATCGATTTAGATAGTACTTTTTGTAAGATTCTGGTAGTTGGCATTATTCTCTGTGGACACGACCCGTACTTGCCGGACTAGTTACAGCTATGCCGTGCACTTGCGGTAATTAGTAAAATATATACACAACAATTGCTTGGCTATAATCTCTTTCAATTGGACCTATGTTTAAAGCAACTAAATATTTAGAATAACAAGAAGAAATATAAAATACAATTTGTATAAATTAATAAAATTTAAATATACATGAACTTCCTGAGACTTTGCATCTGACCATATAACTTCCCCATCTTTATTCTTACGAGTATGTTGCAGCTCCTATATCTAGTCAATTGGAGCCTTCTCTCCAGTTTCAGGATTTCTCTACAATTAAACATAATTGCCACCCAATGATGAATAAAACATTCATATAATGTTATATATGAGAATAAGTTAGTCTAAAGTTTCACTGTTAATTCTTCAACTTCTACAAATGAACGAGAACCACACGTATGTTTTGTTGTTTGCTGGGCCCTGTTCTGTGCATTTGTTAAGCTTTTGCCCTGCATTTCAGTTCATATTTAGTTGTGTTACACATTTCATATTAGATCGCTCTTTAAATATGGTATTACATAATACCTTAAAGCCATCTGAGCTAAAAAAACTGATCAAGTGCTTCCGTTCATCATCATTGACCATGGGAGGTGGATGTGCTAGTCTCTCCTCATCTTTGTTGTACTTGGAGTACAAGACGTGCAAGCGACTCCTCAAGTTTTTGTATAATTGTTGCGAAGTGGCATTGATAAATGCATCAAATCGCCACTGCATACTTGCACCGACTTCAAATTTGTCCTACAATAATAAACTCAAAGATGTTAAATTAGAGAAGTGTATATGGATATGTGTACAATAAAAAGTTATGCTAGTTGTTACCTTTACTTGCATCAAGATCTATTCTCCACATTGTTCCCAAATTTTAGTCCAACCCTTCTCTTTGAAAGGACAAGTGCCTCGTACGATGTGCCCAATGTAATTGACGAGCTCCCTTGATCCTTCTCCCATAACTCGAAGGATATCGTCAGGGATCACAATTTGAATTTTTTGTCCATTTTTTTTCTTTGAGTCTACAATAATACATTTGTATGATCCCCTAACATTTTGACTTATACTGCAAGAAGCTGCGAATCATAAAAAACTAGGATATTAGGCACATAATTGAACGCCGAGATCCCTTGATCCTTAACTAATTATTGCTAAAAAAATTGCTTTACATACCTGCACTACTAATTGGATGCCGAGAAGTAGGTGTCGTGAGTTGTGTCTCTGTCTCCCCATGGTGGGGCTCTATGCTCGGCAGTGGGATTTTGTCGTTACAACTATCCTGTGTGACACGTCTGCAGCCACGTCCACCTCTTCCACTTCCTGCCATGATTAAATATCAACTTACTGCAAATAAACAAATCATGTTGTCAGTTAAACACCTCCTCAGGATAAAAATGCAAACAATTCAATACCAAACAATGTGGAATTCAATACAAAACAAAATGTGCAAAGAATTCAATACAAAACAATGTTGAATTCAATACAAAATAAAATGTGCAAAGAATTCAATACAAAACAATGTTGAATTCAATACAAAATAAAATGTACGAAGAATTCAATACAAAGCTATAAATTATATGTATATATAGCAACAATGCGCTAACACTAAGTCTTCAAATAGATTCTTCAGATAAAAAGTCTCCTTCATCATTTTATATGTCCATGATTTGATCTTCTTCATCATCATTGATGAAATCAACTTCCCTGACACTTCTTCCCTCACTTTGGTGGCTAACACTTTGAGGTTGAATATCCTCTTGCAATAATACTACTACAATGTCATTCTGATTATCATTATGAATGAACTCGTTACATTTAACCTCATCCTGTTGGTAAGCATCTTCAATAGATAATTCTTCACCTACATCCTCTTCACAAGGCATGTTATAAAGGTCACGGGTACTTGTTTTCACAACAACAAGCCAATCTCGATCGACAATATCATTCAAATAGAATACTTGTTCTGCTTGAGATGCCATGACAAATGGCTCGTTCATATTCAGTGAAGAACGAGAATTCACACTTGTATATCCATATTTGTCAACTTTATATCCCCTTCCTAAATGAGCAACATCCCACCAATGACACTTAAAGAGATGTATTTTCCTATACCCCACGTAAGAGAACTCATAAATATCCTCGAGGATGCCATAATATTCTTTCTCAGGATTTGAATCATCTCCCCTCACAAGGACTCTGCTATTTTGAGTTTTTCTTTGAGCTTCACGATCTCTAGTATGAAATCTAAACCTATTGACCAAAATTGTATATCTGTATACTACATTTTAAGGATCAATGGCTAAATTAAGTAGCTCGTCGTCTTCTTGAAAATGTGAACCTAGCTTTGTAACCTATTAAAAATTAACAACATTGGAAGGTTATGACATGACATATAATATAATGCACTAGTTGACCTAATTAAAAGACACTTACTAGGCGATTAAACCACTGAGAAAACTCTTTAATATGTCTTGAATCAACATTTGATGCATGTGTTTGAAGCTCCCTTTTGTGCTATCTACAAATTGTGTCGTTATATCTATTAAAGTTTGGTTTACCAATAATTTAATTATCAACAAAGTATAATATACGTACTCTATGAACGGCCAAACTCTTTCATTATTTTGTAACACGTATAGGGACGCTTGATCAAATTCTTTGTTAGATAGTAAAGTTGCTTTGGCAACACCTCTTAATTGTCCACTTTGGGCAAATATTGATCTCTTAAAAGCTGTCATATTTTCATCATCATTCCTTGTAGCTCTATTGAATTTTGTTAGGATATTGCTCAAATATCTTGAACAGAGTATCAATCTTTCATCAATTAAATAGCCTTCAGCAATTGAGCCTTTAGGACGAGCTTTATTACGAACATATGATTTCAACGTCCGTAGACACCTATAAATGCAAGTCAAAATTATTTGAGTTTAGTAGTCAATGCAGCTTAATAAATTATTATAGGTTTGCTAGTGTTACCTCTCAATTGGATACATCCAACAATATTGGACAGGCCCTGCAATCTTTGCCTCTCTTGCTAAGTGGATAGGAAGATGGACCATGACATCAAAGAATACTGGAGGAAACACAGTTTCCAATTTGCACAAGGTAATGACAATTTGTTTTTCAATTGAATCCAAGTCTTCTATGGTTAAGCATTTTGAGCACAGAATCTTGAAAAATTGTGCCAACTCCACTATAGGATCACTCATCTCCTTAGGCAACAACCCACGAATCGCAACTGGAAATACCTCTTGCAATAATATGTGATGGTTGTGACACTTTAGTCCATATATCTTTCTCTCTGCCACATTGACACATCTTGAAATGTTTGAAGAGAATGCATCAGGAACTTTTAACTGGGCTAAAAAGTTGCAGACCTTTAACTTCTCTTGTGGTGATAACACATAAGATGCCGCTGGTAGTAAAATATTATTTCCTTGCTCAACAAGGTGTAAACCAGGCCTAATTCTTATGTCCACCAAATCATAGCGGCTTTTCACTGTGTCCTTCGTCTTTCCAGCCATATCCATCACCGTTGACACAATGTTGTCTGACACATTTCTCTCAATATGCATGACATCAAGATTATGTCGCAGTAAAAGTGTGCTCCAATAAGGCAGTTGGAAGAATAATCTCTTCTTCTTCCAATTATAAGCAACAGCTGACTGGTCGAGCATTCGCTTCTTCCCTTTTCCAAACGTGATGAAGATCAAGGTGCTGTCAAAGCTACTATAAACTGTTTCCAAGATCCTTTGCAAGGGATAGGCAGTCCAATGACTAGGAGCAGGGCGAAGCAGGCCAAATAACCTTTACTGGGCTTGATCTTGGATGTGCAGGCTAAAGAGAGAGTTATTGGGCCAAGTCAAGACATCAAGTGGGCCACACTTTGTAGCCTTGAAGAAGGCATTAAAGAGGGCAGTTCGGAGGCCCAATAAAGTTTATTGGATCTTGAAGACAACTAGCCAAAATCTGCATAGACTAAAGATGTATTATGGTCTTTAGATTAAATGTTTTCCTTTGGATATTATTAGTATTTGTGCCCATTCCTTATGCAGCCCAAATAGTAGTTTAATTATGGGTTTATTTTTTGTTAGTTTAGTTGGGCCAGATAACTAGTGTTATTTGGGCCAAATTTTATTAAAAGTCCAATTAGGAGTTTAAGGCCTTCTGGTTTTCCTACTAGGGTTAGGTTTGATTGTCTATATAAGAGTTCTTCAAGTTCATGTAATAAAGATTTTGATGATTAATAAAGATTGAGTTTTCTCCTCAAGTGAGAGCTTTTCTTAGTTCTTGGGCAATGAACTGAATCCGATCTTATCGAGACAACTCGTGGCGATCAAACATCTATTGAATTTTTAAGACAATCCTTGCTTTCGCCAAACACTCCGTTTAGAGGAATGCATCAAAACGTCACATTGGGTAAGAGTTGTAGTTGTTAAAGCACTTCCTCATCAGTTAAAGACGTCGGTGCATCATTGATTTCCACTTTACCATTAAATGCCCTCCTATTTTCTCGCCAAAGATGATTAGCTGGCAAGAAGCGACGATGGCCCGTATAACATAATTTGCTTCTTAATGATACAGAGTGAGTATCTTTGTTGCAACAAGGACATGCCAATTTTCCTTTTGTTGACCAACCTGCAAGATTGCCATACGCAGGAAAATCATTTATTGTCCAAATGATTGCAGCTCGCATATTAAAATTTAACTGTGAATGAGCATCATACATCTCTACTCCTACCTCCCACAATTCTTTAAGTTCATCAATCATTGGTTCCAAATATACAACTATATCATCTCCTGGAGGCTTATGGCCTGGGATAAGAAGTGTCATCATGAAGTACGGTTGTGTCATACATTTCCAGGGGGCCAAGTTATATGGCACAAGAACAACTGACCAAATACTATGGTTGGCACTCATATTTCCATATGGTTGGAACCCATCACTTGCTAACCCCATCCTAACATTTCTAGGATCCATTGAGAAATTAGGATATTACTCATCAAAAGACTTCCAAGCAATGGAGTCAGCTGGGTGCCTTAACACACCATCATCTACACATTCCTCTCTATGCCATTTCATGTCTTTTGCAGTATGTGTTGCCGTGTATAGTCTTTGCAACCTAGGTTTTATTAGAAAATATCGCAACACTTTGTGTGCTTCTTTTTTGTGTAACAACTTTTTATTTATTTATTATTATACAATATAGAGTTCACATACACGTAATTAATCAAAACGTATGTACAACATTTCAACACATAAATATCTACATCTTATTTATTCTGGTTGACCAATTCTGAAAATACAGGTGCGGGTGGTTGCACCTTCACTGGGATCTGAGCCAACTCGCCCACAAACATTTTATTTAGGATTTGCCCATCATAGAGTAACTCGATCCAATGTGCACTAAAATCCATAGCCATAGAAAAATCTGCATAACTAATTTTCTGAACATGACATGGAAATATAGTGAGATTTAAATCCCAGTAAGTTTAACAATAAATCATCATCAATATAGCTCATACGTCATGTTCATCTGTATAAACTACAGTAAATATCTTTGGTCACATAAATGTACTTTATCTATGTACATGAGAATCATACAGTAATGACATGTATGGCAAGATTTACTAATTTCAGAATATCATATGATGACTATCAATTTATTCTCATATCAAGCTACTTCGGTCAGGGTGAGTATTTTCTACTCTCAAGTACGAACTTTTCTCGCTCCGTCTGACATGGTACACTTTCTCTTTCTTTTCTCATTAGCATAATCATAACTGTTGGTAGGGCGTCCCCTACTGGTGCACCACAGGGATCGCCATGTGACCGTGCTTATTTCTTTTCTTTTACATTAATAGCCAAAAATATGACTTCAATAACAAGTATGTTCATTATACTCACATACCATAATGTTTCGTCAAAATATTTCCATGTCAAAATTACATAGTTAGAATGGTAAGAAGTTCATGCATTGGCAATGGCTATAACATCTTCTAGTCATTTATTTTTTTCATTTATAAGATTCTTTTTTTTTAAATATTAATTTTGTTCCTTTATTTTCTTGATGCAGGTTTTCATCCTATTCGACATTCTCTTACTAATCAAAGCATAACTCCCTCAATTTAACTTTGATTTAGGTGATATTGGTGTCAATTTAAATATATAAGAATTATCTAAAACTATTATGTTGAGTAGTTTAGCGAAAATTTAAGAAAGCATGATGATATTACTCCCTCGAAGTATAGGTTACTTCTTCTCGAGTAAGTTTTAACCTCTACCTATTAATCTGTCCATATCTCCCTCATGATAATTCCAAATTGAGTGATTCCAGTGGGTAAAATTTTGTGACCCATATAGATATAACTTTTATGTTAACCATTTATTTTAATTCCCTATAGAATGTTCCCTGAAATTAAAACATAGAAGCTATCCTGACATATTCTTCCGTGATTATCCAATTTCTGACCTTTTCTTACTAATTGGAACATATACACCTCATATGGACTCTAAACTGAATGATTCCAGTGGTTAAAAATCCGTGAGACATAGATCTACATTTCTTATGTTAACTATTTGTTTTAATTCCCTATAGAATGTTCCCAGAAATTAAAACACAGAAGCTATCCTAACATATTCTTCCCTGATTAACCATTTTCTGACCTTGGCTTACTAATCAAACCATATCTACCTCATATGGACTCTAAATTGAATGATTCCAGTGGCCCAAAATTCGTGAGACATAAATCTACATTTATGTTAACCATTTGTTTTAATTCCTTACTGATTCTTCCCAGAATTTTAAAAATAGAAGCTTAAAAGTTTGCCACCCATAGCCATACCTATGTAGAACTATCTACACCTGCCTAAGTATTCAAACATACATAATATGTAACATGATATAGAAACATCCATGACCAATCATTAAAGTTCTAGAATCAAAATCTCAAATTAATATTACAAGTTTCAAAAATTTTCTTCAAAAAGAAATATTGTTAAACTTACTTGGAGCACTTAGTCCTCTAGACTTCTCCTTCCTCACTCTACCTTGCTTCTATTTTTCCTCTCCCTCACTTGGACAAAAATTCTAATGTTGTAAGAGTGGGTTTTGCTTAAATAGACCATCAAATAATTTACCTTTCATGAGCATGGGTCTACCTTATCACAATTAGGATACACTTAGTTGAATTTTTGGAAAACGAACAACTAATGTTCGTGTCTTCCTCTTCCTTAGTCAAGATATGCATAGCAAAAGGAGATTCGTATTTTGAAAATTATGATAATATGTTTCTAAGATAATGGACAAGGTCCCTTTGATTTAGGGATTCATTTCCTTTTTATTTTGTCCTAATCAAGTATGATAGGTTTGCCTTTTTAGGTGGCAAATTTCTAGCCCTTGAATCTATATTATTTGGTTGAAATTATTTGTGTGGAATATGATTGTTTTGTCCTAATGCCATGTATTATCATACCACTTGCTAAAATTATGAGTGTAGGATAAAGATGTTTTGTTCTAAAGCCTTGTATTATCATACCACTTGCAAAAATGATGAATGTAGGATATCACACCACTTGCTAAATTTTTGTCTTAATGCCATGTCACCTAATCTTGATTACACCATTATTTCATCAATTTACTTTTATTTTTATTTTTATTTTTCCTCTTGGGTTTGGGCTCATTCTTCCCCATTTTCTTTACTTTGGTTAAAATTCTACCTTTCACAATGGGTTTGGTCATATTTTCATGATTTTTGGGCTACCGGTCCAATTTCTATATCCTAATCCAAGTCTATGTTTTATTTCTTCATTGGGCTATCCTATTGGCTTGCTAAAAATTTATGAAGTAAAAAAAATTTATATGAAGTGCCCATAGGTGAAAGCCCAATTTATGGGTGGAGATACTAAACTTAGTAACTTTTACTCTTAAATTAGGAAAAATTATCTTAATCCAATCTTCTTGAAATTTTAAACCCTTTACTTACTTCACAAAAATTTATCTTCCTTACCTAAGAATTTCACCTTTCTTTAGCTTGTTTATTTCTAATATTTCCTCTTAGGTTTTCTTTCTTTACCTATTCCATTAATATTAGAACATTTCTATACATACACGTAAGGTGAAGAATTTCTAAGGATTATATTTCCTCAGATATCTAAAAATTGTCTAATAAATTTTATTTCCTTAATTAAATATTTATGTACCTTTATCAATAAAAGAAATGAAATTATTGATGTTACTTTGAATACTTTTGTACTTTTATTAATACATAAAACGAAATTAGGGATGTTACACATTTCACCAATAGCATCATTATTATTCTGCATATGCCGTAGGATCTTATTTGTGGCAGAAATTTGATCTCGAATAGCAGTGGCTAGATCTTGCAGAGTAGCTTCTGCACTTGGCGCCGAATTTCTCCTTGATGATACCATTTTTCTACTGTATGAAACAAAAGAATTAGCCACTATTAAGGTGATCAAGCTCAATAATATTTAAAGAAAACTTTACAATATAGTAGTGATAACATCATCAAGCATACATATTAGGAAAAACGCTAGCAATTTTTCCTTAACAATTTTCCATGCACTACTCTACTCCATCTATCCATATCTTATTCAAGATGCTTTAGATCGATCAAGGTAACCATCCACCCCTATGGCCACTTAGGATCGACCTGCTCTAATACCAACTTGTAACACCTAATTTTTTTTCATTATTATGTATGTTCAAGAGACCAAAGTTATATCAAAAGGTAGGCAACATATATATATATATATATATATATATATATATATATATACACACACACACATTCAAGAGCCAAATGCATCAGAGTTTAGCAGCTTATAGACATCCATATGTAACTCGAGGTACTGAGCATACATCACAAAAGGCAGAGTACCATGGGGTTACACCAAAACAATGGAGTTAGCCCATTTACATAACCAAAATTAGCTATACACCTAAAGCTACCCTTCGGCCCATCCATGGTCGTCAACCCTAGGGTACTACTGGTGGAGGAGTTGGGTCAGGAGAGGGAACCTCTATCATGCTAATCACCATCAATTTCACAATAACTGTGAACTATCCCAAGTAAGGGACGTCGATAAACTCTCTCAATTGCAATCCTCAATGTGGCGTGAGCCTTACCCCTCCAACTACTCACCCACCCTTTGAGGGCCATTGGTCGGAGGGTCCTTCCTGTATTGACAACTCTAGGCTATAGGGCATCCCCTATCTCGGTACCGTATCCAAGCCACGACCCTTTAGTCACCTTACCTCGTAAGGTGCCATGCTCCCGAGTCACCTTCAAAGGTAAGGGTCATCTTGGACTTATCAGTCTCCTCAATACAACAAGGGAGACACCTGTTTCCAAGCCACCTTACTTTAGAGAGGATCATTCTAACTTGTCAGTCAACTCATTACAGCAAGGAAGACACCTATTTCCATGCCACGCTGCTTCAGAGAGGGTTCTCCTGACAAAACTTAAGTCTTTTATGTCTCTCCAGCCACTTAACATAACAAGAGTGTGCACAGTAATAAATATCCAGTACATAAACCAAACCCATCCTCAAACATGTTACAACAACTCATCATGGATGAACATGCATGTCTTAATAACCTTTCATAATGTGCATACATTAATAACTCACTTGCAGCCATACATATAAGCAGTATATAGTATCATAATCATTGAGAAGAAGAACAGATAAATAATCAATACTCAATTCAAATTGAAATAATAAAATCAAATTCAAATCTCACAATGCATAAAGATCCATTGAGATTTCAATCTACCTCAACCAACTAAAAAGAACTACCCACGTAGGGCCAAAAGAAAATCTAAAGAAGAATTGAAGAATGTAACTAAGAACTTGGATGAATGATTGAATGAATTCTCTGTTTGCTCTCCTCCCTTTTTATAGATTAACTCCTCCTAATCGAAGTAGGAGTGTATCTAGGTCAAATCCTAGTCCATCGGGCTTCAATTTGAGTAAAAAAGAACTAAAATTTATGAATTCGGGAGACGAGCGGTGCAGCGCCCAGACAAATCTAGAATTTGTCAAAGTTCCGAACATAAAAGTTGTAGCCCTATGTCTCTTCTATCCATAGCAGCTGGAATCACTTTAATCTTATCTAAATTGAAGGAGATATGCCAAAATTAGTGACTAAAGGTCAAAATTCATCCTGCTGCACTATGATTCTGATTTGCGAGCTCTGTAATGTTATTAAATCTCCTGAATTTGACCAAGTGTTCAACATAAAAGTTGTAAATAATTGTGTTATCTTTTCACATCCACTTGAACCACTTTGATTGAAGTTCATAAGAGAGAGATATACTCAACACAGTACTGAAAGGTTTGGAATCGCCGCAATGTAGCATTTTTCCATGAATTTCTTATCTTTTTCTTCTCTTTTCTTTTTCTTTTGCTCCTACAACACAAAAATAAGTTAATTCCTAATTATATTTTACTTAAATCAAACAAAAAGTAAGTTTAAAGGTACTAATATCATGATTAATTAAGATCACATCAACAGGCCAGCCCCAAGCACGGCCTGGACTTGTCTCCAAGCACGGCCGTGCTTTTGGCCTTGCTCAACAATTTTTCATATTTTTCCGAAGTTTCAGGTTTCCAACACAGAGCATGGCTTGGCCGTGTCTCCAAGCATGGCCATTCTCTGGGTACGAATTTCACCAAAAATTCTTTCTTCCTCTCAAATCAACCAAGAACAACGAACAAATCAAATATCAATGTTTTGAGCATGAAAAGTACCATTTTTCCAGAGCAACCCACCAACCAAAACATGGATTAAAACTCAAAATCAACCACACAAAATTTTCCCCCAAATCATTAACACATAGATATGCATGAATAGTGACCATGGATGTCATAACTACACTAATAAAAGCTCTATCTACCTTCACACACCTTTAAATACTCACATACTTCCAGCCATAAAGACATCCAATCATAAAACATGAAGGAGAATGTTGATCTTACCTTCTTTCCACAAACTTGTTTTTCTCACTCTTGTTCTAGCTTCTTTCTCTCTCTAGAGACTTCACCAAGACTCCCTTCTTCATCTCCTTCACTTTCACACCCACTTCTTCCTTTCTCTCTCTTCCTCTTTCTCTCTCTCTCTCCTTTTCCTTCTCTCCTTGGCGTGAGAAATCTGCTTTTTCCTCTTGCTTGGGTGGTGGCTAAGTCATCAAGTCAAGGAAGGATATATTAAATAATGGAAACTTCTCCAATAAGCCATCTAGCCCCTTAATCTTCACCCTTACTGTGCCTAAAAATTTCCAAAATGCCACTCTATTACATTGTGACTAAAGGGGTTAGCTAAGGCCTTGTTTAGGTGAAAGAAAACTTACCAAGTGTTTAATTCCTTCTTGAGCCTTACTTTAATGGATTTTTGGGTAGCTTTCTTCATGGCTCCACATCTCTATTGTTGTTGTCTATTTGTGGCCTTATAGACAAGGAAATCACTATCTCTTCCTTAACAATTCTTTCCAAAAATGAGAAAATCCTTATTAAACATTCATAGTTATTTTCCTATAACTCCCTCATTTAACTCTTTTAATCCCTTTCTTGCTATTCCATTTTATGAATATTATTAACAAAATTTCGGATGTTACACCTTTCCTAGCCACAACTGGTGCAAACATTAATGTAAAAGATGGAAATCTTTCTTTAAATTTAGGGGATGAAAAAGTAGAATTTAATTTGAATGATTCCATTAAACCCCTATCTCTAAATGAATCTTGTTGATTGGTTTACCTAAACCAAATATGGATGATTATGTAATGAATATTTTTTCTACTAACCCACTTGACTTATGCTTTGTGGAAAGTTCTTTTATTTATGTTAAACAGGGGGTCAAAAAGAAAGCAATTGAGAAGGAAGTGATTGTTTTGCCTAGACACCATGATGGTAGGCTCTGTTTGATAAGAATGCTTTTTCTTGGACTGGTATTTACGTACATTCCCTGATTTCTATAATTGGGATTTGTTGATGCTATAATTTCTCTAATTCATCTGGTCTCTCATTTAGCTATTAAACTTCATTCATAATTGGCTGATTGTGTTAGTATTTGCTGATCTTGAATTGAGATTGATTGGTTGCATAGTCAGAACTTTCCATGTGCATAATTCACTAGAATTTGAATAGAATTGGTTTGCCTAGATTTTTCTCAGTTCTGCACTTGGTTATTTTCTAGTGTCCAAGTTTAGTTAGTTTCATTTGCATTAATTTTTAGACCTCCTCACCCCACTCCCCATTATATTTTATTTGCATAGCATTATAAATGGACCCCAAAAGAGGCAAAACTAGGCAATCTTCCTCCTAACCACAGTAACAAGGTAGAGGACGGATTCAAAGACTGTCCCAACCTCCTCATAAAAAAAATGAGTATGGTATCGTGTTTATTGATGATAATCAACAAACACGATACAATACTCTAGTTAAACGGGGAATGCTGAGTACCCGGTACATAGATCAAAAGTGTTTGGAATGGTTAGAACTTTTAACTGACGTCTGCTACCTCATTGATCAGATTGGGTGGAACACATTCATTGTATTACATTACCTAGCCTATGTTAGGACCACCTTAAAGTTTTTCAGTTCAATTAATGTGGTCCTGTTTTGGTGTTGCGACATTGAATAAGGCCGCATTAACTTTAGATTATTTGATCGTACATTTAATTTATCATTTACTCAATTTAATGAGTTATTCAGATTGCCTCTCGGGGGAGATAGATCAGTTCCCTCAAGTTTTCTTGTTCAACATTTTTGGAACTCTATTTTTGTTAGTGGACAATATGATGCATCAAGTTTAAAAGTCTCTTTTATTTGTAATCCCACTTTTAGATATTTACAGCTCCTGATGGCTCATACTATTTTTGGTAGAGTTGAAAGTGATGGGGTTGCAAATAAAAGAGAGTTTTATTTTCTTTGGGCCATGATAAATGGTCATAAAGTGGATACTAACGCCTTCATGGCCCAACAGATGGCTCGGGTGGGTAATCCCATGCATGGCAAGGTGAACAAAGGGGGTTTAGTAACTGCAATAGCTAGAGGGTTAGGATTTGAGACAAATCTTCAGGATTTACAACCAATAGTTGGTAGCAGCAGGATAGATTTAGAATCTTGTATGCATATGAAATTAATTATTAAAAGGCATGCCGACTATTGGTTGCATGTCCTTGTCCATAATATCTTTCACCTCCCTAACCCTACTAAGACAATAGTTATTAATAAAGATAATTGGATATACCCCCTAGAAGAAGGTAGAGAGGGTGATGATGATACTGAGGGGGATGACTTCCCCCTTGAGCCATTTTTGGTTCTACCACCCCCACCCCATTTTCAGCACGCTAACACTACAGGTCCCTCATACGTACCAGAGAAGGATAAAAAA
The DNA here is from genome assembly GCA_037074535.1 of Gleditsia sinensis. NCBI lineage: Eukaryota > Viridiplantae > Streptophyta > Magnoliopsida > Fabales > Fabaceae > Gleditsia > Gleditsia sinensis. The sequence continues at coordinate 34,973,251 of CM073466.1, read as the reverse complement.
TCAATCTCCTTACGGCTTAGCCGAATTGAGGAGGAATAGCTCCCAAAGGGCCACCCTACATGTAATGCAAGAATCAATCCAAAGCATGTGGGGAATGATGCAAGCATGGTATACTTGGCATTTGTGTAACAACCCGAAGAACATTGAAACAAATAAAGACGGGAGCTTGAGACTATGCATAGATTACAGACAGCTGAATAAGGTGACTATCAAAAACAAGTACCCTTTCCCTAGGATAGATGACTTATTGGATCAATTGAAGGGAGCCTCCATCTTTTCTAAAATTGAATTGAGGTCAGGATATCATCATATTAGGATCAAGGAGGAGGACGTACCAAAAACTGCCTTCAGGACTAGGTATGGGCACTATGAGTTTCTCGTAATGCCCTTCGGGTTGACGAATGCACCTACAATTTTTATGGATTACATGAATCACATTTTTCGACCCTACCTAGATCAATTTGGTGTAGTGTTCATTGATGACATCTTGATATATTCTAAGAGTGAGAAAGAACATGAACAACATCTCTGAATCATGATGCAAGTGCTGAAAGAGAAAAAGTTATATGCCAAATTGGAGAAGTGTGAATTTTGGCTGTCAGAGGCAAAGTTTCTCAGACATGTCATCTCTAATAGAGGGGTAGCCGTATATCCTAGCAAGACAGAAGCAGTGATTAAGTGGCAGAGACCAAAGACGGTTACGAAAATCAGAAGTTTCCTGGGTTTGGCAGGATACTACAGGAGGTTTATACAAAACTTCTCTCGTATAGCCTTGCCATTGACTAAATTGACCAGGAAGGGAAGTCCTTTCAAATGGACTAATCAATGTGAAGCTAGTTTTCAGGAGCTGAAGACAAGACTGACCACTCCTCCTGTTTTAATTATTCCAGACCCCACAGGATATTTTGAAGTGTATAGTGACGCTTCAAAGAAAGGGCTAGGATGTGTGCTGATGCAAGATAAGAGAGTAGTTGCTTACGCCTCTAGGCAACTGAGACCTCACAAAGGAAACTATCCAGTAGTGGCAGTAGTGTTTATCTTAATGATTTGGTGACACTATTTGTACGGGGCAACCTTTGAAGTATATTGTGATCATAAGAGTCTTAAATATCTCTTTGATTAGAAGGAGTGAAATATAAGGCAACGAAGATGGGTAGAATTCCTCAATGACTATAAGTTTGAGATAAAGTATCATCCCAGAAAGGCGAATGTTGTAGCAGATTCCTTGAGTTGAAAATCTCTGCACATGGGTCAGATGATGGTGTATGAGATGCAGATGCTAGAGGAGTTTCGAAATTTGAAGCTAGCCACTACTCTTACTCCAAAGAATCTAGTCATTAATGGTGTAAGTATAGGGTGTGACCTTAGAGCCCAGATCAAAGAGGCTCAAGATCACGACCAATACTTACAAGATCATAAAGACCAAGGTAATTTTTTTGTCATGGAAGATGGAGCAATCATGTATCAGGGAAGGATTTGTGTCCCTCAAGAACGAGAGTTAAGGACTAAGATCCTACAGGAAGTGCATCAGTGTAAATACACAGTCCATCCTGGATGCACTAAAATGTACCAGGATTTAAAAAGGATGTATTGGTGGCTAGGGATGAAAAAGGACATTGCTGAGTTTGTGGCGAAATGTCTCATTTGTCAAAAGGTGAAGGTGGAGCTTCAAAAGCCAGCGAGATTTCTACAACCTCTTAAGATCCCTAAATGGACATGGGACAATATCTCAATGGACTTTTTTGTGGGATTACCTAAGACTTTAGTGGGACATAATTCTATCTTGGTAATAATTGACAGATTAACTAAATCTGCTCACTTTTTGCCCATAAAAATTAACTATTCACTGGATAAATTAGCCCAATTGTACATCCAGAAAATAGTTAGACTACATGGAATTCCCTTAAATATCATTTCTGATAGAGATCTGAGGTTCACATCGATATTTTGGAAGGCGTTGTAGGAAGCATTTGGTACTCAGTTGCGGTTCAGTACTGTCTACCATCCTTAGACTGATGGGCAGACAGAACGCACCATTCAAACCTTAGAAGATATGTTGAGGGCCTGTGTGATAGAGCAAGGTAAAGGATGGGATAAGTACCTACCTTTAGTAGAGTTTTCTTATAATTATAGTTATCACTCTAGTATTAAGATGGCCCCCTATGAAGCTTTATACGGTAGAAAGTGCCGATCTCCACTGTGTTGGTTTAAGGTAGGAGAAAAGAACTTGTTGGGTCCTGATCTAGTTCAACAAACCACTGAACAAATTAGGATGATACGAGACAAAATACTTACAGCTCAGAGTCGGCAAAAGAGTTACTACGATAAGAGACATAGACCTCTAGGGTTTGAGGAAGGAGACCATGTATTTTTGAAACTTTCCCCGACTACTGGAGTTGGTAGGTCTCTCAAAACTAGAAAAATAAGTCTACGATTTTTGGGACCTTACCAAATTCTGAAGAAAGTAGGGACATCAGCATATCAAGTTGCTCTCCCACCTAATTTGTCCAACCTGCATAATGTTTTCCACATATCACAGCTGCGGAAGTATTTTCCAGATCCATCACATGTAATACAGGATGAACCAATCCAATTAAAGGAGAACATGACATACCAGCTAGTACCTGCATCCATATTGGACACTGACGTGAATCAACTGAGAAATAAAACCATTCCCCTTGTTAAGGTGTTCTGGGAAGGTTTGACTCTGGAAGAAGCAACTTGGGAGCAAAAAGAAGTCATGAGGAAGGAATATCCGCAATTGTTCTTATTAGGTAATTTCTGAAATTTTGAGGATAAAATTTCTTTTAGGGGGAGAGAAATATAACATCCCTAATTTCGTTTCTTTTATTGATAAAAGTACAAAAATATTTAATTAAGGAAATAAAATTTATTAGAAAATATTTTAGATATCTAAGGAAATATAATCCTTAGATATTCTTCACCTTATGTATATGCATAGAAAATGTTTCTAACATTAAGAGAACAAATAAAGAGGGAAAACCTAATAGGAAAGAAATTAGAAATAACATACTAAAGAGATGCAAAATTCTTGGATAACAAAGATAAATTTTTAGAAACAAGTAAAGGTCTTAAAATTTCAAGAACATTGGATTAGCGTAATTTTTTTTCTAATTCAAGAACTAAAGTTACTAAGTTTAAAATCTTTATGCATACATTGGGCTTTTACCTATGGACACTTCATATAGAGTTTTTCCACTTCACATAAGTTTCTAGCAAGCCCATTGGATAACCAAAGCAAGAAATAAAACATAGACTTGGACTAGGATATAGTAATTGGACCAATAGCCCAAAAATTATGAAAATGTGACCAAGCCCTCCAAGAAAGGTAGAATTTTATCCAAAGCAAAGAAAATGGGTAGGAATAAGCCCAAATCCAAGAGGAAAAATAAAATAAAATAAATTAGGTGATGATATAATAATGTAATAATAATAAAGATTAGGTTACATGGCATTAAGAGAAAAATTTAGCTAGTGGTATGATTCTACATTCATCATTTTGGCAAGTGGCATGATAATACAAGGCTTTAGGGCAAAAACATCTATATCCTACACTCATAATTTTAGCAAGTGGTATGATAATACATGGCATTAGGACAAAACATTCCTATCCCACACAAATAATATCAACCAAATAATGGAGATTCAAGGGCTAGAAATTTGCCACCTAAAAAGGCAAACATATCATACTTGTTTAAGACAAAAGAAAATGGAAATGAATCCCTAAATCAAAGGGAACATGTCCCTTATCTTAAGAACATATCATCATAATTTTCAAAATACAAATCTCCTTTTCCTATGCATATCTTGACTAAGGAAGAGGAAGACAAGTACATAAGTTGTTTGTTTTCCAAAAATTCAACAAAGTGTATCCTAATTGTGATAAGGTAGACCCATGATCATGAAAGGTGTATTATTTGGTGGTCTATATAAGAAAACCCACCCTTACAACATTATAATTTCGTCTAAGTAAGGGAGAGGAAAAAATAGAAGCAAGGTAGAGTGAGGAAAGGAGAGCAAGAAAGGGAGAAAGAGGAAGGAGAAGTCTAGGGGACTAAGTGCTACAGGTAAGTTTAACAATATTTCTTTTTGAAGAAAACTTTCGAAACTTATAATATTTATATGAGATTTTGATCTTAGAACTTTGATGATTAGTCATGATGTTGCTATATCATGTTACATATTGATCTTGCATGTGATGTATGTTTGAATACTTAGGCTGGTATAGAAAGTTCTGCATAGGTATGGCTATGGGTGGCAAAAATTTTAGCTTATGTGTTTTAATTTCTGGGAATTATCTGTTGGAAATTAAATAAATGGGTAACATAAGAATTATAGCTATGTGTGTCACGGATTTTTAGCCACTGGAATCATTCAATTTGGAGTCCATATGAGGATGATATGAGCTGATTAGTAGTCAAAGGTCAGAAAATGGTTCATCGGGGAAGAATATGTTAGGATAGCTTCTGTATTTTAATTTTTTGGTATTATCTATAGGGAATTAAAATAAATGGTTAACATAAGAATTAAATATATATGTGTCACGGATTTTTAGCCACTGGAAGCATTCAATTTGGAGTCCATATGAGGTAGATATAGTCCGATTAGTAGTCTAAGGTTAGAAAATGGTTGATCAGGGAAGAATATGTTAGGATAGCTTCTGTATTTTAATTTTTAGGAATTATCTATATGAAATTAAAATAAATGGTTAACTTAAGAATTATAGCTATGTGTGTCACTGGAATAATTCAATTTAGAGTCCATATGAGGAAGATATGAGCTGATTAGTAGTCAAAGGTCTGAAAATGGTTCATCAGGGAAGAATATGTTAGGATAGCTTCTGTATTTTAATTTTTAGGAATTATTTGTATTGAATTAAAATAAATGGTTAACATAAGAATACTATATATGTCTGTCACGGATTTTTAACCACTAGAATCACTCAAGTTGGAGTCCATATGAGGTAGATATGGTCTGATTAGTAGGTAGAGGTCAGATCCTATCCGAGAAAAAATAACATGTACATTGATGGAGTAATATCACATTGATTTCTTAATATTTCGCTACAATGTTCAACATAATAGTTTTAGGTAATTGTTTTATCTTGAAATTTACACCAATATCACCTACATCGGAGTTCAATTGAGGGATTTATGCTCTGATTAGTAAGAGAAGGGTTAGATATGATGAAAACCTGCATCAAGAAAATAAAGAAATAAAATTAATATTTAAAAAAGAAGACGAATCTTATAAATGACTAGTATATGCCATAGCCATTGCCATTGTATGAACTTCTTACCATCTTAAGTGTAAAATTTTGACATGGAAATATTTTATAAAGTGATATTTGAAGTGGTTATGTCCATGGCATGATTACCAATGATTTATGGTAATAGTTATATTTTGATGAATATACTTGTTATTGAAAGCTTATTTTTGGCTATCATTGTGAAAAGAAAAAAAATGAGCACGGTCACATGGCAATCCGTGTGGTGCACCAGTATGGGACGCCCTACCAACGGTTATGATCATGTTAATGACAAAAGAAAGAGAAAGTGGGCCATGTCGGACGGAGCGAGAAAAGCCCGTACCGGAGAGTAAAGGATACTCACCCTGACCGGGGTAGCTTGAAATGAGAATAAGTTGATGGCCATCATATGATATTCTAAAAATAGTTAATCCTATCATACATATCATTAATGTATGATTCTTATGTGCATAGATATAATGCATTCATGTGACCAATGATATTTTCTGTAGTTTATACAGCTGAACATGACGTGATGAGCTATATTAATGATGATTTATTGTTGAACTTACTGGGATTTAATTCTCACTATATTTCCATATCATGTTCAGAAAATTAATTATGCAGATTTTTCTATAGCTCTGGCTTTTAGTGCACGTTGGATCGAGTACTTTATATTGGGCAGATCTTAGAAGCAAATAAAATGTTTGTGGTCGAGTTGGCTTAGATCCTGGTGAAGGTGCAACCACCCGCACCTGTATCTCTGGAATTGGTCAACTAGAATAAATAAGATGTAGCTTTTTTTATGTGTTTGATATGTTGTATGTATGTTTTGATTAATGACATGTATGTGAACTCTGTATTGTATAAATTAAATAAATGTTATATTGAGTTAAGTTGTAACGAGGTAATAACTTCATGGTATTTAAAAAAAAATTTGATACTAAAATGGAGTTGTTACAATTTGAACCAGAACCTACCACCACTTCCTTTAGAAGACCGATAAGCAAGTAAGTTACTTCTCCCTTTGCCTGTACTTTCAATATTACTGACATTGAGGACAATGTCAAGTTTAAGCATGGGGTAGTAAACGTTAGCTTTTGGTTTTCGTTGGCTGAATTTATGGTTTGCATTGGCTGAACTTTTGATTCTCACTGGCTAATTTTCACTGGTTGATTTAGTTGTCTCCTACATGTATATACTGTATATATCGCATCTCTTGTGTTTCATTGCATAATCACATAGTTTACTGTTTTAGAGATAGACTGATGTAATATAGGTTAATTTTAACTCATGAACATGTGATGCACAAAAGAATATGAAATAGGTAGTTTTAATTTTAGTCTCTCTCTTATAGGATTAAACCTCTAATTTTTTGAAAAATATCTCTCCTATTGTACTATGATTTGTATGCTATTATTTATTTTAACACTATGAGAGTAAGAAGGTAAAGAGAGATGAAAAATGTGGGAATATGAACCCAAATTTTTTTCTCTATGAGTACCCCTTCAAGGCATCCAAAAAGCCTTAGTATGAGTACCTAGCTGCCTATACCCTAGTGAGATGAAGCATAAAATGCACTAACTGGTTATTTCTATAAAATAATAATGGATGAAAAAAAAAGAGAAAAGAAAGAAAAAGAGAGTGATAAATAAAAGAGTTTGAGTGATAAAATAGAAATAAAGGTAAGGTAACATAGGGATATCTAAAGGATGAGGTAGCTTACTTGAGTGTTTAAAAATCAATTTAACGCATACATTCAATGGTAACAATAGAAGCAGATATATAATAGGAGAATTTGGGTTTAGTTTTTGAAGAACAAAGACTATCTGGTAAATGTCTATTCATATATTGGTTGTGTTCACATTGATAGACTGGAAAAATTACCTGTATTGCATCTCTCTATCATCTAGAATTTGAATGCACCTTCTCCCTTCCTACTGATATGAAATGTTATTTGCTTGACAACAAGCATAGGTTTAAGCATAGGAGAGTTGATAAAGGGGAAAATTAAGTGCTTAATGGTTATATTTTATCCCCTAATTTAAAGTAAACTTATGATTATTTCCTTGCTTTGGTTATGCTTTGCTTTGGATACTGCTTTGGTTTGTTTTATGTTTGTAGGTGAGCAAAAGAGGCCAAGATGCAAGGGAAAACACTCATATAAGGAGCCAAGGCAACCCTAAAGAAATTAGCAAGAAAAGAGCCTAGTAGCCTCAAGTACGGCCAAGCCATTCTCCATGCAGAGAACGTGTATTTTCCCATATTTCTAGCACGAAGCACGGCTAGGCCGTGCTTCGTGTTCGTACACTCCATATTTTTTATGATTTTGAGCAGCCAATGGGAAATAAATACATGGGGAAACACAGCCAAGACAATCTAGACTGAGACAGACATCTTAGACTTAGTTTTAGGCTTAGAAAACACCATTTAATTAGGTCTAGAGTAGGATTAATTGTTTAATTTATGCACTTAGAGTAGAATTTACATTGATTGAAGTTTGTATTCCTATTTCATCCACTGCATCTAGGTTTTATTCTTCCATCCTTACTTCTACTTCTACTTTTACACCTCTCTTTTACATTGTATTGAGCACTTATGATTTTTTTAATGAATATGATTGTGAGTTTACTTTCAATTATGCTTGAGTAGATATTGATCTAGGGTTTCGGTAAACCCACTTATGGTATGATGATACTAAATTATTGAATTGAATTGTTGGAACCCTAATTGTATTATCCATGGACTAATTAGGATTAACTATTATGCTTATGTTTAAGAGTTGATAGAATGCCTGATCACCAATTTATCACGTTTTACGATATTAATTGATGAACTGAAAGGTGAAAGTTAATACCAAAACTTAATAGTTAATTTATTAATTGCATTCCATGGTTGGCATATAACTTAATGGACTTAGGTTGAACTAAGAACCACAAAAGTAGGCAATTGGATTAACCTAGGTACGATTAGTAACGTTTGAAAGAGGTTATTAGTTAATTAAGGCTAAATCATCCCCAATTACCTAGATAATTGCAATTAGAGGTACATATTGATTGTTGAATATTATAAGTATGGTAAACCCTAACCCTAGGCTTTTTTTAATTGAATTACTTATTTGCTTAATTGTGACACACTCTCTTATCGAATTGCATTGATTTAGATAGCTTGTTTTGTGAAATATTAGTAATTGACTATTGTTCTCTGTGGGATACGACCGGTACTCACCGGACTAGCTACAGCTATGCCGTGCGCTTATGGTTATTTATAAAATAAACACAAAAATGATATATTTATATGTTCCAAGAGTTTAGAGGATCATAAGCAATATTTAAGGATAATTTTACAAACTCTAAGGAAGTATAGTTGGCAAGGATGGTATCCAAGTAGACCCTAAGAAAATAAAAGTAGTACAGTAATAGATACATTCTACTACAATTAAAGATGAAGATCCAAATCCAATTTGTGATTTTTGAGGTTGTGTGCCATCCAATCTATTTGAGCGATAGTTGGATCAAGTACATAAAAAAATGCTTGTAAAGAATCAATCAACTCCTCAACATTTGAAGCTGAGATGAGAATTCATCATGCTAAGTGTGAGAAAAACCTTTTTTCCATAGCTTGATCAAGAAAAGACAACAGGCCATAAAAGAAATGGTGAACATTTAGCAAACCTATTGCTTTGTGATGCATATTCAATTATGCCCAAGAGACTATTTGGAAAATCTCTTCTAAAGTACCAAAACCCCCTGGTAAGGCAATGAAGGCATCAGCATTGCTCAACATTCTAGCCATGTGCTCTTGCATATAAGCTACTCTAAATTCTTCCCTAATTGTCTTCCCTTTGATGTTTCATGCAGCTAGAGCTGTAGGAATAATATGTCGAACTTGACATCCTCCTACATGTACAGCTGTAGACATGCACCCCATTAACCCACGGTTACCATCATCATAGACTAAATGAATTTTTCTCCTGGCCAACACCATACCTAGATTTTGTGCTAATTTCACATACTCTCCATCTTTTCCAGGAGTAGAACCATAAAAGATACAAATATTTCGAAATTGACGAAATGCAGTTCCCTTCATAACTGCACTCACTCTAACTTTGAGTATGAAGGTAAAGATACTAATGTGTGCATTTATAGAACTCAAAGAAGGGCATACTTATGATAGCTATGCAAATATGCCAAACATAATTAGAATAGTTATGTGAGTAATTGGTGGATATAAGCTAAATTAAAGGTGAAATTTTTAAAAAATTGATAGCATGCATGCATATGTACAGTAGTTGTGATTATGGCTTATATTAAGCACATATAGAGAATAAGATTAAGATATCACTAGAAATTTCCCTTTTCCTTGTTGTCCTTGATGAAGCATTGATGTCTTGATTCTTGTAGAGAAGTTATAGGTGATATGCGTCATTGTAAAAAAGAGAGAGTACAAATGTTAATTGTTGAAGAGAGACAGATTAGTCTTGTATTCCCAATATTCTTACAAGTCGACTATCAATATTATTAAGTCGATAAGCTATTTTGAGAATTTTTAATTTAGACTGGCTTATTTTACAGTTGATTGATTATATCTATTTTGAAGCAACCAACTGTATCCTACCAATTAACTTCATGCTATTTGTTTTTCACAAACTTTTATAAGCTCAGAAATGCTTCTTTTCTATGTGATATTCTTCCACCGAATAACAATAGCTTTGAATTAAATATTGGCACATATATTCAAAACTTGCGACCACCGTTTTTTTGCTGAAATAGTAACTACGATTTGTTTATAACTTTTCAAGAATTACAACCACCGATTTTAATTTTCTTTCAATAGTTTGTCTAAACTTCTAACTTTCTATTTTGGCACCATACTCTATTATGTATTCCTCTTTTTTTGCTGCGTCGTCCTTTATTAATGTTTAACACTAAATGTAAGATTCTTTTTTCCTTATTACAATGAAGGTTGATTTTTTTTCTTTAAAACTCAGTTATTATGGTGTCCAAGTGGTTAGTTGGTTAAAGTAATGGAGATTTTGAAAGGATTTATCTTCCAAAAAAGTAAATAATATGTTTACGCAATAAAAGTTATGATTTAGGTATCTTTATATAATTTTAGTGAAAGTTGAGAAAAAAATTTTGTCTTTAGTTGAACTTACCCATATTTGTAGTTATCAGGCCAATATACAAATAGCACCATTTGAAGTTGTACATGAAATATTGTAGGTCTCCCAACAGTTGAGTGAGTTGAGTAAAGTTAATCTTTTGGAATCTTGAACAAATTGGACATAGTAGTATGTCGCTTAGCCTTTCCATTAGGATTAAGTGATGTTGATACAATCTTTCTTGTATCAATCCTAAGGAAGTACCTATCAAATTCTTCTCATGTTATCTAATTTCAAGAAATTCAATTGGACAAGAATTTGGCTTAATTATGAAAAAAAACAAATGTCTATTATTGATCGACAAGTGAAGAACTTATGGTTGAAGGAAATCCCTATGGTTAAGGTTATATGAAAAAATCACTCAAGTGAAGAGACTTCTTAGGAAGTAAAGATGATATACAAAAGAGATATCCCCAGTAGCATGAATAGTGAGAATAATAATTGTAATTTATGTGCCTTGGTTTCATTTCCTACTTATGATAGGATGGTTTGAAATTCGGAGACCAAATTTCTTAACGGGGAAAGAATGTAAAATCCCTAAAAATTAGTAATTCTCATTTATATATGGATTAATAAAAGAAATAAAGGATTAGAGATGTAATTGAAATGTTTTAAGGATGAAAATGAAAACTTATTAATATTTTTAGGGTCTAATTGTAATTTCTTAAAAGTTTAGGGATCAAAATAAAAATAATAAAATTTGCAAGGACTTCGTCTAACAATTAGAAAATTGCTAAATGATCCTCCATTATTATTTAAAAAAAAGAGAGATGGAAAGATTTTCGAGGCAAATGAATAGTTTGAATAGTAACTTTCTCTCTCTTTATTTTGTCTCACTAGATCTGGAGTACCTTTAAGCCTCCTATCTCAAAACTAAGGGTACCATTGGATTCAGGATAAAAAGTACTACAATATTGGCCAAACAATGTTTTTTAATCGACCGAAGAATCACCACAGACCGTAAGTAGGAAATTTTAAATAAAGGTAAAATCTGAAACTCCTATTTAGAGACTTTAAATTAGAAATCTGACATCGCAGATGAATTCAGGAGATAGATAAACTATAGTATATGCAATTTTTTAGCTATTTGATAACTTTTTGTACATCGTGAATAGTAAATCCGGTAGTAAATAGTAATTCTAATTGTCAATAGTATCCTATTAGTTTACCAACGTTGAAAAAACTCCAGGAGCCCAAATTTCGTGATTCGGGAGTCATTTCCGAGGTTTTAGGGCCCTCTGAGCTTGTTTTTTAAGTCCATTTGATCAAATTTTGCTTAGAAAAATACATTTAGGGCTGTTCAACCTGGAGCCCTGACCTTGTGAGTAGATAATTCTTTCTATGACTTACCCCATGCTCTTCTTGAACTTAAAATGTATAATTAGTTCTATTTACAAATTATTTATGCTATCATAAGTTTATGAAATGTGTTAAAATATTTGTTTTTCTTATGAACTAGCACATAGTTTAAGAAGAGTATGGTTTTTTAAATAGATTTTGAAACTCATTGAATATGTGGTTTTAAATGTATTTATCATTATTTGGTAAAGTGAATATTATGTACACGAGGCATTGATTTGTAAAGCTATAAAGTTGCTAATTATGATTGAATGGAAAACATAAAGCTTATGGCGAGTTGCTTGATAATTATACATTGCATTTGATGAATATGCATTTATATTTATATTTATGGATGAATATTGATGGGTTGTATGGCTTTAGACGGTACCAAGTAGGGGACACCCTATTAGCCTGAGAAAGCTAAGGGAGAGCCACTTAAACCGGGTGACAGAGGCAGTAAGGTGATGAACTCACATTCACTGATTACTTATTATAACTGTAGTTAATCAGTCCCTATGCATTTAGCAAATGACTGAATTGAGAGCTGTAAGATGCTTTAGCATTATGTAAAAAGAGTGGATTTTTAGTGCATATATAGCATGTTAATTATGCATTAATAAAAATTATGACTTTATCTCAAAAGCTTAATATTTTACTATAAATTATACAACCGAACATAACATCATCCCTTGTTGTGTGCTTGAGAATATTTGATGGTTCTGATATGGGATCCTCCTTTGTAAGTACTGTCGCAAGTACACCTAAATAGATACCTCACCTCTCAAATAACATGTAGTAGTGGGGGTAAGGGTCGATCCCACAGAGACTGGTATTACCTTATAGGATTGAGAAAAAAGGGGGATTTGATAATTGTCAATTGTAAAGAAAATAATAATGAAAGTAATTAAGAGAGTAATTAATGAGAGAGGCATTGGCTTCGATTGATATCCACCATCAACGAATTGCATTGATCACTGAAAAAATCATTAATCTTAAACCAAATATCTACCGATGGGATTCTATCCCTATTCCTCCTTAAACCTAGTGAATTGATAACAATCGTACCAATTAAACCCTAATTAATAAGATATCTTTTAGCACTTTGGTAAAGTCTAACCATCAATTGCATGAAGAACGAGAGAAACTGATAGAGCTAAATAAATATAAACACATTGGTTATATTTAATTTAGTTGATCATTCATCATAGGGTTAATGATTTAGAAGCAAAAATCCTTAATCCTATTTGCTTCATGAATACAGTAATGAAAACTTTGTTCAAAACCTAATTCAACAATAGATTAAGCCAGTAGGCCTCCCTAGCAATCATATGAACAAACATTAAGAAAAAAGAAGAGTGGATAAATAATCAATACCCGATTAAGATTGAACTAATACAATCAATCCCAAATCTCACAATGCATAACGATCCCTTGAGGTTTCAATCTTCCTTTACCAACTAGAAGTAAATCAATTACGTAGGGCTATAAGAAAATCTAAACAAGAATTAAAGAAGGTAATTAAGAACTTGAATTATTAAATTCATCCTTCGAAGCTTTCTTTCTTCCTATTTTATAGATTGGCTGCTCCTCAATGAAGTAGGGTTGTTTCCACGTCAAATCTCGGCCAGTCGAGCTTCATTTGGAGTTAAAAAACCCTAAAAATCGTGATCTCAACATTCTAGTGCGACGCTTTGGAAACTGACTGATGCGGTGCCGTGACGCTTGAGCTAGCTGGTGCATACTGTCCAGTTACACCTAAATTGATACCTTACCTCTTAACTAATCTGTAGTAGTTGGAGTAAGGGTCAATCCCATAGAGATTGTTATTACCTTATGTGATTAAAAAAGGGGGGATTGATAATCGCAAATTAAGTAAATAAAATAATAATGAAAATAATTAAGAGAGTAATTAATGAGAATGATATTGGTTTCGGTTGATATCCACCGTCAAGGGATTGCATTGATCATTGACAACATAATCAATCTGTAATTGAATATCTATCATTAGGTTTCTAACCCTGTTCCTCCATAAGCCTAGTAAATTAATGACAATCGCACCAATTAAACCCTAATTAACAAGCAATCCTTTATCACATCGGTAAAGCATAGCTGATTAACCACATGAAGAACTAGAGAAACTGACAGAGCTAAACAAATATAAACACATCAGCTATATCTAATTTAGTTAATTATTCATCATAGGTTTAATGATTTATAATTCAAAATCCTTAAACCTATTTGCCTCATGAATCATAGAATTGAAAACTTTGTTCAAAACATAATTCAGCTGTAGATTAAGACAGACAACATACTAGTAGGCCTCCCTAGTAATCATATGAATAATCGTTGAGAAGAAGAGCAGATGATGATCCCTTGAGGTTTCAATCTACCTCTACCAACTAAAAGTAACTAGCAACGCAGGGCCATGAGAAACTCTAAAGAAGAATTAAAGAAGATAATTAAGAACTTGGATGATTGAATGGCTTCTCTGCTTGCTTTCTTCCTTTTTTATAGATTCCCTCCTCCTAATTGAAGTAGGAGTGTTTCTAGGTCAAATCCTGGCCCATCGGACTTTAATTGTAGTCAAGAAGACCTAAATATCGTGAATTTAGCAATCTCGTGTGGCGGCAAGCGCTGTGGTGCGCTACACGGGTGCCACAGTGCTTCAAAAACTCACTGACGAGGTACTGTAGTGCCTGATTTTGTGTTGGGACAATCTAGTTCTGATGTTCGGGTTCCTCGGCACCCGATGCTTCTGGGTATCTAAGGCGCGATAGGGAGTGCCACGGCCTTCCAAATCTGCAATGATGCAATGCCACGGAGCTCTTTTGTGAGCACTACGGCCCCTAGAAAATTTCAGAATTTACCAAAGTTCCAAACATGAAGGTTGTAACCCTATGTCTCTTCTTTTCATAGCCGCTAGAATCACATTAATCATATCTAAATTGAAGGAGATATGCCAAAATTATTGACCGAAGGGCAGAATTCATCCAGCTGCACTGTGATTCTAATTTACGAGCTCTGTAACTCTATTAATATCTCGAATTTGACCAAGTGTTAAATATAAAAGTTGTAGATAATTGTGTTATATTTTCACAGCCACTTGAATCACTTTGATTTGAGTTCATAAGAGGGATAAATGATCAAAGCAGTGATGAAAGGTCTGTAATCGCTGCAATGTAGCATTTTTTCATGAATTTATTATCTTTTTCTTCTCTTTTCTTCTTCCTTTGTTCCGACAACACAAAACACAAAACGAAGCTAATTCTTAATTATATTTTACTTAAATCAAACAAAAAGTAAGTTTAAAAGTATTAATATCATACTTAATTAAGATCATATTACTAGCGCTGGGGCGCTCTGGTTTTGACACATAGGCAACACAGCCCCTTGTGCCTCTGGGCAGCCAACGCCACGGCGCGCTGGGGAGTGCCGCAGCTTTCCGAATTTGCAATGATTCAACGACGAGGCACTCTTTTGTGAGCATCGCGGGGCTCTAAAAATTCAAGAATTTGCCAAAGTGCCAAATGTAACAACTCTAATTAAGTATCAAATTTTTTTTTAAAATACCATGAAGTTATTACCTCGTTAAAACTTAACTCAATATAACATTTATTTAATTTATACAATACAGAGTTCACATACATGTCATTAATCAAAACATACGTACAACATATCAAACACATAAAAATCTACATGTTATTTATTCTGGTTGACCAATTCTGGAGATATAGGTGCGGGTGGTTGCACCTTCACCTGGATCTAAACCAACTCGACCACAAACATTTTATTTGATTCTGGGATCTGCCCAACATAAAGTACTCGATCCAACCTGCACTAAAAGCTAGAGCTATAGAAAATTTGCATAACTAATTTTCTGAACAAGATATGGAAATATAGTGAGAATTAAATCCCAGTAAGTTCAACAATAAATCATCATCAATATAGATCATCACGTCATGTTCAGATGTATAAACTATAGAAAATATCATTGGTCACATGAATGCATTATATCTATGCACATAAGAATCAAACAGTAATGATATATATGACAGGATTAACTATTTTTAGAATATCATATGATGCCCATCAACTTATTCTCATTTCAAGCTACCCCGGTCTGGGTGAGTATCCTCTACTCTCCGGTACGGGTTTTTCTCGCTCCGTGCGACATGGCACACTTTCTCTTTCTTTTCTCATAATCATAATCATAACCGTTGGTAAGGCATCCCCTACTGGTGCACCACACGGATTTCCATGTGACCGTGCTCATTTCTTTTCTTTTCACAATGATAGCCAAAAATATGCTTTCAATAATAAGTATGTTCATCAAAATATAACTCTTACCATAAATCATTGGTAATCATGCCATAAACATAACCATTTCAAATATCACTTTATAAAATATTTCCATGTCAGAATTTTACACTTAAGACGGTAAGAAGTTCATACAATGGCAATGGCTATGGCATATACTAGTCATTTATAAGATTTTTCTTCTTTTTTAAATATTAATTTTTTTCTTTATTTTCTTGATGCATGTTTTCATCATATCTAACCTTCTCTTAGAAATCAGAGCATAAGACCCTCAATTGAACTCCGATGTAGGTGATCTTGGTGTCAATTTCAAGATAAAACAATTATCTAAAACTATTATGTTAAAAATTGTAGCAAAAAATTAAAAAATCAAGGTGATATTACTCCCTTCTCTTAGAAACTTTGTATGGAATTAAAATCAAGTTGAAAATTAAACAATTATCTTCTCGGATAGGTTCTGACCTCTACCAACTAATCGGAACATATCTACCTCATATGGACTCGAACTTGAGTGATTCCAGTGGCTAAAAATCTGCAACACACATATCTATAATTCTTATGTTAACCATTTATTTTAATTCCATACAGATAATTCACAGAAATAAAAATACAGAAACTATACTAACATATTCTTCCCTGATTAACCATTTTCTGACCTTTGACTACTAATCAGCTTATATATTCCTCATATGGACTCCAAATTGAAGGCTTTCAGTGGCTAAAATTTCGCGACACACATAGTTATAATTCTTATGTTAACAATTTATTTTAATACCATACAGATAATTCTTAGAAATTAAAATACAAAAGCTATACTAACATATTCTTCCGTGATGAACCATTTTATGACCTTTAACTACTAATCAGACCATGTCTACCTCATATGGACTCCAAATTGAATGATTTCAGTGGTTAAAAACCCGTGAGACATATAACTTTAATTCTTATGTTCACCATTTATTTTTATTCCCTATAGATAATTCCTAGAAATTAAAAACTAGAAGCTATCCTAACATATTCTTCCCTGATGAACAATTTTCAGACCTTTTCTTACTAATCGGACCATATCTACCTCATATGGACTCCAAATTGAATGATTCCAGTGGTTGAAAATCCGCGACACATATATATTTAATTCTAATGTTCACCATTTATTTTAATGCCCTATAGATAATTCCCAGAAATTAAAAAACAGTAGCTATCCTAACATATTCTTCCCTGATGAACAATTTTCTGACCTTTGCTTACTAATCGGACCATATCTACCTCATATGGACTCCAAATAGAATGATTCCAGTGGGTAAAAATTAGTGACACATATATATTTAATTCTTATGTTAACAATTTATTTTAATTCCCTGTAGATCATTCCCAGAAATTATAACACAGAAGCAATCCTAACATATTCTTCCCTGATGAACCATTTTCTGACCTTTCCTTTCTAATCGGACCATATCTACCTCATATGGACTCCAAATGGAATGATTCCAGTGGTTAAAAATCCGTGACACACATATCTATAATTCTTATGTTAACCATTTATTTTAATTCCATACAAATAATTCTCAGATAATAAAATGCAGAAGCTATCCTAACATATTCTTCCCTGATGAACCATTTTGTGACCTTTGAGTACTAATCGGACCATATCTACCTCATATGGACTCCAAATTGAATGATTCCAATGGATAGAAATCTGTGACACACATGTCTTTAAGTTTATGTTAACCATTGATTTTAATTCACTATATATAATTCCCAGAAATTAAAATACAGAAGCTATCCTAACATATTCTTCCCTGATGAACCATTTTCTGACCTTTACTTACGAATCAGACCATATCTACCTCATATGGACTCAAAATTGAATAATTTTAGTGACTAAAAATCCGTGACACATATATATTTAAGTCTTATGTTAACCATTTATTTTATTTCCCTACAGATAATTCCCAGAAATTAAAATACAGAAGCTAAAAATTTTGCCATCCATAGCCATACCTATGCAGAACTTTCTATACCACTCTAAGTATTCAAACATATATCACATGCAAGATCAATATGTAACATGATATAGCAACATCGATGATCAATCATCAAAGTTCTAAGATCAAAATCTCATATAAATATTATAAGTTTCAAAAAATTTCTTCAAAAAGAAATATTGTTAAACTTACTTGGAGCACTTAGTCCCATAGACTTCTCCTTCCTCTTTCTTCCTTTCTTCCTCTCCTTTCCTCACTCTACCTTGCTTTTATTTTTCCTCTCCCTCACTTGCACAAAATTCTAATGTTGTAAGGGTGGATTTTCTTATATAGACCACCAAATAATTCACCTTTCATGATCATGGGTCTACCTTATCACAATTAAGATACACTTTGTTGAATTTTTGAGAAACAAACAACTTATGTTCTTGTATTCCTCTTCCTTAGTCAAGATATGCATAGGAAAAGGAGATTTGTTAAACTTACTAGAAACTTATGTGAAGTGAAAAAACTCTATATGAAGTGTCCATAGGTAAAAGCCCAATGTATGGGTAAAGATTTTAAACTTAGTAACTCTAGTTCTTGAATTACGAAAAATTACCCTAATCCAGTATTCTTTAAATTTTAAGACCTCTACTTATTTCTAAAAATTTATCTTCCTTATCCAAGAATTTTGCATCTCTTTAGTTTGTTATTTCTAATTTTTTTATTATGGTTTTTCCTCTTTATCTGTTCTCTTAATGTTAGAAACATTTTCTATGCATATACATAAGGTGAAGAATTTCTAAGGATTATATTTCCTTAGATATCTAAAATATTGTCTAATAAATTTTATTTCCTTAATTAAATATTTATGTACTTTTATCAATAAAAGAAATGAAATTAGGGATGTTACATTTCTCTCCCCCTAAAAGAAATTTTGTCCTCAAAATTTCAGAAATTACCTAATAAGAACAATTGCGGATATTTCTTCCTCATGACTTCTTCCAGCTCCCAAGTTGCTTCTTCCGGAGTCAAGCCTTCCCATAACACCTTAACAAGGGGATTGGTTTTATTTCTCAGTTGCTTCACGTCAGTGTCCAATATGGATGCAGGTACTAGCTGGTATGTCATGTTCTCCTTTATTTGGATTACTTCATCCTCTATTATATGTGATGAATCTGGAAGATACTTCCGCAGTTATGATACATGGAAAACATTATGCAGGTTGGACAAATTAGGTGGGAGAGCAACTTGATATGCTGATGTGCCTACTTTCTTCAGAATTTGGTAGGGTCCCAAAAATCGCGGACTTAGCTTTCTTGTTTTGAGAGACCTACCAACTCCAGTCGTCGGGGAAAGTTTCAGAAATACATGGTCTCCATCCTCAAACTCTAGAGGTCTATGTCTCTTATCGTAGTAACTCTTTTGCCGACTCTGAGATGTAAGTATTTTGTCTTGTATCATCCTGATTTGTTCAGTGGTTTGCTGAACTAGATCAGGACCCAACAAGTTCTTTTCTCCTACCTCAAACCAACATAGTGGAGATCGGCACTTCCTACCATATAAAGCTTCGTAGGGGGCCATCTTAATATTGGAGTGATAACTCTACTAAAGGTAGGTACTTATCCTATCCTTTACCTTGCTCTATCACACAAGCCCTCAACATATCTTCTAGGGTTTGAATGGTTCGTTCTGTCTGCCCGTCAGTTTGAGGATGGTAGGCAGTACTGAACCGCAACTGAGTACCATAAGCTCCCTGCAATGCCTTCCAAAACCTCGATGTGAACCTCGAATCTCTATCAGAAAATATATTTAAGGGAATTCCATGCAGTCTAACTATTTCTAGGACGCACAATTGGGCTAATTTATCCAGTGAATAGTAATGTTTATGGGCAAAAACTGAGCAAATTTAGTTAATCAGTCAATTATTACCCAGATAGAGTCATGTCCTACTAAAGTTTAAGGTAATCCCACAACAAAGTCCATTGAGATACTGTCCCATTTCTATTTAGGGATCTCAAGAGATTGTAGAAATCCTGCTGGCTTTTGATGCTCCACCTTCACCTTTTGACAAATGAGACATTTTGCCATAAATTCGGCAATGTCCTTTTTCATCCTTGGCCACCAATACATCCTTTTTAAATCCTGGTACATTTTAGTGCATCCAGGATGGACTGTATATTTACTCTGATGCGCTTCCTGCAGGATCTTAGTCCTCAACTCTCGTTCTTGAGGGACACAAATCCTTCCCTAATACATGATTGCTCAATCTTCCATGACAGAAAAATTACCACGGTCTTTATAATCCTGTAAGTATTGGTCGTGAGCTTGAGCCTCTTTGATCTGGGCTCTAAGGTCACACCTTATACTTAAACCATTAATGACTAGCTTCTTTGGAGTAAGAGTAGTGGCTAGCTTCAAATTTCGAAACTCCTCTAGCATCTGCATGTCATACATCATCGTCTGACCCAGGTGTAGAGATTTTCGACTCAAGGCATCTGCTACAACATTCGCCTTTTTGGGATGATACTTTATCTCAAACTTGTAATCATTGAGGAATTCTACCCATCTTCGTTGCCTCATATTTAACTCCTTCTGATCAAAGAGGTATTTAAGACTCTTATGATCACAATGTACTTGAAAGGTTGCCCTGTACAAATAGTGTCGCCAAATCTTTAAGGCAAACACCACTGCTGCCAATTTAAGATCATGGGTTGGATAGTTTCCTTCGTGGGGTCTCAGTTGCCTAGAGGCATAAGAAACTACTCTCTTATCTTGAATCAGCACACATCCTAGCCCTTTCTTTGAAGCATCACTATAAACTTCAAAATGTCCTGTGGGGTCTAGAATAATTAAAACAGGAGGAGTGGTCAGTCTTGTCTTCTGCTCCTAAAAACTAGCTTCACATTGATCAGTCCATTTGAAAGGACTTCCTTTCCTGGTCAATTTAGTTAATGGCAAGGCTATACGAGAGAAGTTTTGTATAAACCTCCTGTAGTATCCTGCCAAACCCAAGAAACTTCTGACTTCCATAACCGTCTTTGGTCTCTCCCACTGAATCACTGATTCCGTCTTGCTAGGATCTACGACTACCGCTCTATTAGAGATGACATGTCCGAGAAACTTCACCTCTGACAGCCAAAATTCACACTTCTCCAATTTGGCATATAAATTTTTCTCTTTCAGCACTTGCAGCACGATTCGAAGATGTTGTTCATGTTCTTTCTCACTCATAGAATATATCAAGATGTCATCAATGAACACTACAACAAATTGATCTAGGTAGAGTCGAAAAATGCGATTCATGTAATCCATGAAAATTGCAGGTGCATTCGTCAACCCGAAGGGCATTACAAGAAACTCATAGTGCCCATACCTAGTCCTAAAGGCAGTTTTTGGTACGTCCTCCTCCTTGATCCTAATCTGATGATATCCTGACCTCAAGTCAATTTTAAAAAAGATGGAGGCTCCCTTAAATTGATCCAATAAGTCATCTATCCTAGGGAGAGGGTACTTGTTTTTGATAGTCACCTTATTCAGCTGTCTGTAATCTATGCATAGTCTCAAGCTCCCATCTTTCTTCTTAACAAATAATACAGGAGCTCTCTAAGGTGATACACTCGGTCTAATGAATTACTTATCTAATAGTTCCTCCAACTGCTTCTTGAGTTCCTGTAGTTTCTTCTAGGCGATTCGGTATGGTGCAATTGAGATAGGCCCTATCCCAGGTAGGAGATCAATAGAGAACTCTATCTCTCCCTTGGGAGGTAAGCCTGGAATATCTAATGGAAATACTTCAGGAAACTCATTGGCTATTGGGATTTCATCAAGTTTCGATTCGACTTCTAGGTTTGATAAATACAAGAGAATGTATCCAAGTACTCCATTCTTCAACTCCCTATTAACTTGATTGGCATTTAGCATCAATAACTGGACCTCCTCTTTCGGAGTAGGAGGTAGAAATTCAATGGTCTTGTTACAACAATTCAGCAAGACTCGATTTTTAGACATCCAGTCTAACTCTAGAATGACCTCAATACCTCTTAAAGGTAAACAGACGAGGTCTACAGAAAATTTTTTCTCCTGGATGGTGACTTGACAGTCTTTACATACAGAGGAAGTTAATACCTTTTCCCTTGTAGGGGTTATTACGGATAGCTCATAGGGAGTTTCAGAAATAGGAAACTGAAACTTCCTAATACATTCTTCTGATATAAATGAATGACTAGTACCAGAGTCAAATAACACCATAAGAGAAAATCCATAGATATAGCATGTACCTTGAATCATTTCAGAAGATTGAGCTGCCTCTTGGCCACTCAGGGTGAAAACCCTTCCTTTCATCTGAGGCCTCTGTTCTGGCTTCTTCCCCACATTCTGTGGGCAGTTTCTCGCAAAATGTCCCTTCTATCCGCAATTGAAGTAGACATCTTGTCCTATGTAGCATGGCCGATTACCATGCATACGTCTGCACTTAGCGTACTTGACTGGGGCGAGGTCTTGTTGAAAAGGTCTAGGACCCGTAGTCAATGGCCTCTTTCCAGCTCCATATCCACTTCTTCTCACGTTCTTTCCAATGTTGGGAAATTTTTTCTTCCTCTTCCATAGGTTTCGACTTTGCTTCTCGTCCTCTGTTGCCCTTAAACTCTTTTCCAGGAGTCTACATTTATTTATCAGAGGTACAAACTCCCTGATCTCCATAGCTATAACAGCATTCTTTATCTTCGATTTAGTCCTACTTCGAACTTAACTGCCTTCCAAGCTTCATTTGGGTTATATCGCAGATAAGAGGAGAACTTAGACAGCTCCTCGAACCTTGCGATATACTGGTCCACGATCATGCTGCCTTGCCTGAGTTGGAGGAATTCGATCTCTTTCTCTGCTCGTACAGTACTTGGAAAGTACTTTTCAAAAAGAATGTCCTTGAACACTTGCCAGGTGATCTGTCTTCCCTGATGAGCTAAAAGTTCTCTTGCTCCACGCCACCAGTATTTTGCTTCATCCTTTAACATATATGCAGCAAAAATAATTTGCTGCTCTTCAGTACAGCCCATAACTTCAATGATTTTCTCTAATTCCCTTATCCACTTTTCGGCTACCGTTGGATCATAGCCACCTTGGAAACAAGGTGGTCTAGTCCTCAAGAACTCGGATATGCCATTATCTTTTCCAACCATCCGGTTGTTAGGACCATTCTCACCATTTGGGATATTAGCATTCTGGAGATATTATTAAATTTGGTTGGTGGTCATGACTTGGTCTCGAATTGCCGTGGCCAGGTTGTGCAGGGTTTCCTCTGCATTGGTTGCTGGATTCCTCCTTGGTAGTGCCATTTCCTACATTGGCAAAACAAAGTTATGCTGCTATTGAGTTGATCAAGCCTAATATTTAGTTCAAAAATATTTAATAGCATTCATAACACCACCTCGGCATATAGATAGGAAACACTAGTAATTTCTTACCTATATGAATCACGGATCCCCTACACAGCACAATGACAACATACTAAAGACATTATAAAATCGATTCAGATAACCATCCACCCAATGGCCATCTAGGATTGACCTACTCTGATACCAATTATGTAACAATTCCATTTAAGTATCAATTTTTTTTTATTTCGTTTTAAATACCATGAAGTTATTACCTCGTTACAACTTAACTCAATATAACATTTATTTAATTTAAACAATACAGAGTTTACATACATGTCATTAATCAAAACATACGTACAAAATATCAAACACATAAAAATCTACATCTTATTTATTCTGGATGACCAATTCTGAAGATACAAGTGTGGGTGGTTGCACCTTCACCGGGATCTAAGCCAACTCGACCATAAACATTTTTATTTGCTTTTGGGATCTGCCCAACATAAAGTACTCGATCCAACGTGCACTAAAGGCATGAGCTATAAAAAAATTTGCATAACTAATTTTCTGAACATGATATGAAAATATAGTGAGAATTAAATCCCAGTAAGTTCAACAATAAATCATCATCAATATAGCTCATCACGTCATGTTCAGCAGTAAAAACTTCAGAAAATAACTTTAGTCACATGAATGCATTATATCTATGCACATAAGAATCATACAGTAATAATATGTATGACAGGAATAACTATTTTTAGAATATCATATGATGGCCATCAACTTATTCTCATTTTAAGCTACCCCGGTCAGGGTGAGTATCCTCTACTCTCTGGTACAGATTTTTCTTGCTCCGTCCGACATGGCACACTTTCTCTTTCTTTTCTCATAATCATAATCATAACCGTTGGTACGGCATCTCCTACTGGTGCACCACACGGGTTGCCATGTGACCGTGCTCATTTCTTTTCTTTTCACAATGATAGCCAAAAATATGCTTTCAATAACAAGTATGTTCATCAAAATATAATTATTACCATAAATGATTGGTAATCATGCCATGAACATAACCATTTCAAATATCACTTTATAAAATATTTCCATGTCATAATTTTACACTTAAGATGGTAAGAAGTTCATACAATGGCAATGGATATGGCATATACTAGTCATTTATAAGATTCGTCTTCTTTTTTAAATATTAATTTTATTTCTTTATTTTCTTGATGCAGGTTTTCATCATATCTAACCTTCTCTTACTAATAAGAGCATAACTCCCTCAATTGAACTCCGATGTAGGTGATCTTGGTGTCAATTTCAAGATAAAACAATTCTCTAAAACTATTATGTTGAACATTGTAGCGAAATATTAACAAAATCAAGGTGATATTACTCCCTAAATGTACAGGTAATTTCTTCTCAGATAGGTTCTGACCTCTACCAACTAATCGGACCATATCTACCTCATATGGACTCCAAATTTAGTGATTCCTGTGTCTAAAAATACGTGACACACATATCTATAATTCTTATGTTAACCATTTATTTTACTTCCAATGAACCATTTTCTGACCTTTGACTACTAATCAGCTCATATCTTCCTCATATGGACTCCAAATTGAATGCTTCCAGTGGCTAAAAAATAGTGACACACATAGCTATCATTCTTATGTTAACCATTTATTTTAATTCCATAGAGATAATTCCCAGAAATTAAAATACAGAAGCAATCCTAACATATTCTTCACTGATGAACCATTTTCTGACCTTTGACTACTAATCGGACTATATCTACCTCATATGGACTGCAAATTGAATGATTCCAGTGTCTAAAAATCGGTGACACATATATATTTAATTCTTATGTTAACCATTTAATTTATTCCATACAAATAATTTCCAGAAATTAAAATACAGAAGCTATCCTAACATATTCTTCACCGATGAACCATTTTCTGACCTTTGACTACTAATCGGACTATATCTACCTTATATGGACTCCAAATTGAATGATTCCAGTGTCTAAAAATCTGTGACACATATATCTTTAATTATTATATTAACCATTTATTTTAATTCCCTTTAGATAATTCCTAGAAATTAAAACACAGAAGCTATCCTAACATATTCTTCCCTGATGAACCATTTTCTGACCTTTGATTACTAATCGGAACATATCTACCTCATATAGACTCCAAATTGAATTATTCCAGTGGATAAAAATCCATTACACATATATCTTTAATTCTTATGTTAATCATCTATTTTATTTCCCTATAGATAATTCCCATAAATTAAAACACAGAAGCTATCCTAACATATAATTCCCTGATGAACCATTTTCTGACCTTTGTTTACTAATCGAACCATATCTACCTCATATTGACTCCAAATTGAATAATTCCAACTGCTAAAACCCCTTGACACATATATGTTTAATTCTTATGTTAACCATTTTTTTTAATTCCCTATAGATAATTCTTAGAAATTAAAACACAAAGCTAAAAATTTTGCCACCCATAGCCATACCTATGCAGAACTTTCCATACCAGTCTAAGTATTCAAACATACATCACATGCAAGATCAATTTGTAACATGATATAGCAACATCATGACCAATCATCAAATTTCTAAGATCAAAATCTCATGTAAATATTATAAGTTTCAAAATTTTTCTTGAAAAAGTAATATTTATAAACTTACCTGGAGCACTTAGTCCCCTAGTCTTCTCCTTCCTCTTTCTTCCTTTCATCCTCTCCTTTCCTCACTCTACCTTGCTTCTATCTTTCCTCTCCCTCACTTGGACAAAATTATAATGTTGTAAGGGTGGGTTTTCTTATATA
Source organism: Gleditsia sinensis (assembly GCA_037074535.1). Classification (NCBI taxonomy): domain Eukaryota; kingdom Viridiplantae; phylum Streptophyta; class Magnoliopsida; order Fabales; family Fabaceae; genus Gleditsia; species Gleditsia sinensis. The sequence continues at coordinate 34,946,974 of CM073466.1, read as the reverse complement.
GACCACCAAATAATTCACCTTTCATGATCATGGGTCTACCTTATCACAATTAGATTACACTTGGTTGACTTTTTGGAAAAAAAACAACTTATGCTCTTGTCTTCCTCTTCCTTATGATAATATGTTCTTAAGATATGGGACAAGGTCCCTTTGATTTAGGGATTCATTTCCATTTTCTTTTGTCTTAAAAAAGTATGATAGGTTTGCCTTTTTAGGTGGCAAATTTCTAGCCCTTGAATCTCCATTATTTGGTTGATATTATTTGTATGGGATAGGAATGTTTTGTCCTAATGCCATGTATTATCATACCACTTGCTAAAATTATGAGTGTAGGATATAGATGTTTTTGTCCTAAAGCCTTGTATTATCATGCCACTTGCCAAAATTATGAATGTAGAATCACACCACTTGCTAAATTTTTGTCTTAATGCCATGTAACCTAATCTTTATTATTATTACATTATTATATCATCACCTAATTTATTTTATTTTTTTTCCTCTTGGATTTGGGCTTATTCCTACCCATTATGGGCTTATTCCTACCCATTTTCTTTGCTTTGGATAAAATTCTACATTTCTTGGAGGGCTTGGTCACATTTTCATAATTTTTGGGCTATTGGTCCAATTACTATATCCTAGTCCAAGTCTATGTTTTATTTCTTGCTTAGGTTATCCAATGGGCTTGCTAGAAACTTATGTGAAGTGGAAAAACTCTATATGAAGTGTCCATAGGTAAAAGCCTAATGTATGGGTAAAGATTTTAAACTTAGTAACTCTAGTTCTTGAATTAGGAAAAATTACCCTAATCCAATATTCTTGAAATTTTATGACCTTTACTTGTTTCTAAAAATTTATCTTCCTTATCCAAGAATTTTGCATCTCTTTAGTATGTTATTTCTAATTGTTTTTCCTATTAGATTTTCCCTCTTTATTTGTTCTCTTAATGTTAGAAACATTTTATATCCATATACATAAGGTGAAGAATTTCTAAGGATTATATTTCCTTAGATATCTAAAATATTGTCCAATAAATTTTATTTCCTTAATTAAATATTTATGTACTTTTATCAGTAAATGAAATGAAATTAGGGATGTTACAAATTCCCTATAGATAATTCCCAGAAATTAAAACACAGAAGCTATCCTAACATATTCTTCCCTGATGAACCATTTTCTGACCTTTGCTTACTAATCGAAATATATCTACCTCATATGGACTCCAAATTGAATGATTCCAGTGGCTAAAAATCCATGACACATATATCTTTAATTCTTATGTTAATCGTTTATTTTAATTCCCTACAGATAATTCCCAGAAATTAAAATACAGAAGCTATCCTAACATATTCTTCCCTGATGAACCATTTTCTGAGCTTTCCTTACTAATCGGACCATATCTACCTCATATGGAATCCAAATGGAATGATTCTAGTGGCTAAAAATCCATGACACACATATCTATAATTCTTATGTTAACTATGTATTTTAATTCCATAAAAATAATTCCCAAAAATTAAAATACAGAAGCTATCCTAACATATTCTTCCCTGATGAACCATTTTCTGACCTTTGACTACTAATCGGACCATATCTACCTCATATGGACTCCAAATTGAATGATTCCAGTGGATACAAATCTGTGACACATATGTCTTTAATTTGTATATTAACCATTGATTTTAATTCACTACAGATAATTCCCAGAAATTAAAATACAGAAGCTATCCTAACATATTCTTCCCTGAAGAACCATTTTCTAACCTTTGCTTACTAATCAGACCATATCTACCTCATATGGACTCGAAATTGAATGATTTTAGTGGCTAAAAATTCGTGACACATATATATTTAAATTTTATGTTAACCATTTATTTCAATTCCCAACAGATAATTCCAAGAAAATAAAATACAGAAGCTAAAAATTTTGCCAACCATAGCCATACCTATGCAGAACATTCTATACCAGTCTAAGTATTCAAACATACGTCACATGCAAGATCAATATGTAACATGATTTAGAAACATCCATGACCAATCATCAAAGTTCTAAGATCAAAATCTCATATTAATATTATAAGTTTCAAAAGTTTTCTTTAAAAAGAAATATTGTTAAACTTACCTGGAGCAGTTAGTCCCCTAGACTTCTTCCTCTTTCTTCCTTTCTTCCTCTCCTTTCCTCAGTCTACCTTGCTTCTATTTTTCCTCTCCCTCACTTGCACGAAATTCTAATTTTGTAAGGGTGGGTTTTCTTATATAGACCACCAAATAATTAACCTTTCATGATCATGGGTCTACCGTATCACAATTAGGATACACTTTGTTGAATTTTTTGAAAACAAACAACTTACGTTCTTGTCTTCCTCTTCCTTAGTCAAGATATGCATAGGAAAAGGAGATTTGTATTTTGAAAATTATGATGATATGTTCTTAAGATAAGGGACAAGGTCCCTTTGATTTAGGGATTCATTTCCATTTTCTTTTGTCTTAAACAAGTATGATTGGTTTGCCTTTTTAGGTTGCAAATTTCTAGCCCTTGAATCTCCATTATTTGGTTGATATTATTTGTGTGGGATAGGAATGTTTTGTCCTAATGCCATGTATTATCATACCACTTGCTAAAATTATGAGTGTAGGATATAGATGTTTAGATGTTTCTGTCCTAAAGCCTTGTATTATCATGCCACTTGCCAAAATTATGAATGTAGAATCACACCACTTGCTAAATTTTTGTCTTAATGCCATGTAACCTAATCTTCATTATTATTACATTATTATATCATCACCTAATTTATTTTATTTTACTTTTCCTCTTGGATTTAGGCTTATTCCTACCCATTATGGGTTTATTCCTACCCATTATGGGCTTATTCCTACCCATTTTCTTTGCTTTGGATAAAATTCTACATTTCTTGGAGAGCTTGGTCACATTTTCATAATTTTTGGGCTATTGGTCCAATTACTATATCCTAGTCCAAGGCTATGTTTTATTTCTTGCTTAGGTTATCCAATGGGCTTACTAGAAACTTATGTGAAGTGGAAAAACTCTATATGAAGTGTCCATAGGTAAAAGGCTAATGTATGGGTAAAGATTTTAAACTTAGTAACTCTAGTTCTTGAATTAGGAAAAATTACCCTAATCCAATATTCTTGAAATTTTAAGACCTCTACTTGTTTCTAAACATTTATCTTCCTTATCCAAGAATTTTACATCTCTTTAGTATGTTATTTCTAATTTTTTTTATTAGGTTTTTCCCTCTTTATCTATTCTCTTAATGTTAGAAACATTTTCTATGCATATACTTAAGGTGAAGAATTTCTAAGGATTATATTTCCTTAGATATCTTAAATATTGTCTATTAAATTTTATTTCCTTAATTAAATATTTATGTACTTTTATCAATAAAAGAAATGAAATTAGGGATGTTACACCAAATATGAAAGTTGTAGCTCTATGTCTCTTCTTTCCACAGTTGCTAGAATCACCTTAAGCATATCTATGCCAAAATTAGTAACCAAAGGTCAGGATTCATCCTACTACACTGTGATTCTAATTTGTGAGCTTTGTAATGCTATGAAATCTCCCGAATTTGAAGAAGTGTTTAATATAAAATTTGTAGATAATTCTTTTATATTTTCATAGCCACTTGAATCACTTTGATTGGAGTTCTTATGGTGGAGATAGGTTCTAAACAATGCTAAACAGTCTAGAATAGCTGCAATTTAGCATTTTTACATGAATTTCTTTTATTTTTCTTGTCTTTTCTTCTTCCTTTGTTCCTACAACACAAAACACAAAATTAAGCTAATTCCTAATCATATTTTACTTCAATCAAACAAAAAGTAAGTTTAAAGGTATTAATATCATGCTTATTTAAGATCACATCAAATACCCCCACACTCAACCTTTTGCTTGTGTTCAAGCAAAACAATCCCTAAGGATGAAAAACAACAATCAATATATGTAGTGAGTGTTAGGCTTACCAAATGTTTGCCTCATAACATGAAAATATACTTGAGAAAAAGTTTGGAAGGTCATAATCATGCACAAGATTAACACAAATGCAATCCATTATTTTATTCTTCTAAATCCCATGTGTGTGTGTGTTCTTGGGTCAATAAATTTCTTTTTACCCGGATGAGTTTATATATCACAAAATTTTGGTTGTAGATCTCTAATTAGTTTAGGATTTCCATATACTTATTCTTCATGCCACTCTCCACTAATGTAGGCCAAAACTACCTCTAGGATGAATATGACTTTATTTAGCTGGTAATGTGGCCAGGGTATAAGGTAGGATAAATGATACAAATTTAAGTTCAATCACCCAGCACTACATGGTTCAATATGATCTGTTGGGCTTTTTTAAATTTGGGGAGATTTTTTCCCCCAAACTTATTTTCTTGTTTCAATTGAATTTAATCCATCCTTTTCCTCAGTTCTCAAATTTTTTCCCACAACATTTGCTTTTATCCTCTTTGGATTTTTCTTCTCTTTCCTTTTCATAATTCTTTTTTTTCTTTGCATAATTCTTTTCTTTTACTTGCTCCACCCTTCCACCCTTTTTTAAATAAAGCTTTACAAAACAAGTATTCAGAAAAATAATCATGGAGTGAGTGAATAAGATAAAAAATAAGGATATTCATACAAAATTTGGCTTTCAGTTCATTTGTGGTTTTTAGAAGAAAAAGTTCATTAAGCTCAAAATAGATGAACTATGGATATTTCATTGCTTAGGCTAGGCTTGAAAGGCTCAATCTCTCAAATAATGCCTAAAGCATATCCTAAATAATAGTATTAGCCTAGGATTTTGCCTCAAGTAGCATTCAAATAAATTCTAGAATCATGTTGAGATTGTGAAATATTTTTTAATCATATAAACCTACTCTAAGTAAAAGATAAATTGAATGCCCAAAGTTATTGTGCAAAAATATTTCAGGATTCTAAAGTCAAAATTAATAAATTGCAAAAGGGATAAAATTGCATACAACCATGAATTTCCTACATTTTTCAAGAGCTAAAGAAATATTTGGATAGTCATATCATTGGCTGTTGGTTGTGCCTAACATCCCAAAACATAAATTGAAACACTCACACAATTACTCAACTTGCTAAATGCAATAAAAGTGCATTAATAGTAAAAATAAAAAAATTGATGCTCAAAATAGGGTCATAATTATTTACACAAATATACTTTCACCCTCACACTTAAACTTTACATTGTCCTCAATGTAAAAGAAAGATAAGAATAGGTAAGGATATATGATGAGATGTAAATGATGTGAACTTCCCTGAATTTGTTTAGGATGGAATAAGAGTGTTGCATTACTAGTCCCTGAATATTTTTGATTTCCACTTTTTTTAACTAAGTTAGGTTTCCTCCCAATAAGCAACTTTTTTTAATGTCGTTGGCTCGACTCAAAGCTCCTTATGTCATTCAAGGAAGATCCTTGATGTCCACTTTGAATTGGCTTTCCATTGGATTTGCAGAATTTTGAGGTTCAACTACATCATGAGTTGGGAAATCAGCATTAATCAAAGGTTTACTTAAATGAGAACTCAATTTACCTAGAAATAACTGATGTCTTGAGTAGCTTTTGGCATCCAATTTAATTTCATCCTTTTGAGATTCTGCCAAAGCATGGGGTAACTTTCCTCTATCTTTGAGTAAGGCATATTTATTTAAGGTTATCACTAGGGGTGGTTCTCCACTGTATATGCGCTTTAAGTGGCTAGGGAGGCTCTTTAAGCCTAGGTTCGGATACTAGGGGTGTGCATAACCTGATGGACCCAAATAAACCCAATTGAAACCGATTAAAAATAGTCATTTCAGGTGGATTGAATCAGGTTAACGGGTTTAAACAGGTGAAATTTTTAAAAAAATCAGGTTTTTCAATTCGGATCGGGTTCAAAACATTTGGACCTAAGTAACTCGACCCGACCGAATACTTTAAATTCATGTTTTAAATACTTAAATAATATGTCAAGTGCAGTCAAGTGGTGAAGCTTTTGTATTCCTACTCTGGTGGCCCGAGTTCAAGTTGCAGTGGCTGCCCTATTTTTTTTATTAACCAAAAGTTAAACGACGTCGTTTTACTTCGCAATATAAACACTTTTAACTCAAAACCCTCAGATCCTTTGCCACTCTTCATTTGTTCCTCGCCTCTAGAAGCTTCAGCCTCTCAGTGTCTATGGCATTTCATCTTCAGATCCTTTGCGACTTTTCATTTGTTTCTCGCCTCTAGAAGCTTCAGCTTCTCAGTCGTCCATGGCATTTCATCTTCCACCCAGAGAAATCGTTGGCCTCTTCTTGCTCCTCTTTGCCTCCAGCCCTTACAAACCCTCATCTCTCATCTCTGCTCTCTATTTCCTAATCTCTTCTCCTCATCTCCATCTCCTTTCTTAATATCTTCTTCTCGTCTCATCTTTCATATATTATTGATTTTAGAGACTTTTAGAGATGTTATTTTCAACATTTTTCCTTCCATTAAAGCATTTCTGCCATTGTATTTATGGATTTTTTGTTGTGAATCTAGTTTGCCGCTATTCGAAGAAATCATTTGGCTTGCTCTTGCTAGCGTTAGTTTTCATAGTGTATTATTTACTTTGGATTGTTTTATGAAATTTATATCATCTATTTTGGAATCAGATTTTTTCTTATTATTAATATTTCAATGTTGAACTTCATCCCTGCTTTTCCCTTTTCTCTTTTTGTTTTGTGCAATGTATCAAGATCTCGTTTCAACGATGACCTGCTTGAATCCACTCGAAGCATACAGAAACCGTTCAAACCCATATATATCAGGTGAGGAAAAATTACGGGTAGGTTCAAGGGATTTTTTTACAACTCGACCACTGTTCGGTTGGATTGAATTTATGCATCAACCTGTCTAAATCCGATCAATGAACAACCCAATAAGATATTGCAAAATAGAAGGTATAGGCATCTTATTAGAAATTAGTAACAATATAGAATGATTCTTACCTGTTTTCTGCACTTTTATTGCTTCCTCTCCTGTTGTAATTTTCTCTTGGAATTGGGCATTCAAGGTAGATTCCATAGCCTCTTTCTTAGTAGGCTTACTAGTGTCAACTTCTAGGTCATCTTTTCCATTTAGTGCAGAATTTTCTTTTTTTTCACTAATGATGCTGGGTTGGGCTTTCAATTTCTAAATTTTGAGGCTCTAAATGACTGATTGTTGTTGCTAGTTGACCCATTTGATTTGTTAAGCTTTGGATGCTAGCCTTTACCTCTTGTTGAAATTGATGAGTATTATGTGCAAGAGATTTGATGATTTCTTCTAAAGAACTACTTACCTGGGAATCCTGAGATGCAGTTTGTCTAGGATAATAGGCATGTTGGTTATTCTGAAAATTTGTAAAATCTTGTTCTCTAAGCCAATTTTCTGCATTCCCATACCTAAAGTTGTGATGATCCTTCCATCTAGGATTATACATGTTTAAATAGGAATCATACCTCCCTTGTGTTGGGCCAGGGAAACCACTAACCATATTTACTTGCTTAAATGACTCTTCATAGAAAGTTGGGTACCCATTAAAAGGATGCCTTATGGCTAAATGATTTCCATAGCACTTCTCACTTTGCATATTTTCTACATGTTGACAAACAAGAGAAGTTAAATTCGTAAGTTGCTATTCAAGGGAAGAACTACATACCTCACCAGCATGTCTTAATGGAGAGCCTAGCCTAGTGCCAAATTGTTGAAAATTGGCTGCCATATTCAAAGTTATGAACAAAAAGAAAAGAAAAACAAAAGAAATTCACAATAGGAAAATAGACACAATGTCAGGCCCCTAATTTTAAGGCATGTGAAACATGTATATCATGAACATATATTTTCCATAAACATGAATATTCCAATCCTTTATCAAGGAAACAGATATATATAGGTTTTCCCATACATATACCATATACAAATCAAGTCTATAAATATCAGAGTAACAGCAAAAGCAGGGATCCTACCTGTGGCGTTTAGAGCAACTCTAGAATACAATTATATTACAATTTTAAACACTAACAGCCAAGAAACAATTTAGGCTCACCACAGAAGTCCGACACCTAGTCGATCAAGAAGCTGTAGGACCAAACTCTGGGTCTTTATCTGAAAAACATATCAACCACGTGTAGTGAATTTTACAACTCAGTGAGCAGATAATACCTCCTATGACTTCTCAAATCAACATATGGATGTACTCATTAGTTAAGAAAAATTTATCATATCAAAATCTACAGTTCAGAAGTACATCCATATGGGACCCGAATTTTTAAAAATTGTCAGTTTAAATCAATTTAAATATCTGTATCTAAATATGATACAATATAATCAATAATCAAATGGTGATATGCATTTAAAACATTTCTTATGAAAATATTAGGAGGATCCCATATCAGAACCACCATATCAGAGTTTAACCCCTTCCATACTTTGGTGGTATAGGATTTGCCTAAACTCAGCATTCCGCTGAGGTTTTCCCTACTACCATTCAAGAGGACACGTGAAGGGACTCTATTTGGTGCGTATAGTTGGATGTACACTCAAATTGATACCTTACCTCTTAAATAACCTATAGTTGTGGGAGTAAGGGTCGATTCTACAAAGACTGGTGTTACCTTATGTGATCGAGAAAAAGGGGGATTTGATAATTCTAAATTGTAAAGCAAATAATAATGAAAGTAATTAAGAGAGTAATTAATGAGAGAGGCATTGGTTTCGGTCAATATCCACCATCAAGGTATTGCATTGATCACTGACAAAATCATCAATCTTAAAAAAAATATCTATCATTGGGATTGTATGCCTGTTCCTCCTTAAGCCTAGTGAATTGATAACAATCGTACCAATTAAACATAATTAATAAGATATCCTTTAGCATTTCAGTAAAGTCTAACCTATCAATTGCATGAAGAACGAGAGAAACTAATAGAGCTAAATAAATATAAACACATCGGTTATATTTAATTTAGTTGATCATTCATCATAGGGTTAATGATTTATAATCCAAAATCCTTAATCATATTTTCTTCATTAATACAGTAATGAAAACTTTGTTCAAAATCTAATTCAGTAGTAGATTATGACATACAATAAGCCAGTTGGTCTCCTTAGCAATCATATGAACAATCATTAAGAAAAGAGAAGAGTAGATGAATAATCAATACCCAGTTATGATTGAACTAATAAAATCAATTCCAAATCTCACAATGCATAACGATTCCATGTGGTTTCAATCTTCCTCTACCAACTAAAAGTAAATCAATCGCGCAGGGCTATAAGAAAATCTAAACAAGAATTAAAGAAGGTAATTAAGAGCTTGAATGATTAAATTCGTCCTTTGATGCTTGTCTTCTTCCTATTTTATAGATTGGCTGCTCCTTAATGAAGTAGGGTTATTTTTAGGTCAAATCTCAGCCCATCGGGCTTTATTTGGAGTTAAAAACCATAAAAATCATGATCTCAGTATTCTAGGGCGGCGACGAGCACCACGACGCACTAGTCAGGCACTGTGGCACTTGAGCAAGCACCGAGGGACTCTAGTTTTGAGGTTTGGGCACTGTGGTGCTAGGGCTCGGGCGCCATATCCCCCGGTGCTTCTAGGTAGCCAAAGCTGCAGCCCTCCAAATTTGCAATGATGTAGTGTTATGACTCTCTTTTGTTAGGCCTGCGTGGCCTAGAAAATTCCAGAATTAGCCATCGTGCCAAACATAAACGTTGTATCTCTATGTCTCTTATTTCCATATCCGCTATAATCACCTTAATCAGATCTAAATTGAAGGAGATATGTTAAAATTAGTGACAATGTACAGGTTATTTCTTTTCGGATAGGTTTTGACCTCTGCCTACTAATCAGTCCATATCTCCCTTATAAAAATTATAAATTAAGTGATTCCAGTGGCTACAAATCCGTGACACATATAGCTATAATTCTTATGTTAACCATTCATTTTAATGCCCTACAAAAGGTTCCCAAAAATTAAAATACAGAAGCTATCCTAACATATTCCTCCCTGATTAACCATTTTATGACCTTTGCTTACAAATCAGACCATATATACCTCATATGAATTCTAAATTGAATGATTCCAGTGGCTACAAATCCGTTAGACATAGATATACATTTGTTATGTTAACCATTTATTTAGATTCCCTATATAATGTTCCCAGAAATTAAAACACAGAAGTTATCCTAATATATTTTTCCCTGATTAACCAGTTTCTGACCTGTTCTTATTAATCAGACCATATCTATTTCATATAGACTCCAAATTGAGTGATTTCAGTGGCTGAAAATCCGTGACACATATAGCTATAATTCTTATGTTAACCATTCATTTTAATTCCCTACATAATGTTCCCAGAAATTAAAATACAGAAGCTATCCTAACATATTCCTCCCTAATTAACCAGTTTTTGACCTTTTCTAATTACTCAGACCATATCTATCTCATATAGACTCCAAATTGAGTGATTTCAATGGCTAAAAATCCATGAGACAGAGATATACATTTTTCATGTTAACCATTTCTTTCAATTCTTTACTGATTCTTCCCAAAATTTTAAAAACAGTAACTTAAAATTCTGCCACCTATAGGCATACCCATGCAGAACTATCTACACCAACCTAAGTATTCAAACATACATGATATGTAACATGATATAGAAACATCCATGACCAATCATTAAAGTTCTAAGATTAAAATCCCATATAAATATTACAAGTTTCAAAACTTTTTTTCAAAAAGAAATATTGTTAAACTTACCTGGAGCACTTAGTCCTTTAGACTTGTCCTTCCTCTTTCTTCCTTTCTTCCTCTCCTCCTCTCCTTTTCTCACTCTACCTTGCTTCTATTTTTTATTCTCTCCCTCACATAGACGAAATTCCCATGCTATAAGGGTGGGTTTTGCTTATATAGACTATCAAATAATTCACCTTTCACGATCATGGGTCTACCTTATCACAATTAGGTTACACTTGGTTGAATTTTTGGAAAACAAACAACTTATGTTCTTGTCTTCCTCTTCCTTAGTCAAGATATGCATAGGAAAAGGAGATCTGTATTTTGAAAATTATGATAATATGTTCTTAAGATATGGGACAAGGTCCTTTTGATTTAGGGATTCATTTCCTTTTTCTTTTGTCTTAATCAAGTATGATAGGTTTGCCTTTTTAGGTGGCAAATTTTTAACCCTTGAATCTCCATTATTTGATTGGAATTATTTGTGTGGGATAGGAATGTTTTGTCCTAATGCCATGTATTATCATACCACTTGCTAAAATTATGAGTAAAGGATATAGATGTTTTGTCCTAAAGCCTTGTATTATCATACCACTTGCTAAAATTATGAATGTAGGATATCACACCACTTGCTAAATTTTTGTCTTAATGCCATGTCACCTAATCTTGATTACACCATTATTTCATCATTTTAATTTTAATTTTAATTTTATTTTTCCTCTTGGGTTTGGGCTCATTCTTGCCCATTTTCTTTACTTTGTTTAAAATTCTACCTTTCATAATGGGCTTGGTCACATTTTCATAATTTTTGGGCTACCGGTCCAATTTCTATATCCTAGTCCAAGTCTATGTTTTATTTCTTCATTGAGCTATCCTATTGGCTTGCTAAAAATTTATGTGAAGTAGAAAAACTCTATATGAAGTGTCCATAGGTGAAAGCCCAATTTATGGGTGGAGTTACTAAACTTAGTAACTTTTGCTCTTAAATTAAGAAAAATTACCGTAATCCGATCTTCTTGAAATTTTAAGACCTTTACTTGCTTCACAAAAATTTATCTTCCTTACCTAATTATTTCACCTTTCTTTAGCATGTTTATTTCTAATATTTCCTGTTAGGTTTTCTTTCTTTACCTATTCCATTAATATTAGAACATTTCTATACATACACGTAAGGTGAAGAATTTCTGAGGATTATATTTCCTTAGATATCTAAAAATTGTCTAATAAATTTTATTTCCTTAATTAAATATTTATGTACCTTTATCAATAAAAGAAATGAAATTATGAATGCTACTTTGAATACTTTTGTACTTTTATTAATACATAAAATGAAATTAGGGATGTTACAGCCTAAACATATCTTATAACACAGCTTGGTCATTTTCTATAAAATAACCATGATTTAGGCTCCACAATGCCTTTTCCAGCACAGAACATGGCCTGACTGTGCCTTGGAACACGGCCATGCTCTATGTTGTGTTATTTCCTAATGCAGGTTTTCGTTATGCCTCACCTTCTCTCACTAATCATCGCATATATCTCTTATTTTAACACCGAATTAGGTGATCTTAGTGTTGAGTTAAAGATAAAATAATTATCTAAAACTATTATGTTGAAGATTTTTGCGAAATCTTAAGGAATTGTGGTGATATTTCTTCATCCATTTAAACATTATTTCTTCTTGGGTAGGTTCTAACCATATCTCATTCATATGAAATCCAAATTGAGTGATTCCAATGGCTAACTTTCCATGGGAAATATATCTATATTATGTATGTTAACCATTAATTTAATTGCACACGTAATTTTCCCAGAAATTCAAACACAGAAGCTTTTCTAACAGATTCTTCCCTAGTTAACCATTTTCTGACCTCTGCTTACTAACTTAACCATATCTACCTCATATGGACTCTAAATTGAGTGATTCTAGTGTCTAAAAATCCATGAGATATATATCTATATTTTCCTATTCACCAATTCTTTTAATTACTAACCAATGCTTCCCAGAATTTAAAAAATAGAAGCTTTCCTGGTTACTTCAAAATCTAGTTTCCTAATCAAACCTTTTCTAAGGTTTTAGTTTATCATTTCATTATGTCCTCTTCCATTTTATTCTTAGATTAAATCTAATCATATTTCATCAATTTTTCACCATATTTAAATATATAAAATAGCAACATAAAAATGTTAAAATTTTGTCACCCATAGCCATACCTATGCAGAACTTTCCACACCAACCTAAGTATTCAAACAGACACCACTTGCAAGATCAACACGTAAAATGATATAGCAACATCCATGGCCAATCATCCAGGTAACAAATATAGTAAATTTTATCAAAGTTCTAGGATAAAAATTTAATATAAATGTTTTTAATTTCAAAGCTTTTCTAAAAAGAAATATTGTTAAACCTACCTAAAGATCGCCCTAGCTCACTTAGTGAATTCTTTTTCTTGTTTCCTCTTGAAGAAAGTAGCAAGATTCCTCCCTTCCTTTAGCTTTTTTAGCAGCTTAAATAAGAGAAGGAGGGTGAGTTTTTGAACCCCAAGAATGAAGAAGAAAGATAGATTCAGGTGGAGATTAAGCTAACTTACCTTGAGTACTTAGTCCTCTAGACTTCTCCTTCCTCTTTCTTCCTCTCTTCTCCTCTCTTTCTCTCCTTTCCTCGCTTTACCTTGCTTATATTTTTCCTCTCCCTCACTTGGTTGTTTTTTGGGGAAAAATAACTTGTGTTCATGTCTTCCTCTCCCTTAGTCAAGATATTCATAGAAAAATGAGATTTGTATTTTGAAAATCAAGTTAAAATGTTCTTAAGACAAGGGACAAGGTCCCTTTGATTTAGGGATTCATTACCATTTTCTTTTGTCTTAATCAAGTATGATAGGTTTGATTTTTTAGGTGGCAAATTTCCATCCCTTGAATCTCCCTTGCTTGGCTGAAATTATTTGTGTAGGATAAGGATGTTTTGTCATAATGCTACATATTATTACCCACGTGTTGAAATTATGAATATAGGATATAGATGCTTTATCCTAATGCCATGTGACCTAATCTTGATTATTATTACACTACTATTTCCTCACATGATTCTTATTTTTCCTTCTTGAATTTAGGCTCATTCTTACCCATTTTCTTTGCTTTGGCTAAAATTCTACCTTTCATGAAGGGCTTGGTCACATTTTCATAATTTTTGGGCTATCGGTTCAACTTTTATATCCTAGTCCAAGTCTATGTTTTATTTCTTGCTTAGGCTATCCTATTGGCTGGCTAGAAATTCATGTGAAGTGGAAAAACCCTATATGAAATGTCCAAAGATAAAAGCCCAATTTATGGGTGGAGATGTTAAACTTAGTAACTCTAACTCTTGAATTAGGAAAAATTACCCTAATCCAATATTCTTGAAATTTTAAGACCTTTACTTACTTAACAAAAATTTATCTTCCTTACCCAAGAATTTCGCCTCTCTTTAGTATGTTATTTCTAATTTTTCCTATTAGGTTTTCTCTCTTTACCTATTTCCTTAATGTTAGAAACATTTTCAATGCATACACATAAGGTGAAGAATTTCTAAGGATTATATTTCTTAGATATCTAAAAATGGTCTAATAAATTTTATTTCCTTAATTAATTATTTATGTACCTTTATTAATAAAAGAAATGAAATTACAGATGTTACATTAAATATTTATGTACCTTTATTAATAAATGAAATAAAATTAGGGATGTTACATTTCTTTTCCCCTAAAAGAAATTTTGTCCTCAAAATTTCAAAAATTACCTATTAAGAACAATTGTGGATATTTCTTCCTCATGATTTCATCTAACTCCCAAGTTGCTTCTTCCGGAGTCAAACCTTCCCATAACACCTTAACCTAAGGAATGGTCTTATTCCTCAATTGCTTCATGTTGGTGTCCAATATGGATGCCGGTACTAGCTAGTATGTCATGTTCTCCTTTATTTGGATTAGTTCATCCAGTATTACATGTGATGAATCTGGACGATACTTCCGGAGCTGTGATACATGGCAAACATTATACTGGTTGGGAAAATTAGGTGGGAGGGCAACTTGATATGCTAACGTCCCCACTTTCTTTAAAATGAAAAACATATATATCTTTGAAAGATCAAAACATACCCATTTCACATGTGTAATAACCATATAATAGAATAAAAAAAATGAAGTAGAGTATTTTTAAAATATTAAAAAAGAACACCAATAATAAAAAAATAAAGTAGAGTATAATTAATTAGAGTCTAACATTTCCATATGTGATAGCCATATAATAGAATATATATAAAATATAAAAAATATAATATATTTATGTTTCTGAATTAAAATATATCAAATTACACTAACCTAATTTTTTCTAATTTAAAATAAATAAATATGTTGAGTGTTGTGTTAAAAATTGAGTGCGCCTTTCAGTTGATATTGTCTCTTTCCTTCTAATTCAACCAAGTTTTTTACATCTGTATCTATTGATTAAATCTTCTTTTATTTCATATGACATACATATATTAATAGTCTGACTCACCAAGTTTTCTTGCAATACACAAAGAAAAATGATAAACAAAAAAAAACAAATCATAAAGCAAATGAAGCCTTCTAAACACTACATCTGAAAGTCAAAAACGCTGAACCCACCTCGTGCATAAGCAGAGCAAAGGCATTTGGAGGCATCTGAAATCCCCTAAAATTTCCTTTCCCGTGAACAACCCTTCCCCCAAAATTTCCTCACCAAAACCCATTACCTCGTGAACGAGCACATCAGATTCACCTCGCAAACAAGCACAGCAGAGGCATCTAAACCCGAACCGAAGACACCCACATTTTCCTTTCCCGTAAACAAGAACGTTTCCCCCAAAATATCCTCACTAGAAATCATCACCTTGAAATGACCACAGCAGAAATCAACTCGCGAACAGGCACAGCGGAGGCCTCTGAACCCGCGCCCAACACACCCAAAATCTCTGTAAAATTAGTCGCAGGTTGGCTTTCTGTAAAATCACCTAGCTCTCCTTACCTGGCTTATAATCTGAGTGATCCATCAAATCCTATCTTTTTATGTTAAGTTTCTCATATATCCTTCTTGTTCTATTTGTAGATTAGTGTTAATTTAGGTTAAGTTACTATAATGTGCACTGTGCTTAATTAATTGGGTTGGCAATGGGTGGCCAGTGATGATACAGTGACTTATGATACTTTTCTTCCTTATCAACTGGGTTGGCAGTGGGTGGCGAGTGATGATACGGTGGCTTGTGATAGGGTGGCTTATAATACTTTTCTTCCTCTGATTTTTCTTGGGAGAACTCCTCTGTAGCAAGTGAGGTTCTTGGGGTGTTGAGAAACACCACCACAGCAAGGATAGATGCTAGCAATAGTTTGAGAGACATTTTATGCTCTCTGATCTTCTTAGTTTGGATGAAAAACCAGTTCAGAGTGGTGGCCTTTTATAGAGAAATTCTCACGATATAGTTCTAAAGAATCTTTCTTGATAAATTCTCTGTGGTCATGACAAATGTCATAAGCTCTAACTGTTCTGATTAAGTCCCTTCCAGGAGATTGTAGAAGCATGAGGGAGACTATGTTTCTTGATGAGTCATGAAATTGGGTCCATGGTGGAACCACTGAGCTGAAATGTTGGACTATAGGCACAAGTTTGGAACCTTTCACCTCAAGTTCCTAAAAATGTATTCACTGGTTGAGTTAATTTCTTTCCAACACAAGATTAAGTGGTCAGTTTGATATGCAAGTCCCACTGTCACATAAACATTCATATAGATGCCAATTGCGCCAGGTATTAGTGGACTCCAGCTCCATCACTTGAAATACCTACTGAATTTTCATTGATTTGCATAGTCAATCTTTGCATAATAAAATAGTGCACGAAGTCAATAGAACTCATAAAAAGGAGTGCGTTAATGAATCCCATTTGCTGAAACACTCACTTATGCTACACTAGAGATTTTTCTTGACAAATTCTATGTCATCATGACACATGTCATCAAGTCTGCCAAGTCCTCTTCAGGATATTATAGAAGGATAAGTGAGACTGTATATATTTCTTGAATTGTTCATGAAATCGGATCCATGTTTAGAAAAACTAAGAAGAAATGTTGGACTATAGGCTCAAGTTGGCACCTTTGGTTGTTACCTCAAGTCCAATTTCTTCACTAGTTGAGTTTCTTTCCAACACAAAAAGTGGCGAGTTTAATTATTAGAAAAGAACAGTAGATAGCATGCATGCAGCCCCTACTAGTCTCTTGTCCTCATCTAACGAATTTGAGGAGAAATTTGGTAAAAAGTCATCTTGATATTGATAGGAGACATTTAAGATATATGAAGTCATCTAAAATATATCAAAAACTATATATAAAGTAGTATCCAAAAAAAATTTAGAAACTCTATTTGTTAATATAATTAATTAAGGTCATAGAAATATATTATGTGGGATAAGTATGTATAGAGGAAAACTGTGATGATATTTGTTTGGATTATGATATATTTGTGTCAATTATTGAAGTTTTCCTTTTATTCTATAATTTTGGTTTTTAAATCCAACATCATACATAGTAAAACATCACATTTTGTAGTGAATCATTTTCCAATTTGGTGAACCTGCAAATGAAAGACTTAGCTCTCATGTGGAAATTATATATTTCAATTTGGGTTAGAGAGAATCTTCTGATAAACATTACCCTACTTATAGAACAGCACTCACGACGAAGCAACATCACATTTTGTAGTGAATCACAATATATGAGATGATATTATCAAAATCCCAAGGCAACTGTCTAATTTTATCAAGGTAACTTAAGCCATAATAATACTTTGATGATGGCTAGGTTATGGTTTCCCATTGAACAACATAACATGAAATTCATCATCCTTAATAAGTTTAGGGCCATAGGCCCTCATTCTTGTATGATAGTTGTACTATGCTATTGGAACCTTATCTTAGAGTTCTAGACCAACAGTTTCAATTCATTTACTTGTTGGATCATCTATGTATGCAATACTATTGATATATTGAGTACATATCTAGAGCCCTAAAGCCACCATTGGACTTTATCATTTGTAGTAAGTGCTTGGGGACCTTCGTAATAAGTTCTCTTTCTAAAAGTTCTTGTGTGCTCTTTTATATAAAAAGTTTTCTTCCTAAATATTATTTTATATGAACATGATCTCAACTACTTCTTCGTATCTCTCTATTTCTAATTGCTCACTTTGACTCCATCCAAAATTGTATGACAGATAATGGACAAGAGTTGGTTGAAAGTTGGGAACAGAGCTGATCGAAGGTACATAAAAGGGGTAGACGATTTTCTTGAGTGGGCATACAATCAACCAAGGTTGGGCAGCAGAATTAGATGCCCATGCAAAAAATGTAGAAATGTGTTGTTCAAGGTTAGGCATGGAGAGCAAGAGAGGAAAATACGTGAAAAGGTTGCTATAGAATTACGTAAGGAGATGAGACTACAAGAAGAAAGGATGCAAACACAATTTGAAGAAAAACTACAGTCACAGATGAACTATTTAATCACATCTCTCCAACAGGTACTAATATGTATATATTGTGCAATAATATTTGAAAAGTCATTTGATTGTCATTTTGAACTCAAGATATATGCTTTTGGTTAGTTGAATTATTGGCATATTGCACTGGACAAAACTAATATGTGGTCGCTTGATTTTTGCTTTTGTTGGATGGTTTTATGCATAGGTGAATGTTTTCTATGTCCTTGCCAGATCTCTTTCTTTATTGTTGAGCAAATATGTGCAATTCAACAAGTCTGAGGTTGTATATTCTTGTGCAAACCTTCTGCCATGGAAATGAAAGTCCATGGCAAGTTTCATAATGTAGATTCTTATGCAAACTTATAAAGATAATTGATAATTGTTTTATAATGAGGCAATATGTTTTTATGGATTTTCTTGATGTAGGATTTTATAAAACATATGGTTAGGTTTCAAGGATTATGTGGTCGCTTGATTTTTTTTCTTTTTTTGGATGGTTTTGTGTATAGGTGAATGTTTTCTATGTCCTTGCTAGATCTCTTTCTTTATTTTTGAGCAAATATGTGCAATTCAACAAGTCTCAAGTGTTGAATATTTTCTTTGTAAATTTTCATCTTCGTCTAAGTGAGTGGTAATTGTAGTTCGATGTGTATTTTGACTAATTTATCCTTGCTGGAAAAGGGTAACCGGTGGCCTTTTTTTTGTTAATAAAGGTTTTGGGTAAGCAGGATTGTTAGGTTATCCTAAATTTTATCTGTGATTCTATATTAATATAGAACAAAAAATCAATTAAAGATACTGTACAGCTTATCTTATCCAAAAATAAAGAAAAATTTCTTATTTCTTTCATTTTTAACTGAAGTATTTTAAGAAAAATACTATTGTCGAATCACTTTTTACCATTTTTTCATTCAACGGGTCTTTGAGGACTTGAGAAGAAGAAACAAGCTATTATTCCATTTGTTTTCCATTCAATGGGTGTAATTTTCCCCACTTGACTACGCTGCCTCACCTCCTACTACCCATGCTTCTCTATCTATGGCCTTGACATGTACATTTTTTCCTTGTTATACCCAGATAAACAATTCCTATTTTGAGACTGAAGTTCTTGCACCTTTTGCTCCCTTGTGTTTTTACTTCATGGGTTTTGCTAGTTTGGTCTAAGAAACCAGAAGATCCTTTCAGCATGGGGAATTCCTGCAGAAAACCGGTTTCTCATGTTTCGTCCTCCAATTTTCCTGGTCAATTTTCTGCTATTTTCTTCTTTCTATTATCTATATTTGCTCTTCTTCTTATTTGGTTTGACAATATATATTTTTATTGATTTGCTCTTCCATCAATTTTAACCACCTTTTTAATTCTGCTGTATTAATTGCCTCAAATTTTGATTACAGCTCGTTATAATGAATGCTTCCATTTCTCTTAAGTTTTCTCTTTGGTTTTCCAGGAGAGGGGGAGGCCATGCCTTGTGAAAAGTGAAAAACAGTTGTCCATAGGCTTTGAAAGGTTATGCTCTCTAATGTTCGTGAGTGGACAGTCTAATGATTATCCTTCTAAGTTTGCATGAAAACTAATTCTAATATCTTGATTCACTTATTTATAAACCTCCAGTATTGTGATGTTTAAAAATTGGTGTAGCAATAAGATGATCCTGAGGATGCTTTGCTCTGATTCTGCCATCAGATTTTAAAGTATACCAATCAATTTTGAATTCTTAAAGAATAAGATACATTACCTGAAATTGGTTTAAATTAATTACCTTTTCGCTTAACTAAATTATCTTTCTTGTTAATTATAAGGCATCATTGCTCCAAATGCGTCAGTTGTAGAAATATTGGAGGTTGGTCCAACACCCTCTTCTGCTTTTCTCAAAGTTTGAAGTTCAAACTAATACGTATGGCAAAAAGCAGGGTCTAGTAGATCTTTGAAATTTGTTAAGTTTACACCTAAAAATTATGTGATAAGTTTAAGAATACTTATTGCTTCGGGATTTTTTACCCATTATTGTTCTCACCTTTTGCATGAGCACTATTGTTTGTAAAGTAGTGACTAAATTAATTATTATTATGTGCATAATGTTAGAATTTTCTTTTTATGTGTCATATGTTATATTAATTTTGTTAAATTTGGTCGTATGAATAGGGACAAATTTCGCTGGGCCTTATGGGAAGTGCTGCACCAAGTTCTACGACTAATGCAACATCATCTCAAAGAAAGCCACCAAGTTGACCTTTTTTAATTTGTTAACATTTTATTATGTAACTGTTTGTTAATTAACATTGTATATTTCACTCAACAATCATGTATTATGTTTCAAATTTTAGTTTAATATATATACTTTTTTATTAATTTCTTTGGTTATGCTTTTTAATTATAAATAAAGATTTTATTTAAATGGCAAAAGGTTTCAAAAAAAATTGTAACAGGGGATTCAGCACTGAATCTATTTTCAATGGCAACAACCCTAAGTCGCCACTGAAAGGTAATGAAATTTCAAAAAAAAATTACTCAAGATTCAGTGACGACTTTCCTCAGTCGCCACTGAAAGTTACATTCAGTGGTGACTAAGTTGTCACTGAATGCAACTTTCAGTGGCGACTGTGGAAGGTCGTCACTAAAAACTTACGAAATTTTAAAAAAAATTTACCCAGGATTCAGTGGCGACTAAGTTGTCACTGAATCATAATTTTTAGTGATGACTTCTCTGGGTCATCACTGAAAGCTTTACTGACACATTTATCTGCGACCACCTGTTGACGACTAAAAGTCCTCACTGAATGTATTCAGTGACGACTTTTTCACCTTCAATGACGACTAAAGTCACCACTGAATGCTAGTTTTCTTGTAGTGAAAGAGAGCTAGCTCAAGCACTACGGCGCCTGTTGATGAGGATTGTCGTGATCTACCAAAAATATTACCGAACCCCTATAAGGAATGCAATATAGGGTAACTCCAGATTGTCTCTTAAGGAATGCTAATATTAAATGATAGTTTCAAGATCTAACAGGGGGGATTTGGATTTTATCACAATCAATTAGATCATAAGTCGAAAATTGGACAAAGATTATATTATCGAAAATGCAACCTCACTAGACGTTCTTCAAGAATTTGTTCGGTTTATCCTAGACTAAATATGATTAATCAAGTTGTTGGTTGATTTTAGTTATAATCGAAATCTCTGCATCATAACCTTCATCATTCAAAATTCGATAACAACATATATTACAAATTCATGCCATCACATACAACTTGTAATCTGTTATTTATCTGAAAATCAAATATCAACCAGTCTATTTCCTTTGTTTCATGCAATAGAATAAAGATTTATCAATCAAGATTCTATCTCATACATCAAACTTGAATGGATAACAGAAATCTCTATATATTCATACAAGATTTGAAATACTCCAGAAAACAAAGAAGATGATATAAACTTGATTACAATACAAATGGAATCTCAAAACCTAACCGAATTCAAGACGAAGTCCAGCTGGTTACAAAGTTCTCTACTCTGCCATGGATGTCCAAGCTCTGCTCTAGAGGTTGAAGATGAAGATAGATGTGTGAGAGAGAGTGATCAGTGGTTTGAATTCCGAATTCCCCCCAATTAGACCAAAGGAAGGGAATCTTAATCATTAAAACCGACCAGGACAACATGTGACAGGTCTGCTTTCGGCTGCATGTTTCCCTCCAGCTTTGTACCACTAATTACGGGTCCCAGATACCTCTGGCTGGCAAAGTGGTCTTCATATGAATTATTCCTCTACGTCATAGGGTTCCAAGGCCACCGAAATAATGCCAAACGGACATACCTACCTCAGTTTATGGCCATTTAAACACCCAAAGGTCAGATTCAATTGGTGCTGTCCATGTATTGGACTCTTGGTCTAATTCGGCCTATTGGACCTCCGAACTGGATCTTGGGCTCTTCATGAAAGTTATGGATATTTGTCTTAGCTTTCCTACAAGACTGAAATCAGAATTTTTGGTGGTCTCAAACTCGATATATAACAGAAATACACAGATAGGTTGAAAAAGACAGAAATGCTGGAAAAAAATCTCAAAGACCAAAATAAAACTCAAATCATAAAGCCTAGCTTAAGTGATAGAAATAAGTGTAGGAGAGGATGAAAACACTATATATGATGATTAAATAATATATAAAAATGATGTTTATCAAATTCCCCCATACTTTTCCTTTGCACGTCTTGGGCAAACTAAAATTCAAACAAACTAAAAAAAATAAAGGAAACAATCCAGGATTTACATTCCAAGAACTTTCAAGAATGCAAAAGTTAAGTGAGCAAGAAGAACGTTAAATGCTTTAAGGAATCAAGACATTTATGAATTTATTTCTTACACTTCCAACTAAAAAGCATGGTGATTTCAATTGAATTATGTGAACTAAGAATGATAGATTCGCACATGATATACCCTCAATTCTCAAGTGTTTAAAAAGAAAGGTTTGTGTTTTCACTCAATACAACTCATGACAATTTTCACTACCATAGGCTTGCTTCTGTTCTAATCTCCACCAATTTAAACACATGCATGCACAAATCAAAAGGAGTTTATTTAAAGTTGTAATGGGCTAAGGAAAAGGAAGGGATGAAAAAGATAACATGGGTATGAAAATTTAAAACTAAAGAGAGCATGAGAACATTGGGAGATAAAATGAGCAATATGCACCAAAAATTTTCATCCAAAAAATTCTATACATCTTTGTTTTCTTTTTCTTTTCTATGATTCTTTTTTTGTTTTACATTCAAAATTTTTTTTTTCATCTCTAAAATTCACATTCATAAACTCTAAAATTCACATAGCCAATTGATTTCAAATTTACAACTTCTTCTCCCCCACACTTGAATTTGTCTGTCTTAGACATAGATCAACTCATCAAATGATCAACCAATGCTCTCTTACTCCCTAAGGTAAGGTAGAATCATGGTGTCATGCTTAAGGTTGGTAATGAGCGAATTGGAAATATTAGGTTCAAAGGGAAAATGTATTAGGTAGGCTATTTGGTTAACTAACTAAATGTAAGAAAAGAAAGCCTTCATTACATTCATGCATGCATATGAAAATATAGTCTCAAAAAGAAGCAAAGCAAGTTCTAGAGTGTCAAACTTTATGAGTGTAATTCACACAAGAAAAGAATAGAGAATGACAATTGACCCAAATGCTCACTAGGTATGCACTAACATGCTTAATCCATTGATTCAATGTCTATCACCAAACTAGCTAGCTAAGAGATGCAAGAAATGCATTCAGTCATGCTTTAGACCTCAAATTTTTAAAGTGCTCCAAGCTCACAACCTTTACAAATCTCAAAGCTATTGAAAATGCAAATAGAAAATGGCAATGGCAATATGAAAATAAACTTAGCATATTTTTTTTTTAAACAAAACAAGAATAAGAGAAAAAAATATTCAAGCATAAGTAAAATGAACTCCCTCAAGTTAGGGAAACAGCATCAACCAAAACTAACTCTTCAACCGAATTCTCTTTAGCTCCCTCATGAAATTGTTTGAGTCGCTGTCCGTTGACTTTGAAAGTCCGCCCTGTAGTCACATCTTGAATTTCAACTGCACCATAAGAAAATATATTAGTGACTAAAAATGGGCCCTCCCATCGGGATCTCAATTTGCCTGGCATAAACTTAAGGCGAGAGTTGTATAAGAGCACTTTCTCCCCTTCTTTGAATTCCTTTCTAAGGATTTGCTTGTCATGAAAGGTCTTAGTCTTCTCTTTGTATATTTGGGAATTCTCATAGGCCTCTAATCGGAGTTCTTCTAATTCCTGAAGTTGCAATTTCCTTCCAACTCTGGATTGGTCTATGTTCAAGTTACAAGCCTTTACTGCCCAATAAGCCCGATGCTCTAGCTCCACTGGAAGATGACATGCCCTACCAAAGACAAGCCTATAGGGTGACATACCTATAGGTGTCTTATAGGCAGTCCTATAAGCCCATAAAGCATCATCTAGCCGCTTACTCCAATTGTTTTTTTCTGGTCTCACTGTTTTCTCCAAAATTTGTTTAATCTTACGATTGGAGACCTCGACTTGGCCATTCATTTGAGGATGATAGGGGGTTGAGACTTTATGAAAGACACCATATTTACTTAATAGGGTCTTCATTGTCTATTGCAAAAGTGAGATCCTTGATCGCTAATGATTGCCCTGGGTATGCCGAACCTACAAAAGATGTTTGATCTAACAAAATTTACAACAACATGAGAATCATCAGTTCTAGTGGGAATGGCCTCCACCCATTTGGAAACATAATCAACAGCCAATAAAATATAAACAAAGCCAAATGAGACAGGAAATGGACCCATGAAGGCAATTCCCCAAACATCAAAGATTTCACAAAACAATAAAGGTTGTTGGGGCATTTCGTTCCTACGGGTTATATTTCCTGCTCGTTGACATTGTTCACAAGATTTACAAAATTCATAGGCATCATGAAATAAGGTAGGCCAATACAAACCAGAATCTAATACCTTCCTTGCAGTCCTCTGGGGACCAAAATGACCTCCACAAGCATAGGAATGACAAAAGGAAAGTACAGAATGAAACTCATAATTAGGTACACATCTTCTAATTATTTGGTCACTACAAAACCTCCATAAATAAGGATCATCCCACACATAGTATTTAGCTTCACTCTTGAATTTATGCATCTGTGCACGTGCGAGATTTAAGGGCAACACATGTGCAACCAAATAGTTTACAATGTCAGCATACCATGGAAACTCACCATGCAGCTGTAAAAGCTGCTCATCTGGGAATGAATCTTGAATGGGAAGAGAATCATATACTCTCTCTATTCTGCTTAAGTGGTCAGCAACCACATTTTCTGCTCCACTCCTATCTCGAATCTCTAGGTCAAATTCTTGAAGAAGGAGCATCCATCTAATTAACCTTGGTTTGGGATCGAGTTTCTTTAAGAGGAACTTAAGAGCTGCATGATCAGAGAAAATTACCACATGAGAACAAAGCAAGTATGATCTAAATTTATCTAATGCAAAGCCAATTGCTAAAAGCTCTTTTTCTGTTGTGGTATAATTTGCTTGGGCAGAATCAAGTGTCCTCGAGGCATAATAAATGACATATGGAGCTTTATCAACTCTCTGGGCAAGGACTGCTCCCACGGCATAGTTAGACGCATCACACATCAATTCAAATGGAAGCGTCCAGTCAGGTGATTGGATGATGGGAGTTGAAGTGAGAGCCTTCTTAATATGGTCAAATGCATCCTTGCATAATGAGTTAAAAATGAAGTCCACATCCTTTTGTAGCAAGTTGGATAATGGAAGGGCAATTTTGTTGAAGTCACGAATGAAGCGCCGGTAAAATCCTGCATGGCCAAGAAAGGAACAAACTTCCTGCACACTTGCAGGGTAAGGTAAAGCAGTAATAACATCAATCTTAGCAGGATCTACCTCTATGCCCTTTTTAGAAATTATATGCCCTAAAACTATACCTTGTTCTACCATGAAATGGCATTTTTCAAAATTTAAAACAAGGTTAGTTGTAGTGCACCGATGTAATACCTTAGATAGACTATCCAAGCATTCATCAAAGGAAGAACCATATATGGTGAAATCATCCATGAATAACTCCATACAGTTCTCTAAAAAATCAGAAACGATACTCACCATGCAACGTTGGAATGTACCTGGAGCATTACAAAGACCGAATGGCATTCTCCTGTATGCAAAAGTGCTAAATGGGCACGTGAATGTGGTCTTCTCCTGGTCCTCTGGGACTATATGTATCTGAAAGTATCCAGTATATCCATCCAGAAAACAGTAGTGTGATTTTCCTGCTAAACACTCCAACATCTGATCAATGAAGGGAAGAGGGTAATGGTCTTTACGGGTGGCTTGATTAAGCTTTCTATAGTCAATACACACCCTCCAACTATTCTGAACTCGAGTGGGAATAAGTTCATTATGCTGGTTGGCTACCATTGTCACTCCTGATTTCTTTGGGACAACTTGCACTGGACTTACCCATTTGCTGTCTGAAATTGGATAGATTATACCAGCTTGTAGAAGTTTGGTTACTTCCTTTTTAACCACATCTAGAATCAATGGGTTCAGTCGCCTTTGTGGTTGTCGTACTGGTTTAACATCCTCTTCAATCAAAATCCTATGCATGCAAGTGGAAGGGCTAATGCCAGGTATATCTGCAAGTGTCCACCCAATTGCCCTCTTGAGATGCTCAGGAAGAGGCCTAAGCTCTAGTATGAGTGGTTGCACTATGGAAGGGAGCAACTTTGCTGCTGGTGCATCTGCTGCATAAACTCCTGCATATTCAATATTATCAAGTACTCTAGAATCCACTTCTGTAGAATCTGTGACAAAATCATCATTTTCTAAGAATGCATTGATTTCTGAACAAGCAGAACAAATAGCATCATCAACACAATTACAGCATAAGGAATCATCAAATAGAAGCACATCAGGAAATTCAGAGGAGAAACTGTCGTAGACCTCATCGACCAATTCATCAAGAATATCAATGCAGAAAAGAGAATGATCTTCCATGGGGTGTCTCATTGCATCAAAGATATTAAACTACACAACATTATCGCCAAACTCCATGGAGAGGGTTCCTGCATGCACATCTATCTTGGTCTTGGCAGTCTTGAGAAAAGGTCTCCCAAGAATGATTGGAGTTTTTTTGAATGATGACTCTCCTTCCATATCTAGAATGTAGAAATCTGTAGGAAAGACCAATTCATTAACTTAGACCAGTACATCCTCAATTACTCCAGCAGGGTAAGCATTGCTTCTGTTGGCCAATTGAATCACCACTCCTGTTTGTTGTAACGGGCCAATTCCAAGTGACCGAAATACTGAGTGGGGCATGACATTAATTGAAGCTCCAAGGTCCAGCATAGCATCTTCAAAATTACAGTTTCCAATGACACAAGGTATAGTAAAAGTTCTAGGATCTTTGCACTTCTGAGGCATAGGTTGAATGAGGGCAGAAACATTTTGGCCCATACTAACTCTTTCATTTCCCTTCAGCTTCCTCTTGTAAGTACACAACTCCTTCAGAAACTTTGCATATTTTGGAATCTGCTTGATTGCCTTTAGCAGTGGAATGTTTATTTCCACTCTTCTGAATGTCTCCAGAAGTTCTTTTTCCTTCTCTGCCTCATCCAATTTTTTTGATTGCACTGCTCTCTGAGGAAAAGGCAGAGGTACAACATGGTCATTATGTTGCTGCAATGTTGTCTTTGAGGTAGAACCTTGGCCAGAAATGCTAGGTTCAGAGACAGATTTTTTTGGTGCAGCATATTTACTCTGATTGCTGTTAGAAGGTAGAACTACTGCATCTAGAATTACTTTGCCACCTCTGAGCATAATAGCACTCACGTTCCCTTTTCGATTGGGTACGGTCTGTGAAGGAAGCTGGCCAGAACCTTGTGCTTGCAGCTGACTCATTGTTGATGCTAATTGTCCAATTTGAGTTTCTAGGTTCTGGATGGTAGATTCTGTCCTTTGTTGGAACTGAATGTTATTTGTTGCCATTTGCTTGACCAAATCTTCCAATGATGACTGAGATGAAGTGGCTTCTGGACTTTGCTGTTGCTGAACAGAAGGCTGTTGGTACTGTGGTTTATTTGGATGCTGGTAAATTGGTCTACTTGGCTGCATATTTTGTGGCAACTGTTGCCTTACTGGTTGCTGATATTGCTGCTACTGGTTTTGCTGTTGTGTGGAATTACCCCATTTAAAATTCGGATGGTCTCTCCAACCAGGGTTATATGTACTGGAGAAAGGGTCATGCCTTGGCTGCTGATTGGATTGGTAGTATTGGGGCTTGTTGGGAAACACATTAGCTGCTGCTGCTTGGTTGGAAAGTACAAAAACATCTTCTTGAAGGGTAGGGCACACTTCAGTGGAATGGGAGGAACAAGCACAAATGCCACAAACTCGAACTGGTTGTTCTGGTTGTGTAGCTGGTCGTTGATGTTGACCCATTACCAATTGCCTAACAAGGAAGGTCAACTCATCTAATCTGTTCTCCACACGATGCTGATCTGTATATGATACTTATGCTTCATTGACTCCTCCTCTGGTAGGTGCCATTCTGGTACCAAACTGTTGAGAGTTGGCAGCCATGTTAGCTATGAGTTCCCTAGCTGCAACAGGGGTTTTATTCACCAATGCTCCTCCACTGGCTGCATCTATCATATTTCTATCCATGGAAAACAACCCTCATAGAAATACTGAATGAGCAATTGGTCACTGATCTGGTGATGCGGACAGCTAGCACATAACTTTTTAAATCACTCCCAGTACTCATATAGTGTCTCTCCTGCCAATTGCCTAATACCACAAATCTCCTTCCGAATGGATGCAGTTCTAGAGGCAGGGAAGAACTTCTCCAAGAATGTTTGTTTCATGTCATTCCAGCAAGTGATGGAACATTATGGAAGGTAGTACAACTAGTCCTTGGCCACATCAGCTAATGAGAATGGGAATGCCCTGAGCTTAATGTGCTCTTCAGAGATGCCTTGCGGTTTCATGGTTGAGCACACCACATGGAACTCCTTCAAATGCCTATGAGGGTCCTCACCTGCAAGACCATGAAATCTTGGCAACAAGTGTATTAATCCAGACTTAAGTTCTAAGTCAGCATCTAACTCAGGATACTGAATGCACAAAGGTTGGTATGTTACATTTGGTGCAGCAAGTTCCTTAAGGGTTATATTATTAATGTTAGCCATATCAACAGTAGGATTAACAAGACTACTAACATATATATCAAACAATCTTCTCTTAGATCTCTGCAAGGTATGAAAAGTCCTATCAATCTCAGGATCAAGCTCACACAATTCACCACAAGAGGACCTAGTCATGCACTAAACAAGATGCAATATACCACAACACACCATACATGGAAACACATTAAAACACAAAAACACAATAAAACACAACCAGTTAAGGTGTGATCAACACAGAATGCAAATTAGGTTAAAATGCAACACAAAAATAAAATGATAAATACTAAAAAATTCAAAAACAGGTGTAAACGTTCAAATTTGGCCAAGATAGGGTGGTGTTGATGGTGATGCGATCAGTTATGTGTAAAACACCATTTGGAATCAACCCAACAAATTTCAGATCAATCAGAGATAAAAATTTTTAGGAACAGTAAATTCAGCAAACTACTATTCCGGCCAATTCTAAGGAAGAAAGAAAAACAAAAACAATAATGAAAAATAAAGAGAAATAGGAAGACAAACACATATAAGTGATAACTATTTATACAAAAGACTTGAAATTATTAAGTAACATTCACATTCCCCGGCAACGGTGCCAAATTTTGATGAGGATTGTCGTGATCTACCAAAAATATTACCGAACCCCTATAAGGAATGCAATATAGGGTAACTCCGGATCGTCTCTCAATGACTGCTAATGTTAAATGATAGTTTCAAGATCTAACGGGGGGGGTTTGGATTTTATCACAATCAATTAGATCACAAGTGGAAAATTGGACAAAGATTATATTATCGAAAATGCAACCTCACTAGACGTTCTTCAAGAATTTGTTCGGTTTATCCTAGACTAAATATGATTAATCAAGTTGTTGGTTGATTTTAGTTATAATCGAAATCTCTGCATCATAACCTTCATCATTCAAAATTCGATAACAACATATATTACAAATTCATGCCATCACATACAACTTGTAATCTGTTATTTATCTGAAAATCAAATATCAACCAGTCTATTTCCTTTGTTTCATGCAATAGAATAAAGATTTATCAATCAAGATTCTATCTCATACATCAAACTTGAATGGATAATAGAAATCTCTATATATTCATACAAGATTCGAAATACTCCAGAAAACAAAGAAGATGATATAAACTTGATTACAATACAAATGGAATCTCAAAAACCTAACCGAATTCAAGACGAAGTCCAGCTGGTTACAAAGTTCGCTACAATGCCATGGATGTCCAAGCTCTGCTCTAGAGGTTGAAGATGAAGATAGATGTGTGAGAGAGAGGGATCAGTGGTCTGAATTCCGAATTCCCCCAATTAGACCAAAGGAAGGGAATCTTAATCATTAAAACCGACCAGGACAACATGTGACAGGTCTGCTTTCGGCTGCATGTTTCCCTCCAGCTTTTCACCACTAATTACGGGTCCCAGATGCCTCTGGCTGGCAAAGTGGTCTTCATATGCATTATTCCTCTACGTCATAGGGTTCCAAGGCCACATAAATCATGCCAAACGGACATACCTAACTAAGTTTATGGCCATTTAAACACCCAAAGGTCAGATTCTGTTGGTGCTGTCCATGTATTGGACTCTTGGTCTAATTCGGCCTATTGGACCTCCGAACTAGATCTTGGGCTCTTCATGAAAGTTATGGACATTTGTCTTAGCTTTCCTACAAGACCGAAAGCAGAGTTTTTGGTGGTCTCAAACCCGATATATAACAGAAATACACAGACAGGCTCAAAAAGACGGAAATGCTGGAAAAAAATCTCAAAGACCAAAATAAAACTCAAATCATAAAGCCTAGCTTAAGTGATAGAAATAAGTGTAGGAGAGGATGAAAACACTATATATGATGATCAAATAATATATAAAAATGATGTTTATCACCTGTACAGCACGCCGCGGCACTCAACGCCACATCAATTTGCTAATTTCGTGAATTTTAGGTCTTTTTGACTCCAATTGAAGCTTGATGGGCCAGGATTTGACCTAGAAACACTCCTACGTCGATTAGGAGGAGTAAGTCTATAAAAAGGGAGGAAAGCATGCAGAGAATGAATTCAATCATTCATCCAAGTTCTTAGTTACATTCTTCAATTCATCTTTAAATTTTCTTACGGCCCTGTGTGGCTAGTTCTTTTTAGTTGGTTGAGGAAGATTGAAACCTCAAGGGATCTTCATGCATTGTGAGATGTGCATTTGATTTTATTATTTCAATTTGAATTGAGTATTGATTATTTATCTGTTCTACTTCTCAATGATTATTCATATGAATGCTAGGAGGCCTACTACTATATTATCTGTCTTAATCTACCGCTGAATTATGTTTTGAACAAAGTCTTCAATTCTGTGATTCGTGAGGCAAATAGGTTTGAGGATTTTGGATTATAAATCATTGAACCTATGATGAATCATTAACTAAATTAGATATATCTGATGTGTTTATATCTGTTGAGCTCTGTAAGTTTCTCTAGTTCTTCATGCAGTTAATAAGTTATGCTTTATCGATGTGCTAAAAGATTGCTTGTTAATTAGGGTTTAATTGGTGTGATTGTCATTAATTTACTAAACTTAAGGAGGAACAAGGTTAGAAACCCAATGATAGATATTCAATTATAGATTGATTATGTTGTCAATGATCAATGCAATCCCTTGACAGTGGATATAAACCGAAACCAACGTCTTTATCATTAATCACTCTCTTAATTATTTTCATTATTGTTTACTTTACTTAGTTTGTGATTATCAATCCCCCCCTTTTTCTAATCACAAAAGGTAATACCATACTCTATGGGATCGACCCTTACTCGCACTACTATAGGTTAGTTTTGAGGTATGGTATCAATTTAGGTGTTTTTGCAACTCTTCTTCTGTAACCAAGTTCCTCTGTAATTATAGGCTGAATGCCTAACTCTTTTTCTACTGCTTCCTCATGTCCCTTATATTTTTGAATGTCTGCACAGAAAATAGTTTTCATTAGTTGAATGAGAAACTCAATAGAATCCCAGCTGACTCCAGCCTTCCCACATAGACCGGTGATTAAACTAGGGGCAAAGAGGGATCCGCTTCTAGAACGAATACAACCAAGTATCTGTCTATGTATGAGTTTTCCCACGTCAATGGAAAAACCTTTAAGTATAGCAAAAATCAGAATGGATCTGTCCCTCATGACCTGACTCATATTCAAACTAGGCATGAATAGTGCTACCACGAAATAGTACTAAGCTTTAGCCACTTTATTCATGTTGGCCCTGGCAAAATACAGTGGCTGCTCATTGCTATCTAACTTCCAGGAAGCCCCTCTGAAGCAAAGAGTGGAGATAATCTCTTCAAAGTCGATGTCTGATTGGATGAAGGCAGAATACTCATCATCTTCAATGTTAGGCAGAGAGTAAAATGCATTGATAGCATGAGGAATAAAATTCACCATCTTGCCTCTAACACGTGCTTTCTGGTGTTCATGGACTGTGGCATTGGAGTAAAACTCCTGTACCACAGGAACGACTCCTGGTTCGGGGCTATTACAGAAAATCTCCTAATGTCTGTAGAGGATATTGTCTCTATGAGGAAACCCAATGGTGACAATGAAACCCCTCTCAGGAACGATTAATTTATGAACCACCACCTTACTATGATGTTGATAGACTTCTTCACTCACAAATGTCATGCTATCAAATGCTGGAGGGTCCTCTGCTCTGTTCTTCCTCTTTGAAAGGCCTAATTTGGAAGTTTTTGGAGCCATTGCATTTAGCAAATTCACTGGGGCGTTTTATCAAACACCTGGTGTGCGCTCTTGAAAAATTGGGAGAATGGATGGTGGATTCTTAACTTGAAGTCCCAATTCAGTACAACCCAGTAGCAATTAAGTATGGGGATCAACTTTAGCAGGAGAAACAAAGCAAACCGTACCTAATTTAGCTTGATTTGTGGCTAGAAAGTGCAAGATCAAACTTGCTTTAGAACCCTAGAAAATTGCCATTGAATCCAACCCAAAAGTTGAAAAAATTGTTTAATCCTGCAAAAGAAGATGAAAAAAATACTCAATTCAATCAAATAAACGTAATGGGAGGTTTAGATGGTTGATTGGCTGGAAGAAATTGTGATTTGGGGTGAGGGATAATGAAAAAATGTGGGTAGGGTGTAAAGACGCCGCGGGCCTCTTATAGAGAGCGCTACGGCGCTCTCTACTGAAACACGGGGCGACGCGACGCTCGCCCAATCTGGGTTCCGAGTGTCACAGCGATTCCCGTCCTAGGTTCAGTGCGCCGCGACGCTCACCCGTTCTAGGCGATGGGCGCAGTAGCGCTCGTGCGTCCGCAGTTCTAAATTTTATTTTTCAAAAATAAAGAGAAATTAAACTATGAACAGAAAAATAAGAAGAAGAGGAATGGTTGTTGGTTTGCCTCCCAACCAGCGCCTTTGTTTTACGTCGTTGGCTCAACATAAACTAAAAACAAAATCAATGAGGGTCTTGAAGAGTTGTCCATTATGATTCCTCTTGTTGAAATCCTTCATAGTAAGGTTTGAGCCTATGCCCGTGGACTTTGAAGCTATGCTGGTTATCCATGCTTTTTATTTCAACTGCACCATGAGGAAAAGTATCAGTAACAATAAATGGTCCCTCCCATCTAGAACGAAATTTACCTAGAAACAATCGGAGCCTAGAATTATAAAGGAGGACTTTCTGTTCTTTGGTAAACTCCTTGCGTGAAATCATACGATCGTGTCGGAGTTTAGTTTTGGCCTTATAAATATTTTCATTTTCATAGGCCTCGTTTCTAATTTCCTCTAATTCCTGAAGTTGTAATTTACTGCATTCTCCACTTTCTTCCACATTTATATTACATTTCTTTATAGCCCAAAATGCTTTATGTTCCAATTCAACTGGAAGATGACAAGTTTTTCCAAATACTAACCTGTATGGAGACGTACCAATTGGGGTCTTATAGGCTGTTCTGTATGCCCATAGAGCATTATCTAATCTGAGACTCCAATCCCTGTGGTTGGGATTTATCGTCTTACTAATGATATTTTTAATTTCTCTGTTGGATACCTCAACTTGCCCATTGGTCTGGGGATGGTATGTAGTTGAAAATTTATGAGTGACATTATATTTCCTTAATAGGGCTTCAATAGTCCTATTGCAAAAATGTGTTCCCCTGTCACTTATTAAAGCTCTTAGAATCCCAAATCTTGAAAAAATATGGGATTTAATGAAATATACAACCACTTTAGAATCATTAGTCCTGGTGGGTTTAGCTTCCGCCCACTTTGAGACATAATCCACAGCCAGCAAAATATAATTATATCCATATGACAAAGGAAAAGGTCCCACGAAATCAATGCCCCAAACATAAAAAATTTCACAAAATAATACTGGTGTTTAAAGCATCTCATTTTTTCTAGATATATTACCTATTTTCTGACAGTTAGTACATGACTTACAAAAACGGTATGAATCTTTGAATAAAGTAGGCCAATAAAAACTGCAGTCCAATACTTTCTTTGCTGTCCTCTTTGCTCCAAAGTGTCCCCCACATGCATAAGAATGGCAAAAAGTTAGAATTGATAAAATTTTAAAGTCAGGAATACACCTTCTTATAATTTGATCTGAGCATTACTTCCAAAGGTAAGGATCATACCATATGTAATATTTGGCATCACTTTTGATCCTATTTTTAGCTGCCCTGGTCAAAAGAGGAGGTAACTGATTAGTAGCCAAATAATTTATGATATTTTCATACCATGGCATATGAATTGAAATTGAGAATAAATTTTCATCTGGGAATGATTCTTCAATTTTCAATTTTTCTTCCACATGTATCAGGCGGCATAGGTGATCTGTTACTTTATTTTCGGACCCTTTCTTGTCTTTAATTTCTAAATCAAATTCTGTAAGCAGTAGCACCCATCTTATTATCCTAGGTTTAGCCTCCATTTTCGTCACCAAGTACCTCAAAGCTGCATGATCAGTAAAAACAATAATTTTAGTCCATATTAAATATGATCTAAATTTTTCTAATGCAAAGACTACAGCTAAGAGTTCTTTTTCAGTGGTGGTATAGTTCTTCTGGGCATCATTCAATATTCTAGAGGCATAATATATCACATGGGATCTGTTTCCAATTCTTTGGCCAAGTACTGCTCCAACTGCATGATCACTAGCATCACACATAAGTTCAAAAGGGATGTTCCAGTCTGGTGCCTGGATGATTGGAGCTGAAATCAAAGACTCTTTCAATTTGTTAAAAGCTTCCCTGCATTCTTCATCAAATTCAAAAGAGACATCTTTTTTAAGCAATTTGCACCTAGGTGATGATTTCTTGGAAAAGTCTTTTATGAATCTTCTATAAAAACCTGCATGGCCAAGGAAAGAACGAACTTCCCACACACACGTGGGATAAGGTAAAGATTGTATAATATCAATTTTTGCTTTATCTACCTCTATTCCTCTTTTTGAGACAACATGGCCTAAAACTATACCTTGTTCAACCATAAAATGACACTTTTCAGAATTTAAAAGAAGGTTAGTTTCTTGACATCTTTTCAAAATTAGTGAAAGGTTATGCAAACAATCATCGAATGAATTCCCATAAATTGAAAAATCATCCATAAATACTTTAATGAATTTTTCAAGGTAATTTGAGAATATGCTAACCATACACCTTTGAAAAGTAGCAGGGGCATTACA
The DNA here is from genome assembly GCA_037074535.1 of Gleditsia sinensis. NCBI lineage: Eukaryota > Viridiplantae > Streptophyta > Magnoliopsida > Fabales > Fabaceae > Gleditsia > Gleditsia sinensis. The sequence goes on along the minus strand of CM073466.1, from coordinate 34,911,249 downwards.
AAGCCCAAATGGCATGCACCTATATGCGAATGTCCCAAATGGATAAGTGAAGGTTGTCTTTTCCTGGTCTTCAGGAGCAATTGCAATTTGAAAATAGCCTGAATAACCATCAAGAAAACAGTAGTAAGGTTTACCAGATAATCTTTCAAGCATTTGATCAATAAAGGGTAAAGGAAAATGGTCTGTTCGGGTTATAGAATTTAATTTTCTATAATCTATACAAACCCTCCAGCCATTTTGAATCCGGGTGGGTACCAATTTCTCCTTTTGATTTTTTATCACTGTTATTCCTGTTTTCTTGGGAACCACATGCATTGGGCTCACCCAATGACTGTCTGAAATAGGGTATATTACCCCAACCTCTAACAATTTAAGAATTTCCTTCTTCACTACATCCATCATAGTTGGATTTAGCCTTCTTTGGGGCTGTCTAAATGGTTTAGCTCCTTCTTCCATCAATATTTTGTGCATACATGTAGAAGGGCTTATTCCCTTAAGATCAGCTATGGTCCAACCTATTGCAGTTTTGTGTTCTTTAAGAACTTGGATTAGTTTTGCCTATTGATCATCTTCAAGCTTATTGGAGATAATAACAGGAAGTGTTTCTCTCTCTCCCAAGAATACATATTTTAAGTGATCAGGGAGTGGCTTTAGTTCAGGAGTAGAAGGCTGCATAACAGAAGGTAGAAGAGAAGTATCAGAAATTGGTAATTTTATATAAGAAACATTACTTGTTAGTGGTCCTTCTGAAAAATCATTTAGTGCAGCCAGTTCCTCTTTTGTTTCTTCATCCAATTTTATCTTACCAACATCTTCTTCTATGGATTTGCTCACAATCACTTCCAATTTATCCTGTCCATCTAATTCAAATACATCATATGCTAGGGAATCAAAGATATCTATAGAATAAACAGGAGTATCGTCACCTGGGTGTTTCATGGCTTCATACATATTAAATTTTATTACTTCACCATCAAATTCCATAGTGAGTGTGCCATTGTGAACATCTATCCTGGTTTTTGAGGTTTTCAAAAATGGTCTCCCTAATAATATTGGGGATGTAAAATCCCCGTTTTCCATGTCAAGTACATAATAGTCTGCAGGGAAAACCAAATCATTTATTTGTACCAAGACATCCTCAATTACTCCCTTAGGGTATGCAGTGGACCTGTCAGCTAATTGAATGACCACATTAGTAGAGTTCAACAGTCCTAATTTCAAGGAAGTATATATACAATATGGCATGACATTTATGGAGGCTCCTAAATCCAACATAGCTTTTTCAACATGAGTATCCCCAATTTTACATGGAATAGTAAACATACCTAGATCCTTACATTTAGTGGGGAGTTTTGTTTGTATCATGGCAGATACGTTTTGACTCATTTGAACCTTTTCAAACCCCTTCAATTTTTGCTTTCTTTTTTAGTACATAGTTCTTTCAAGAACTTTGCATATCTTGGTACCTGCTTAATAGCATCTAGGAGGGGAATATTAACTTCACATTTTCTAAAGATGTCATACAATTCAGAAGTTTTCTCATTTAGCATAATCTCTTTAAGAGCTTCTGGAAAAGGAGGCACTACTTCATAATTTAAATTAGAAGAAGACTTACCTGTAGGTGCTTCATTCTCCTTAATTGATTTTTCAATTTTCTTAGGAGAAGAGGGTACTGGTGGGCTTTCAATTTCCTTACCATTCCTTAAAACAATTACACTAGCATTTTCTCTGGGATTGACCACAGTTTGAGAAAGTAACTTACCTGAGTTCTGAGCATCCAATCGACTCACTGTAGCTGCTAATTGACCTATTTGAGTTGTCAGGTTCTGAATGCTAGCTCTTGTCTCTTGTTAAAATTGATGAGAATTATGTACAAGAGTTTCATAACATCTTCCAATGGATTACTTACCTATTGATCCTGGGATGCATGCTGTATAGGATAATGGGCTTGCTGATTTTGTTGAAAATTTTGTCCTGTAGGCTTATTTTGTGCATTCCCATATCTGAAATTGGGATGATCCTTCCATCCAGGATTGTAGGTATTAGCACAAGGATCATACCTCTTTGGTTGGCCAGGAAAACCTCATACAACATTCGCTTGTTCTGTGGATTCCTCTTGAAATGTAGGACAAATGTCAGTGGAGTGCCCTGTTACTGAACATATTCCACAGACTTTAACTTACTGTAGTGTACCTGTAGCCATTTCACGCACAAGAGAGGTAAGTTCAGATATTTGATTCTGAAGAGACGTAGTACTTACCTCATGGGCATGTCTAATGGGATGATCATGCCTTATGCCAAATTGTTGAGAATTAGTAGTTATATTTGATATCAGGATTCTTGCTGCTTCAAGAGTCTTATCTATTAGTGCTCCTCCACTAGCTGCATCTATCATACTCTTATCTCCCTGCAAAATAGCTTCATAGAAATATTGGATTAGTAGCTGCTCACTAATCACATGATGTGGGCAGCTTGCACAAAGCATTTTAAACCTCTCCCAATATTCATAAAGTGTTTCTCCATGCAATTGCCTAATGCCGCATATTTCTTTCCTGATAGTAGTGGCTCTAGATGCAGGAAAATAACGTTCTAAAAATATTCTCTTCATCTCATTCCAGGTAGTTATAGTACCAGAGGGCAAATAATACAACCAATCTTTGGCTGAGTCTCTTAATGAAAAAGGAAAAGCCCTGAGTTTTATTTGTTGCTCAGTTACTCTAGGGGGCTTCATACTGGTACATACCACATGAACTTCCTTTAAATGTTTATGCGGGTCTTCACCTACAAGACCATGAAAATTAGGTAAGAGATGAATTAATCCAGATTTTAACTCAAAATTAACATTGTCATCAAGATTAGGAAAAGTAATGCATAAGGGTTGCTGATACAAATCTGGAGCTGCAAGCTCCTTCAGAGTGGGGTGCCTTGCCATAATTACTTCCTCCTTTTCTTGATCAATATCCTCTTGAAGTTCTCTTCTGTGCCTATATACATATTTTCCAATATCTAGATTGAACTCTAAATTTTGAGAATTAGAAGAACAAGTCACAGGCATAAATCAAAATAAAATCACAAAAAGTAATAGACGTAGTCCCCGGTAACGACGCCAAAATTTGGTGCGTACTGTCGCAGGTACACCCAAATTGATACCTTACCTCAAAACTAACCTGGTATTACCTTATGTGATTAGAAAAAAAGGGGATTGATAATCGCAAATTAAGTAAAGTAAACAATAATAAAAATAATTAAGAGAGTAATTAATGAGAAAGGCGTTGGTTTTGGTTGATATCCACCGTCAAGGGATTGCATTGATCATTGACAACATAATCAATCTCTAATTGAATATCTATTATTGGGTTTTTAACCCTATTCCTCCTTAAGTCTAGTAAATTAATGACAATCCATTAGCACATCGGTAAAGCATAACTTATGAACCGCATGAAGAACTAGAGAAACTGACTGAGCTAAACAAATATAAACACATCGGTTATATCTAATTTAGTTAATTATTTATCCTAGGTTCAATGATTTATAATCCAAAATCCTCAAACTTATTTGCCGCGTGAATCACAGAATTGAAGACTTTGTTCAAAACATAATTCAGCGGTAGATTAAGATAGACAATATACTAGTAGGCCTCATAGCAATCATATGAATAATCATTAAGAAGAAGAACAGATAAATAATCAATACTCAATTCAAATTGAAATAATAAAATCAAATCCACATCTCACAATGAATGAAGATCCCTTGAGGTTTCAACCTACCTCAACCAACTAAAATGAACTAGCCATGCAAGGCCATAAGAAAATCTAAAGAAGAATTGAAGAATGTAACAAAGAACTTGGATGAAGGATTGAATGATTTCTCTACTTGCTTTCCTCCCTTTTTATAAATTAACTCCTCCTAATCGAAGTAGGCATATATCTAGGTCAAATCCTAGTTCATTGGGCTTCAATTGCAGTTGAAAAACACTAAAAATCGTGAATTTAGTGACTGGTGCGGCGGCTAGCGCTGTGGTGCTCTACTCGGGCACCGCGGCGCTGCAGACTTTCATAACGGGGCACCACGGCGCCCTAATCTAGTGCCGCGGTGCTCCAGATCTTTCCTCATGTAGCGCCGCAACGCCCAGAATCTTCTAGATTTTGCCAAAGTGCCGAACATAAAACTTGTAGCTCTATGTCTCTTCTTTCTATAGCCATTGGAATCACCTCAATCGGAGTGCAATTGAGTGAGATATACCTCAATTAGTTACGAAGGGTAAAAAATAAGCATATTTCCATAATTTTTCTCTATTTTCCTCTTTTTTTCCTTCTTTATTATTCCTAAAATACAAAACAAAAAACTCAATTAATTCATGTCTATTTTCTACTTAAATTAAATAAAAACTAACTAAAATAATGCTAACAACATGCTTAAATTACAACAAGTCATGAATCAGTCCCAGAAATTTAAAGTGAACATCAAAGAGCCTCCATGAACAAAGATAGGGAGCTGGGTAGAGCCAACGACATTAAACAAAGGCGATTATTGGGAGGTAACCCAACATAGTCAAAAGAAAAAGTGGAAAGCAGAAAATTCAAGATCCAGCAATGCAACACGCTCATTCTAACTCAAACAAATTCAGGGAAGCTCACTTAACTCATATGTTTTTCTGTATCCTTCCCTAATTCTTATCTTTCTTTTACATTGAGGACAATGTAAATTTTGAGTGTGGAGGTTGACGTATATTTTTCTGAATCTTTATGACCCTATTATGAGCATCAATTTTCTGATTTTTCACTATTAATGCACTTTTATTGCGTTTAGCAAGTTGAGTGATTGTGTGGGTGTTCAATTTATATTTTGGGATGTTAGGCACAACCAACAGCCAATTATATGACTGTCTAATTTTTTTTTAACTCTTGAAAAATATAGAAAATTCATGGTTATATGCAATTTTATCCCTTTTGCAATTTATTACTTTTGACTTTAGAATCCTGAAATATTTTTGCACAATAACTTTGGGCATTCAATTTTATCTATTACTTAGAGAAGGTTTATATAATTCAAAAATATTTCATGATCTCAACAGAATTCTAAAACTTATTTAAATGTTGCTTGATGCGAAATCCTAGGTCAATACTATTGTTTCGGAGATGATTTAGGAATTATTGGATAGATTGAGCCTTGCAAGCCTAACCTAAATAATGAAATATCCTTAGTTCCTCTATTTTGATCTTAATGAACTTTTCCTTTTAAAAACCACAAATGAGCTGAAAGCCAAATTTTGTATGAATATCTTTATTTTTGATCCTATTTACTCACTCTATGATTATTTTTCTGAATACTTGTTTTGTAGAGCTTTATTTAAAAAAAAAGGGTGGAAGGGTGGAGTAAGGAAAAGAGAAGAATTATGAAAAAAAAAAGAATTATGCAAAGGAAATAGAAGAAAAATCCGAATGCTGTGAAAAAAAAAAGAAAAAAAATTAGAGAATTGAGGAAAAAGGATAGATTAAATGCAATTGAAACAAGAAAATGAGTGTGGGGGAAGAAATCACCCCAAATTTAGAAAAGCTCAAGAGATCAGATTTAATCATGTGGTGCTAGGTGATTGAACCTAAATTTGTATTCCTTATCTTACCTTATACCCTGACCACATTACAAGCTAAATAAAGTCCTATTGATCCTAGAGGTAGTTTTGGCCTACATTAGTGCAGAGTGGCATAAAGAATAAGCATATGGAAATCCTCAACTAATTAGAGATCTACAATCAAAATTTTGGGATATATAAACTCATTCGGGTAAAAGAAAATTTATTGACCCAAAAACACACACACACTAGGGATTCAGAAGGAAAAATAATAGATTGCATTTGTATTAATCTTGTGCATGATTATGACCTTATAAATTTTTTTCTAGAGTATATTTTTATGTTATGAGGCAAAAGTTTGGTAAGCCTAACACTCACTATGTAACAACTCCATTTATGTAAATGTAAATTTTTTTTTATATATTTGTAAAAGTCCATGAAGTTATTACTACTTTAATTCTAACCACTTAACTCGAAATAATAATCACTTTAACCAAGCATAATTGTTATTAACAGTGATACAATACTTAGTTTCTATACACACTATTATTTTACAAACTACACACCATTATTTTACAAACATTTGTACAAAGATACATATTAGTTCTAATCATCTATGTCGACTACTTCTGGGGACACTGGTGCGGGTGGCACGTCCACCGGAATCTCAGTCACATCTATGACAGATACATCTGAAATAACTGGAAGTTGCCCAAGGTAGGGCACCTCGATCCAACATATAGAAATAATAAGTGTCCTAGAGAAAATCTACATATTTATTCTTCTGAACATGATATGAAAATATAGTGAGAATTAAATCCCAGTAAGTTCAACAATAAATCATAATTTACCATCAATATAGTTCATCATGTCATGTTCAGCTGTATACACTACAGAAAATATCTTTGGTCACATGAATGCATTATATCTATGCACATAAGAATCATAATTATATGTATGACAGGATTAACTATTTTTAGAATATTATATGATGGCCATTAACTTATTCTCATTTCAAGCTACCCCGGTCAGGGTGAGTATCTTCTAATCTCCGGTACGGGCTTTTCTCGCTCCGTTCGATGTGGCCTACTTTCTCTTTTTTTTCTCATTAACTTCATCATAACCGTTGGTAGGGCGTCCCCTACTGGTACACCACACGGATTGCCATGTGACCGTGCTCATTTCTTTTCTTTTCACAATGATAGCCAAAAATATGCTTTCAATAACAAGTATGTTCATCAAAATATAACTATTACCATAAATCATTGGTAATCATGCCATGAACATAACCATTTCAAATATCACTTTATAAAATATTTCCATGTCAGAATTTCACACTTAAGATGGTAAGAAGTTCATACAACGGCAATGGCTATGGCATATACTAGTCATTTATAAGATTCGTCTTCTTTTTTAAATATTAATTTTATTTCTTTATTTTCTTGATGCAGGTTTTCATCATATCTAACCTTCTCTTTATGCTTAGTCTTAGTCATTTTCTTCTTATTTATATCATTTCCAACACATGTTCTTACAAATTTATAGAGCATTGTTCCCCAATTTGATTTCTACTATTACCCTATAGTTAACGAGGTTCATCTAGGGTAGAAAAATGTTGAAATTAGGCTTAACCAGCTTCCAACACGGTCTGGCCATGTTCCAGGACACGGCCATGCTTTAAAAATTCTTCAAATGTACTCAAAAACAGCCCCGAACATGGCTAGCCCGTGCTTGAAGCACCCAGAACACGGCCTGGTCGTGCTCTGTGACCTTTGCTCACTAATCAAAGCATAATTCCCTCATTTTAACTCTGATTGAGGTGATCTTGATGTCTACAGAAAGAAAAGACAATTATCTAAAACTATTATGTTAATCATATCAGCCAAATAGGAATAAAGCTTAGTGTTATTACTCCCTTAAATTCAATTTTATTTCTTCTCGGATAGGTTCTAACCTTTACTTACTAATCTGACTATATATCCCACATACGAATTCCAAATTAAGTGATTCCAGTGGCTAAACATCCCCGACACATAAATATATAATTCATATGTTAACCATTTATTTTCATTCCTTATATAATTTCCCCAGAAATTAAAACACCGAAGCTATCCTAACATATTCTTCCCTGATTAACCATTTTCTGACCTTTGTTTAATAATCGAAACATATCTACCTCATATGAACTCTAAATTTAATAATTCCAGTGGCTAAAAATCCATGATACACATAGCTATAATTCTTATGTTAACCATTTATTTTAATTCCATATAGATAATTCCCAGAAATTAAAATACAGAAACTATCCTAACATATTCTTCCCTGAGTAACCATTTTTTGACCTTTGACTACTAATCAGATAATATCTACCTCATATGGACTCCAAATTGAATATTTCTAGTGGCTAAAACTCCGTGATACATATATCTTTAATTCTTATGTTAACCATTTATTTTAATTCCTTATATATTGTTCTAAGAAATTAAAATACCGAAGCTTAAAATTCTGTCAACCATAGCCATACCCATGCAGAACTATCTACACCAACCTAAGTATTCAAACATACATCACATGCAAGATCAATATGTAACATGATATAGCAACATCCATGACCAATAATCAAAGTTCTAAGATCAAAATCTCATATAAATATTATAAGTTTCAAAAGTTTTCTTCAAAAAGAAATATTGTTAAACTTACCTAAGAATCTCCCTAGCTTACTTAGTGAATTGGTTTTCTTGTTTTCTCTTGAAAGAAGTAGCAAGATTCCTTCCTTCCCTTAGCTTTTCTAGCAGCTTAGGTAAGAGAAGGAGGGTGAATTTTTGAACCTCAAGGATGAAGAAGAAAAATGGACTCAAGTGGAGATTAAGGTAACTTACCTTGAGTACTTAGCCTTCTAAACTTCTCCTTCTTCTTCCTTCCTTTCTTTTCCTCTCTTTCTCTCCTTTCCTCACTCTACCTTGCTTCTATTTCGCTCTCTTCCTTACTTGGACGAAATTAAAATGTTGTAGGGGTGGGTTTTGCTTATATAGACCACCAAATAATACACATTTCATGATCATGGGTCTACCTTATCACAATTAGGATACACTTTGTTGAATTTTTGGAAAACAAACAACTTTTGTTCTTGTCTTCCTCTTCTTTAGTCAAGATATACATAGGAAAAGGGGATTTTTATTTTGAAAATTGTGATGATATGTTCTTAAGATAAGGGACAAGGTCCCTTTGATTTAGGGATTCATTTCCATTTTCTTTTTTCTTAAACAAGTATGATAGGTTTGCCTTTTTAGGTGGCAAATTTCTAGCACTTGAATCTCCATTATTTGGTTGATATTATTTGTGTGGGATAGGAATGTTTTGTCCTAATACCATGTATTATCATACCACTTGCTAAAATTATGAGTGTAGGATATAAATGTTTTTGTCCTAAAGCCTTGTATTATCATGCCACTTGCCAAAATGATGAATGGAGAATCACACCACTTGCTAAAGTTGTGTCTTAATGCCATGTAACCTAATCATTATTATTATTACATTATTATATCATCATCTAATTTATTTTATTTTATTTTTCCTCTTGGATTTGGGCTTATTCCTACCAATTATGGGCTTGTTCCTACCCATTTTCTTTGCTTTGGATAAAATTCTTCCTTTCTTGGAGGGCTTGGTCACATTTTCATATTTTTTGGGCTATTGGTCCAATTACTATATCCTAGTCCAAGTCTATGTTTTATTTCTTGTTTAGGTTATCCAATGGGCTTGCTAGAAACTTATGTGAGGTGGAAAAACTCTATATGAAGTGTCCATAGGTAAAAGCCCAATGTATGGGAAAAGATTTTAAACTTAGTAACTCTAGTTCTTGAATTAGGAAAAATTACCCTAATCCAATGTTCTTGAAATTTTAAGACCTTTACTTGTTTCTAAAAATTTATCTTCCTTATCCAAGAATTTTGCATCTCTTTAGTATATTATTTCTAATTTTTTCCTATTAGGTTTTCCTTCTTTATTTGTTCTCTTAATGTTAGAAACATTTTCTATGCATATACATAAGGTGAAGAATTTCAAAGAATTATATTTCCTTAGATATCTAAAATATTGTCTAATAAATTTTATTTCCTTAATTAAATATTTATGCACTTTTATCATAAAAGAAACGAAATTAGGGATGTTACATTTCTCTCCCCCTAAAAGAAATTTTGTCCTCAAAATTTTAGAAATTACCTAATAAGAACAATTGCGGATATTTCTTCCTCGTGACTTCTTCCAGCTCTCAAGTTGCTTCTTCCAGAGTCAAACCTTCCCATAACACCTTAACTAGGGGAATAGTTTTACTTCTCAGTTGCTTCAGGTCAGTGTCCAATATGGATGCAGGTACTAGCTGGTATGTTATGTTCTCCTTTATTTTGATTGGTTCATCCTGTATTACATGTGATGAATCTGGAAGATACTTCCGCAGCTGTGATACATGGAAAACATTATGCAGGTTGGAAAAATTGGGTGGGAGAGCAACTTGATATGCTGATGTCCCTACTTTCTTCAGAATTTGGTAGGGTCCCAAAATCGCGGACTTAGCTTTCTCGTTTTGAGAGACCTACCAACTCCAGTAGTCAGAAAAATTTTTAGAAATACATGGTCTCCTTCCTCAAACTCTAGAGGTCTATGTCTCTTATCGTAGTAACTCTTTTGCCGACTCTGAGCTGTAAATATTTTATCTCGTATCATCCTAATTTGTTCAGTGGTTTGTTGAACTAGATCAGGACCCAACAAGTTCTTTTCTCCTACCTCAAACCAACATAGTGGAGATCGGCACTTTCTACCGTATAAAGCTTCATAGGGGGCCTTCTTAATACTAGAGTGATAACTATTATTATAAGCAAACTCTACTAAAGGTAGGCACTTATCCCATCCTTTACCTTGTTCTATCACACAGGCTCTCAACATATCTTCTAAGGTTTGAATGGTGCGTTCTGTCTGCCCATCAGTCTGAGGATGGTAGGCAGTACTAAACCGCAACGGAGTACCAAAACCTTCCTGCAACGCCTTCCAAAACCTCGATGTGAACCTCGGATCTCTATCAGAAACGATATTTAAGGGAATTACATGCAGTCTAACTATTTCTTGAACGTACAATTGGGCTAATTTATCCATTGAATAGTTAATTTTTATGGGCAAAAAGTAAGCAGATTTGGTTAATCTGTCAATTATTACCCAGATAGAGTCATGTCCCATTGAAGTCTTAGGTAATCCCACAACAAAGTCCATTGAGATACTGTCCCATTTCCATTTAGGGATCTCAAGAGGTTGTAGAAATCCTGCTGGCTTTTGATGCTCCACCTTCACCTTTTGACAAATGAGACATTTCGCCACAAACTCAGCAATGTCCTTTTTCATCCCTGGCCACCAATACATCCTTTTTAAATCCTGGTACATTTTAGTGCATCCAGGATGGACTGTGTATTTACTTTGATGCGCTTCCTACAGTATCTTAGTCCTCAACTCTTATTCTTGAGGGACACAAATCCTTCCCTGATACATGATTGCTCCATCTTCCGTGATAGAAAAATTACCTTGGTCTTTATGATCCTGTAAGTATTGGTTGTGAGCTTGAGCCTCTTTGATCTGGGCTCTAAGGTCACACCTTATACTTAAACCATTAATGACTAGATTCTTTGGAGTAAGAGTAGTGGCTAGCTTCAAATTTCGAAACTCCTCTAACATCTGCATCTCATACACCATCATCTAACCTATGTGCAGAGATTTTCGACTCAAGGCATCTGCTACAACATTCGCCTTTCTGGGATGATACTTTATCTCAAACTTGTAGTCATTGAGGAATTCTACCCATCTTCGTTGCCTCATATTTAACTCCTTCTGATCAAAGAGGTATTTAAGACTCTTATGATCACAATATACTTCAAAGGTTGCCCCGTACAAATAATGTCGCCAAATCTTTAAGGCAAACACTACTGCCGCTAATTCAAGATCATGGGTTGGATAGTTTCCTTCGTGGGGTCTCAGTTACCTAGAGGCGTAAGCAACTACTCTCTTATCTTGCATCAGCACACATCCTAGCCCTTTCTTTGAAGCGTCACTATACACTTCAAAATATCCTGTGGGGTCTGGAATAATTAAAACAGGAAGAGTGGTCAGTCTTGTCTTCAGCTCCTGAAAACTAGCATCACATTGATCAGTCCATTTGAAAGAACTTCCCTTCCTGGTCAATTTAGTCAATGGCAAGGCTATACGAGAGAAGTTTTGTATAAATCTCCTGTAGTATCCTGCCAAACTCAAGAAACTTCTGATTTTCGTAACCGTCTTTGGTCTCTCCCACTTAATCACTGCTTCCGTCTTGCTAGGATCTACGGCTACCCCTCTATTAGAGATGACATGTCCGAGAAACTTAACCTCTGACAGCCAAAATTCACACTTCTCCAATTTAGCATATAACTTTTTCTCTTTCAGCACTTGCAGCACGATTCGGAGATGTTGTTCATGTTCTTTCTCACTCTTAGAATATATCAAGATGTCATCAATGAACACTACAACAAATTGATCTAGGTAGGGTCGAAAAATGCGATTCATGTAATCCATGAAAATTGCAGGTGCATTCGTCAACCCGAAGGGCATTACGAGAAACTCATAGTGCCCATACCTAGTCCTGAAGGCAGTTTTTGGTACGTCCTCCTCCTTGATCCTAATCTGATGATATCCTGACCTCAAGTTAATTTTAGAAAAGATGGAGCCTCCCTTCAATTGATCCAATAAGTCATCTATCCTAGGGATAGGGTACTTGTTTTTGATAGTCACCTTATTCAGTTGTCTGTAATCTATGCATAGTCTCAAGCTCCCGTCTTTCTTCTTAACAAACAATACAGGAGCTCCCCAAGGTGATACACTTGGTCTAATGAATTGCTTGTCTAATAGTTCCTCCAACTGCTTCTTGAGTTCTTGTAGTTCCTTCAAGGCCATTCGATATGGTGCAATAGAGATAGGCCCTGTCCCAAGTAGGAGATCAATAGAGAACTCTATCTCTCTCTTGGGAGGTAAGCCTGGAATATCTGATGGAAATACTTCAGGAAACTCATTGGCTATTGGGATTTCATCAAGCTTCGATTCGACTTCTAGGTTTGATAAATACAAGAGAATGTATCCAAGTACTCCATTCTTCAACTCCCTATTAACTTGATTGGCATTTAGCATCAATAACTGGACCTCCGCTTTCGGATTAGGAGGTAGAAATTCAACAGTCTTGTTACAAAAATTCAACAAGACTCGATTTCTAGACATCCAGTCTAACCCTAGAATGACCTCAATACCTCTTAAAGGTAAACAGACAAGGTCTACAGAAAAATTTTTCTCCTGGATGGTGACTTGACAGTCTTTACATACAGAGAAAGTTAATACCCGTTCCCCTGTAGGGGTTACTACGGATAGCTTATAGGGAGTTTCAGAAATAGGAAACTGAAACTCCCTAATACATTCTTCTGATATAAATGACTGACTAGCACCAGAGTCAAATAACACCATAAGAGAAAATCCATAGATATAGCATGTACCTTGAATCATTTCAGAAGATTGAGCTGCCTCTTGGCCGCTCAGGGTGAAAACCCTTCCTTTCACTTGAGGCCTCTGTTCTGGCTACTTCCCCATATTCTATGGGCAGTTTTTTGCACAATGTCCCTTCTGTATGTAGCATGGCCGGTTACTATGCATGCGTCCACACTTAGCGCACTTGACTGGGGTGAGGTCTTGTTGAAAAGGTCTAGGACCCACAGTCAATGGCCTCTTACCAGCTCCATATCCACTTCTTCTCACGTTCTTTCCAGGGTTGGGAAAATTTTTCTTCCTCTTCCATAGGTTTTTCCTTTACTTCTCGTCCTCCATTGCCCTTAAACTCTTTTCCAGAAGTCTGTATTTATTTATCAGAGGTACAAACTCCCTGATCTCCATAGCTATAACAACATTCTTTAACTCCGGGTTTAGTCCCGCTTCAAACTTAACCGCCTTTCATGCTTCATCTGGGTTATATCGTAGATAAGAGGAGAACTTAGACAGCTCCTCGAACCTTGTGATATACTGGTCCACGGTCATGCTGCCTTGCCTGAGTTGGAGAAATTTGATCTCTTTCTCTGCTCGTACAGTACTTGGAAAGTACTTTTGAAAAAAAATGTCCTTGAACACTTGCCAGGTGATCTGTCTTCCCTGATGAGCTAAAAGTTCTCTAGTTCCACGCCACCAGTATTCTGCTTCATCCTTTAACATATATGCAGCAAAAATAACTTGTTGCTCTTCAGTACAGCCCATTACTTCAAAGATCTTCTCTAGTTCCCTTATCCACCTTTCGGCTACCGTTGGGTCATAGCCACCTTGGAAACAAGGTGGTCTAGTCCTCAAGAACTCGGATATGCCATTATCATTTCCAGCCATCCGGTTGTTAGCAATATTCTCACCATTTGGGTTATTAGCATTCTGGAGATATTGTAAAATTTGGTTGGCGGTCATGACTTGGTCTCGAATTGCAGGGGCAAGGTCGTGCAGGGTTTCCTCCGCATTGTTTGCCGGGTTCCTCCTTGGTGGTGCCATTTTCTACTGTGGCAAAAACAAAGTTATGTTGCTATTGAGGTGATCAAGCCCAATAGTTAGTTCAAAAATATTTAACAGTAATCATAACACCACCTCGGCATGTAGGTAGGAAACACTAGTAATTTCTTACCTATATGAATTTACTGATCCCTACACAGCACAACCACAAACATACTCAAGACACTATAAGATCAATTCAGAAAACCACCTTGTTTATTCTCATTAACTTCATTATAACCGTTGGTAGGGCATCCCCTACTGGTGCACCACACGGATTGCCATGTGACCGTGCTCATTTCTCTTTTTTTCACAATGATAGCCAAAAATATGCTTTCAATAACAAGTATGTTCATCAAAATATAACTATTACCATAAATCATTGGTAATCATGCCATGAACATAACCATTTAAAATATCACATTATAAAATATTTCCATGTCATAATTTCACACTTAAGATGGTAAGAAGTTCATACAATGGCAATGGCTATGGCATATACTAGTCATTTATAAGATTTGTCTTCTTTTTTAAATATTATTTTTATTTCTTTATTTTCTTGATACAGGTTTTCATCATATCTAACCTTCTCTTTATGCTTGGCCTTAGTCATTTTCTTCTTATTTATATCATTTCTAACACATGTTCTTACAAATTTATAGAGCATTGTTCCCCAATTTGATTTCTACTATTACCCTATAGTTAAAGAGGTTCATCTAGGGTAGAAAAATGTTGAAATTAGGCTTAACCAGCTTCCAACACGGTCTGACCATGTTCCAGGACACGACCATGCTTTAAAAATACTTCAAATATACTCAAAAACAGCCCCGAACATAGCTAGCCCGTGCTTGAAGCACCCAGAACACGGCATGGCCGCATTCTGTGACCTTTGCTCACTAATCTGAGCATAACTCCCTCATTTTAACTCCAATTGAGGTGATTGTGGTGTCTATGGAAAGCTAAGACAATTATCTAAAACTATTATCTTAATTATATCAGTAAAATAGTAATAAAGCTTGGCATTATTACTCCCTTAAATTCAATTTTATTTCTTCTCGGATAGGTTCTAACATTTACTTACTAATCTGACTATATCTCCCACATACGAATTCCAAATTAAGTGATTCCAGTGGCTAAACATCCGTGACACATAAATATATAATTCATATGTTAACCATTTATTTTAATTCCTTATATAATTTTCCCATAAATTAAAACACCAAAACTATCCTAACATATTCTTCCCTGATTAACAATTTTCTGACCATTGTTTACTAATCGGAACATATCTACCTCATATGAACTCTAAATTTAATGATTCTAGTGGCTAACAATCCGTGACACACATAGCTATAATTCTTATGTTAACCATTTATTTTAATTCCATACAAATAATTCCCAGAAATTAAAATACAGAAACTATCTTAACATATTCTCCCCTGATGAACCATTGTCTGACCTTTGACTACTAATCAGACCATATCTACCTCATATGGACTCCAAATTGAATTCTTCTAGTGGCTAAAAATCCATGACACATATATCTTTAATTCTTATGTTAATCATTTATTTTAATTCCTTATATATTGTTCCCAAAAATTAAAACACCGAAGCTTAAAATTCTGCCAACCATAGCCATACCCATGCAGAACTATCTACACCAACCTAAGTATTCAAACATACATCACATGCAAGATCAATATGTAACATGATATAGCAACATCCATGACCAATCATCAAAGTTCTAAGATCAAAATCTCATATAAATATTATAAGTTTCAAAAGTTTTCTTCAAAAATAAATATTGTTAAACTTACCTAAGAATCTCCCTAGCTTACTTAGTGAATTGGTTTTCTTGTTTCCTCTTGAAAGAAGTAGTAAGATTCCTTCCTTCCTTTAGCTTTTCTATCAGCTTAGGTAAGAGAAGGAGGGTGAATTTTTGAACCTCAAGGACGAAGAAGAAAAATGGACTCAAGTGGAGATTAAGGTAACTTACCTTGAGTACTTAGCCTTCTAAACTTCTCCTTCTTCTTCCTTCCTTTCTTTTCCTCTCTTTCTCTCCTTTCCTCACTCTACCTTGCTTCTATTTCGCTCTCTTCCTTACTTGGACGAAATTAAAATGTTGTAGGGGTGGGTTTTACTTATATAGACCACCAAATAATACACATTTCATGATCATGGGTCAATCTTATCACAATTAGGATACACTTTGTTGAATTCTTGGAAAACAAACAACTTATGTTCTTGTCTTCCTCTTCCATAGTCAAGATATACATAGGAAAAAGAGATTTGTATTTTGAAAATTATGATGATATGTTCTTAAGATAAGGGACAATGTCCCTTTGATTTAGGGATTCATTTCCATTTTCTTTTGTCTTAAACAAGTATGATAGGTTTGCCTTTTTAGGTGGCAAATTTCTAGCCCTTGAATCTCCATTATTTGGTTGATATTATTTGTGTGGGATAGGAATGTTTTGTCCGAATACCATGTATTATCATACCACTTGCTAAAATTATGAGTGTAGGATATAGATGTTTTTGTCCTAAAGCCTTGTATTATCATGCCACTTGCCAAAATGATGAATGTAGAATCACACCACTTGCTAAATTTTTCTCTTAATGCCATTTAACCTAATCATTATTAATATTACATTATTATATCATCATCTAATTTATTTTATTTTATTTTTCCTCTTGGATTTGGGCTTATTCCTACCCATTATGGGCTTGTTCCTACCCATTTTCTTTGCTTTGGATAAAATTCTTCCTTTCTTGGAGGGCTTTGTCACATTTTCATAATATTTGGGCTATTGGTCCAATTACTATATCCTAGTCTAAGTCTATGTTTTATTTCTTGTTTAGGTTATCCAATGGGCTTGCTAGAAACTTATGTGAAGTGGAAAAACTCTATATGAAGTGTCCATAGGTAAAAGCCCAATGTGTGGGTAAAGATTTTAAACTTAGTAACTATAGTTCTTGAATTAGGAAAAATTACCCTAATCCAATGTTCTTGAAATTTTAAGACCTTTACTTGTTTCTAAAAATTTATCTTCCTTATCCAAGAATTTTGCATCTCTTTAGTATGTTATTTCTAATTTTTTCCTATTAGGTTTTCCTTCTTTATTTTTTCTCTTAATGTTAGAAACATTTTTTATGCATATACATAAGGTGAAGAATTTCTAAGGATTATATTTCCTTAGATATCTAAAATATTGTCTAATAAATTTTATTTCCTTAATTAAATATTTATGTACTTTTATCAATAAAAGAAATGAAATTAGGGATGTTACACACTACATTATTGATTGTTTTTTTTTGTCTTTACGGTTTATTTTGCTTGAGGACAAGCAAAAGGTTGAGTGTGGGGGTATTTAATGTGATCTTAATTAAGCATGATATTAATACCTTTAAACTTAATTTTTGTTTGATTTAACTAAAATATAATTAGTAATTAACTTAGTTTTGTGTTTTGTGGTTTAGGAACAAAAGAAGAAGAAAAGAGAAGAAAAAGAGAAGAAATTCATGGAAAAATGCTACATTGTAGGGATTCCAGACCTTTAAGCATTGTTTTGAGCATATCTCCCTCTTATTAACTCCAATAAATGTGATTCAAGTGGTTGTTAAACGATAACATAATAATCTACAATTGTTATGTTGAACACAAGGTCAAATTCTAGAGATTGCTTAGCATTATAGAGCTCACAAATCAGAATCATAGTGCAGCAGGATGAATTCTGAGCTTTGGTCGTTAATTTTGTCATATCTCCTATAATTTAGATCAAATTAAGGTGATTCTAGCGGCTATGGAAAGAAGAGACATACATATACAACGTTCATGTTCAACATCTTGGCAAATTCTGGAGTGTTTTGGGCGCCGAGGTGCTAAAAAAAGAGCGCCACGGTGCTGCGTCAATGCACGTTTGGAGGGCCGCGGTGTTTGTTCTCCAGAAGCACCAGGCACCGCAGCACCCGAGCGTCTGAACCAGAGTGTGCCAGAGCTAGCTCAGGTGCTGTAGCACCCATGTAGCACACCGCGGTGCTCACCGCCGCATCAGTTTGCTGAATTCACGAATTTAAGGTCTTTTTGACTCCAATTAAACCTCGATGGGCCGGGATTTGACCTAGAAACACTCCTACTTCGATTAGGAGGAGTAAATCTATAAAAGGGAGGAAAACAAGTAGAGAATGAATTCAATCATTCATCCAAGTTATTAGTTACATTCTTTAATTCTTCTTTGGATTTTCTGATGGCCCTGCGTGGCTAGTTCTTTTTAGTTGGTTGAGGTAGATTGAAACCTCAAGGGATCTTCATGCATTGTGAGATGTGGATTTGATTTTATTATTTCAATTTGAATTGAGTATTGATTATTTACCTGTTCTTCTTCTCAATGATTATTCATATGATTGCTAGGAGGCCTACTAGTATATTCTCTGTCTTAATCTACCGCTGAATTATGTTTTGAACAAAGTCTTCAATTTGTGATTCGTGAGGCAAATAGGTTTGAGGATTTTGGATTATAAATCATTGAATCTGGTGCGCACTGTCGCAGGTGCACCCAAATTAATACCTTACCTCAAAACTAACCTGTAGTACTGGGAGTAAGGGTCGATTCCACAGAGACTGGAATTACCTTATGTGATTAAAAGGGGGGAATTGATAATCACAAATTAAGTAAAGTAAACAATAATGAAAATAAATAAGCGAAAGTGATTAATGATAAAGGCGTTGGGTTCGGTTGGTATCCACCGTCAAGGGATTACATTTATCATCGACAACATAATCAATCTGTAAATGAACATCTATCATTGGGGTTTTAACCCTGTTTCTCCTTAAGCCTAGCAAATTAATGATAATCACACAAATAAAACTCTAATCAACAAGCCATCTTTTAGCACATCGGTAAAATATAACTTGTTAACCGCGTGAAGAACTAGAGAAACTGACAGAGCTAAACAAATATAAACACATCGGCTATATCTAATTTAGTCAATCATTCATCATAGGTTCAATGATTTATAATTCAAAACCCTCAAACCTATTTTCCTCAAGAATCGTAGAATTAAAAACTTTGTTCAAAACACAATTCAGCGGTAGATTAAAACAGACGAAATACTAGTAGGCCTCCTAGCAAACATATGCATAATCATTAAGAACAAGAACATATGAACAATCAATATTCAAAACAAATTGAAATAATAACATCAGATCCACATCTCACAATGTATAAAAATCCCTTGAGGTTTCAACTCACCTCAACCAACTAAAGAGAATTAGCCACGCAAGGCCATAGGATAAACAAAAGAAGAATTGAAGAATTCGGTGAAAGATTCGATGATGAATTGGATGCCTTCTCTTGTTGCTTTCCTCTCTTTTTATAGACTCCCCTCTCTAAATCAAAGTCATAATGTTTTTTAGGTCAAATTCCCGTCCATTCCCTTCAATTTTGAGCGAAAACGACCTAAAATCGCGAAATTAGCAAGTCCCCTACGGCGCACGGGCGCCGCGGCACTTAAGTGGAGCGCCACGGCGCTACGAAGATGAAGCCACAGGGCGCCGCAGCGCCCTCAGTCACCACCACGGCGCCATGGGTTGAGCGCCGCAGCGCCGCGGAGTGAAGTGTAGAGCCGCGGCGCTTCGGATTGTCTTACCGTGGCGCTGCGGCGCTCCCTTGTGAGCGCCGCAGCGCCCAGAGGTGCTCCCTTGTGAGCGCCGCAGCGCCCAGATTCTTCTGGATTTTGAGTTATATAATCTTTTTCTAAGTAAAAGACAAATTAAATATCCAAAATTACTGTGCAAAGGAATTTCAGGATTTTTAGAAAATAGGTAATCATAAATTGAAAAGAAATTAAAATTACACATAATTATGACTTTCCTACATCTCTCAAGAACTATAAGCAAATTAAACAGTTATATCATTGGCTATTGGTTCAGCTATCACAAACTCATAAATTGAAATTTTGTTCACATGCTCACCTCATGACAAGATTAAAAGTGCACATACCATAAAATGTATCAAAGTAGGAAAATGCACACGTGTATGATATATTATACAGTCATCCAGCTGAATTATAAAGTGACCCCCCCCCCCCCACACTTAAAAAAAATACATTGGCCTCAATGTAAGAATATAAAAGAGAATATAAAAGGGACAAATAAAAACATAAGGAGAGGTTCAGTGAAACTTCCCTGACTAGTGATCACCATCCATCTCATCATGTTCAGGTGCAGGCCTAAAGGGTGGTTCAGGAGGTGCCGGGAAAGCAATTGGGAGGTTCAGGGCATGAGCTAACTGGCTAAAACACGCATGATGATGCTGTGCAATAGAGTGCTGATAGAGGGCCAGATCATTCATTTGATGGCTCAGATACTCTGTGCGCTCCCATAAATCTTCAATGGTATGCTGGGATGGTGGTGGAGTTGAGCTGCTTCCTGGTTCCGCCGTAGGTATTGGCTGAATCCCTAGCTCCTCCTCTGCTGCTTCTTCATGGCCCTTGTATTTTTGGATGTCTGCATAGGAAATAGGCTTCATCGGGTGAATGAGAGCCTCAGTGGAATCCCAGCTTACGGCTGCTTTCTGACATAGACCAGTAATTAAATTAGAGGCAAATAAGGATCTGCCTTTAGCACTGATACAGCCAAGCAGCTGCCTATGAATAACCTTGCCTACATCAATAGAAAGCCCTTTTAGTACTGCATAAAGCAAAATGGCCCTTTCCCGCCTGACTTGACTCATGTTGAGGCTGGGCATGAATCTGGCTGATATGAAATAATGCCATGCTTTAGCCACTTTATTCATGTCAGCTCTAGCAAGGTATAACGGATGGCCATTGCTATCTAATTTCCAAGAGGCCCCCCTGTAGCATAGAGTGCAAATAACGTCGTCAAAGTTAATGTAAGATTGAAGAAACGCCGTATATTCATCATCCTCAATATCCGGCAGGGAATAAAATTCATTAATAGCGTGCGGAGTGAATGGCACCATCTTGCCTCTAATCCTTGCTTGATGACGTTCGTGAACTATAGCATTGGAGTAGAACTCCTGAACTATGGGAATAACTCCTGGTTCTGGGTTCCTGCAGAAGATCTCCCAATGCCTATAGAGGATATTGTCTCTGTGAGGTAGCCCTTCGGTGATCAGAAATCCACGTTCTGGAACTACAAGTTTATGCACCACCACTTTTATGTGGTGTTGATAAACCGCTTCAGTCATAAAAACTCCGGTGTCAAATGCTGGAGGGTCCTCAGCTCTGTTCTTCCTCTTAGAGATGCCTAATTTGGAAGTTTTGGGGGCCATTGCACTTAGCAAACTCACTGGGGCGTTTTATCAAACACCTAGTGTGCACTCTTGAAAAATGGAGAGAATGGATGGTAGATTCGTAGCTTGGAGTCCCAATGCAGTAAAAACCAGTAGCAAGGAAGTGTAGAGATCAACTTCAGCAGGAAAAACAACGTAAATTGTACCGAATGCAGCGTGATTTGTGGCTGGAAAGTGTGAGATCAAAATTGCTTAAGAACCTTAGAAGATTGCCATTGAATCCAAGCCAAAAGCTAAAAGAATTAGTTAATCCTGCAAAAGAAGATGAGAAATCATGTAATTTCAGCAAGAAAACGTAATAGGAGGTGGTTGTGGTTGATTGAAGGCAATAAAATGGATTGGGAGTTCCAAAGGAGGCAAAAACGGAGGTGGGGAACGAAGAGCATCGCGATGCTCTTATAGAGAGCGCCGCGGCGCTCGTTTTGGACGCCGCGGCGCATGTGCGCGCCCGCAGATCAAACTGTTTTTTTTTTAGAAAATTAAACTATGAAAAGAGAAAAAAAAATAAGAAGAAGAAGAGGAATGATTGTTGGGTTGCCTCCCAACCAGCGCCTTTGTTTTACGTCGTTGGCTCGACATAGATCCAAAGAAAATCAAAGAGGGTCTTGAAAAGTTATCCATTGTGCTTCCTCTTGCTGGAATCCTTCATAGTAAGGTTTAAGTCTATGCCCATTGACTTTGAAGCTATGCTGGTTATCCATGTTCTTTATTTCAACTGCACCATAAGGGAAAATATCAGTAACAATAAATGGTCCCTCCCATCTAGAACAAAATTTACCTGGAAACAATCGGAGCCTAGATTTATAGAGGAAGACTTTCTGTCCTTTGCTAAACTCCTTACGTGAAATCATACGATCGTGTAGGAGTTTAGTTTTGGCTTTATAAATATTTGCATTTTCGTAGGCCTCGTTTCTAAGTTCCTCCAATTCCTGAAGTTGTAATTTCCTGCATTCTCCACTTTCTTCCACATTCATGTTAAATTTCTTTATAGCCCAAAATGCTTTATGTTCCAATTCAACTAGAAGATGACAAGTTTTACCAAATACTAACCTGTATGGGGACATACCAATTGGGGTCTTATAGGCTGTCCTGTATGCCCATAGAGCATCATCTAATCTGAGACTCCAATCCTGGCGGTTGGGATTTATTATCTTACTAATGATATTTTTGATTTCTCTGTTGGATACCTTAGCTTGCCCATTGGTCTGGGGGTGATATGCAGTTGACAATTTATGAGTGACATTATATTTCTTTAATAGGGCTTCAATAGTCCTATTGCAAAAATGTGTTCCCCTGTCACTTATCGAAGCTCTTGGAATCCCAAATCTTGAAAAGATATGCGATTTAATGAAATCTGCAACTACTTTAGAATCATCAGTCCTAGTGGGTTTAGCTTCTACCCACTTTGAGACATAATCCACAGCCAACAAAATATAATTATATCCAGCTGATAAAGGAAAAGGTCCCATGAAATCAATGCCCCAAACGTCAAAAATTTCACAAAACAATATTGGTGTTTGAGGCATCTCATTTTTCCTGGAGATATTACCTATTTTTTGACAGTTTGTACATGACTTACAAAAATGGTATGAATCTCTGAATATGGTAGGCCAGTAAAAACCGCAATCTAAAACTTTCTTTGCTGTCCTTTTTGCTCCAAAATGTCCACCACATGCATAAGAATGGCAGAATGTTAGAATGGATAAAACTTCATAATTAGGAATGCACCTTCTTATAATTTGATCTGAGCATTGCTTCCAAAGGTAAGGATCGTCCCATATGTAGTATTTGGCATCACTCTTGATCCTATTTTTGGCTGCCCTGGTCAAAAAAGGAGGTAACTGATTAGTAGCCAGATAATTTACAATGTTTGCATACCATGGCATATGAATTGAAATTGAAAATAAATTTTCATCTGGAAATAATTCTTCAATTTTCAATTTTTCTTCCACATGTGTCAGGCGGCTTAGGTGATCTGCTACACTGTTTTCAGACCCTTTCTTGTCTCTAATCTCTAAATCAAATTCTGTAAGCAGTAGTACCCATCTGATTATCCTAGGTTTAGCCTCCTTTTTCATCACCAAGTACCTCAAAGCTGCATGATCAGTAAAAACAATAATTTTAGTGCATATTAAATATGATCTAAATTTTTCTAATGCAAAGACTATAGCTAAGAGTTCTTTTTCAGTAGTGGTATAGTTCTTCTGGGCATCATTCAGTATTCTGGAGGCATAATATATCACATGGGATGTGTTTCCAATCCTTTGGCCTAGTACTGCTCCAACTGCATGGTCACTGGCATCACACATAATTTCAAAAGGGATGTTCCAATCTGGTGCTTAGATGATTGGAGCTGAAATCAAGGACTCTTTTAATTTGTCAAAAGCTTCCCTGCATTCTCCATCAAATTCAAAAGAGACATCCTTCTGAAGCAATTTGCACATAGGTGCTGCTTTCTTAGAAAAGTCCTTTATGAATCTCCTATAAAAACCTGCATGGCCAAGAAAAGAATGAACTTCCCGCACACAAGTGGGATAAGGTAGAGTTTGTATAATATCAATCTTTGCTTTATCTACCGCTATTCCTCTTTTTGAGACAACATGGCCTAAAACTATACCTTGTTCAACCATAAAATGACACTTTTCAGAATTTAAAACAAGGTTAGTTTCTTGACATCTTTTCAAAATTAGTGAAAGGTTATGCAAACAATCATCGAATGAATTCCCATAAACTAAAAAATCATCCATAAATACCTCAATAAATTTTTCAAGGTAATCTGAGAATATGCTAACCATACACCTTTGAAAAGTGGCAGGGGCATTACAAAGCCCAAATGGCATGCGCCTATATGCAAATGTCCCAAATGGACAAGTGAAGGTTGTCTTTTCCTGGTCTTCCAGAGCAATTGCAATCTGGAAATAGCCTGAATAACCATCAAGAAAACATTAGTAAGGTTTACCAGAAAATCTTTCAAGCATTTGATCAATAAAAGGTAAAGGAAAATGATCTTTTTGGGTTACAAAATTTAATTTTCTATAATCTATACAAACCCTCCACCCATTTTGAATCTGGGTGGGTACCAATTCCTCATTTTGATTTTTTGCCACAGTTATTCCTGTTTTCTTAGGAACCACTTGCACTGGGCTAACCCAATGACTGTCTGAAATAGGGTATATTACCCCAACCTCCAACAATTTAAGAATTTCTTTCTTCACTACATCCATCATAGGTGGATTTAGCCTTCTTTGGGGCTGTCTAGATGGTTTAGCTCCTTCTTCCATCAATATTCTGTGCATACATGTAGAAGGGCTTATTCCCTTAAGATAAGTTATGGTCCAACCTATTGTAGTTTTGTGTTCTTTAAGAACTTGGATTAGCTTTACCTCCTGATCATTTTCAAGCTTGTTGGAGATAATAACAAGAAGTGTTTCTCCTTCTCCCAAGAATACATATTTGAGATGATCAGGGAGTGGTTTCAGTTCAGGAGTAGGAGCCTTCACCACAGAAGGTAAAAGAGAAGTATCAGAAATTGGTAAATCTATATAAGAAACATTACCTGTTGGTGGTTCTTTTGAAAAACCATTTAGTGCAGCCAGTTCCTCTTTCGTTTCTTCATCCAAGTCTATCTCACCATCATCCTCTTCTATGGATTTGCTCACAATCACATCCAATTTATCCTGTCCATCTAATTCAAATACATCATGTGCTAGGGAATCAAAGATATCTATAGAATAAACAGGAGTATCATCACCTGGATGTTTCATGGCTTCATACATATTAAAATTTATTACTTCACCATCAAATTCCATAGTGAGTGTGCCATTGTGAACATCTATCTTTGTTTTTGAGGTTTTCAAAAATGGTCTCCCTAATAATATTGGGGATGTAAAATCCCTATTTTCCATGTCTAGAACATAAAAGTCTGCAGGGAAAACCAAATCATCTACCTATACCAAAACATCCTCAATTACTCCCTTAGGATATGTAGTGGACCTGTCAGCTAATTGAATAACCACATTAGTAGAGTTCAATGGTCCTAATTTCAAGGAAGCATATATAGAATATGGCATGACATTTATGGAAGCTCCTAAATCCAACATAGCTTTTTCAACATGACTATCCCCAATTTTACATGGAATGGTAAACATACCTGGATCCTTGCATTTAGTGGGGAGTTTTGTTTGTATCATGGCAGATACGTTCTGACTCATTTGAACCTTTTCAAACCCCTTCAATTTTTGCTTTCTTTTTTGAGTGCATAATTCTTTGAAGAACTTTGCATATCTTAGTACCTGCTTAATAGCATCTAGGAGGGGAATATTAACTTCACATTTTCTAAAGATATCATACAATTCAGAAGTTTTCTCATTTAGCCTATTCTCTTTAAGAGCTTCTGGAAAAGGAGGCACTACTTCACAATTTAAATTAGAAGGAGACTTACCTGTAGGTGCTTCCTTCTCCTTAATTGATGTTTCAGTTTTCTTAGGAGAAGAGGGTGCGGGTGGACTTTCAATCTCCTTACCACTCCTTAAAACAATTGCAGTAGCATTCTCTCTGGGGTTCACCACAGTTTGTGAAGGTAACTTACCTGAGTTTTAAGCATTGAAACGACTCACTGTGGTTGCTAACTAACCTACTTGCGTTGTCAGGTTCTGAATGCTAGCTCTTGTCTCTTGCTGAAAATGATGAGAGTTATGTACAAGAGTTTTCACAATGTCTTCCAAAGGATTACTTACCTGTTGATCCTGGGGTGCATTCTGTCTAGGATAATAGGCTTGTTGATTTTGTTGAAAATTTTGTCCCGCAGGCCTATTTTGTGCACTCCCATATCTGAAATTGGGATGATCCTTCCATCCAGGATTGTATGTAGTGGCATATGGATCATACCTTTTTGGTTGGCCAGGAAAACCTCCTACAGCATTCGCTTGTTCTGTGGATTCCTCTTGAAGTGTAGGACACATGTCAGTTGGGTGCCCTGTGGCTGAGCATATTCCACAAACTTTAACTTGCTGTAGTGTACTTGTAGCCATTTGACGCACAAGAGAAGTAAGTTCAGATATTTGATTCTGAAGAGAAGTAGTACTTACCTCCTGGGCATGTCTAATAGGAGGATCATGCCTAACGCCAAATTGTTGTGAATTGGCAGCCATATTTGAGATCAGAATTCTGGCTGCTTCAGGAGTTTTATCTACTAGTGCTCCTCCACTAGCTGCATCTATCATGCTCCTATCTCCCTGCAAAAGTCCTTCATAGAAATATTGGATTAGTAGCTACTCACTAATCTAATGGTGTGGGCAGCTTGCACAAAGTTTCTTAAACCTCTCCCAATATTCATTAAGCGTTTCACCATGTAATTGCCTAATGCCGCATATTTCTTTCCTAATAGTAGTGGCTCTAGATGCAGGAAAATAACGCTATAAAAATATTCTCTTCATCTCATTCCAAGTAGTGATAGTACCAGAAGGCAAATAATACAACCAATCTTTGGCTGAATCTTTTAAGGAAAAAGGAAAAGCCCTGAGTTTTATTTGTTCCTCAGTTACTCTAGGGGGCTTCATACTGGTACATACTACATGGAACTCCTTCAATTGTTTATGCGGGTCTTCACCTGCAAGACCATGAAAACTTGGTAAGAGATGAATTAATCCAGATTTCAATTCAAAATTAACATTATCATCAAGATTAGGAAAAGTAATGCATAAGGGTTGCTGATGCAAATCAGGAGCTGCAAGCTCCTTCAGAGTGGGGTGTCTAGCCATGATCACTTCCTCTTTATCCTGATCAACGTCTTCTTGAATTTCTCTTCTGTGCCTGTATACAAATTTTCCAATATCTGGATTGAACTGTAAATCTCGAGAATTAGAAGAACGAGTTACAGGCATAAATAAAAAAAATCACAAAAAGTAATGACGCAGTCCCTGGCAACGGCGCCAAAATTTGGTGCGCACTGTCGCAGGTGCACCCAAATTAATACCTTACCTCAAAACTAACCTGTAGTAGTGGGAGTAAGGGTCGATCCCACAGAGACTGGAATTACCTTATGTGATTAAAAGGGTGGAATTGATAATCGCAAATTAAGTAAAGTAAACAATAATGAAAATAAATAAGCGAAAGTGATTAATGATAAAGGCGTTGGGTTCGGTTGGTATCCACCGTCAAAGGATTACATTTATCATCGACAACATAATCAATCTGTAAATGAACATCTATCATTGGGGTTTTAACCCTATTTCTCCTTAAGCCTAGCAAATTAATGATAATCACACAAATAAAACTCTAATCAACAAGCCATCTTTTAGCACATCGGTAAAATATAACTTGTTAACCGCGTGAAGAACTAGAGAAACTGACAGAGCTAAACAAATATAAACACATCGGCTATATCTAATTTAGTCAATCATTCATCATAGGTTCAATGATTTGTAATCCAAAACCCTCAAACCTATTTGCCTCACGAATCGCAGAATTAAAAACTTTGTTCAAAACACAATTCAGCGGTAGATTAAAACAGACGAAATACTAGTAGGCCTTGTAGCAAACATATGCATAATCATTAAGAACAAGAACAGATGAACATTCAATATTCAAAAAAAATTGAAATAATAACATCAGATCCACATCTCACAATGTATAAAAATCCCTTGAGGTTTCAACTCACCTCAACCAACTAAAGAGAATTAGTCACGCAGGGCCATAAGATAAACAAAAGAAGAATTGAAGAATTCGGTGAAAGATTCAATGATGAATTGGATGCCTTCTCTGGTTGCTTTCCTCTCTTTTTATAGACTCCCCTCTCTAAATCGAAGTCAGAATGTGTTTTAGGTCAAATTCCCGTCCATTCCCTTCAATTTTGAGCGAAAACGACCTAAAATCGCGAAATCAGCAAGTCCCCTACGGCGCACGGGCGCCGCGGCGCTTAAGTGGAGCACCGCGGTGCCCTCAGTCACCGCCGTGGCCCTCTTTGTCGAGAGAGCTAAGGCGCCGCAGTGTCATGGGTTGAGCGCCACGGCGCTATGTCTTGGGTAGCGCAGCGCCGCGGCGCGAAATGTAGAGCCGCAGCGCTTCGGATTGTCTTACCGTGGCGCCGCGGTGCTCCCTTTGTGAGTGCCGTGGTGCCCAGATTCTTCTGGATTTTGTCAAAGTGCCAAACATGAAAGTTGTAGCTCTATGTCTCTTCTTTCCATAGCCTCTAAAAGCACCTTAATCGGAGTCCAAATGAGTGAGATATGCCTCAATTATTAACACAAGGTCAAAAATTAGCATTTTTCTATGATTTTCTCTCTATTTTCCTCTTCATTTCTTCTTTATTATTCCTAAAACACAAAACACAACACTCAGTTAATTCATACCTATTTTCTACTAAAATTAAATAAAAAGCAACTTAAAACATGTCAAAAACATGCTTATTTTATAGCATGTCAGAATCTATGATGAATAATTAACTAAATTAGATATAGCCGATGTGTTTATATTTGTTTAGCTCTATCAGGTTCTCTAGTTCTTCATGCGATTAATAAGTTATACTTTACCGATGTGCTAAATGATTGCTTGGTAATTAGGGTTTAATTGGTGCGATTGTCATCAATTTACTAAACTTAAGGAGGAACAAGGTTAGAAACCCAATGATAGATATTCAATTACATATTGATTATGTTATCAATGATCAATGCAATCCCTTAACGGTGTATATCAATTGAAACCAATGTCTTTATCATTAATCACTCTCTTAATTATTTTCATTATTGTTTACTTTACTTAGTTTGTGATTATCAATCCCCCCTTTTTCTAATCACATAAGGTAATACCATACTTTGTGGGATCGACCCTTACTCCTACTACTACAGGTTAGTTTTGAGGTAAGGTATCAATTTGGGTGTACCTGCGATAGTACGCACCACCAATCGATGTAATTCAATGAAGATTTTGTCACAATTTAAGAAGATTAAAAATTCAATTAACAAAAGCCTAGAATTAGGGTTCACCACACTTATGATATTCAACATTCAACTTATACCTTTAATTACAATTATCTAGGTAATTAGGGATGGTTTAGCCTTAATTAATTAGCAACCTCTTTCAAGCATTACTAATCGTAGCTAGGTTGATCCAATTGCCTATTTTCATGGTTCTTAGTTCAACCTAGGTTCATTAAGCTCTATGCCAACCATGGATGTCAATTAATCGGTTTTCTCTTACCCGTTAATTGATTCATTCCTAGAGAATCTTAAACTACTTTCGTGATTAAGATATCCTTAATTAACTATTAGGTTTCGGTATTAATCTTCACCTTTCAGTTCATCAATTAATATCCTAAGACGTGATAAAACGTTGGCCATATATTCATCAACTTCTATGATCAATGCATAATAGCTAATCCTAATTACCCATGGATAATACAATTAGGGTTCCAACAATTCAATTAGCATAATGTATCATCACATCATAAGTGGGTTTACCGAAACCCTAGATCAAATCTACTCAAACATGATAGAAAGATAAATCAAAAGCATAATCCAATTCATCAAGTAAATCTATTCAATACAAACCAAGAGAAATAGTAAAAGTAGAGATGAGTGTAGAGATAGAAAGATAGAACCTGGATGAAGAATGTAATGATGAAATACAAACTTGAATTGCTATAAATTCTACTATAAGAAAATGTTAATCCTACTCTAAACCTAATCTAATGGTGTTTCCTAAGCCTAAAACTGAGTAAAAGAAGGTCTGAATGCATCTGGATGTCTTCCTATATGTTTCCCCATGTATATGTATCAACTTGGCTGCTCAAAACCCTAAAAATCACGTGTTGTACGAACACGAAGCATGATTGTGTTCCAAGACATGAGCTGGCTGTGCTTCATGCTGGATTCTGGGACTTTTCTCCAACTTCTGCACAAAGCACGGCTTGGCCATACTTCATGCACACCAAGCACGACCTCGCCTTACTTCAAGTTGTGATGCTCAGAATTCACCAATTTCTTCAGGGTTGTTTCCTTGCTTCCTCCTTAGCATGCTCTAAATCCATATGGCATTTTTCATGGGTGTTTTCCCTTGCTTCTTGGCATCTTTTGCTCTCCTACAAACAAAAAACAAACCAAAGCAGTATCCAGAGCAAAGCATAACCAAATGCAGGGAAATAATCACAAGTTTACTACTAATTAAAGGATAAAATATAACCATTAAACACTCAAATTTCCCTTTTATCACTCTAAGCTGTAAGTATTTTGTCTTGTATCATCCTAATTTGTTCACTGGTTTGTTGAACTAGATCAGCACCCAACAAGTTTTTTTCTCTTACCTTAAACTAACATAGTGGAGATTGGCATTTCTTATCGTATAAAGCTTCGTAGGGGGCCATCTTAATACTGGAGTGATAACTATTTTTATGAGCAAACTCCACTAAAGGTAGGTATTTATCCCATTCTTTACCTTGCTCTATCACATATGCCCTTAACATATCTTCTAGGGTTTAAATGGTCCTTTCTGTTTGCCTATCAGTTTGAGGATGGTAGATAATACTGAATTGCAACTGGGTTCCAAAAGCTTCCTGCAACGCCTTTTAAAATTCGACGTGAACCTTGGATCTCTATCAGAAACAATATTTAAAGGAATTCCATGTAGTATAACTATTTTCTAGACGTACAACTGGGCCAATTTGTCCAGTGAAAAGTTAATTTTTATGGGCAAAAAGTGAGCAGATTTGGTTAATCTATCAACTATTACCCAGATTGAGTTGTGTCCAACTGAAGTCTTAGGTAAGCCTACCACAAAGTCCATCGAAATATTGTCCCATTTCCATTTAGGGATCTCAAGAGGTTGTAGAAATCCTGCTGGCTTTTGATGCTCTACCTTCACCTTCTGAGAAGTTAGATATTTTGCCACAAACTCAGCAATGTTCTTTTTCATCCCTAGCCACCAATACATCCTCTTTAAATCCTGGTACAATTTAATAGATCTAAGATGGGTTGTGTATTTACTCTAATGCATTTCCTGCAGGATCTTAGTCCTCAACTCTTGTTCTTGAAGAACACAAACCCTTCCTTAATACATTATTACTCCATCTTCTGAGACAGAAAAATCAGCTTGATCATTATGATCCCATAAATATTGGTCGTGAACTTAACCTATTTAATTTGTGCTCAAATGTCACACTCTATACTCAAGCCATTGATGATTAGTTTCTTTGAGGTAAAAGTAGTGTCCAGCTTCAAATTTTGAAACTCTTTTAGCATTTGCATCTCATACACCATCATCCAACCTATGTGTCGAGATTTTTTACTTAAGGCATTAGCTACAACATTTGCCTTTCCTGGATGATACTTTATCCCAAACTTGTAGTCATTGAGGAATTCTACGTATCTTCGTTGCCTCATATTTAACTCCTTCGGATAAAAAAGGTACTCAAGACTCGTATGATCACAATATACTTCAAATGTCGCTTCGTTTAAATAGTGTCACCAAATCTTTAAGGCAAACACCACAGTCACCAATTCAAGATCATAGGTTGGATAGTTTCCTTCATAGCGTCTCAGTTACCTAGAAGCGTAAGCAACTACTCTCTTGTCTTGCATCAGCACACACCCTAGCCCTTTCTTTGAAGCGTCACTATACACTTCAAAATGTCCTGTAGGGTCTGGAATAATTAAAACAAGAGGAGTAGTCGATCTTGTCTTAAGCTCCTGAAAACTAGCTTCACATTGATAAGTCCATTTGAAAGGACTTCCCTTCCTGGTTAATTTAGTCAACGGCAAGGCTATATGAGAGAAGTTTTGTATAAATCTCCTATAGTATCTTGCCAAACCCAAGAAACTTCTGACTTCTGTAACCGTCTTTGGTTTTTCCTACTGAATCACTACTTCCATCTTTCCAGGGTCTACGGCTACCCCTTAATTAGAGATGATATGTCCGAGAAACTTCACCTATGTCAACCAAAATCCACACTTCTCCAATTTGGCATACAAATTTTTCTCTTTCAGCACTTACAGCATAATTCAGAGATGTTGTTCATGTTCTTTCTCACTCTTAGAGTATATCAAGATGTCATTAATGAACACTACCACAAATTGATCTAGGTAGGGTCAAAAAATGTGGTTCATGTAGTCCATTGAAATTGTAGGTGCATTTGTCAACCCAAAGGGCATTACGAGAAACTCATAATGCCCATACTTAGTCCTGAAAGTTATTTTTGGTACATCCTCCTCTTTAATCCTAATCTGATGGTATCTTGATCTCAAGTCAATTTTTGAAAATATGGAGGCTCCCTTCAAGTGATCTAATAAATCATCTATCCTAGGGAGATGATACTTATTTTTTATAGTCACCTTATTCAGCTGTCTGTAATCTATACATAGTCTCAAGCTCCCATCTTTCTTCTTAACAAACAACACAAGAACTCCCCAAGGTGATGCACTTGGTTTAATGAATTGTTTGTCTAACAGTTCCTCCAACTGTTTCTTGAGTTCCTATAGTTCCTTCGAGGCCATTCTATAAGGTACAATAGAGATAAGCCTTGTCCCAGGCAAGAGATCAATAGAAAACTTTATCTCTCTCTTGGGAGGTTAGCCTGGAATATTTAATGGAAATACTTCAGGAAACTTGTTGACTATTGGGATTTCATCAAGCTTCGGTTAAACTTCTAGGTTTGATAAATACAAGAGAATGTATCCAAGTACTCCATTCTTCAACTCCCTATTGACTTGATTAGCATTAAGAATCAATAACTACATCTCCTCTTCTGAAGTAAAAGGTAGAAATTCAATGGTCTTGTTGCAACAATTCAGCCAGACCCAATTTCTAGACATCCAGTCTAACCCTAAAATGACATCAATACCTTTTAAAGGTTGATAGACGGGGTCTACAGAAAAAATTTTCTCCTAAATAGTGACCTGACAATCTTTACATACAGAGGAAGTTAAGACCCTTTCCCCCCTAGGAGTTACTACAAATAGATCATAGGGGGTTTCAGAAATAGGATATTGAAGCTCCCTAATACATTCTTCCAATATAAATAAATGACTAGAACTAGAGTCAAACAACACCATAAGAGAAAATCCATAGATATAGCATGTACCTTGAATCATTTCGGGAGATTGAGTTACCTCTTGGCCGCTCAGAGTGAAAACCCTTCCTTTCAACTGAGGCCTCTGTTCTAGCTACTTCCCCAAATTCTGTGGGCAATTCTTTGCAAAATGACCCTTCTGTCCATAACTGAAGCAAACATTTGATGCCATATAGCATGGTCGGTTACCATGCATACGTCCATACTTTGTACACTTGACTGTGGAAAATTTCTGTTGGAAGGGTCGGGGACTTATAGTCATTGGCCTCTTGCCAGTACCCTACCCTTTTCCTTTAACATTTCTACTAGAGTTTTGTGGCCCATTCTTCCTTTTCCAAAAGTTTCTTCTTTGTTTCTTATCTGCCACTGCCCTTAAGCTATTCTCTAAGAATCTACATTTATTTATCAGATGTACAAACTCCCTGATCTTCATAGCTATAACAGCATTCCTTATCTCCAGTTCCATCCCTCTTTGAACTTAACAACCTTCCATGCTTTATCGGGGTTAAATTGCAAGAAAGAGGAGAACTTAGACAACTCCTCAAACCTTGCGATGTACTGGTCTACGGTCATGCTACCTTGCCTAAGTTAGAGAAATTCAATCTCCTTCTCTGCCCGCACAGTACTTGGGAAGTACTTTTCCAAAAAGTTGTCTTTGAACACCTGCCAGGTGATCTGCTTGCGCTGGTGTGCTAAAAGTTCTCTAGTTCCACGTTACCGGTATTCTGCTTCATCTTTTAGCATATATATAGCGAAGATAACTTGCTGCTCCTCAATACAGCCAATCACTGGAAAGATTTTTTCCAATTCCCATATGCACCTTTCAGCTACAGTCAGCTCAAAGTCGCCTTGAAAACAAGGTGGTCTAGTCCTTAGGAACTTGGATATGTCGTTATCATTTCCTGCCATCGGGTTAATAGCACCATTCTCACCATTCAAGTTATTAACATTTTGAAGGTATTGTAAAATTTAGTTGGTAGTTGTGACTTGGTCTCAAATTGCCGTGGCCAGGTTGTGCAAGGTTTCCTCCGCATTGTTTTCCAGATTTCTCCTCAGTGGTGCCATTTCCTACTGTGGCAAAAAAAGGTTATACTACTATTGAGGTGATAAAGCCAATAGTTAGTTTCAAAAATATTTAACAGCAGCCATAACACCACCTCAGCATATAGATATGAAACACTAGTAATTTCTTACCTATATGAAATCACTAATCCCCTACACAATACAACCACAACATACTCAAGACACTATAAGATCGACTCAGATAACAATCCACCCACTGGACAGAATTATGTAACAACTCCATTTTTTTTTACATATATACGTATATATATATAAATTTTTAAAGTCCTATGAAGTCATTACCTTTATTTAACTAATAATAACATTCCATTAATTTAACTAAGCA
Source organism: Gleditsia sinensis (assembly GCA_037074535.1). Lineage (NCBI taxonomy): Eukaryota > Viridiplantae > Streptophyta > Magnoliopsida > Fabales > Fabaceae > Gleditsia > Gleditsia sinensis. The sequence continues at coordinate 34,876,315 of CM073466.1, read as the reverse complement.
TAATTAAGGTTTACAAATCATTAATTAACAAACATCCATACACAAATCAAAAAATATATGTCTACATCTTATTCATCCATATTGACTAGTTTTGGGGATACAGGTGCAGATGGTTGCACCTTCATCGTGATCTTAGCCAACTTGACCACAAACACCTTATTAACTTCTGGGATATGCCCAACATAGAGTAACTCGATCCAATGTACACTAAGAGCCAGAGCCAAAGAAAAATATGCAAAACTAGTTTTTTGAACATGATATGGAAATATAGTGAGAATTAAATCTCAATAGGTTCAACAATACATCACAATTATCATCAATATAGATCATCATGTCATGTTCATCTGTATAAGCTACATCAAATATCTTAGGTCACATGAATGGACTTTATCTACGCACATGAAAATCAATATGTAATGACATGTATGGCATGAATAACTATTTTCATATTACCATATGATGGCTATCAACTTATTTTTATATCAAGGTACCCCAGTCAAGGTGAGTACTTTCTACGCTCTGGTGCGGACTTTTCTCGCTCCGTCTGACATGGCACACTTTCTCTTACTTTTCCCATTAATATAACCATAGCCGTTGGTAGGACGTCCCCTACTGGTGTACCACACGGACCACCATGTGACTGTGCTTATTTCTTTTCTTATTAATAGCCAAAAATATGTCTTCAATAATAAATATGTTCATTATACTCACATGCCAAAAATTTTCATCAAAATATAATCATTACCCAAAAATCATTTGTAATCATGACATGAACATAATCATTTCAAATATCACTTTAAAATATTTCCATGACAAAATTACACACTTATGATGGTAAAGAATTCATGCAATGGTAATGGCTGTGGCAAACACTTGTCATTTATTATTTTCATTTATAAGATTCTTCTTCTTTTTTAAATATTATTTTTATCTCTTCATTTTCTTTATGCTTGGACTCTAGTCATTTTTCTCCAACTTATATAATTTTCAACACATGTTCTCATAAATTTAATACGGCATTCTTCTTCATTTCGGTTTCTATTAATTTCCTATAGTTAATAAGGTTTATTTAGGGTAGAAAAATGTTGAAAATAAGGTTTACCAACTTCTAACACGGCCTAAACGTATCCTATAACATGGCTTGGTCATTTCCTATATAACAGCCATATTTTAGGCTCCAAAATGACCTTTCCAGCATAGAACACGGCCATGCTCTATGTTGTGTTATTTCCTAATGCAGGTTTACGTTCTGCCTGACCTTATCTCACTAATAAGAGAATAACTCTCTCATTTTAACTCCGAATTAGGCGATCTTGGTGTCTAATTAAAGATGCAACAATTATCTAAAACTATTATGTTGAACATATTAGTGAAATCGTAAGGAATTGTGGTGATATTCTTAATCCATTTAAACATTATTTCTTCTTGGGTAGGTTCTTACCTTGACTTACTAATCTGACCATATCTCCCTCATATGAACTCCAAATTGAATGATTCTAGTGGTTAACTTTCCGTGGTTTATATATATATAATTTATGTTAACCGTTTATTTAATTCCCTACATAAGTTTCTCATAAATTCAAACATAGAAGCTTTCCTAATAGATTCTTCCTTGGTTAACCATTTTCTGACCTCTGCTTACTAATCTAACTATATCTACCTCATATGGATTCCAAATTGAGTGATTCCAGTGGCTAAAAATCCATGAGACATATATCTATATTTTTCATATTAGCCAATTCTTTTAATTACTAACCAATACTTCCTAAAATTTAAAAAATATAATCATTTCTGGTTACTTCGAAATCCAGTTTCCTAATCAAACCTTTTCTAAGGTTTTAGTTTATCATTTTATTATGTCCTCTTCCATTTTCTTCTTAATTTACTCTAATCATATTTCATCAATTTTTTACCATATTTAAATATACAAAATAGCAACATAAAAAGCTTAAAATTTTGTCACCCATAGCCATACCTATGCAGAACTTTCCACACCAACCTAAGTATTCAAACATACACCACTTGCAAGATCAACATGTAACATGATATAGCAACATCCATGGCCAATCATCCAGGTAACAAATATAGTAAATTTCATCAAAGTTCTTGGATAAAAATTCAATATAAATGTTTCTAATTTCAGAGCTTTTCTCAAAAGAAATATTGTTAAACCTACCTAAAGATCTCCCTAGCTCTCTTAGTGAATTATTTTTCTTGTTTCCTCTTGAAGGAAGTAGCAAGATTCCTCCCTTCCCTTAGCTTTTCTAGTAGCTTAAATAAGAGAAGGAGGGTGAGTTTTTAAACCCCAAGAATGAAGAATAAAGATAGATTCTAGTGGAGTTTAAACTAACTTACCTTGAGTACTTAGTCATCTAGAATTCTCCTTCCTCTTTCTTCCTCTCTTCTCCTCTTTTTCTCTCCTTTCCTCACTTTACCTTGTTTATGTTTTTCCTCTCCCTCACTTAGATGAAATTATAATGTTATAAGGGTGGATTTTTCTTAAATAAACTATCATATGGTTCACCTTTCATAATCATGGGTCTACCTTATCACAATTAGGATGCACTTAGTTGTTTTTTGGGGAAAAATAACTTGTGTTCTTGTCTTGCTCTCCCTTAGTCAAGATATGCATAGGACAAGGAGATTTGTATTTTGAAAATCATGTTAAAATGTTATTAAGACAAGGGACAAGGTCCCTTTGATTTAGGGATTCATTTCCTTTTTCTTTTGTCTTAATCAAGTATGATAGGTTTACCTTTTTAGATGGCAAATTTCCAGCCCTTGAATCTCCCTTGCTTGGCTAAAATTATTTGTGTAGGATAAGGATGTTTTGTCATAATACTATGTATTATTACCCACTTGTTGAAATTATGAATATAGGATATAGATGGTTTGTCCTAATGCCATGTGACGTAATCTTGATTATTATTACACTACTATTTCCTCACATGATTCTTATTTTTTTCTTCTTGGATTTAGGCTCATTCTTACCCATTTTCTTTGCTTTGGCTGAAATTCTACCTTTCATGAAGGGCTTAGTCACATTTTCATGATTTTTTGGCTATCGGTCCAACTTCTATATCCTAGTCTAAGTTTATTCTTTATTTCTTGCTTGGGCTATCCTATTGGCTTGCTAAAAACTCATGTGAAGTGAAAAAACTCTATATGAAATGTCCATAGTTGAAAGTCCAATTTATAGGTGGATATATTAAACTTAGTAACTCTAGCTCTTGAATTAGGAAAAATTACTCTAATCCAATCTTCTTGAAATTTTAAGACCTTTACCTACTTCACAAAAATGTATCTTCCTTACCCAAGAATTTCACCTTTCTTTAGTATGTTATTTCTAATTTTTCCTATTAGGTTTTCTCTCTTTACCTATTTCCTTAATGTTAGAAACATTTTCAATGCATACACATAAGGTGAAGAATTTATAAGGAATATATTTGGTGCGCACTGTCGCAGGTGCACCCAAATTAATACCTTACCTCAAAACTAATCTGTAGTAGTGGGAGTAAGGGTCGATCCCACAGAGACTGGAATTACCTTATGTGATTAAAAGTGGGGAATTGATAATCGCAAATTAAGTAAAGTAAACAATAATGAAAATAAATAAGCGAAAGTGATTAATGATAAAGACGTTGGTTTCGGTTGGTATCCACCGTCAAGGGATTACATTGATCATCGACAACATAGTCAATCTGCAAATGAATATCTATCGTTGGGATTTTAACCCCATTTCTCCTTAAGCCTAGCAAATTAATGACAATTGTACTAATTAAACCCTAATTAACAAGCCATCTTTTAGCACATCGGTAAAATATAACTTGTTAACTGCATGAAGAACTAGAGAAACTGACAAAGCTAAACAAATATAAACACATCGGCTATATCTAATTTAGTCAATCATTCATCATAGGTTCAATTATTTATAATCCAAAACCCTCAAACCTATTTGCCTCACGAATCGCAGAATTAAAAACTTTGTTCAAAACACAATTCAACTATAGATTAAAACAGACGAAATACTAGTAGGCCTCCTAGCAATCATATGAATAATCATTAAGAATAAGAACATATGAACAATCAATATTCAAAACAAATTGAAATAGTAACATCAGATCCACATCTCACAATGTATAAAAAATTTCTTGAGGTTTCAACTCACCTCAACCAACTAAAGAGAATTAGCCACGCAGGGCAATAAGATAATCAAAAGAAGAATTGAAGAATGTAGATGAAGAATTCGATTAAGGATTGGATGCCTTCTCTGGTTGCTTTCCTCTCTTTTTATAGACTTTCCCCTCCTAATCGAAGTTAGAACGTATTTTAGGTCAAATTCCCGTCCATTCCCTTCAATTTTGAGCAAAAACGACCTAAAATCGTGAAATCAGCAAGTCTCCTACGGCGCACGGGTGCCGCAGCGCTACGAAGATCCTGCCACGGGGCGCTGCGATGAGCTACGTCGAACATGATCGGGCGCCGCGGTGCGCTGTGTTGAGCGCCGCGGCGCTCTGGATTTCCTTATCGAGGCGCCGCGGTGCTCCCTTGTGAGCACCACGGCGCCCAGAATCTTCTGGATTTTGCCTAAGTGCTAAACAGGAAAGTTGTAGCCCTATGTCTCTTCTTTCCAAAGCCACTGAAATAACCTTAATCGGAGTCCGAATGAGTGAGATATGCTTCAATTAGTGACAACAGGTCAGGAATCAGCATTTTTCTATGATTTTCTCTTTATTTTTCTCTTCTTTTCTTCTTTATTATTCCTAAAACACAAAACACAACACTCAATCAATTCATATCTATTTTCTACTAAAATTAAATAAAAAGCAACTTAAAACATGTCAAAAACATGCTTATTTTATAGCATGTCAAATACCCCCACACTTACTCTTTTGCTTGTCCTCAAGCAAATATTGATTCATGTAAACAGAATTCAATATACGAAATGAGTGAATGGCTTACCAATATGCTACCTCATAGTGAAAATTGTATGCTCTTGAAGAAATTTCAGAAAATTTCATGACCATGTGCAACATTTAATTCAAATGCAATTTATATTTTTATTCCCTAAAATCCATAGTGTGTGTGTGTCTTTGGATAATTTAATTTTCTTTTACCTAAATGAGCTTATATATCTCAGGAATTATAGCATGGCTCTCTATAAAAATTTCCATAGGCTTATTTTTCATGCTACTCTCTACTAATGTAGGCTAAAACTACTTCTTAGGATCAAAAGGACTTAACTCAGCTTGTAATGTGACTAGGCTATGGGGTGAGATAAAAGATATAATTTAAAGCTCAATCTCCCAACATCACATGATTAACTCTGATCTATTTGAGCTAATTCTCAAGATTGGGGAATTTTTTTCCCCCACACTTATTTTCTTGCTTTTCTGCACTCTACTTTTCTTTGATACTCTATTTCTTCTATTTCAATCACTGGATAGACTTTCAATAGTCTTTTGAGAATATATATATATATACATATATATATATATATATGTATATATATATATATATATATATATATGTATATACATATGTATATATATATATATATGTATATACATATGTATATATATATATACATATGTATATACATATATATATATATATATGTATATACATATATATATATATATATATATATATATATATATTTTTTTTTTTTTTTCTTTCTTCCTTTCTTTTGTCCGTGCTCCACCCTTCCACCCTTTCATTAATGTAGATCCATAAAACAAATATTCAGAAATTAATCATGGAGTGAGTGAATCAGGTAGAAAAAATAAAGGTATCAATCAAAAATTTTGGTCTTGGCTGTTTTGTGGGTATAGAATAAAATGTTAATTAAGCTCAAAATAGAGGTTCTAAGGATATTCACTTGTTTGGGTTAAGCTTGAAATGCTCAATCTCATAAAAAAAATGCCTAAATCATCTCCAAATTGTTAGTATTAACCTAGGATTTCGCGTCAAGTAGCATTTAAATAAGTTCTAGAAATTTAAAAGAGATCATAAAATATTTTTGAGTTATATAATCTTTTTCTAAGTAAAAGACAAATTAAATATCCAAAATTACTGTGCAAAAGAATTTTAGGATTTTTAGAAAATAGGTAATCATAAATTGAAAAGAATTTAAAATTACACATAATTATGACTTTCCTACATCTCCCAAGAGCTATAAGTAATTTAAATAGTTATATCATTGGCTATTGGTTCAGCTATCACAAACTCATAAATTGGAATTTTGTTCACATGCTCACGTCATGACAAGATTAAAAGTGCACATATAATAAAATTATAGTTATGCATCAAAGTAGGAAAAGTGCACAAGTGTATGATTTATTACACAGTCATCCAGCTGAATCATAAAGTGACCCCCCCACACTTAAAAACATACATGGTCCCGAATGTAAGAATATAAAAGAGAATATAAAAGGGACAAATAATAACATAATGAGGGGTTTAGTGAAACTTCCCTGATTAGTGATCACCATCCATCTCATCATGCTCAGGGGCAGGCCTAAAGGGAGGTTCAGGAGGTGCCGGAAAAGCAATTGGGAGGTTCAGGGCATGAGCTAACTGGCTAAAACATGCATGATGATGCTGTGTAATAGAGTGCTGATAGAGGGCCAGATCGTTCATTTGATGGCTCAGATACTCTGTTCGCTCCCATAAATCTTCATTGGTATGCTAGGATGGTGGTGGAGCTGAGCTGCTTCCCGGTTCCTCTGTAGGTATTGGCTGAATCCCTAGCTCCTCCTCTGTTACTTCTTCATGGCCCTTGTATTTTTGTATGTCTGCATAGGAAATAGGCTTCATCGGGTGAATGAGAGCCTCAGTGGAATCCCAGCTTACGCCCGCTTTCTGACATAGACCAGTAATTAAACTAGTGGCAAATAGGGATCTGCCTCTAGCACTGATACAGCCAAGTAGCTGCCTATGAATAACCTTGCCTACATCAATAGGAAGCCCTTTTAGTGTTACATAAATCAAAATGGCCCTTTCCCGCCTGACTTGACTCCTGTTGAGGCTGGGCATGAATCTGGCTGACACGAAATAGTGCCATGCTTTAGCCACTTTAGTCATGTCAGCTCTAGCAAGGTATAACGGATGGCCATTGCTATCCAATTTCTAGGAGGCCCCCCTATAGCATAGAGTGTAAATAACGTCGTCAAAGTCAATGTATGATTGAAGAAGCGTCGTATATTCATCATCCTCAATATCAGGCAGGGGATAGAATTCATTAATAGCGTGCGGAGTGAATGGCACCATCTTGCCTCTAACCCGTGCTTGATGACGTTCGTGAACTGTAGCATTGGAGTAGAACTCCTGAACTACGGGAATAACTCCTGGTTCTGGATTCCTTTAGAAAATCTCCCAATGTCTATGGAGGATATTGTCTCTGTGAGGTAGCCCTTCGGTTATAAGAAATCCACGTTCTGGAACTATAGGTTTATGCACCACCACTTTGATGTGGTGTTGATAAACCGCTTCAGTCACAAAAGCCACGGTGTCGAATGCTGGAGGATCCTCAGCTCTGTTCTTCCTCTTAGAGATGCCTAATTTGGAAGTTTTTGGGGCCATTGCACTTGGCAAACTCACTGGGGCAGTTTATCAAACACCTAGTGTGCACTCTTGAAAAATGGAGAGAATGGATGGTAGATTCGTAGCTTGAAGTCCCAATGCAGTAAAAACCAATAGCAATGAAGTATAGAGATCAACTTCAGCAGGAAAAACAAAGTAAATCGTACCAAATTTAGCGTGATTTGTGGCTGGAAAGTGTGAGATCAAAATTGCTTGAGAACCCTAGAAAATTGCCATTGAATCCAAGCCAAAAGCTGAAAGAATTATTTAATCCTGCAAAAGAAGATGAAAAATCATGTAATTTCAGCAAGATAACGTAATGAGAGGTGGTTATGGGTGATTGAAGGCAAGAAAATGGATTGGGAGTTGCAAAGGAGGCAAAAACGGAGGGGGGGACGAAGAGCATCGCGATGCTCTTATAGAGAGCACCGCGGCGCTCTCTGCTGCAGCGCGGAGTGCCGCGACGCTCACCCATTCTGGGTAAGTATCGCCGCGGCGCTGTTTTAGAGAGCGGCAACGCTCGCCCAGTCTGGGCGACAAGCGCCGCGGCGCTAGGTCTGGGCGCCGCGGTGCATATGCGCGTCTGCAGATCAAATTTTTTTTTTAAGAAAAATTAAACTATGAAAAGAAAAATTAAGAAGAAGAAGAATGGATGTTGGGTTGCCTCCCAACCAACGCCTTTGTTTTACGTCGTTGGCTCGACATAGATCCAAAAAATATCAATGAGGGTCTTGAAAAGTTATCCATTGTGCTTCCTCTTGCTGAAATCCTTCATAGTAAGGTTTAAACCTATGCCCGTTGACTTTGAAGCTATGCTGGTTATTCATGCTCTTTATTTCAACTACACCATGAGGGAAAATATCAGTAACAATAAATGGTCCCTCCCATCTAGAACGAAATTTACCTGGAAACAAACGGAGCCTAGAATTGTAGAGGAGAACTTTATGTCCTTTGCTAAACTCCTTACTTGAAATCATACGATCGTGTAGGAGTTTAGTTTTGGCCTTATAAATATTTGCGTTTTCATAGGCCTCGTTTCTAATTTCCTCTAATTCCTGAAGTTGTAATTTCCTGCATTCTCCACTTTCTTCCACATTCATGTTAAATTTCTTTATAGCCCAAAATGCTTTATGTTCCAATTCAACTGGAAGATGACAAGTTTTACCAAATACTAACCTGTATGGGGACATACCAATTGGGGTCTTATAGGCTGTCCTGTATGCCCATAGAGCATCATCTAATCTGAGACTCCAATCCCGGCGGTTGGGATTTATTGTCTTACTAATGATATTTTTGATTTCTCTGTTGGATACCTCAGCTTGCCCATTGGTCTGGGGGTGATATGCAGTTGACAGTTTATGAGTGACATTATATTTCTTTAATAGGGCTTCAATAGTCCTATTGCAAAAATGTGTTCCCCGGTCACTTATTAAAGCTCTTGGAATCCCAAATCTTGAGAAGATATGAGATTTAATGAAATCTGCAACCACTTTAGAATCATCAGTCCTAGTGGGTTTAGCTTCTACCCACTTTGAGACATAATCCACAGCCAACAAAATATAATTATGTCCAGCTGATAATGGAAAAGGTCCCATGAAATCAATGCCCCAAACATAAAAAATTTCATAAAACAATATTGGTGTTTGAGGCATCTCATTTTTCCTGGAGATATTACCTGTTTTTTGACAGTTTGTACATGACTTACAAAAAATGGCATCAATCTCTGAATATGGTAGGCCAGTAAAAACCGCAATCTAAAACTTTCTTTGCTGTCCTTTTTGCTCCAAAATGTCCACCACATGCATAAGAATGGCATAAGGTTAAAATGGATAAAACTTCAGAATTAGGAATACAACTTCTTATAATTTGATCTAAGCATTGCTTCCAAAGGTAAGGATCGTCCCATATGTAGTATTTGGCGTCACTCTTGATCCTATTTTTAGCTGCCCTAGTCAAAAGAGGAGGTAACTGATTAGTAGTCAGATAATTTACAATGTTTGCATACCATGGCATATGAATTGAAATTGAAAATATATTTTCATCTGGGAATAATTCTTCAATTTTCAATTTTTCTTCCACATGTGTCAGGAAGCTTAGGTGATCTGCTACACTGTTTTCAGACCCTTTCTTGTCTCTAATCTCTAAATCGAATTCTGTAAGCAGTAGCACCCATCTGATTATCCTAGGTTTAGCCTCCTTTTTCTTCACCAAGTACCTCAAAGCTGCATGATCAGTAAAAACAATAATTTTAGTGCATATTAAATATGATCTAAATTTTTCTAATGCAAAGACTACAACTAAGAGTTCTTTTTCTGTGGTGGTATAGTTCTTCTAGGCATCATTCAGTATTCTGGAGGCATAATATATCACATGGGATGTGTTTCCAATCCTTTGGACTAGTACTGCTCCAACTGTATGGTCACTGGCATCACACATAATTTCGAAAGGGATGTTCCAATCTAGTGCTTGGATGATTGGAGCTGAAATCAAGTACTCTTTTAATTTGTCAAAAGCTTCCCTGCATTCTCCATCAAATTCAAAAGAGACATCCTTCTGAAGAAATTTGCACATAGGTGCTGCTTTCTTAGAAAAGTCCTTTATGAATCTCCTATAAAAACCTGCATAGCCAAGAAAAGAACGAACTTCCCGCACACAAGTGGGATAAGGTAGAGTTTGTATAATATCAATATTTGCTTTATCTACCTCTATTCCTCTTTTTGAGACAACATGGCCTAAAACTATACCTTGTTCAACCATAAAATGACACTTTTCAGAATTTAAAACAAGGTTAGTTTCTTGACATCTTTTCAAAATTAGTAAAAGGTTATGCAAACAATCGTCGAATGAATTCCCATAAACTGAAAAATCATCCATAAATACCTCAATAAATTTTTCAAGGTAATCTGAGAATATGCTAACCATACACCTTTGAAAAGTGGCAGGGGCATTACAAAGCCCAAATGGCATGCGCCTATATGCGAATGTCCTAAATGGACAAGTGAAGGTTGTCTTTTCCTGGTCTTCCGGAGCAATTGCAATCTGTAAATAGCCTGAATAACCATCAAGAAAACAGTAGTGAGTTTTACCGGATAATCTTTCAAGCATTTGATCAATAAAAGGTAAAGGAAAATGATCTTTTCGGGTTACAGAATTTAATTTTCTATAATCTATACAAACCCTCCACCCATTTTGAATCCGGGTGGGTACCAATTCCTCATTTTGATTTTTCACCGCAGTTATTCCTATTTTCTTTGAAACCACTTGCATTGGGCTTACCCAATGACTGTCTGAAATAGGGTATATTACCCCAACCTCCAACAATTTAAGAATTTCTTTCTTTACTACATCCATCATAGGTGGATTTAGCCTTCTTTGGGGCTGTCTAGATGGTTTAGCTCCTTCTTCCATCAATAATATTTGCATACATGTAGAAAGGCTTATTCCCTTAAGATCAGCTATGGTCCAACCTATTGCAATTTTGTGTTCTATAAGAACTTGGATTAGCTTTGCCTCTTGATCATTTTCAAGCTTGTTGGAGATGATAACAGGAAGTGTTTCTCCTTCTCCCAAGAATACATATTTGAGGAGATCAGGGAGTGGCTTCAGTTCAGGAGTAGGAGCCTGCATAACAAAAGGTAAAAGAGAAGTATCTGAAATTGGTAATTCTATGTAAGAAACATTACCTGTTGGTGGTTCTTCTGAAAAACCATTTAGTGCAGCTAGTTCCTCTTTCATTTCTTCATCCAATTCTATCTCACCATCATCCTCTTATATGGATTTGCTCACAATCACATCCAATTTATCTTGTCCATCTAATTCAAATACATCATGTGCTAGGGAATCAAAGATATCTATAGAATAAACAGGAGTATCATCACCTGGATGTTTCATGGCTTCATACATATTAAAATTTATTACGTCACCATCAAATTCCATAGTGAGTGTGCCATTGTGAACATCTATCTTGGTTTTTGAGGTTTTCAAAAATGGTCTCCCTAATAATATTGGGGATGTAAAATCCCCAATTTCCATGTCTAGTACATAAAAGTCTACAGGGAAAACCAAATCATCTACCTGTACCAAAACATCCTCAATTACTCCCTTAGGATATGCAGTGGACCTGTCAGCTAATTGAATAACCACATTAGTAGAGTTCAATGGTCCTAATTTCATGGAAGCATATATAGAATATGGCATGACATTTATGGAAGCTCCTAAATCCAACATAGCTTTTTCAACATGAGTATCCCCAATTTTACATGGAATGGTAAACATACCTGGATCCTTGCATTTAGTGGGGAGTTTTGTTTGTATCATGGCAGATACGTTCTGACTCATTTGAACCTTTTCAAACCCCTTCAATTTTTGCTTTCTTTTTTGAGTGCATAATTCTTTCAAGAATTTTGCATATCTTGGTACCTGCTTAATAGCATCTAGGAGGGGAATATTAACTTCACATTTTCTAAAGATATAATACAATTCAGAAGTTTTCTCATTTAGCCTATTCTTTTTAAGAACTTCTGGAAAAGGAGGCACTACTTCATAATTTAAATTAGAAGGAGACTTACCTGTAGGTGCTTCATTCTCCTTAATTGATTTTTAAGTTTTCTTAGGAGAAGAGAGTGTTGGTGGACTTTCAATCTCCTTACCACTCCTTAAAACAATTGCACTAGCATTCTCTCTGGGGTTCACCACAGTTTGTGAAGGTAACTTACCTGAGTTTTGAGCATCCAATCGACTCACTATGGTTGCTAACTGACCTACTTGAGTTGTCAGGTTCTGAATGCTAGCTCTTGTCTCTTGTTGAAATTGATGAGAGTTATGTACAAGAGTTTTCACAATGTCTTCCAACGGATTACTTACCTGTTGATCCTAGGGTGCACTCTGTCTAGGATAATAGGCTTGCTGATTTTGTTGAAAATTTTGTCCTGCAGGCCTATTTTGTGCACTCCCATATCTAAAATTGGGATGATCCTTCCATCCAGGATTGTATGTATTGGCATATGGATCATACCTTTTTGGTTGGCCAGGAAAACCTCCTACAACATTCGCTTGTTCTGTGGATTCCTCTTGAAGTGTAGGACACATGTCAGTTGGGTGCCCTGTGGGTCAGCATATTCCACATACTTTAACTTGCTGTAGTGTACCTATAGCCATTTGGCTCACAAGAGAAGTAAGTTCAGATATTTGATTCTGAAGAGAAGTAGTACTTACCTCCAGGGCATGTCTAATAGGAGGATCATGCCTAACGCCAAATTGTTGTAAATTGGCAGCCATATTTGATATCAGGATTCTGGTTGCCTCAGGAGTTTTATCCACTAGTGCTCCTCTACTAGCTGCATCTATCATGCTCCTATCTCCCTGCAAAAGACCTTCATAAAAATATTGGATTAGTAGCTGCTCACTAATCTGATGATGTGGGTAGCTTGCACAAAGTTTCTTAAACCTCTCCCAATATTCATAAAGCGTTTCACCATGCAATTGCCTAATGCCTCATATTTCTTTCCTAATAGTCGCGGCTCTGGATGCAGGAAAATAACGTTCTAAAAACATTCTCTTCATCTCATTCCAAGTAGTGATAGTACCAGAAGGCAAATAATACAACCAATCTTTGGCTGAATCTATTAAGGAAAAAGGAAAAGCCTTGAGTTTTATTTGTTCCTTAGTTACTCTAGGGGGCTTTATACTGGTACATACTACATGGAACTCCTTCAGATGTTTATGCGGGTCTTCACCTGCAAGACCATGAAAACTTGGTAAGAGATGAATTAATCCATATTTCAACTCAAAATTAACAATGTCATCAAGATTAGGAAAAGTAATGCATAAGGGTTGCTGATGCAAATTAGGAGCTGCAAGCTCCTTCAGAGTGGGGTGTCTAGCCATGATCACTTCCTCCTTATCCTGATCAACGTCTTCTTGAATTTCTCTTCTGTGCCTGTATACAGATTTTCCAATATCTGGATTGAACTGTAAATCTCTTGAATTAGAAGAACGAGTTACAGGCATAAATCAAAAAAATCAAAAAAAGTAATGACGCAGTCCCCGGCAACAGCGCCAAAATTTGGTGCGCACTGTCACAGGTGCACCTAAATTAATACCTTACCTCAAAACTAACCTGTAGTAGTGGGAGTAAGGGTCGATCCCACAGAGACTGGAATTACCTTATGTGATTAAAAGGGGGGAATTGATAATCGCAAATTAAGTAAAGTAAACAATAATGAAAATAAATAAGCGAAAGTGATTAATGATAAAGACGTTGGTTTCGGTTGGTATCCACCATCAAGGGATTACATTGATTATCGACAACATAGTCAATCTGCAAATGAATATCTATCATTGGGGTTTTAACCCCGTTTCTCCTTAAGCCTAGGAAATTAATGACAATCGCACTAATTAAACCATAATTAACAAGCCATGTTTTAGCACATCGGTAACATATAACTTGTTAACCGCATGAAGAACTAGAGAAACTGACAGAGCTAAACAAATATAAACACATCGGCTATATCTAATTTAGTCAATCATTCATCATAGGTTCAATGATTTATAATCCAAAACCCTCAAACCTATTTGCCTCACGAATCGCAGAATTAAAAACTTTGTTCAAAACACAATTCAGCTGTAGATTAAAACAGACGAAATACTAGTAGGCCTCCTAGCAATCATATGAATAATCATTAAGAATAAGAACAGATGAACAATCAATATTCAAAACAAATTGAAATAGTAACATCAGATCCACATCTCACAATGTATAAAAAATCCCTTGAGGTTTCAACTCACCTAAACCAACTAAAGAGAATTAGCCACGCAGGGCCATAAGATAATCAAAAGAAGAATTGAAGAATGTAGATGAAGAATTTGATGAAGGATTGGATGCCTTCTCTGGTTGCTTTCCTCTCTTTTTATAGACTTTCCCCTCCTAATCGAAGTCAGAACGTATTTTAGGTCAAATTCCCGTCCATTCCCTTCAATTTTGAGCGAAAACGACCTAAAATTGCGAAATCAGCAAGTCTCCTACGGCGCACGGGTGCCGCGGTGCTACGAAGATCCTACCACGGGGCGCCGCGGCGCTCCCTGTTAGCGCTGCGGCGGGCTACATCGAACATGATCGGGCGCCGCAGCGCGCTGTGTTAAGCGTCGCGGCGCTCCCTCCTGGGTAGCACAGCACCGCGGCGTTCCCTTGTGAGCGCCTCGACGCCTAGAAGCTTCTGGATTTTGCCAAAGTTCCGAACATGAAAGTTGTAGTTCTATGTCTCTTCTTTCCATAGCCGCTGAAATCACCTTAATTGGAGTCTGAATGAGTGAGATATACCTCAATTAGTGACAACAGATCAGGAATCAGCATTTTTCTATTATTTTCTCTTTATGTTTCTCTTCTTTTCTTCTTTATTATTCCTAAAACACAAAACACAACACTCAATCAATTCATATCTATTTTCTACTAAAATTAAATAAAAAGAAACTTAAAACATGTCAAAAACATGCTTATTTTATAGCATGTCAATATTTCTTAGATATCTAAAAATTTTCTAATAAATTTTATTTCCTTAATTATTTATTTATATACCTTTATTAATAAAAGAAACGAAATTGCAGATGTTACATTAAATATTTATGTACCTTTATTAATAAATGAAATGAAATTAGGGATGTTACAAAACCTAGATGCAGTTGATGAAATAGGAATACAAACTTTAACTCTTGTAAATTCTACTCTAAGAACATAAATTAATCACTAATCCTACTCTAAACCTAATCTAATTGTGTTTCCTAAGCTTAAAACTGAGTAAAAGTAGGTCTCTATGAGTTTGGATGTCTATGGCTGCATTTTCCCCTCAATATATATCACTTTGCCTGCTGAAAACCCTAAAAAATACGAAGTGTACGAACAAGAAGCACGACTGTGTTTCTTGACACGGCCTGGCAACGCTTCATGCTCGAAATCTTGGAGAAAATACATTCTTTGTATAGAGCAAGCCCTAGCCGTGCTTGAGGATGTTAAACTCGTTTATTGCCAATTTCTTCTGGGTTGCCTCCTTGCTTCCTCCTCAGCATGTTCTAAGTCCATATGGCTCCTCACATGAGTGCTTTCCCTTGCTTCTTGGCCTCTTTTTCTCATCTACAAACATAAAACAAACCAAAGAAGTATCGAAAGCAAAACATAACCAAAAGCAGAGAAATAATAACAAGTTTACTATTATTTAGGGGATAAAATAAAATGATTAAACACTCAAATTTTCCCTTTATCAACTCCCCTATGCTTAAACCTTTGCTTGTCCTCGAGCAAATAACATGTCATATCAGTAGGAAGGGAGAAGATGCATTCAAATTCTAAATGATAAAAAAAAGCAATACAGGTAATTTTTTCCCTAAATCAATGTGCACACAATAGATATATGAATAGAAATTTACCATATAGTCTTCATTCTAAAATTAAACCCAAATACTCCTATTATATATCTGCTTCTATTATTACCATTGAATGTATGCGTCAAATTGATTTTTAGACACTCAAGTAGGCCACCACATCCTTTAGATCTCCCTATGTTGCCTTACCCTTATTTTTATTTTATCAATCTTTTTCTTTTCTCACTCTCTTTTTCTTTCTTTTCTCTTTTTTTATCCATTATTATTTTATAGAAATATCTAATGAGTGCATTTTATGCTCCATCACACTAGGGTATAGGCAGCTAGGTACTCATACCAAGGCCTTTTTGGTGCCTTGAAGGGGTACTCAGACTGAAAACTTTTTGGATTCATATTCCCTCATTTTTCACTTCTCTCTACCTTCTTACTCTTATAGTGTTAAAATCAATAATAGTATACAAATCACAGCACAATAGGAGAGATATTTTTCAAAAAAATTAAGGTTTAATCCTAGAAGAGAGAGACTAAAATTATAACTACCTATTTCAAATTATTTTGTGCATCACATGTTCATGAGTTAAAATTACCCTTTATTACATCAATCTATCTCTAGAATGGCAAACTATGTGATTTTACAATGAAACAAGAGATATAAAATATATACAGTATATACATGCAAGACCAGAAATTCAACCAATGAAACCAAAAGCCTAAAGTCTAGTTCACCATGCTTAAATTTGAAATTGTCTTCAATGAAAGTGCAGGCAAAGGAAGAAGTAACTTACTTGTCGCTGGTCGTCTGGAGGAGGAGGTGGAGGGTTCTAACTCAGGTGCCAGTTGTACCATCCGTTCATCATCCCCTAGATGATTTGGATTGAATCTTAGATTGCATGCGGGGTGGGCCTTTGTGCTATTTGTTCCTCCTTAATTCAGTGGAGCCATGAAGAGATAGAATGTTGGTCCTTTTGTGACATATGGGAAGGACCTATAGTGTTAGTAAAGTGGGTAGAGGGTGAGGGTGGTAGAGCCAAAAATGGCTTAAGGGGGATGTCATCCCCCTCAGAATTATCATCCTCCTCTCTACCCTATTCTAGAGGTTAGATCCAATTATCTTCATGAGTAACTGTTATCCTAATGGGATTGGGGAGGTGAAAGATATTATGGCCACAGAGATGCAGCCAATAGTAGGCACTACTTTTAACAATTAATTTCATATGCAGATAGGATTCTAAATCTATCCTGTTGTTGCCAACTACTGGTTGTAAATCCTGAAGATTTGCCTCAAATCCTAACCTTCTAGCTATTATAATTACTAAGCCCCTTATTATCACTTTGCCATTCATGGCATTACCTACCTTAGCTATCTATTGGGCCATGAAGGCGCTAGTATCCACCTTATGACCGTTTATCATGGTTTAAAGAAAATAAAGCTCTTTTTTATTTGCAACCCCTTCACTTTCAGCTCTACAAAAAACGGTATGAGCCATCAGGCACTATAAATATATAAAAGTGGTATTGCAATAAAAGAGGCTTTTGATCTCGATGCATCATATTGCCCTCTAACAGAAATAGAGTTCCAAAAATGTTGAACAAGAAAACTTGAGGGGACTAATCAATCTTCCTCCTGAGGCAATATGAATAATGCATTAAATTGAGCCAATGATAAATGAAATGTACGGTTAAATAATATAAAGTTAATGCAGTCCTATTCGACGTCAAGACCTCGAAACAGGACCACATTAATTGAACTAAAAAACTATAAGGTCGTTCTGGCATAGGCTAGACAACGTAATCCAATGAATGTATTCCACCCAATCTGATCAATAAGGTAGGGGACGTCGGTTAAAAGTCCTAACCTATCCAAACACTCCTCATCCATGTACCGAGTACTTAGCATTCCCCGTTTAACTAGAGTATCGTATCATGTTCATTTATTATCATTAACAAACATAATACCATACTCATTTATTTCATGAGAAGGTTAGGACAATCTTTGAATCCATCCTCTACCTTGTTGGATTCAGGAGGAAGATTGGCTAGCTCTGGCTCTTTTAGGGCCTATTTATAATGATATACAATCAAATGTAAAAGGGGAGTGGGATGTGCAAGGCTAAAAACCAATTAATATACGCATAAGACCAAAATAAGGGAATGTGAGACTATCAATTATCAAATGTAATGCAAACTTAGTCAAATGTGCCAACAATAATCAGTGAAAAAGTAGTCCAAAAATGCAAAGCACAATCAAATTCAATCTATTCAATTTCTAGAGGATTATTCACAGATAACTTTAAGTATTCAGTTAATCAATTCCACCTGAAGCTTAGTAAATTGAATACAAGGTTAGACCAATCTATTCAAGTTCAAACACACATGTCCAAATTTAGACAGAATGTCTCAGGCAAACCAATGAAGAAAAGATTAGCCAATGACAAAAGTTAAGCCAAACCAAATGTAGATAACAAGTAGCAGCAATCAAGAGGAATAATTCAGTAAGAACCCAGCAAATTTAAGGCTATTTCTAGGAAAAACAAAGAAATCAATATTCTCCAAATAATCAAAGGATCAAATGATTATGAAACTAAGCAAAATTTCAGGATAAGAGAATTTTTAAATGAGCCAATTTTAACCTCAAATTCAACTAGAGAATTGCTAAGAAAAACCAAGCAAACTTGTCAAGTTCAATTCCTATTTAGCAAAGACAAGCCTAGTGCAAAGCAAAAAAATTGAGGCTCTTAATGCAACGTGTAGTTAATGAGAAAATGTAATTCATACAAATTCAATTTATATCACCAGAGCTTTTCACTGCCATTCAGACAAATCACAAGTGCATATGAGTTTTAATTCGGGCAATGCATTCAAACAGAATATTGAGCATTAGATTGGGAGCATGTCCATACTAGTTTAATAATGTAGTCAACAATAACCAGCAAGAGTTATGAACAACCAGCAATAACCAAGGAATCTAAACCAGAAGGAATGAAACACAAATTTAGAGAAAGAAATTACCTGGAGGGAAGCCACAAGTGATGCCAGTTGCTATGTGTGTGGTCGGGAGCTGAGAGGAATGTAGGTGAATAGAGGCTGGGAGTTGTGTGCAGGGGTGAGTTCTTATGTCTTTAGGCTGGCGAGGGAATGAGTTGAACAAGATGGGGGAAAGGAGTTGGCACGGGAAAAACTTAGAGTTAGGCACGGGTACAGTGGCAGGCATTTTCTGGGCTTGGCAAGGTAAATGGTGCTGGCACAAGAGAAAGAAGATAGGCCAAGGAGGGATTTTTGTGCTAGCCATGGACACAGGAATGAGATTGTAAAGTTTAGAGAAGGAAATACAAAACACGGGTAGCAAAGGAACACAATGGAGAGGGGGAGCTAGGTTATGATAGAAGGTTTAGGTTGCAGAGGGCATAGGCCTAGAATGTGTAGGGGAGGAAATTTCTTGGCTTGGCACGGGAATGGCTGGGTGTGGGGAGACTGAGAGGGAGAGGGAAGATGTAACATGCCTAATTTTGTTTCTTTTATTAACAGAAGTACATAAATATTTAATTAAGGAAATAAAATTTATTAGAAAATTTTTAGATATCTAAGGAAATATAATACTTAGAAATTCTTTACCTTATGTGTATTCATAGAAAATGTTTTTAACATTAAGGGAATAAGTAAAGAGAGACAACATAATAGGAAAAATTAGAAAGAACATACTAAAGAGAGGCGAAATTATTTGGTGAGGATGATAAATTTTTTTGTGAAGTAAGTAACGGTCTTAAAATTTTAGGAAGATTGGATTAGGGTAATTTTCCTAAGAGTTAGAAATTTCTAAATTTAACATCTCCACCCATAAATTGGGCTTTCACCTATGGACACTTCATATAGAGTTTTTCCACTTCACATAAGTTTTTAGCAAGTCCATTGGATAACCCAACTAAGAAATAAAACATACACTTAGACTAGAATATAGAAGTTGGACCATTAGCCCAAAAATTATGAAAATGTGACCAAGCTCTCCAAGAAAGGTATAATTTTATCCAAAGCAAAGGAAATGGGTAGGAATGAGCCTAAATCCAAGAGGAAAAATAAAAAAGTAAATCATGTGATGAAATAATAGTGTAATAATAAGAAAGATTAGGTTACATGGTATTAAGATAAGAATTCAGCAAGTGGTGTGATAATATCTATATCCTACATTCATAATTTTAGCAAGTGGTATGATAACACATGGCACTAGGACAAAACATTCCTATTCTACACAAATAATTTCAGCCAAGTAAGGGAGATTGCCACTTAGAAAGGCAAACCTATCATACTTGTGTGAGACAAAAGAAAAAGAAAAAGAATCCTTAAATCAAAGGGACCTTGTCCCTTATCTTAAGAACATTTTATCATGATTTTCAAAATACAAATCTTCTTTTGCTATGCATATCTTGACTAAGGGAGAGAAAGACAAGAACATGAGTTGTCTTTCCTTAAAAAGCAACCAAGTGCATCCTAATTATGATAAGGTTGACCCATGATTATGAAAGAAGGACCACTTGACAGTTTATTTAAGCAAGAACCACCCTTATAACATTAGAATTTCATCCAAGTGAGGGAGAGGAAAAATAGAAGCAAGGTAAAGTGAGGAAAAGAGAGAAAGAGAGGAGAAGAGAGGAAGGAAGAAGAAAGAAAAGCCTAGAAGACTAAGTATTCAAGGTAAGTTAGCTTAATCTCCACTTGAATCCATCTCTTATTTTCATCCTTGTGGTTCAAAAACTCACCCTGCTTCTCTTATTTAAGCTACTAGAAAAGCTGAGGGAAAGGAGGAATCTTACTACTTCCTTCAAGAGAAAAAAAGAAAAAGAAATCACTAAGTGAGCTAGGGAGATCTTTAGGTAGGTTTAACAATATCTCTTTTTGAAGAAAAGCTTCAAAATTTGTAACATTTATGTGGGATTTTGATCTTAGAACTTTGATGAAATTTACAATATTTTCTACTTTGAAGATTGGTCATAGATGTTGCTATATCATGTTACATGTTATTTTGCATATGATGGATGTTTTGGACATTACGATTGGTGTGGAAAGTTCTGCATAGGTATGGCTATGGGTGCTAAAAATTTTATGATTTTTATGGTACGATTTTGTATATTTGAATGTGTTGAAAAATTTATGTAATATGATTAGATGTAAAGAAAATGGAAGAGTATGTAATATAATGATGAGCTAAAACCTTAGGAAAGGATTGGTTAGGAAACTTGATTTTGGGGTAACCAAGGAAGCTTCTATGTTTGAAATTATGGGAAGAATCGGTTAAGAATTAAAAGAAATGGTTAAAATGAAAAATGTATATCTATTTCTCAAGGACTTTTACTTAACTTGGAGTCCATATGAGGGAGATATTGCCTGATATGTAAGAAGTGGTCAGAAAATGGTTAACTAGGGAAGAATCTGTTAGGAATGTTTCTGTGTTTGAATTTTTGGGATAAATCTGTAGGAATTAAAAGAAAATCTTAACATAAAAAATGTATATCTATGTTTCACAGATTTTTAAACACTGGAAGCTTTTTAATTGGAATAAATATGAGGGAGATATGGTCAAATTAGTAAGTAAAGGTCAGAAACTAGCTAACCAGGGAAGAATTTGTTAAGTATGCTTTTGTGTTTAAATGTTTGGGCACAATATGTATGGAATAAAAGGAAATTGTTAACATAATAAATATAGATATATTTTCACGAATCTATCGGCTCTGAAATCACTTAATTTGGAGTCCATATAAGAGAGATATATCCGATTAATAAGTAAATGTTAGAATCAGTCTAAATTCCAGGTTGGTAAATGTAAGTGTTTTTATTTTCGATTTTTTGGGAATAATTAAAAAGGAATATGAAGAAATGATAAACATGAAAGTTGTATATAAATATTGTAATGTTTTATAGGATTTGGAAGCACCTCAATTGGAGTTTGTATGAGAGAGATATGATCCGATTAATAAGTAGAGGTCTGAACCTACCCGAGAAGAAATAACATTGAATATTACGGAGTAGTAACACCACGATTACTTAAGATTTCAATAAATTGTTCAACATAAGGGTTTTATATGATTGTCTTATCTTTCAATTGACACTAAGATCATCTTAATCAGATTTAAAATGAGGGTGTTATGCTATTTTTAGTGAAGAGAGGATAATAATATTTAAAAAAGAAAAAGAATCTTATAAATGAAAATAATAAATGACTAGTGTATGACATAGCCATTGCCATTGCATGAACTCCCTACCATCTTAAGTGCGTAATTTTGATATAAAAATATTTTATAAAGTGATATTTGAAACGATTATGTTTATGGCATTATTTCCAATAATTTTTGGTAATGATTATATTTTGATGAAAATTATGGCATGTGAATATAATGAACATACTTGGTTATTGAAATCATATTCATGGCTATTAACATGAAAAGAAAAGAAAAGAAAAGAAAATAAATGAGCACGGTCACATGGCGGTACGTGTGGTGCACCAGTAGGGGACACCCTACCAATGACTTTAATTTTGTTAATGAGAAAAGAAATTGTGCCATGTCGGACGGAGTGAGAAAAGCCCGTACCGGAGAGTAGAAAGTACTCACCTTGATCGAGGTAGCTTGACATGAAAATTAGTTGATAGCCATCATATGATATTTTGAAAATAGTTATCCATGCCATCCATGTCATTACTGTACGATTTTCATGTGCATAGATAAAGTGCATTCATGTGACCCAAGGTAATTACTGTAGCTTATACAGATGAAGATGACATGATGAGCTATATTGATGATAATTATGATTTATTGTTGAACCTACAGGGATTTAATTCTCGCTATATTTCCACATCATGTTCAGAAAACTAGTTTTGTAGAATTTTCTTTGGCTTTGGCTCTTAGTGTACGTTGGATCGAGTTACTTTATGTTGGGTAGATCCCAGAAATTAAAAAGGTGTTTGTGGTTGAGTTGGCTAAGATCCTAGTGAAGGTGCAACCACTAGCACCTGTATCTCCAGAATTGGTCAATAGGGATGAATAAGATGTAGACATATATGTGTTTGCTTTGCGTATGGATGTTGTTAATTAATGATGTGTAAACCTTAATTATGCTTGATTAAATTAATTGAATGTTATTATGAGTTAAATTAAGGTAATGACTTCATGCAACTTTTTTTTAAAAAATATATGTATGTAAAAAAAATGGAGTGGATACAGAAGACGTGAGACACGCGTGATGCAGGGGAAGTTATGGCGGGCTTTGATGGGGAAGAGAGATTGCAAGGTGAGGCATGTGAGAATGAGATTTTTCTGGTTAGGGCATCAGAAAAGGAAGATTTGAGGTGGAGAAGAATATGGAAAAGGAGGGGAGAAGAGTACGGAACAACTGGGTGAGGCACGGTTTGGGCACGAGAAAAAGGGGAATGAAACACGAGAGGAAAAATAGAAGGAAAAATATGGGGAAAACTCAACTGGGCTCGAAGCACAGTCGTGCTTCTCAACATGACATACCCGTGCTTTAGGCTAGATCCTGAATTTCTCTGGAAAAGGCTTGTGTTCAAAAACACGAGCAAGGGGTTCTTGAACCTGAAACCCAGGACACGGCCGTGTCAGGTGACATGGCTGACCTATGCTTCATACTGGAATCTCCAAAGCTCTTAATCTTTAGCCCGTGCTTGAAGCACAGTTGTGGTCTATGACACGGTCCACTCGTGCTTGGCATTGGAAGTCCAAATTTCCCAAGATTTTGCCTGTGTTTGCTGTCATGGGAGGGTTGTGTTGGGGCTGGATGTGAGGAATGGTCGTGTCTGGTGACACAGCTTGCCCATGCTTGGTGCTGGAGTCACAAAAATCTGCAAAATTTTGATTGTGCTTGAAGCACAGCCATGTTTGGTGCTAGAACTCTCTTTTTCTTCGAAATTTGCTTTAGTTTTTGCTCTGCTTTAATTTTTTTCCTCAAAATTCTTGCCTTCTTCACTCTTGGACAAGCAAATTATAACCTACAAAACACCTGAAAATACTATTAAATTTTTAACCTAAAAAATAAACTAAAACTAAAGATAAAAAAAAGCAAGAAAAATAGATGAAAAAGAACTCAAAAAAAATTAAAATGCGGGTTGCCTCCCACAAAGCGCTTGTTTTAAGTCATTAGCTTGACTCTTTGGCATGATTTCCACTCAAGGAGGTTTAAAGAGAGTTTGAATAACTCTCTTTGCTATCCATTGCCTCTTAGTATAGTCTTGAGGCTTTGCCTAATAGCCTTTAAAGATCTTCTTGACTTATTCCCTTTCTCTTTTGCTTTGTTGAGGTTGAGAGGAGGTGGCATAGGTTATACTTTCGTATATTTAACTTCCTCCTCAATTTCTTTCTTTTTGACCCCTTATTTAACCTAAGCAACATAGCTTTCCACATAACATAAATCAGGTGGGTCAGTAGAAGAAATATTCATTACATAATCATCCATATTTGGTTTAGGCAAACCAATCATACAACAAGATTCATTTAGAGATGAGGGTTTAATGGCATCATTCAAATTAAATTGTACTTTCTCATCCCCTACATTCAAAGAAAGCTTTCTATCTTTTACATTGATGTTTGCAACCAGCTGTAACTAGGAAAGGCCTTCCAAGAATGATCGTGATTTTGTTATCTTCCTCCATCTCTAAAATAAAAAAATCAACCGGTATGAACAATTTACCTACCTTTAGAGGACCATTCTCTAATATACCTATTAGATGCTTAATGGATCAGATAGCCAAATGAAGAGAAAGAGTGGTAGGCCTCAAGTCAACCATCCGAAGCTTATTGCAAATTGAAAGAGGAATGAGGCTCACACTTGCTCCAAGGTCACATAGGGCTTTGTTAATCTTCATGTCTCCTATAGAGGAAGGAATTGAGAAGCTTCCAGCAACCTTAAACTATTGTGGTAGCTTATTTTGAATCAAAGCACTAGATCATTCTGTCAGTGCCATAACAAGCATGCTCCTCAATCTTTCTCTTATTTGAGAGGATCTCTTTCAAGAACTTTACATAAGAAGGTATTTGGGAGATGGCTTCTAGGAATGGTATATTGATATTCAACTTCTTCAAAACATCTAGAAACCTCTCAAACTGCTTCTTTAATTTAACCTTGACCAATCTTTGAGGAAAAGGGATTAGTGGCTTTGATAACTTCAATTTATTGTAGTTTTTATGTGCTTTCTGAGTGTGTTTACTGTGCTGTTTTGATTTATTAAACACTCTTATTCCCGGATTTAATTGAATGTGATGACTCCCTTAGATACAATATCATCCACCTTGTTTGCTGTAACAATTTAGTATGCATATACAACAATCATGCAGCAAACCGAGTGATAATGAGTGAGCTGGTCCCTTTTTAATACGGTGCACTGATTCTGTTTGATATAGTGCAGGTGGCAGGGGAGCAAAGCTGCGTAGCAGCTGCAAGCACCACCTATTAGGAGAAAGTAGCAACCAACTGACACTACAGGCTGGTCGTTGGTACAGAACGGCCTCCACTACTGCAAGTGGAGAAAAAGGCTGCACGCAAAGATGCTGGCTGTAGAGCAGGGAGAATGTAAGCAAAACCAGGGCATTTTACTGGGACCACAAGGCCTGACTATAAAAAGGGCAGAAAGCAGAGGCACGAGGAGAAGGATACTACGGTGGGGAGAAGAAAAATACAGAGAGAGAGAGAGAACCTAAAAATCCCTGATGGGAGAGGGTTGTGAGAAACACCTCAGCCTAGGGTGTATTGATACTGCATGGTGAAGCATTGGGGTATGAAAGAGTCTGCAGCTCCAGAATTTCCTTGATCCCTGTTGTGATTTTTACTGTTTAGCAGGAAACTGCATCTATTGTTTTATTGTTAGTTGTATCACCTGGGATGCATGCCAGTACTTTTCTAATATCTGTTACCAGTGTAGCTATGAGGCTGGGCTAGTTTCCAGCTAGGGTTGTAGATGGGTTGTAATGAACACATAGACAATTTTAGTGTCAATGAATTGCTGCAGCATTGCTGTAACATTCAACTGTGTGTATATTTTAATTTCCCCTGATAACAGAAGTTTGACAGAGGAAGATGAAGGCCAATATTCTCGTGGAAGGGTAGTGGAGGCTGAAAAAAGAGTTGAATGTGTGGGGTCAGCCAAGATAGGGATATATGGTTTCCCATTAGCCCAATAGTTGGACTTCATGCACAATTCAGGGGTTAGGATTGACGCAGGGATGTGTGTCTAACCTCAGAATTGCAGGGAATGGAAGTCTGGAAAGACTCCATTCACGAATAAACTTGGCATTGAGAAAATTGCTGTAGTAATCCCTAGAACAAATATGAGTGCAGTAGTTCATAGTAACCCTGAAGCAACCCTAGACCACCTAATATCATCTTCTTTTACTCCCTAGTACCCTTCATCTTAATTATAGTCGTATTCAGTTGTTCTACCTCTATATAAATCTTGTGAACCAACTTATTTTTGCTACAACATTTCACACAGCAAAATTCTCTATAATAGTTTTAGTTCACTCCTCGTGGGACTATACTCACTCATCATTTTATTACTTGGTCATGACATGTGCACTTGCGTTCTAACATTGCATTCATTCTTGCGATACCAACAAGTTTTTGGCACCGTTGTTGAGGAGTGTCAACTTGAAAATTATTATTAGTTACTTGACTGTGCGAAGTATATTTAGTCACATCTATTAATCACTCTGGTGTCTTGTTAAACAGGTAACACAGTGCATGAGCTGGGCTAACAGGGAGCTTCTGCCTCTAGATCCAAAGATAGAAAGAACGCTTTTAAGAAGAAGGAGAGGACAGTTAGGACCTCAGCAGCAGGAAAAAATGGCCAATCAGAATGGTGCTGACAACATGGACGATAGAGATAGGGTCTTAAACGTTTATGTCCAACCAAAACTGAATGGGTTAAACCCAAGCATTGTGAGACCAAAAATCGAGGCTCTTCATTTTGAGCTCAAGCCAGTAATGTTCCAGATGCTGCAGACTGTAGGGTAGTTCAGTGGAATGCTTATAGAGGACCCTCACCTTCACCTGAGAGTATTCATGGAAGTCACATATGCTTTCAAAATGAATGGGGTAATAGAAGAAGTGCTCAGGTTGAAACTGTTCCCTTACTCATTAAGAGATCGAGCTAGAGTGTGGTTAAACTCTCTGCCACCCGACTCTATTGCTAACTGGAGCGATTTGGTAGAGAAATTTCTGCTAAAATACTTCCCGCCCACCAAGAATGCTAGATTGAGGAATGACATCACATCTTTCTAGCAATTGGAAGGTGAATCATTGTATGAGACCTAGGAGAGGTATAAAAAGCTGTTACGGAGATGCCCCCATCATGGAATCCCTTACTGTATTCAGATGAAGACTTTTTACAATGGCCTTAATGCTCAAACCCGCACCATAGTGGATGCAGCAGCTAATGGGGCACTATTGTCCAAAACATATAATGAAGCGCACGAGCTACTTAAAAGAATGGCCAGCAACAACTATCAATGGCTAATGGACAGAGTTTCAACTAGAAAAAAACAGTGGGCATGCATGAAGTAAGTGAAGTTACTTCTCTCACAGACCAGTTAGCTTCATTAGTTAATGTCTTAAAAAATCAGTAATTGATCTGCCCTCAAGCAGTTAATGCAGCCTAGGAGAATGGATCATCTTGTGTACTGTGCAACGGACCCCATCTATTTGAAACTTGTCCCTCAAACCCAGAATCAGTGTGCTATGTGGGAAATATGAATCACAATAACAATCCCTACTTCAACACGTATAACCCAGGATGGAGGCAACACCCCAATTTTTCCTGGAGTAACTATGGTACGGGACAGGGGAGCAACTCTGCTCCACAAAGACCACAGGCCCCCTGGCTTTCAGCATCAAAGACAATAGCCTAGTGAAACCCCCACTTCACTAGAATCCTTGCTGAAGGAATTTATGGCAAGAAATGATGTTCTGATCCAGAGTCAAGCGGCCTCATTACGGAATCTGGAAACCCAAGTGGGACAGCTTGTCAATGAACTAAAAAGCAGACCTCTAGGGACACTTCCAAGCAATACTGAAGTCCCTAGGAGAGAAGGGAAAGAGCACTACAAGGCTATAGCCCTGAGAAGTGGAAAGGTGGTGGAAGCACCAAAAGTAAGAGGGTAGGACCAGAAAGACCCCACTGTACCCCCGGAGAAGAAGAAAGACAAGGAGAAGCAAGAGGAGGAGGTAAGTGCGGAAGCAGTCATCTTTGGAGAAAATGCTGCAGTTATGCCATAGCAAAATTTGGTAACTTTGCCACAACCACAAGCTACAGCTATGCCACAACAAAATACTACAGCTTTGCCACAGTAAAACATGCAGCAAACTAAGTTACCTCCCCACTTTCCTCAGAGATTTTAGAAACAGCAGAATGACAAGCAGTTTAAAAGATTCCTGGATGTCCTGAAACAACTGCACATCAACATCCTTTTGGTGAAAGCATTAGAGCATATGCCAAATTATGTAAAGTTCATGAAGGACATCCTGACCAAGAAGAGAAGATTTGGTGAATTTGAGACTATTGCTCTCACACGAGAATGCAGTGTTGTGCTGCAGAATAAGCTGCCACCCAAACTTAAGGATCCAAGCAATTTCACCATACCTTGTTCTATCGGGAACCAGTATTTTGGCAAGGCACTTTGTGACTTGGGAGCAAGCATCAACCTCATGCTAATGGCCATATTTAAAAAGCTAGGAATTGGAGAAGCAAGGCCTACCACAGTCTTACTGCAACTGGCAGAAAGATCTATAACACATCTAGAAGGAAAAATTGAGGACGTCTTGGTTAAGGTGGACAAATTTATCTTCCCAGTAGACTTTATAATACTGGACAATGAAGCTGATGCCGAGGTACTAATTATTTTAGGCAAACCATTCCTAGCAACTGGGCGGACATTAATTGATGTTCAAAAAGGGGAATTAACCATGAGAGTCCAAGATGAGCAAGTTACATTCAATGTACTCCAAACTATGAAGTTTTCCAGTGAAGAAGAAGAATTTACAGTTGTGTCTATGATAGACACATTAGCATCAGAGCAGTTAGAAAAATGCTGCAAGGCCCCATCACCAGTAGCATGGACAGACAACTCAGATTCAGAAGGGGAAGACAAGAAAGAATGGGCCTGGATTGATGTCAAGCATGGCATTAGGAAGTAAGGGCCAATGAAGGAGCCATTAGACGTGACCCCACCAAAATCAAGGCTGCTAAAGGCATCAGTGGAGCAACCACCAGTCTTGGAACTGAAGCCACTGCCAGCACACCTCAAGTATGCGTATCTAAGAGAGACAACCACTCTTCTTGTGGTTATCTTAGCACTTTTGATAGGAGAACAAGAGGAGAAACTGGTCCTGACATCGAAGAAATTCAGAAAGGCTATTGGTTGGACACTTGCTGATATTAAGGAAATCAGCCCCTCATTTTGCATGCACAAGATCCTTTTGGAGAGCAATGAAAAAGGGTCCATAGAACCTCAACGGAGGCTCAACCCAATAATGAAGGAGGTGGTAAAGAAGGAAATCATCAAGTGGCTAGATGCTGGAATTATCTACCCCATATCAGACAGCTCCTGGGTGAGTCCAGTCCAATGTGTTCCTAAGAAATGGGGTATGACTGTGGTGGAAAACAAAAACAATGAGCTCATCCCCACCAAGGTTCTGACTGGCTGGAGGATTTGTATGGACTATCGGAGACTAAACAAAAGCACCAGGAAAAATAATTTCCCTCTGCCATTCATCGACCAAATGCTAGATAGACTTGTGGGAAGGGAATACTATTACTTCCTAGACTGGTATTCAGGGTACAACTAGATTTCTATAGCACCTAAAGATCAGCATAAGACCACATTCACATGTCCCTATGGTACCTTTGCATATTAAAGAATTCCATTCGGGCTTTACAATGCTCCAGCAACGTTTCAGCGATGCATGATGGCAATTTTCACAGAAATGGCTGAGCAGTTTGTGGAAATTTTCATGGATGACTTCTCAGTCTTCAGGGACTCCTTCGACTTATGCTTAGGAAACTTTGATAAAGTCTTACAACGGTGTAAGGAAACAAATTTGGTGCTGAACTGGGAGAAGTGCCAGTTTATGGTAAAAGAGGGGATTGTGTTGGGACATAAAGTTTCTCAAGAAGGACTTAAGGTTGACAAGGCCAAGGTGGAAATCATAGAGAAGCTGCCTCCTCCCACCTCTGTCAAGGGCATTCAGAGCTTCCTTGGCCATGCAGGATTTTATAGGAGGTTCATTAAAGACTTCTCCAAGGTTGCCAAACCTCTATGTAGTTGGCTAGAGAAGGACAGAATTTTCTGTTTTGATGAAAGATGCATGACAGCATTCTGTGATCTCAAGAAGAAGTTGAGTATAGCCCTAGTTATCGTGGCACCAAACTGGACCTCTCCATTTGAGCTAATGTGTGATGCCAGTGAAGCAGCATTGGGAGCTGTCCTCGAGCAACGTAGGAACAAGTTGTTTCATTCTATATATTATGCAAGCAAAACACTGCAAGGGGCCCAGCTGAACTACACAGTGACAGAGAAAGAGTTGCTTGTTGTAGATTTCGCCTTTGAAAAATTTAGATCATATCTGGTAGGAGCAAAAGTGATAATACACACAGACCATTCTGCCATCAAACACCTAGTTAAGAAAAAGGATTCTAAGCCCAAGCTCATTCGGTGGGTGCTTCTGCTTTAGGAATTCGACCTGGAGATTAGAGATAGAAAGGGAACTGAAAATCAAGTGGCAG
The DNA here is from genome assembly GCA_037074535.1 of Gleditsia sinensis. NCBI lineage: Eukaryota > Viridiplantae > Streptophyta > Magnoliopsida > Fabales > Fabaceae > Gleditsia > Gleditsia sinensis. Next base: position 34,845,585 of record CM073466.1, on the reverse strand, counting down.
ACCATCTCTCCAGACTGGAAGGGGACAGCTCAGGAGCAAATAAAATTAACGAGAGATTCCTAGATGAACAACTCTACCTCTTATTCCAAGATGGTGTGCCATGGTATGCTGATTATGTAAATTACCTTGTGAGTGGAATGCTTCCACTAGACTTGACGTTACAACAGAAGAAGAAATTTTTGCATGAGGTGAACTTATATTACTGGGATGAACCGTACCTCTTCAAGTAATGCGCTGATCAGATGATAAGGAGATGCATCCCCAGCGAAGAGATGAAGCAAATCTTACAGCAGTGCCATGCTTCCCACTATGGAGGCCACTTTGGAGGCGTGAGGACTGCGAACAAGGTACTACAGGCCGGGTTCTACTAGCCTTCTTTATTCAAAGACTCCTACTCCTTCGTGATGCAATGCGACCAGTGCCAGAGGATATGAAATATATCTAGAAGACATGAAATGCCACTGAACAACATCCTAAAGGTGGAACTATTTGATGTGTGGGGAATAGATTTCATGGGCCCATTCCCTTCTAGTTTTAGGAATCAATACATCCTAGTAGCCGTAGACTATGTCTCAAAATAGGTGGAAGCAAGTACATCTCAAACTAATGAGGCAAGGGTGGTGACCAGATTTCTGAAGAAAAACATCTTTACAAGGTTTGGAACCCCTAGAGCCATCATCTGTGATTGAGGTACCCATTTCTATAATAGGCAGTTTAGAGCACTACTAGCTAAATATGGAGTAAGGCATAAGGTGGCAATACCCTATCACCCACAAACTAGTGGGCAAGCTGAAGTCTCAAACAGAGAAATTAAGAGAATCCTGGAGAAAACAATAGGCCCCACGAGGAAGGATTGGTCATCGAGGTTGGATGATGCATTATGGGCCTATAGAACAGGCTATAAAACACCACTGGGCATGTCACCATACAAGTTGGTGTTCGGGAAGGCTTGTCATCTACCAGTAGAGCTAGAGCATCGAGCATATTGGGCAGTGAAGAAGCTAAACCTGAATTTGGAAGCTGCTGGTGAGAAAAGGATGCTGCAGCTAAATGAGCTGGATGAATTCCGTGGTAACTCTTATGAGAATGCCAAACTATACAAATAGAAGGCAAAGCAATGGCATGATAAGAAGATACAACCAAGGAACTTCGAAGTGAGACAGAGAGTACTGCTGTACAACTCCAGGCTGACCTTGTTTCCTGGGAAATTGAAATCTCACTGGTCTGTCCCCTTTCGCATTAGCAAGGTTTTCCCTTTTGGAGCTATTGAACTGGAAGAAGAAAAGGAAGGGAGGAGATTTAGGGTTAACGGACAAAGAGTCAAGCACTATCTGGGAGGTGATGTGGATAGACAGCACACCTCAATCCATCTGCAAGAGGGATGAACAGGGAAGAAGTCAGGCTGTTGACTCTAAAACAAGTGCTCATGGGAGGATACCCAAGTTTAAATTTATTGTTGATTAATTTGACAGTTTTTAGATAGCTTAAATCGTTAATCTAGTAACATTTGTGTTTGTTACACAGGTTGGGAAACATAGCAATTTGCAGGCCAGTTCTTGCTTTGCTGCAGCAAAACTGTGTGAAAGTTAGTCTTTGCTTTGCTGTAGCAAGATTTTGAGCAAGCCACCTCTGCTACAGCAAAATCATAGGCAAGCCAGTTTTTGCTACAAAAGTTACTGCAGCAAATGTGTTCAGCCCTAAATAAAGGATTCCTCCTTTGAAAAAAAAGAGTTGTCAAAAGCAAAAAGGGGGGTGGGAAAAATTGACAGAATCCCATAAGTCATGAACCCACGTCCCTACCCCCTCATTACACCTCTACAACTCCCTCAACCCGTTCACCTTCCAAGACCTCTCTCGTTCTCTCAACCCCTGTAGTTACTAGAGCCACCTTCACACCAGAAGACCTACATTTGCCAGCCCCCACAACCAACAATGCCAAGGATTAAGACGGTGGCAAGGAAGGCAAGCAAGGTGAAGAAATTCACCTCCGAGGAGAGTAAGCAGAGACACGATGAAGAAATCCTGCTGCGAAGTTTCTGCGTAGAGAAGGGTTTCACCTTCACCACAATGGAGGATTTGGGATTACTAATGTACGTTGCAGCTGTGGTCAAGCAGAGGGGATGGGAAACTTTTGCCAGTCACCTACGAACTGCCCTCATCCCTCTGGTAAAGGAGTTCTACGCTAACTTTTCGTAAGACAATGAGAAGTGGGTAAGAGTCAGGGAGACTAGGGTTCGGTTCAAACAAGCCTCCATTAACAAGGCTTATAATCTGTCGGATGAGGAAGACGAGTACAAAGAATATCTAGAGGGTCTGAAGGACCAAGACTGGGATGCAATTCTCTCCTAGGTGTGCATCCTAGGCACCACCTGGGACAGATCTCCACAAGGTGACACCACCATCAATCAAGTCTCCCTGGTACCTGCAGCGAAGGTGTGGTACCAGTTTCTCAAAACTTGCCTTTTGCCCTCCACAGATGGGAAAACGGTGAGCAAGGACAGGGTAGCAATGGTTGATGCTATCATCTCAAGTCGGCCTATTAATGTGGGCAGAGTTATCAGTGAACAAATCAAAGTGTGTGCCAACCGGAGAAAGGGAAGCTTACTCTTCCCTTCCCTCATCACTCTACTGTGCTAGAATAGTCGAGTGCCAGTCTCAATTGACGAGGAGGCACTCAAGGGGGGCAGCCCCATTACCAACATCACCATTGCCAAGATTGTCCAAGAGAAAGTTGCTCCAGACCAAGCAGCTGCCCCACAAGCACCTCCACCCACAGCCGAACAAGCTGCATCCACTTCGACCCCTCACCCAGTAGACCAGACTTTACAACTCTTACTCCAGGAGCAAAATACAATCTTAAAGCAGCAATCTCTAGTCCTCAAGAACCAGCACAACTTCTGGCAGTATCAACAGCAGAAGGACATTGCCCTCCAGAGAACACTGGAGCAAAATTTTTGGCAATTCTATCCTTTCCCATACTTTCCCTCTGAAATACTGCACTACACGACTGGGGAAGAACAGAAAACCCCAGAACCTCATTCTAAAAGGGGCCAGGAGTCTTAAGACTCCTCCCACAACCAGGAGCAACATCATTTCCCATCAAAGCCTCATGAAGCCATAGAGTCTTTGGGGGATGATGAGCCTCTAGCAAAGAGGGCAGCTACCATCAAGAGGGGGAAGGGCAAACTCCAGAGCCTGGAAAGATCAACACAATGAAGGAGTGGACTCCGAAGCTCCTCAAAGTCTTTTGTGGGTCAATGCTCTTAGGGTGCTGCAGCATCCCTACAAGCACCCTCAAGAAGTTCCCTTATCTCCTATTCCTTCTCTGCTGCGTTTAGAATTTCTTTTACTCTGCTCCTATTTTTTATTGGTGTCTCTTATAGTTTTCGCAATTTAATCAGCAGTGGGGACACTCCTCATCATTAAGTTTAGGGGGGTGTGATATAGATCACCTAAATATTTACTGTGGCATCTGCTGGGGAATTGAATTAGTATTGTTTTAGTTATTGCTGTAGTGTTTGCTGAAGCATATGTTAGACTTGGACTTGTTTGATTTGGGTTTCTGTTTATTCGTGCTTTGCTTTATTTGTGCTTCTACCTGACTGTGTTGGATAAGACTGTACTATTACTTACTGGTGTCTGTCTTACTATCTGTTTTAGATATATATATATATATATATATAAAGAGGGAATGTAGAGAGAGATGAGTCTGCACATTTCATAACCAGCTGTAGTTCTGGGATACTCCATGAGGAGGATTGGGACTTTAACTAAAAACCAGAATAGGAGATCTGCACACTTACCCAATCACACAGAGAACCTTCTTCTAATGAGCACAGGATCATGGGCAGTTTGTCAAGAGAAATTTAATGATTTTTCATAAATTGGACTTAAGTTTTTAGTGCTAATATTGAGAGTCTTCTGCAAAATTATAAAAGAGGCATAAGCTAACTATCAGAAAGGCTTAAGTTTGGGGGAAAATGGAATAAAAGAGAGAAATTTAGACACTCCAATGCCTCTGTAGTTCCTTAGTAACCAGGGGTATGCATGAGCCCCATGTGTACCTTTGCATAAAACAAGGACATAGAGTATGAGTGGGATGCTACTTAAGGGTGATAAGGTTGAGTAACCGGGTGCCTGCACCTTACATGTTGGCATTCGCATCAAAAGGCACTAATGAACTCTGCTAGAATAATATCTATGTAAAAAAAAGAGAGAGAGAAGAAGAAGAAGGAAGAGAGAAAGGAAATCAGCGAGCTACCCCCGTATTTATTGCCCTGGATGTGCTTATAAAGTATGCCAACTTGTCCTAAGTAAGGAGGATTGATATATTAGCATGAAAATCTTAAGAACTCTAGCTAATCTTGACCCAAGTGGCTCTTATAGAAACTGCCCATGTCACACACACAACTTCAAAGAAGGTTTTGGTTGTGATTGGGAAGAAGGCTTGTGGTGTTCCTTATATGGAAACAATCCTGAGAGTTAAGAGCTAGCAGCAGGACCATATGGAATTATGCAGGAGAGAAGGGCTGGAATCAATTAGAAGAGGTGTGGTGAACAGAGCAAATTGCTTGGGGACAAGCAACCCTTTAAGTTTGGGGGGATTTGATAACTTCAATTTATTGCAATTTTTATGTGCTTTTCGAGTGTGTTTACTGTGCTGTTTTGATTTATTAAGCACTCTTATTCCCAGATTTAATTGAATGTGATGACTCCCTTAGATACAATATCATCCACATTGTTCGATGTAACAATTTAGTATGCATATGCAGTAATCATGCAGCAAACCAAGTGATAATGAGTGAGCTGGGCCCTTTTTAATACGGTGCACTGATTATGTTTGATATGGTGTAGGTGGCAGGGGAGCAGAGCTGCGCAGCAGGTGCAGCCAACATATAGCAGGAGAAAGTAGCAACCAACTGACACTGCAGGCTGATGGATGGTACAGAACGGCCTCCACTACTAAAAGTGGAGAAAACGACTGTAGGCAGAGATGCTGGCTGCAGAGCAGGGAGAATGTCAGCAAAACCAAGCCACTTTACTAGGACCATAAGGCCTGACTATAAAAAGGGCAGAAAGCAGAGGCACGAGGAGGAGGATATTACAGTGGGGAGAAGAAAAATACAGAGAGAGAGAGAGAGAACCTAAAAATCCCTAACGGGAGAGGGTTGTGAGAAACACCTCAGCCTAGGGTGCATTGATACTGAATGGTGAAGCAATGGAGCACGAAAGAGTCTATAGTTCTAGAATTTCCTTGATCCCTGTTGTGATTTTTATTGTTTAGCAGGAAACTGCATCTGTTGTTTTGTTGTTAGTTGTATCACCTGGGATGCATGCCAGTACTTTTTTGATATCTGTAACTAGTGTAGCTATGAGGCTGGGCTAGTTTCTAGCTAGGGTTGTAGAAGGGTTGTAATGAAGACATGCACATTTTTAGTATCAATGAATTGTTGCAGCATTGCTGTAACATTCAACTGTGTGTATATTTTAATGTCCCCTGATCATGGAAGTTGGATAGAGGAAGATTAAGGCCAATATTCTCCTGGAAGGGTAGTGGAGGCTAGAAAAAGAGTTAAATGTGTGGGGTCAGCCAATATAGGGATATATGGTACCCCATTAGCCCAATAGTTGGACTTTATGCAGAATTCGGGGGTTAGGATTGACGCAGGGATGTGTGTCTGGCCCTAGAATTGCAGGGAATGGAAGTTTGGAAAGACTCCATTCAAGAATAAACTTGGCACTGAGAAAATTGCTGCAGCAATCCCTAGAGCAAATATGAGTGCAGTAGTTCATGGCAACCCTGAAGAAACCCTAGACCACCTAATATCATCTTCTTTTACTCCCTAGTACCCCTTATCTTAATTATAGTTGTATTCAGTTGTTCTACCTCTATATAAATCTTGTGAACCAACTTATTTTTGGTACAGCATTTCACACGACAAAATTCTCTATAATAGTTTTAGTTCACTCCTCGTGGGACGATACTCACTCATCATTTTATTATTTGGTCACGACACCTGCACTTGCGTTCTGACATTGCATTCATTCTTGCGATACCAACAGGCTTGTATGGTGCAGAAGCCACATATTTAGGCTCTTCTTCCTTCTTTTCCTCTTCTTTTTGTTCCTCTTCTCTTCTCTTCTTAGATTCAACCTGAGGTTTCTCCTCTTTTTCCTCTCGAATTCTCTAAAATTTAGCCAACTATTTACCACTTCTCAGGGTAATAGCATTGTAATGCTCTCTAGGGTTCTCAATTTGACCTGGAAGTGTTCTAAAGTTCTTATTAAATAGGCTTGCTTGCTGTGCAACCAAAGTTTCTAGCATCTTACTATGGATAGCAAGCGAGTTAACCTTAGAGGCTAAATCTTTTATAGCCTCATTCTTTGAGTGGTGCTGGGATATAAACTCATCATTCTATGTTGTTTGAGTAGTGATGAAATTCTCCATCAGAGCCTCCAATTTTGAAATCCTGAAGGTTGCCTAAAATTATTCTGAGGTTGATTCACATTAGGCTTGTATGAGAGATTCGGGTGGTTCCTCCAACCTGGGTTATAGTTGTTGCTGTAAGGATTGTTTTTTTTATTATTCATAAAGTTAACCTATTCACAATCCTGAGGTGCAAAATTTTCAAATTGTAATTCATTGGCTGCATGACCAAGACATCCACAGCTCTCACATGCAAGAGATGGAGAAGAACCAACAGCATTGATGCTTAATTTATCTAATTTCTGAAACAATGCATCAACCTTAGAAGTGAGATGATTAAACGCATCTACCTCATACATACCTACTAATTTTTCTTGGTTGCCTCTTACTAGACCATGAGTAGTGATTCTAAGCCATATCTTCAATCAACTCATATGCCTCATCAACAGTTTTGTTCATTAAATCTCCTTTAGTTGTAGCATCCACAGACATTCTAGTGTTGTATGCTAGTCCATTGTAGAATGTATGGACTATGAGCCATTTTTCCAACCCATGGTATGGGAATATTCTGAGAAGTTCTTAAAATCTCTCCCAAGTTTCATACAAAGACTCACCATATTTTTGAGCAAAGGTAGTGATTTGGTTCCTAAGATGGGCTATCTTACTTGTGGGAAAGTACTTTGCTAAAAAGGCTTGAGATAATTACTGCCAAGTAGTGATGGACCCTGATGGAAGAGAGTGCAACCATGCACGAGTCTTGTCCCTTAGAGAGAATGGGAACAATCTCAGTCTAATGGCATCAGATGATACTCCATTCAGCTTCAAAGTGTCATAGTATTCAAAAACACTTAAAGATCGAGATTGGAGTCTTTAGTAGGCAACCCTCTAAGTTGATTTTTCTGAACCATCTGTAGAAGAGAAGGCTTCAGCTCAAAGTTATTGGCCTCAACAGTCGGTGTAACAATGCTTGTGTTCAGGCCATGCATATCTGGGGCAGTGAAATCCTTAAGCGATCGGTTATCTCTGTCCGCCATGGTAAATGGTGCAGGATGATCTTGCTGTTTTTTTCTTCTTCTCCTTCGTAGAGTGTGTTCAATCTTTAGGTCAAATTCAGCAAAGAATTCACGATCTCTTCACATAAAAGAGCAACACACCAATAAAAGAAGAAAAAGGAACAAAAATTAGCAAGATAGAATTATGCAGAAAAATTAAAAGACAAAGATCTAGTCTAGCTATTTCGCAAAATATCTAATATTGATTATTGTTCCCCGGCAACGACTCCAAAAACTTTTTGTGTGTGTTTTATAAATAATTGCAAGCACACAGCATAACTGTCGCTAGTCCGGTGAGTACAGGTTGTATCCCCCAGAGAACAATGATCAATTACTATAATTATATGAAGTAAGCTATCTAAATCAATACAATTTGATGAGAGGGTGTGTCACAATTAAGTGAATAAGTAATTCAATTAACAAAAGCCTAAGCTTAGGGTTTACCACACTTATGATATTCAACAGTCAATATATGCCTCTAATTGCAATTATCTAGGTAATTGGAGATAGTTTAACCTTAATTAAATAACAACCTCTTTCAAGCATTACCAATCGTAACTAGGTTAATCCAATTGCCTACTTTCGTGGTTCTTAGTTCAACCTAAGTCCATTAAATTCTATGCTAACCCTGGAATGCAGTTAATCAGTTTTCTCGTGCCCACTAATTGATTCAATTCCTAGAGAACCTTAAACTACTTTCGTGATTAAGATATCCCTAATTAACTATTAAGTTTTGGTATTAATTTTCACCTTTCAGTTCATCGATTAATAATCTAAGATGTGATAGATTGGTGATCAGGCATTCTATCAACTCTTAAACATGCACATAATAGTTAATCCTAATTAATCCAGAAGTAATGACAATTAGGGTTCTAAGATTCAACTAAATAATTCAATATCACCATACCATAAGTGGGTTTACCGAAACCCTAGATCAAATCTACTCAAGCATAATAGAAACAAAAACCAAAATCATATTTATTAAGTAAATCATAATAGTTCAATATAAACCAAGATAGAAGAGTAGAAGTAGAGATGGAAGTAAAGTAGAAAGATAAAACTTGGATGCAGTAGATAAAATAGGAATACAAACTTGAATTGTTGTAAATTTTACTCTAAGAACATAAATTAATCACTAATCATATTCTAAACCTAATCTAATGGTGTTTCCGAAGCTTAAAATTGAGTAAAAGTAGGTCTCTATGAGTCTGGATGTCTTTGGCTACGTTTCCCTCTCAATATATATCACTTTAGCTGCTGAAAACCCTAAAAAGCACAGAGTGTATGGACACGAATCACAGTCGTGCTTCCTGACATGGGCTGGCTGTGCTTCGTGCTAGAAATCTGGGAGAAAATATGTTCTTTGTACAGAGCACGGCCTGGTCATGCTTGAGGCTGTCAAGCTCGTTTCTTGCCGATTTCTTCAGGGTTGCCTCCTTGCTTCCTCCTCAGCATGTTCCAAGTCCATATGGCTCCTCGCATGAGTGTTTTCCCTTGCTTCTTGGCCTCTTTTGCTTACCTACAAATATAAAATAAATCAAAGCAGTATCTAATGTTAAGAATAACCAAAATCAGGGAAATAATCACAAGTTTACTATTAATTAAGGGATAACATAAAGCCATTAAATACTCAATTTTCCCCTTTATTATATACTAATGAAGTCATTACCGACTATTCTCTTATCCATTCATTTCATGATAATTAATCTCTCTATTTAAGCTAACAAAAATTGATATCAAATGGGCATATCTATTAATGTTAATGTTGTCATTAGTTCATATACATATCATGGTGTCCTAGGTGTTACCTGTAGTACAAAACCACATATATATCTATGCCCTAAACATCCATATTAGCCTTATTCGAGGGCACTAGTGCAGGTGATGGCACCTTCTCCAAAACTTCAGCTACCTCAACCACTGACACATCATTAATTATGGGCATTTTCACAACATAAAGCATCTCTACCTAGCATATGCTAAAAATCAAAGTCATAAAAAAGAGCTGCATGTTATCATTGCTTATCTAGAAATGACATGGAATTATAGTGAGAAATAATAATCCCAGTAGGTTTAACAATAAATCATAATTTCACATACATAGCTCATCATGTCATGTTAGTTGTATAAATTACAGAATTTCTCAGACCATAGTAATGCACCATATCTATGCATATGCAAATCATGCAATCATAGCAAATATATCATAAATAATCTTGTTCAAAATACCATGGACATGAATAATCATTTAAAATATCAAGGGAATGATCAATTGTTTCAAAATGTCATGGCATGTCAAAATTATAACTTTATCATATAATGACTATTAAATACTTATATTAAGCATGGCTACCCTGATGAGGGCGAGTACTCTACACTCATTCATTATGGGCTTCTCTATTTCCCCCTCTGGCATGGCACAAATCTCTCTTTTCTCATCATTATCATCATCGTAACTTTGGAATAGGGAATCCCCTATCTGGTGCACCACACACAAAAGCCAAGTGACCGTGCCATTTTGTTTCTTTTCTTTTCTTTTCACATTAATAGCCAATATATGATTTTCAACAAAATATATGCAATATGCCCACATGCCATAATTTCTCATCAAAGCATAACCATTTCAAAAATCATTTATAGAAATCATGCCAAAATAACATGCATAAGATGGTAAGGAATTCATGCCATTGTTATGGCTAAGGCATAATCTCAATGGTTTACCCAAAAGTCCTTTATTTAGTTCATAGGGAAATTATATCACCCTTTTTATGATTCTTCTTCTTTCTTAATTATACAAATTTACTTGACACCCTCTTACTCAAAATATTATTTATACTCCATATGATCTTTTCTATCACTCTCTAAAGGTCCTCATATTTCTTTTTATTAGAAATTTTCACTTATGCAAATATTAAGGCCCAAAAGACATTATGGATTTCGAGCGCCTAGACCTTCTATTACCGTGTAGGCCATATCTCACTAGTTTCAATTCTAGTTTAAGAAATTCTATAGCCTATGAAAAGCTAAGGCAGAAATATACAACTCTTATGTTAAGAATTTTGGCAAAAACCTATGAGATAAAGGTGTTATAGTGTCCTCAACTTCACTGTTATCACACCTTCGGTGGGTTCTGACCTTTGCTTACTAATTGGGCCATATTTCCATCATACGGACTCCAAATTGGCTTTTTCCATAAAATCGGGAGACATAGATCTATATTTTTCATGTTTATCATTTCTTTAAATTCCTTATGGATTTTTCCCAAAAATTCAAAAATAGAAAACTCCCTTACATTGCCCTAGGTTCCCATCCTACTTGCTATTGAAATTTATTTTCTTATTAATTCTTAAGGTTATGCTTTGGCATTATAAATCTCTAAGATTCTAGTCACTCAAATTTTAATACTTTAATTATGTTCATTCTTTTATCCATTTAGTTCTCTTCATTTTTTCCCTCATCTATTTTTAAATATTTACCTATCCCTACTACATTAGTTAACTTCACATCACTAATAACTATTATATTTTCATGCATGGTCACCGCATTAAGTTTTCCCCTAAGCTAAGCCTCGGTACTTCAACTAATTCTAGTGCTTTCAATGGCATCCTTAATCATCCCTTAATCCTTAACTTTTGGCTCCTTCTCTAGTTTATTTATATTGACATATGAGGCAAATTTTAGTTACATCTATTTCTCCACAATTCCACCTTCTTCATCCTAGGTTTTCACGTCATCTGCTACTTATTTTTCAAGGTGCTATTGACTAATTTTTTACCTAAAATCCTTGCTTATAACTTATCATTTACATAAACTCCTTTACACACTTTGTTGTTTAGTGACATTTATCCATATAGAAATTTTAAGGTATTAAAATATTCAAATTACAGTGAAGTTTGACCTTTTGACACTAATTAGATCATAACTCACTTAATTAGACTCTGATTAAGGTTATTATAAAGCTTATGGCAGCTAATAAAATTATCCATAAGTTTCATGTTGATCACCTAGGCAAATTTCTAAGTAATCTAAGAGTTATAATGATATCAAAATCAGTGTCACTGCACCACGAGTTTGTTTTGACCTATCGTTACTAATTATGCTATATCTCTATCATATGGTCTCATAATTAGGTAATTCCAGAGCCTGAAGAACCAAAAGACACAGTTATTATATTAACTATTTCTTCAATTTTAGTATAGATTTTACCCAAAAATTTGAAAACACAATGCCTTCCTACACTGTCCAAGGTTTCAACTTCTCACTACTATATACTTAGGTATATTTGGTCTCCAAAATTTCCAATTATTCATGCCTTAACTCCTATATTACTCCTTTAACAAGTTTTATTTGCATTCATCTTACAAACATCTATCATCACATATTCCATCATCCACTTCTTCCGAAAATCAAAGTTTATTAACATCAATATCAAGAGTGTTCCCAACACTGGAACTTCCAAGGGCTATCCTTAGATTTTAAGGATTCACTAATTCTAACATCATAGCCTTCTTCCATTAAATATTCCATAGCCAAGTCAATTAAAAGAAAACATTATAACAACCCTAAAATTTTGCCAACCATTTCCATTCATGCAGAAATTAAAGACCACCCTAAGCAAGCATACAACCATCACATGCAAGATTCACATAGAGTAAGATATAGACATCCATGACTAATCATCAAGATCATCAATAATACAAATTTATCAAAGTCTTAGTGTAATGCCCCTAACATGGAAATAGATACATATAGGTTCTCTCATGTATACACATTATACAGACCAAGTTATAAATGTCAAAGTAACAATAGAAGTAGGGATCCTGCATGTGGTGTTCAGAACACACTTTAGAATACAAACACAATATAATTAAAAAACTGTGAGCCTTCAAAGTAACGTAGACTCACGCACAGAATATGTCACCTAATTGATCAACTATTTATAGGATCATACTCTATATTTGTAACATCCCTAATTTCATTTCATGTATTAATAAAAGTACATAAATATTCAAAGTAACATCCCTAATTTTGTTTCTTTAATTAATAAAGATACATAAATATTTAATTAAGAAAATAAAATTTATTAGACAATTTTTAGATATCTAAGGAAATATAATCCTTAGAAATTCTTCACCTTATGTGTATGCATAGGAAATGTTCTAACATTAAGGGAATAGGTAAAGAGAGAAAACCTACGAAGGAAAATTAGAAATAACATACCAAAGAAAGGTGAAATTCTGGGGTAAGGAAGATAAATTTTTGTGAAGTAAGTAAAGGTCTTAAAATTTCAAAAAGATTAGATTAGGTTAATTATTCTTAATTCAAGAGCTAGAGTTACTAAGTTTAACATCTCTACCCATAAATTGGGCTTTCACCTGTGGACACTTCATATAGAGTTTTTCCACTTCACATGAATTTTTTTAGCAAGCCAATAGGATAGCCCAAGAAAGAAATAAAACATAGACTTGGACTAGGATATATAAATTGGACCGGTAGCCTAAAAATTATGAAAATATGACCAAGCTCATTATGAAAGGTAGAATTTTAGCCAAAGTAAAGGAAATGGTCAAGAATGAGCCCAAATCCAAGAGGAAAAAAAATAAAAA